>BSBM01001430.1:14353333-15097500 GCA_027924585.1 Larix kaempferi
TTTGAGATAGTTCAAATGGACTCATCCCTAAGGGTGAGTGTTGGATACCATTGAATCTACATCCTTCTAGGTGACACCATTTGTATACAAGCTTTTCCATTGGACGATACTATATTATGGTTGAGGCTAACTCATTCTCTTTGTTTTATATCATTTTGACACTTGATAATATTTTATTTCAGTTGAGTTTGGATTTAGGTTGTTAGTGTTTGGTCTACTAATCGTCACTCGCACTATTCCTTGGTTGCAACCTACAAGGAGAGGAAGCATTGCTCGCCCTTGTGACATTTTTCCAGAAATAGTATTGGTGACTCCATTTCTTATTTTCTTAGTTTTCTTATCTATAGGTTTTCTTTTACTTTTTATTTGATTTGGTTCATTTTGTAGGGTCATAATCTTGTTGTTCATACCCCCAACTAGTGGTATTTGCAAGCTCAAGGCCCATTTCATTCTAATTTTTGGCCCGCACGGTTCTTGATGTCTATTTTGTGTAGATCAACATGAACTTTTCTTTGACTACCAAATGACCATGCGACTTTCCCTCTGTCTTCTTGCTCAATTTATCTACATGGATTGTGTAACTTGTAACCCATGTGACTGTATGACTGTTTTCAGAAAACCCACGTGATTGTATCTATCTTTAGCCTTTTTTTTTATTAATTTCATTATAAGCAGTAGTCCATATGGTTTCCCCCTCATGCTAAGGAATTAATTAACAACTCATAAGTTATTTTTACTCCTTTAGATAGCAAATCACATAGTTTAAGTTGGGGGTAAAAATATTTTTTACAACATTCCTAGAAAAAGGCTTTGAGGTCCCCAACAAAAATTATTACCTCTCACTAGAATAGGCTATATTATTCTTCATTGCTTTTTAAAGTTTAAATGAAATTATTAGTCTAGGAACTTGAGCAAACTTACATTAGTTTCAACTCTTTAGCTTCTTGTATATTTCCCTTCAAAAGGCAATTTAAATTAGTTAACTTTCTGCAACAAACAAGGGAGCTAAAAACTCTTTTTGATTTGAGTACGCTCTTTGTCTTGCAGTCACAAGCGATCTTGACAAATAAAAAAAATTGAACGGTTTGAAATACCTTCCTTATCATTTTTAGAATTAAAAAATTGTCTTTTGCAATTCATTCACACTTGGAGATCAATTTGGAGGATAAATGAACCACCTATGTTCATATCTCTTTATTTTATGATCTCACAGTTTAGTTACAAATTTTACTTTCTTTTCTTTCAAAACATATGTGCACATCTCTCACTTGAAGCAAACACCAAGGGACCTAAAGATTGCTTTCATTTTTAATATGCTCTTCATCTTGCACTCACAAATGATTTTGATGAATCAAAAAATTTGAAAGGTTTAAAATACCTCCCTTGTCACACCATTTAATCAAATTTGGACCCATTGAAATAAACTTGCAATGTAATCCCAACCAACTAAAATACTCTTTCAATGAGGTTACAAAATAATATTTTACCTAGGATAAGATTTATTGGGATAGGCATCCAAGAACACCCACCAATCTTCTTCATATCAAACAATAGTTACTGTTGACTTTTAGGAAACTTTTAAAATCTTGCTATAGGCAAGTGTTCAATCAAACTCGAATAAGAAAGCACAGTTCTAAGCACTCTAAAGCCAATGTAGATTTTTTTTGTTCACCACATTGAGCTACCCAATTCTTTTTGGAGGCAACAATTGATCGTTCGAGGTCGAACCTCTTATCCACACTTGATGTGGGTAATTTAGTGGCCAAAATCTAGGATTATCACTACGTGGACTTTTTTGGGATGCATTTTCACTTGAGTCATATTTTCTTGGCTATTGGAATTGTTTGCAGTCCATATATAACATATCTCAAATATCCCTCATTATAACTAATTCATTCATACCTTCACTGGTCATCTTTGGTGGGTTCATTACCATCCAACAAGAGATTTATTGGAAGGCCCATTGACATTTTTAGAGCAAGAATGTTAGGTCAATATGGAAGATATCATTGCTTCTTTTTATTACAAAGAAATTCTACATAACTAAAATTAATTTACTCTTGACACCATTTGTGATTTTGAGACATAATTTCTCACTTGTACCATCTTGGATCTGTTATCATGATCATCATATTTTTGCATTTTTCGATTGTGTTTATCTTCCTAATTATCTCCTTAGGCTTCATCTCACCACATAAAAAGAACCATTTTGGTCCTAATAAATATTAGGTAGTATTTAAGGAAGCAAGGCCTTCCTCCTATTCAAAGAGGGGTTCCCACTCTCCCACCTCCTTATCAACCGTGAGGGGGACTACCACTTTGATGAGAGTCATGGGAATTTTTGATTTGATCGATCATGCTCAGACACACCTTGCTCAAATCTCCTCCTCACTCACCCATCCCAACTCCTTCTACACCAAGAAGATAAGATCCACCCCCTTACTAGCATCCACCTCACCACTAAGAGGAGGTAATCCACCACACCAACTAATGGAAGGAATTTCTCCCCTGTCAACATTACCATTCATGGAAATTTTGAATCTCCCAGATTTATCTAGTCTTATTAATGATCCCATCCAACATGACCCCTTATGGATAAAAATGTCGGTAAAGCTCCCCTATGACATTCCCATGTTAGAGGGAAATCAGGGAGATGACCCAGCGAACCATGTGATATCATTCCATCTATTGTGCTCATCCAATAGTATATTAGAAGTTACCATGTCACTTCAATTATTCAAGAGAATTCTCAATAGGAAAAACAACTAAGTAGTATGCCAATCTATCATCTGGTGCTCATTGCACATTCGATTCCATAGCCATAGTATTCCTCACTTAATTTCAATTACCAGTTTGACATGATATTGGATTGGATATTCTATTAGATTTTAGGCAAAATATGTCTATGCACATTGCAAATCACATCCATGAATGACATAGATGTAGAGTATTGTGCAAAATCACAATCCATCCTGAATTCCTCCTAGATTGATTTCTCAAGTCACTCCTACCCAATATTTCCAAAGACATAGAGACCACCATGCCTTGAAATGAATATGAGGCTATTCTCAAAGAACAACACTTTGATATTATATACTCCCAATTATGGTATCTATACAAAATTCATTGTAGATGCCCCTTGACATCTTTCACTGGATCATGCTCCTCTCAGTATATCTCACTTACCGATGGGATAGTTGGGGTTGTTTGTCATCAAGGGAGCACTCCTAATCCACATGGATATTTTCCATACAACATGTCACATCAAAACCCAACAAATTCTTAACTGACGGTGGCCCCTCATAGTATTCCAAATACCCCTTTTGGACAAATGACTCATGGACCTTATAGCCCCACTTTCCCAAATGAAAGCCTAGTGCAATTTGCACCACCACAACTCCCCATGGCTCCATCGAATCCTAAATAAAAATCATATGGATCCCCTAACCCATATTTACATGCACCCATATACAATCCATACTTCCTTTTCCCAATTCCACTTGGTTCGCATCCCATGGATCAAGCTAGGGTTAATTTGTTCAACCATATCCCGTGCAAAAACTCAATACTTTGAGCAATCGAACATGTTCAATCCCCCCAATCCATAGTATCAATGAAAGAATAAAGGAAATAAAAAACAACAAAACCATGCACAACGAAAGGGGGTAAATCCCCCTACCCAACAAAAATAGAAAGAACCAAAACCAACGTAGGGACTAATAATCTACCCAACAAAGGAAATAAATCCAACTTAAGAAATAACTTCCATTTCACCATGTATGGTGAGTATGGGAATTGAATGCACCATTGTCCTTTGATTCCAGAGTGTCAATAGATTATGGAGACTAGGAATAAACCTACCACTAATCCCCATCAAGCAAACAATGCACAACTACCACAAACAAGCGGTGCTACAAAACCCTTTTTCAATCAAGTGGTTGTGTCCCATCAATGAGAACCTTGACCCATAGGAGGAAATTATTTTCAAAGAACTTGTATGGACACTTTATAGGTTCATCTTCAAACCCACACTAAATTATATGGTGTTCTTGAAATCCCTTAGAGAGAGGATGCAACCCACTACCAGTAGTGGGCCTTTACAGATACCATGTCCTAGTAATGATCAGATCCATGGGATACCAAAACCATGGATATGCCAAATTGTTGACAATCATCATATGAAAGTATCACATAACTGCATCATTGTAGATGACGTAGTCCAGTCCCCTGCCACCATGTATACTCTCAATGTTCTTTAGTATTTCCATTCCCAAAGTAAGGCGTTGATTTCAACATTAGGCACAATCAACCCATCCAATTCATGCCTCAATGAATTTCGATTTAGACAAAGGAGAGCCTTGATTTCCCACCTCTATTGCTTCCCAAATTCCCATCATATTCAAGAATGTTACCATTCATTGATGCATTGTTGATGAAGGAGAATCTACTTGTGTGATGTCAACCTACATTTGGAAATGTCGTGGATCACTTGACTAGGTATATCATCCATCACTCTCCTTGCTTATGATGGTCGGCTATCAAAACCACAATGCTTGTACTAGAATGCCCCTTTTGAATTAGGGGGGGGAATGATACTCCTTCATTTCAAAGTAGTTTATGCACAACTCGATTTCAACATCCTATTGGGTCGTATTTATATGTACACCATGAAAGTAGTTGTGTAATTAATATTTCACATCATCATGTTCCCCCACAATGGGAAAGTGGTCACCCTCAACCAACCTACTTACTAAGAGCCCTATCCCATTGCTAATCTATATAAAATCCCTCCCACTGTAGGATTATAGACACTTCCATCATACATAGATATCATCCTAGGCATCTATCAACAATCCTGGCCTCAAATGATGGTGTCATCTTCTCATCAGAAGATAAAATACCATCGACCTATTCCTCTGCACCATCACTCCTAAAATAGAGCCAACTTGAAAGGGAATCCTTACCCCTGCTACCTTCAGCACCACTAGTTGTATAGGTTCCCTTTCTTTCCCCCCATCATGGGTGCAAGGAACATTGATCATGGTGAACATACCCTGCCAAGCCTCACTTTAGTCATAACCATTTGGTATTTAACTCCACAATACTTGGAAATTTTACCAAAACCATACACCCATTTCAATTTCATCCTAGTATCCCTTACTATTATACCATCTTTTTAGGTCCTAGGTTTCAAAACACTTGTGATGTCATCACCACCAGTCACAAACAATGGGGGAATCAAATTGCAAATAATGAAAGACATAACTTAGTGTTGATGGCTGAAATTGTCCAAGTCATCAATGTAAATGACACAATCCGATCCGAAGGTGACAGGCAACCTTACGCAAAAATCACCCTAGTCCTTAGTCGTTTGGTGTGGATTTTTCTGATGGATACAAGGCCTTTGTTGGGTACATATGAGTTTTTTGCTCCTTCAAAAGGAGGCTTGAATTGTTGAAAATCTAATCCTAAAGAGAAACTATCAAAAGAACCTAGGAAAAAACCTAACTACTAGTTATTTAAATGCAATAAAAACCTACTATAAATTCTTTGACTTGATTTTTTATTCAAACAGAATGCAATGAAACAATTAAAGAAAAATCCTTGATTGATCATGACAAACATTACCAACATAACCCAAATACAACATTATCAAGATGACATTAGTTTATGTTCCTGAAATCTAGTGAGAATTGATAAACCAAATAACGAGACACTAATTTAATTCTAGAGTAATATAATCAATGTCATATATTAACTAATCATAAAGGTATTAACCATAAACAATAGCAATGAACATATTCAAAACATCCCGTTGAAAAAATCAATTGATTAATGAATAAATCCATCATATCTAATTTCAAGCTCTATAATCATAACAACTCACAAAATATTTAAAATATGTTTATAATGAAAATATTAAAACTTAATAGAAGAATCACAAGTTGAGAAAACTCAAACTCAAATCATGCTGAGATCCAAAGGAGAAAAACAATCTCCCTCTTTTATTACAGGATTGCAAATCATTACATCACTTGCCCAAAAGATACAGAAAGTTCAGCTAGGTCTTGTAGAAGGACATTTCATCATAGGTTCGGCCAAGGTTCCCCTTCCCCCACCTCTGATTGCTAGAGAATAAATACAAGTAAATAGATCAGATAGATCCACAAAATGAGAAGAATTTCCCTAAACTATAGGGATAACTAATAATCATGACTAGGACTAGTGAGATAATCCTTCCATTTTGAACATACTTCCCACATTTATGTGACATTGGGGTAATTAGCATGCTCCACCTAGAGCTCAGCCTTACATAAATAGGATCTAATCTCTTTGCTCCATAATTTTGACGAACTCTCCAAGAAACCTTGCAAAGTAGACTTCACATGGATAAGGGTCAAAATAATTTTCTGAAGGCAATTATATCAACCTAAATAATGCCCCAAATTAGATTGGTTGAATGATCTCTATGCTCATCAACTTCAGCGATCCCTAGCTTAGCTGGAACCAACTCAGCCAAATCAGCAAACACGAACATGCCGAGGGTTTCCATGTTCCCATCAGTTAGCATCCATTGTCTAGAAAGTATTTTATATCCTTTATCAATCATATGAAAAGCTTCATCACATGCATGTTCCCATGATTTGACAGATATCCGAGTCCTCATAAGCTTGAGTGGATTAAGGTGAGGAACAACTGTAGGAGCATTTATTAAATGAGCTTTCCAATCACAGAGTTTCTCGTAAGTTGAGTGTGCCTTCTTTATTTTTTCAACATAATTTGCTAAAATTTCATATAGGTGCTCAAAAGAATTGAAATCATGTTGGACTTCATTTAGACCTTGGAAAAAAAGAGTCTATGTTTGCCTTAAAATTTCATTAGTTGCACTTAATTCATCCTTAAATTCCTGCACGGTGAGTTTGAAAAAGAGAGAATGCGCTTCTTGATTTTTAAACTATTCCATTTGTAATTTAATATCTCCAAGCTGAGTAGCCTATTCCATCACCTCATTCTCTATAATGACTTTCAGCTGTGACACTTGCTGAAGCAAACTTTGTAGACTATGTAATTCATGTTGATGTTGAACTTTCAACTCTTCAATTTGCCTAACGAAATTCTCCTGCAGAGAATCTCTTTCTGTCTATAATAGAACAATCTTGGCCTTCTCTTCATCGAGCATATTGGTTAAAGTAGAGACAGAGTCAAAATTTCCCTAGAGAAATATCCCATTGCAGTAGTTGTCTCAATGACCTATATTCTTGGATCAATAGTGGCCTACTCCTTTTGGTTCCTTTCTTCAAAACAACCTTGTTCTTTTTGCTAAAGCAATAATCCCCTAGAAAAACTACAACATCTTCTCCAAAATCAGCAGAGTCTTCAGCTGTAGAAGCCAACAGTTCAACAATATTAGCATAGATAATGGTTGTCTAAGAGTAGTGGTTGCTAACTGGGAAATATCCTAAGGTATTGGTTAGGTAGTTGTAACAATTTTGATTATAGGCATATTCCCTAAATTGGGATCAATAGATTGGGAGGAAAAGGATTCAACCCTAGACTATAGGATTGTACTAGGGACATTGTCCTCAACTAACTGGGTAATTTTTTGAGAAGGTTGAGTTTGTTGTGAGGTCAAATGATCTAAAGAAACACTTGAAGCATTCTCAGTGATTGGACGAATGGGTAAAGTGACGAGTTGTTCATTAGAGTCCAAAGTATCAGTATGAGGGGGTGAAGTATGTGGTGAGATGTGAGTGGAATGAATGATAGGATCATCTACGGAGGGAATTTCTGACAAATTTTCCTTAAGGGAAGAATGATGGTTTGGAATAGATGGAATTCCATTAGCAACTTGTGTAGATTACAAAGAATATGAATGAACATGCTATTGGACAACAAGAGTTGGATTAACTATTTCCGTTTGTTTCTCCTTTTCAAAGATAATAAAATTATCAATGGATTGTGAAGAGGCATGTTTTGGAACTAGGTTTGGTTGGTTTTAAATTTTAATTGGAACCAGAGGTAATAAATTATGCATGGAAACAATAATATTGACATATTCGTTACAAGGAATGGATGTACCTTGAAGAACTTGAGTTTATTGGATTAAGGCATTCATATTCTGAATAGGAGTGGAGGGTTGGCTAGCTAATATAGGCTTCTTGCCCTACTTCTTATCCAACTGCTTCTCTGTTGCAGATTTGGGTGGAGCTAGGATGACCACTATAACTTTGCTAGCTGCTTCCATTGCTTCCTTGGCATCTTGTTCCTACTATTGAAAAACCTTATTTCTCTCTTCCTTTACCTTTTGATATCTCTGAGCTTCATGTATAAGGATTCTCCGATTTGGATAAACTACTCTACTTAGGACTTCTTCAAAAATCGATGCACCTTGATAAAGGGAATCATCAAGTTCTTTCTCATGGGTATATGAAATCTTTAATTGTTGTTGAACAAATTGATATGGAATAAATCCCTTTGGATCATGCATTATCTTGACTACAAACCCTAAATTAATATCATTCAATGCTTTTGATAAGATGTAGGCATCAGAGGAGTTTTGAGAAACTAAATGTCCCACATACAAAGGGAATTTTGTCCATGCTCTTCTTTTCTAAGAATGTAAATTATGATCATGCACTCCATCAAAAACTGTCTAATAAGATACCTCTGTAAGAACTAGTCTATCATGGGAAAGCCTGGGTAACAAGTGAACTAACTTAATCCACCAAATCTCGAGATAGGTAAAGAACTCTGCAGCGTACTAGTCACCCATTGGTTCCACCAATGAAATGGAATCTTCAGAAAACTTGGGAGAATTCCGCTTAAAGATGATAAAATATACAACATTGAGGAAGTTATCACATATATCATAGACATATGGCTTGTAATTTTTAGAATATTAAAAACACATTCCATGCTTAGGATATCTTTTATTAGTGTTCCATGGTTAATTTCCTAGGTGTTAACTAGGTAGTTGGCCTAATTTTTGTCTTATATGGGACCACGTTTCATCCTGATTCACTAGGGAATACTTGAGAATATTCTAGATAAGATTTAATTTGATTCTATGATATTTCTTTCCATTCCTGGAATAGAAGGGCGACTTCCTGCTTTATCCTGCTTTTTCCCGCTTTAAGTGGACAAGGTAAAGCTAGTGAACTTGGAAACAACACCTTTTTGGCCAACTTTACCTCCTTGTTTTTCTTCTCTCCAAAATCCACGATTTCATTGCGTTTCCATCACTCAATACCTCACATGCTTTCTTTTTCCAATTCGTGATCCTTAATAGTGATTTGGAAAGTGATTTAGTCACCTAGGGGGGTTTTTCACCAATATAGTAAGCCTGCTTTTGTGAGGATTTCGAATGCTTTCCATGGATTTCAAATCTCTGATGTAATTATATATTTGGATAGCCATTACATAGGCCAATTTTGGCTTATTATACTTATTCAATATACTTTTATTGTTTGCATCAAATTCATGATTGTTTTATGTGATCTTTGACTAGTTTTTGCTTGACAATTTGTGAGAGTAATTGTTTGCTTTGCAAGATAAGCCTATAAATGAAATTTCACATGGTATCAAAGCTAAATTAGAAGAAATATTATCCTTCTATTGTTCTATAGGATAGAACCAGTCTCTGAGAGGGTACACTCAGCATCAGATGGGCGTAATTCAGAGAAGCCATGGATCAGTCACAACAAATCATCTTGACACCATTCAATTATTTTGGTTGGAAGTCCCAGATAGAGATTCTATTGAGGAGAAAATTCCTCTATAGAGTGACTATGGCTACTAATATTGAGCCTATTACATTTATTGAGAAGGCTAAGTGGAATAACAAAAGAGATGAAGCTTATGGTATTTTATGTCTTAGTACCTCCAACGATCTTCTTTTCCATCTAGATGGTCTTACCACTTCTAATGAATTTTTGAATAAGATCCAAGATTTATTCGGAAAGGATGATGAATTGAGGGCCACCAAATGGATAATGAACTTGTTTCATCAAGTCCAAGCAATTTCGAGACCCTCCAAGACTAATTCTCCAAGTTCAAGTAATTTGTTCTACAGTTGAAACAATGCATAATTGAGAAGAAAGATGAGCAATTAATCTTGACCATTCTTTCAAAATTGGGACCTAGATATTCAGTATTTGTTTCGACATTCCATTCCACCAAGATCACAATTGGAAACTGGAAGATGCCTTCACTGGAATAATTCATGGAATCACTCTCTTCAGGAGCAAGATAAGTTAATCTTGATGGGAGCCATAAATCCATCAAAATATCATGCTTTTGTTGCTGCAGATTCATAGATTTATAAAGGAAAGAAGAAGGCTAATCCTAAAAATTGACCATATAATAAGAAAGACAAGCAAAAATCACATGAGGACTCCTCAAGCTCCAAGAATAATCCACAAAAGAATAAAAAAAAGAGCAAGTGCACATACTACAATAGGGGATTTCATCCTAAGAGTTCCTGCATGAAGAATACCATTGACATGATGGCTCAAATTCTTGAGAAGAACAACATCCCTCTTCTAGATGGCGCAAATAAGAAGGATGGAGGTTCAAATTCTGAGGACAAGGAGATATTACATGCTTTGATGGAAAGCATATCAAAATATTCCTCTTTCATCATAGATTCTAGAGCTTCAAGGCATGTGGTGTCCACAAGAGAGTCTTTTTCCTCTCTTGAGTCTTCTGGTGGTCCAAAAATTATGTTGGGATATGACTCTACAACGACTTCCAAAGGTAAAGGTAGAATTGATCTAGATCATGGTTATTTGTAATGTCCCTTTTTAGGAATTTTATTAAAATGGCAATTTTTCACTTTTTTCCATAGTTTGACCTTTGACTGGTTTTGAGCTATAGGTCCCCAAATTGCTCCAATTGCTCCCAAATCTTCTGAGAACGTATATGGATGATGTTAGAACATAAATATGTATTTCAGGGATGCTTTTGGACCTTTAAAATACTTCTTCAAATCCTCTTTCAATTCTGGCCAATGTAGGGAACTTTACTAGTAATTTCCCTTTGAATAGTATTGGTCTCTAGGTCTCGAATTGACTCCAAATGCCTTCAAATATTCAAGGAAGGTGTATGAATGATATTAGGACTTGAATATGATGTTAAGGGATGATATATGGCCACCAAAATACCTCTGTAAACTCTCTTAATATTTTGGACCAAGTATGCAATTTTACTAGTAATTTGGGGTTCAAATCCCCCTGGGGTTAGTATTGAAAATGGCTTCCCAAATGCCTCCAAACCCACTCAAATTTCTGAAAAGAGGTAGGTAATGTATTAAGGATTTTATTAAGGTCTCATGTGCACCATTAATTGATTATTATATCTGTTCCAACCCTCTCCCAGTCAACTGCAAAAATCACCAATTCGACCCTTGGGGAAATGGCACTATTTCACCTCCCAATACAACTAAACTGAGTAAAAATACTTCAAATGTTCAAGTACAGTACATGAAACTTGTAGAAGACATCCATGGCAGTATATTGATCACAAATATATGATATAATCATCCATTCATTCGAAATCATCATCAATACATTGGCTCACAACAAGGTAGTGGGGAAATGACATTGTTCTTCCATTAAAAATGAGATTTATACATTTATACTTGGAATTTCGACCTGAAACTTTTTGGAGATGAAGAACAGAGTATTTAATTCATATTAAAAAATAAATTGGGCATTAAAATCTTCCCCAAAGAGTACAATAGCTCACCAAAAATGCCCTCCCTCAAGGATCAAGAATATGCCATCAAAACTGGAAATGGTTGAAGGAGTGAGCTGCAATAGAAGAAACCATGAGCTGCCCTATAGATTACACCTGCAAATAAAGTCTCCATTAAAGCTCCAAATGAAAGGTCTGAATGGCCTTTCCAATTACCAACTTGGATGGGAATCTTTCACCTTCGAAATTGGCTAAGGCAAGAAACTAGTCATCCACTAGCTCTCCCTCTTCACAAATGCAATTGCAAATTATACAAATGATCAAAAGATGGTTTCATTCTTTTTTATTGACATTTATAAACTTTTGATGTCCTCCATGGGTCGAATTCCTTCCAAGAGACTCATGCCAACTCATGTTGGGAAGAGATTCCAAAGAACGCCACTTGTACAACAATTCCTAGTCTCCCACTTCCACCAAATCACATGTGGAAGCATCTTAGCTTCCCTAACACCCTTGAGCGCCCCATTGGAGTCTATTTTTAGCCCTGACATGTCATATATGTCATATTTCAGCCTTCAGGTCTGATTTGTGTCATAGCATCTTCATCATTGTTGTCATAGAGCTAGGGAATCTAGCCCAAGTGTCTCACTAGCTCCAAATTGCCTCTTCCTCTTCCATGGGAGTTACTCTTCCTCTATATTTCGACCTTGGATGAGTCATGCAATGAATAATACCTTTTGGACTCCCCCAATGAATAATACCTTTTGGACTCCCCCAAGTATGTTACCATTCACCTTGAATTCGAATTGGTGAGATAATGATGCCAAGTGTAGTGGGGAAATCTAGCCATATGTGGGTCCTACTTCCTCCATGTGTCTTCATGATGAAATGCCACTTTGATTTTCACTTGTATATATTTATTTAGCTCCTTTATTAAATATTTATGCCATTCTAATGTTCAAACATCATTTATTATCCCCATTATTCCAAATCCCAAAGCTTCCACCCCAAACCTAGGAAACTAGTAATTTTCCTCCTTGGCAATTATTTGACCTTTAGCATCAATTTGACAAACTCTAATGAATAGGGCCAATGTGATTAGGCCATTGTGACCCAATACCAAATTTGGGACATGAAAAATCCTCCCTTCCCAATATTGCTTGTCCTCAAGCAATTTTAAATGTGGGTGTTGAAGAACTTGCTTTCTGTATAATTCTTTGAAGTTGCCATTGAATTGCCCAACCTTGAGTCTTTGAGTTTCCATGAAGATTTTAGAGAGGAACCACCATGCTTGCTGCTGCACTACTCTGATAAAAATCACTTTATTAAGTGGTAAATCCATCTCCCATACTGCTTGTTTCCCAAAAAAAATTGAAACCAATGAAACAAAAATTATTCCAGGGTCCCATTACTTGTAGTGCACCCCCACAATTAAGAGTGCTCTCCAACCCACACCATTAGATAAGAGGATTCCTGGATCCCATTTTCTTGTATGCATTCTTCCAAACATCATGAGTACAAAATATATATCATCAAAGTACATAAAAACATAATAAAAATGTACATCAAGGAGATGCTTCATCAAAGAGTCATGAAAGTGCTTATACCTCCAAGCATGTAGACCACCATTTTCCAAGTGCATACAATCTTCAACTGACCCATCAAATCTGATCCAATGACATAGGTAAGGATCCCATGTCCTATAATGCTGCTCCAAAAGGATGTGATATGCATAAAAATATTCAACCATGTATTCTTTCATCCAAGAAGTGAATGAAGAATCTCCACTAAAATCTGAACCAAATAATGAGCATAAAAAACAAGGAGACTTCAAATGACTCAGAGAAGTCTCACCCATACATCCATGAATGTGAGAATCATAAAAATATAACAAAGTATGTGGCTTCCAACAAAAATGTTCTCCAATCATAAATCTATTCTCCCAAGTGTTGGATGAAGTTCGTCCAACATCAAATGAATCAAGTGTTGAGCAAGAAAAACCATGAGTCTTCAAGTGACTCAAATGCATATCATAGGTGCATCCATGTAGATTTGAATCATCATAAAGTGACAAATAATGTTGCTTCAAATGTGAAGAAGAATGTGCTCCAACCATGTCATCATAAAAGGTAAATCTAGGAGTTCCATACTCCTCATGTGGCACCATAAAAAAGAACCCTTTCACCCATACTTCATTGAGACTAATACTGCAAAACATGGAATTGTAGGATGTAGGAGAATGAACTAACTCACCCAAATGAACAAAAAGTGCAGAATTTTTATCATGGAAAGGATCCATGTGGGTAGTATCATGCAGCTCCTTCAAAAGTGGGAAACCTTTGTCATAGATTGGTTCCAATGTAGAGGAATCATGCTCTTCTTTAAAAATTTCATAGCCTTCATCAAGAGACAATTCAAGTTCCTCTTCCACCACATCAAGTGTTTGGATCTCTTCAAGTTCATCTTCAAACACATTAAGCACATTCAAATTCCCACATTTCTCATGATCCACCATGTCATGAGAATCCTCCAAATAATCTAGCATTTGACAATCTGAAACATAGGAGGAAAAACAAGTATCTTGCAACTTTTCAAGAAGTTGCTCATTTTGAATTGTGAGCTTATGAAAATCCTCATTATTCTTCAAGTATGCATCATGTAACAATTCATTAAGCTCAAACAAATGGTTTCTATCAAAAAGCAAAGACATGAAATTACCTTTGATGTTGCACATTGCTCTTTGAATCTTCTCCATGTCTTCAATGAAGGATGTTTCCTCCAATGAAGTAGCTCTCCAACAAGAATTTGACACCAATGCTTGAGTGTCATGGAGAATGCTGAGGGAATCTTGGATCTTCTTTTCATTCATATTTAAGGACCCTTCAAGAAAATGAGGCTCTTGCAAATGAACCTCCTCATCTTCTTCATTTTTTCTTGGACCAACTTCATGAAGCTCAAGTGGTGATGGGGAAGTTGATATTGGTTCTTCTTCAACTACTACAAGGTCTTCATTATCATGCTTAATGGAACTTGGGCTTGCAGCAACACTTTCAAAAGTGATCTCTATGTCACCAACATAGAGGTGTGAGCACCCATCAGTAGGTACTCCTTCATAGTTTAAGCATCCATCAGTAGATGCTCTTTGGTTCATGTCTAAGCTAGAAGGTGTCTCGAAATGATCTTCCATATTTTCAATAGAATCTTCTTCATGCTCTTGTGATGTCTCTTCATTTTTATCCTTCAAGCAAGCTGATGCATTTTTCCCCTTGTTTTCCTTAGGATCAATATCTTTGGAATCTCTTTTTGAAGAATTCCCAAAAGCTCTCCTCAAGTGGGACATAATTTCATGCACACATGTATGATACTCACTCCAAGGTTCTTCACAAGAAGGGCATAAACCTTTCTTTAATAACTCCACATCTTCATTTTTGGGCCTATTTTCAAAAACATGTTCAGCAAAGTACTCAAAAGACATGGAATTTTGTGTATTTTTGCTAAAAGCAAGATATTCTTGATATTTTTGATATTGTTGGGGCAAGGTTTTATATTTTGCTCTCCATCTTTGGAACTCACTCATAGAATTATCCTTGGTTGGTGTGACACACTCATATTCATCAGATTTAAAGTCATAAGAATAATCTTCATTTCTCTTGAAATTGTAAGAAGTGTTGCATGATGGCATCTCTTCCTTGTACCATTCACATTCTGCTTCATATTGCTCATAAGCATCTGCATATTCCTCATAAGAATTGTACTCATAGGATTCATCATAATAGTAAGACATGGCTGCCTATTATTCTTGAATGTATGTACCTAATCCAAAGGTGCAAGGACCATGCTTTGATACCACTGTAATGTCCCTTTTTAGGAATTTTATTAAAATGGCAATTTTTTACTTTTTTCCATAGTTTGACCTTTGACTAGTTTTGAGCTCTAGGTCCCCAAATTGCTCCAATTTCTCCCAAATCTTCTGAGAACGTATATGGATGATGTTAGAACATAAATATGTATTTCAGGGATGCTTTTGGACCTTTAAAATACTTCTGCAAATCCTCTTTCAATTCTGGCCAATGTAGGGAACTTTACTAGTAATTTCCCTTTGAATAGTATTGGTCTCTAGGTCTCGAATTGACTCCAAATGCCTTCAAATATTCAAGGAAGGTGTATGAATGATATTAGGACTTGAATATGATGTTAAGGGATGATATATGGCCACCAAAATACCTCTGCAAACTCTCTTAATATTTTGGACCAAGTATGCAATTTTACTAGTAATTTGGGGTTCAAATCCCCCTGGGGTTAGTATTGAAAATGGCTTCCCAAATGCCTCCAAACCCACTCAAATTTATGAACAGAGGTAGTTAATGTATTAAGAATTTTATTAAGGTCTCATGTGCACCATTAATTGATTATTATATCTTTTCCAACCCTCTCCCAGTCAACTGCAAAAATCACCAATTCGACCCTTGGGGGAAATGGCACTATTTCACCTCCCAATACAACTAAACTGAGTAAAAATGATTCAAATGATCAAGTACAGTACATGAAACTTGTAAAAGAAATCCATGGAAGTATATTGATCACAAATATATCATATAATCATCCATTCATTCGAAATCATCATCAATACATTGGCTCACAACAAGGTAGTGGGGAAATGACATTGTTCTTCCATTAAAAATGAGATTTATACATTTATACTTGGAATTTCGACTTGAAACTTTTTGTAGATGAAGAAAAGATTATTTAATTCATATTAAAAAATAAATGGGGCATTAAAAGCTTCCCCAAAGAGTACAATAGCTCACCAAAAATGCCCTCCCTCAAGGATCAAGAATATGCCATCAAAACTGGAAATGGTTGAAGGAGTGAGCTGCAATAGAAGAAACCATGAGCTGCCCTATAGCTTACACCTGCAAATAAAGACTCCATTAAATCTCCAAATGAAAGGTCTGAATGGCCTTTCCAATTACCAACTTAGATGGGAATCTTTCACCCTCGAAATTGGCTAAGGCAAGAAACTAGTCATCCACTAGCTCTCCCTCTTCACAAATGCAATTGCAAATTCTAAAAATGATCAAAAGATGGTTTCATTCTTTTTTATTGACATTTATAAACTTCTGATGTCCTCCATGGGTCGAATTCCTTCCAAGAGACTCATGCCAACTCATGTTGGGAAGAGATTCCAAAGAACGCCACTTGTACAACAATTCCTGGTCTCCCACTTCCACCAAATCACATGTGGAAGCATCTTAGCTGCCTTAACACCCTTGAGAGCCCTCTTGGAGTCTATTTTTAGCCCTGACATGTCATATATGTCATATGTCAGCCTTCAGGTCTGATTTGTGTCATATGTGTCATAGCATCTTCATCATTGTTGTCATAGAGCTAGGGAATCTAGCCCAAGTGTCTCACTAGCTCCAAATTGCCTCTTCCTCTTTCATGGGAGTTACTCTTCCTCTATATTTCGACCTTGGATGAGTCATGCAATGAATAATACCTTTTGGACTCCCCCAATGAATAATACCTTTTGGACTCCCCCAATTATGTTACCATTCACCTTGAATTCGAATTGGTGAGAGAATGATGCCAAGTGTAGTGGGGAAATCTAGCCATATGTGGGTCCCACTTCCTCCATGTGTCTTCATGATGAAATGCCACTTTGATTTTCACTTGTATATATTTATTTAGCTCCTTTATTAAATATTTATGCCATTCTAATGTTCAAACATCATTTATTATCCCCATTATTCCAAATCCCAAAGCTTCCACCCCAAACCTAGGAAACTAGTAATTTTCCTCCTTGGCAATTATTTGACCTTTAGCATCAATTTGACAAACTCTAATGAATAGGGCCAATGTGATTAGGCCATTGTGACCCAATACCAAATTTGGGACATGACATTATTTCACTAATGTGTTGTTTGTCCCAGGTCTTTCTACCAACCTCTTGTCAATCTATCATATGACTCATACCGGGTCTCCTAAAATTGTCATCTTCACCCCCAATGATGTGGAAATTTCTGAAATTTCTAGAGGTATAATTTTTGCCATAGGAACTGATGATCATAGCTCAAAAGTATATAGGTTTTCCTACTTTGTGCCTTTCTGATCACCGTTTTCTCTCCTCACTCATGACAATGAAGTAAGCAAACTATGGCATGAGATATTTGGTCACCTTAACTACAAGTATCTTTCCCAATTCCATGAGAAGAACATGGTCATAGGGCTACCCAACATCAATTTTTCCAAAGGAATCTGTCAAGGTTGAATCCTTGGAAAACACCCTGAGCATAAGTTTGAGAGAGCCAAGTCTAAGCGAACCTATGCATCCCTCAAGCTTATTTATAGTGATATATCAGGTCCATTCACCAATTTTTCTTTGAACAATTCCAAATATGTCCTTACCTTCATTGATGACTTTTCTAGATTTTGTTGGGTCTTTTTCCTCCAATTCAAGTATGAAGTTTTTGTCTTTTTTCAAGATTTTTAAAGCCTCAGTTGAGAACTAGTATGGTAGGAAGATCAAAATCATCATATATGATAATGGTGGGGAGTACATCAAGTATATTTTTCAACAAATCTGTGCTACTACTGGCATTTAGATGCAACACATAGTGCCATACAAACCTAAACATAATGGTGTTGCCGAGAGAAATAACATATCTCTCAAAAATATGGATACTTGCATGCTTGAGTCTAAGTATTTGTCACGAAGAATTTGGGATGAATCCATCAACTATGCAGCATATATTCATAATAGGTTACCACATAAATCCTTGAAAGGAATTAGACATTTTGAAGCTTGGAGTGGGCACAAGCCTGATGTGTCTCATTTCAAGATTTTTGGCTCAAAGGCTTGGTCTAGAATTCCACCTAAAAAAGTAGGTCCTTGCAGCCCCAAATCCGACCATGCATCTTTGTTGGCTATCCAGAAGACTCCAAGGGTTACAAGTTTCTGAATATGACCACTCGAAATCTTTCATTGAAACAAGTGTTCAATTCGAAGAAGAACCCTTGCAAGCAGTGGAAATTTAAGAATCCTCTGAACCACCACATGTTGAAGTAAAGTTTCTCATGAAAGTTATGATTATTATATTTATGATGATGAATACTATATGATTGAAAATCTAATTTCACCTACAAGGCCTAAGCGGGCTTCAAAAAATCTTGAAGAAGTTAGAGAACTTGTGGGGAATCCTTAAGATCCTAGGAGGACTAGATCTCAGTTTGAGAGTGCTCATTCTGTCAAAGAACCTTTCCTACATGAGAATTGTTTTTTGATGGTTGAATATAATACTCAATCATATGAAGAAGCCTCACGTGACCCAATATGGAAATATTCCTTGGATGATGAGTTTCATTCTCTTCAAAAGAATGGAACTTGGGAGCTAGTCAAGCTTTCACATGGTAGAAAGTTGGTAAAGCGTAAGTGGATTTTCATAACCAAGTTTGATGCTGATGGCGCAACATTAAATTACAAGGAAATGTTAGTGGCTAAGGGATTCTCCCAAGTCCATGGCCTTGACTACATTGACACCTTTTCACCAGTTGCAAAGATGGATTCGATAAGACTAGTTTTGGCAATTTCCGCATCCAAGTGCTGGGAAGTGCATCACATGGATGTTAAAAGTGATTTCCTCCATGGATACCTTGAGGAGGATATATATATGATTAATATAGAGGGTTATATTTATTATCCTAATCTTATGTGCAGGTTGAATAAGTCTTTATATGGGCTTAAGAAAGCTCCTAAAGCTTGGTATTCTAAGATGGATAATTTTCTCCTATCACAATCTTTCAATAAATGAAAATATGATTTGAATGTGTACATGAAGATAATCAATGGTTCAATTTTGATTATTGTGTTATATGTTGATGAAATTTTTATCACAGGAATATCCACTGATGAGATTGCTTCATTGAATATTTATTTGCATCAAGATTTTTCCATGACTGACTTGGGAATACTTAGACAATTCTTGGGGCTTGAGATCTCTCAGTCCAAATCAGGAATTAAAGTATCTTAGTCAAAGTATGCATCATACCTGATACTGAAGTTCATGATGGAATAATTCAATACATCAAAGACTCCCTTCCTTTTAGGAGTTAGACTTGAAGATGCAGATTCTACACCCTTGGTGAACATCACTTTGTATAGACAACTAGTTGGAAGTTTGTTGTACTTGACTCATACTCGACCTGATACTGCATATGTAGTGAGTGTGGAATCAAGATACATGGATAAGCCACATGGTATCAATTGGATGGCTTCCAAAATGATATTTAATTATGTGTAAGGCACCAAGCCTCACAGGATCCATTATTTTGCAGATTCTTCCTTGGGTATTCTTGGTTTTACAGATTCTGATTGGGCTTGTGATAACTCAGACCGGAAGTCAAATTCCAGATTTGGTTTCATGCTTGGAGGAGGACCTATTTTATGGTCAAGTAAAAATTACCGTTACACTCTCTTAAGCAGAGGTCGAGTACAAAGGAGCAATGAATGTTGCAACTCAGAGTGTGTGGTTGCAAGGTATTCTTTCAGAGTTTGGGATTGAATTTAGCACTCCCACGGTAATATTTTGTGACAATCAGAGTGCTATAAGTATCTCAACTGACCCATTACAAAGGAAAAGAACCAAGCATATAGAGATGCATATGCACTACATACATAATCTAGTGCATGATCACATCATTGCTCTGCAGTTTTTCCCATCTTCTGAACAAGTTGCAGACATCTTCACCAAAGAATTCTTAGAGAAGAAGTTCAACCATCTCAGATCTAAGATTGGGATGGGTGAACATGTGGTGAAGAAGGATTGAAAAGCCTAGTTTTTGTCTTATATGGAGCCACATGCCTCCTTGAGTCACTAGGGAACACTTGAGAAGATTCTGGATAATATTTACTTTGATTCTAGGAGATTTCTTTCCATTCCTGGAACAGAAAGGCGCCTTCCTGCTTTATACTGTTTTTTCCTTATTTAAGTGGAAAAGGTAAAGCTAGTGAACTTGGAAACATATTTTTGTCCAACTCTCCCTCCTTGTTTTTCTTCTCTCCAAAAACCATGATTTAGTTGGTTTTCCATCACTCAAAACCTCACATGCTTTCTTTTTCCAATTCGTGAGCCTTAGGAGTGATTTGGAAAATGATTTAGTCACCTAGGGGGGTTTTTCACCAATACAGTAAGCCTAATTTTGTGAGTATTTAGAATTCCTTCCTTTGATTTCAAATCTATGATGTAATTATATATTTGGATAGCCATTACGTAGCCCAATTTTGGCTGATGTATACTTATTCAATAGACTTTTATTGTTTGCACCAAATTCATGACTGTTTTATGTGATCTTTGACTAGTTTTTGCTTGACAATTTGTGATAGTAATTGTTTGATTTTCAATATCAGCCTGTGAATGAAGTTTCATAGTCATTTTATTGCCACAAGATTGGAAAATAAATATGGATAGGAGGGTTCTTCCCGGTCCAATTCCAGTTTATAGAATGATAAGCAAAAGAGGAACACATAATGTCCACCAAATATGACAATAAATAAAACTTTGGCTTCCTTTTGGCTGGAGATTTATGTGATTTCACAATTGCATCTCCAAGGGTGATGGAAAAATATTATGCCCAATATAATATTTTCCATGTAGTAACTATATGATGAGCTAGGGGGTCCCATTCCAATTTGAAACATGAACACTTGCCTACACCATAAAACCTATAGAGCATGGATTTGAGCAATTTATAACGTTATTTGAGCAAGAAAATGGATATTGCCTGTTAGGTTTTAGGATGAAACTATTAGGGTCAGCCATCCAAGTCTTAACAAGGACATCTTCTTCATACTTATGTTTAAAGGCCCTTATAAAATCCCGTGTCAATATATTTTTAGGGGGTTTTAGGGAATAAATTATGGCAAAGGTATTTGGATTAAAAGAAGCATAGAGAGTTTGATTGGAATCCCTAAAGGTGCAAGTGGGGATGTCTATGTAATCGATCATCCATTTTATTAAGTCCTTGAAAGACATAATAGCTGGGCAAGCAACAATGGGATGGAATTGAGAGTTATTGATGTTTTGATAAATTGGGGCTTCTTCTTTGAACTCTAATAAGTCATCATTATTGAAGATGCTATAAAATATGGCTCAGTCCAAACACAATATGTTGGAAACCCGTCCATTAGTATCCGAATTAATGTTGAAATTGGGGTCTCTAAGCTTCAATTTGTCCATTATGGCCTTTCACCTGGTTTTATGAGCCATGATGTCTGAATCCATTTCTGCAATGCATTATAAATAAAATAAACTATTTTCAATCTCAACAAAATTAACACGAAATCGAAACGAAATAAGACGTACCTAGAGGAAATACAAACTTAACTTGCAGAGAGCAAATACAAGCCTTATGTGAAAGTAGTGAGTTTTGTTACTTTGTAATTCAAATTCTGAGCATGACAATAGTGAAACAGATTTTGAATTTTTAGTAAGTATGAGCACTGTTAAGACCACATCCATTTACCATTAATTGCAGATAAACTAGATAGGGATTGGTGGTTTTAGGCAATAATTAGCCATTAATTACATTTGATTTGACTAGTTTTTGGGGCTATTTTGGTGCGTGCATGGGAAATATCAGCTTCTAATTTCAGAGAGAGAGAGTGTCAAGGTGGGCTCACTGAGAATTTAAAAAGGTTGGATGTTGGGTCTCGGGAAGAAAATTGATCACCAAATAAATGACATTCCGATTTCCGAAGTTTGAGGTTAATGTGAATAGGCATCGTCGGCATCAGAACGTCGAAAGTAGATACGAGAAGTAATAATTTTCCATCTTTTGAGTTCCTAGGTTCATGGGATAAAACATTGGCATCAAGATGCCAGGGGAAAATATTTGTAATAAACAAATGAAATCTCGACTTCTGAGGCTCGAGGATATCACAAACATCGACATCAACATGTTGGAAGTAAAATTTCAAAGCATAAATAAATTTCTGACTTTCGACTTCGAATGTTTATAAAATATGGACCTTGGCAAGATAAATATCAACAGTTCGATAGCCCGACTTCCGACGTCTGATTTTTTTCTTAAACATGAGGATTAGGGCATCATAAACATCGAAATGGAGCTAATTAAGTGCTTAGCTAGTCTTAGATCAACTCCAATGTACTTATAGTGTAAAATTTGATGAAATTAACTTTGAAGTGAAATGCTTAAAATACTTGAAAAGTAAACTAAGGAATTTAAATCTAAAAAAGGGGTTCCCATATTTTCCTAATAAAATATGGGATCATTGTGGCTACAAAAAGTGGTGGCTCATTGGGAAGGACCAGTTATCTCTGCTTGGTCAATGACAATACATGAGTTTTCAGTTTTTCTTAAGGTTTGGAGTCATGAATTGCTTGATTTACACATGTAGAGAATGAATCCATGAACTCCTTAAAAAAATTTCCAAGCTTATAAATAAACAACCATCCTCCCCAGGAAACTCTTATTCATCATTTAAAAGTAAGGCAAGCATGAAAAGGAATTAAAGCATCAAAGAGTTACCTTTCTTAGGAATGATCAAGACAGTAGAATGGATGAACATAAATTCAAGCTATATTTAAACATAATCCCAATATCATAGGCATTTCTTCTACTTCTAGCAGGAATTTATAGCCTCGATAGGGTTTCCTTTTAATCCAATCTAGCTGCTTTGACCCTGTCCATTAGATATATATGCATAGTTTTAAAAATTTGTTGAGGAAATAAGATTTATAGGAGTTAAATAAAAACCAATGTCCTAGCTTGGTGACAAACTAAGGACAACATCATTCACAGAGACTTACAAAAGTGAATTGGTCAGGTCGATATGAGACCTCTTGTCCCTGAACCCTTGAGTTGAGATCCATTACCCTATCTTGGTGACCAGCTTATGATAATGTCAATACACAAGAATCCATGATCATGAACATGTTAGATCGTAATGAGACCTCCTTTCCTTTAATTAACACTTTAGGATTTATTTTCTCCTAATTTCGTATTTCTAAGGAATAAAACATAGGACACTACCCTGACTTGGTGATCAAATATGGTAGTGGCATTCACAAATAACTATAGAGATGAACAAGCTATCTTGTGATGAGACCTCTTGTCCCTCATCCTTGCAACTGGGATCCACTACCATGGATTGGTAACCAAATATCGTAATGTCATCCTATAGAGATCTATGATCATGATAGGTTGCCTCGTAATGAGACCTCCTATCCCGCAGTTAATCCCTCATAATTAATTTATTATAAAATACTATGTTTTATTAATCTCACAAGAGATTACTTAATGGATGGGGAATCATGTCTAGAAACTCCTTAAGAGTGATAAATGATGTAAAAGAGTTTTCTGTTTACAAATTGTCACCGTGTATCATCCATCTAGTGTGAAGAGCATAGCTTGTAGAGAAAAATCAATCTTTACTTGAATCCAATCCAAATTTAAACTTTACTTAAAATGAGAAATGGTATGGAGGGGTTTGACAATCAATAACTTGGGAAAGATAATTTGGGAGTCCACAGGGGAAATAATCCATGGGAGGAAACCATAGGGTTGGCAGTCTGCCCATTGATGATCTATAACCCTTATGTACTTTACTATCCTTTTAGAGGATAATATAATAATCCGGTGAGGTTTAATTACAACCACTTTATTAAACCTAAGAAAATAATAAGAGAAAAACAAATAAAATGGAATAGGAAATGCAAGAAAAGACACCACACTATGTACAATCCTAACCAAATTGATAAGTTTTTTTTATTTTTTTATTTTTTTTAAATTTGGGCATTCACTGGATAAATTTGAAGGTTACCTTCTAGTGTCTATAATCGAAATGTGCTAGGACCTAACTTTTATGAGATAGTAAAAGACCCTAACCAAAGGTGTTGGAACTTTGTGTGTTCACCCTTATCCTAATGGGATTTGTCCCATTTTAGAACCATATCCCCTACTTGGAAATCCCTTTGGGCGGAAGACTTTTTCATCAAACCATCATTTGACAACTTGCTGATGCTGATATAGTTTTCTTTAGACTTATTTCTCTCTTCCTCTAACTAAAGTAAGGTATGTATTCTATCTTGTAAATAAGAATAGTCATCTTCATAGACAGATCTAGATAGTTGTAATGAAGGTGAAGCAATATTAGGAGACATAATGGATTCTTTTCGATAAACATGGAAAAAAGGTGAATTCCCTATGGCAGCCTTAGGGGTTACCCAATCTTCCCATAGAGCATTGAAAAGCTGGGTGTGCCAATTTTTGTGGTGACTTGCTACAATATTTTTGAGGATTTTAATTAAGTTCTTATTAGTAGATTCAACCAAACCATTTCCATGAGGGTAGTAGTTGGCTGGATATTTTATCTTTATACCTTTGTCTAAGCATCTAAGTCAGATATACAGAAAAAATATGATGCATTATCAGAAAAAAGAACTCAAGAACACCAAACCTGGTTACAATATTAGTTTTGAGGAATGAAATCACCTGATTAGTGTTGACTACCCTAAGTGGAACTTCCTCCACCCACCTGGTAAAGTAATTTGTAGCAATAAGAATATATTTATGTTGCAAAGATGAGGGAGGACTAATCGGGATGACAATGTGTAAACCCCATTATTGGAAAGGAGTTTCCATGGTAACTAGCTAGAGTGGAACAATATCACATTTATTTACTTTGCTAGTGGCTTTCTGGCACTCTTCATATTTACAAGCAAAAGAATGGGCATCCTTAAACAATGTTGGCTAGTAATAACCAGCCCTCAGGATTTTATGAGTTGTGGTCTTTCCTCCGAAATGACCGCCAGCACGACCTACATGCAATTCCATTAATTATTCTATCAGTATCATTTTTATCAACACATCAAAACAGAATTCCATCATAATTTCTACCAAAAAGAACATCATCAATAAGTTGTTAAGGAGCGGTTTTCAATCTAAATGCTCTCCTCTTTTTCGGTTCAATATTCTCGGAAGTGTAGTGTGTTTTCAAGAAAAATTAATATAATCATACTGGGTGTTTGGAATTGCAGAAATAAAATAAATCTGATTGTCACTAGAAACTTCTTCATTAATCCACTCTAATTCAGCTTCCCATGTATTAGTTGACTGGGATGCCAGCTTGCATAATCCTTCAGCTCTCACAATCTTCACTAGCCTAATTTCCTGATTGTACTCATGTAACACCATCATCCAATGGGCTTGTTTCTCTCCAAGTTCCTTCTCGATCAGTACATTCTGAACCATTTAATAGAAGACGATGTCTTTAGTTCGGGACTTGAGGAGGTAATGCCTGAAATGTTTGACTGCCTTATAAACTACATAAGCTTGTTTGTCAATTTATGGATAATTAAGCTCAAATCTCTTGATTGTAGAACTCATAAAATATATAGGGATTTCATGCCCCTCATTATTTCGTTGTGTTAAGAATACAATATATGAAACATCAGAAGCATAAGTATAAAAAAAAATATTTTAAGATATCATGAGACATCAAATCCATAGTTTCAACAATAGCTTTCCTGATTCTACCAAAATATTCTTTCTAAATGTCATTCCATTTAAATACTTCATCCTTTTTAATCTCGTCTTGTAAGGGTTTAATGATTTGGGAAAAACTGTAAATGAACCTCCTTACAAAATTTATTTTCCCTAAGAAAGATTGCATGGAATTTTTTGAACTAGGGAAGTTAATTTAGATATTGCTTGGGTCTTTTTAGGGTCAATCATCATTCCATGTTTAGAAACAACAAACCCCATCAATATACCTTTAGTTACAGCGAAAATAATTTTTTAGAATTTAATGAAATTTCATATTTTCGACATCGTTCTAAAACCTATCTTAAATGCAAAAGATGGTCATTCCTTTTCTTTGAGAAAATGGTCACGCCTTCCAAATAAACCACAACAAAATTATGAATTAAACCTTTGAAAGCAATATCCATTTCCCTATGAAACGTAGCACCTACATTTATTAATCCAAAGGGCATCTTCCTAAAGGAGAAAGTCCCCCATGGGGTTCTAATTTTTTTTTTTAATTGATCTAGGTGGGACACCAATACCTGGTTGTACCCATAAAAAACATCTAACAGGGAGAACATCTCAGATCCATATACCTTTTACAAGATATTTTCCATTGAAGGCACTATGTAATTATCCTTTTCATAGGATTTATTTAGATTCCTAAAATCCACATAGATACAGATGTCTCCATTCTTCTTTCGAACAGGTACCAGGTTAGCCACCCATTGAGTTTGTCTCACAGGAAAGATAATCCTAGTGGACAAATGTTTCTCTAGTTATTTTTTGACTAATGGTTCTAATCTAGGATGCATTTTCCCGAGCTTTTGCTGATAGGGTTTAACCTGAGGTTTCATTGGAATATTGTGTTGCATTGTATTCATGTCAAATTTATTTAAATCATCATAGTTCTAGAAAATACATAGATTTATATTCTTTACAGAGCTTAACAAAATAAGCTTTCTCTGCAGTGATGCATTTAGTCCCAAGATTAATATTATGGGGATTATGTTCAGTTCCAATATTAACAACTTGATAATTCATATAGGAACTATTCGTTTTACAATTGGTAACCTTTTTTGAATTTGTCCTGTAAGTCATAGAATGTTTCAAGCCTGACAACTGATTTTGGGACCAAAGTAGTGGGAGCGTTTATGTTAGATGTAGAATAAAATGTCTTATGCAAATCAGGGAGAGATTGATCATGGGTATCTTCATCAATGGAAACGTCTTTAAAGGTATCTCAGGTAGTAAGGAAATCCAATATTTGTTGATCGTCATAATTTTTTTTTCCAGTTAGTGATGTTATCAAGAATAGAGTGCTTATAAATTAGCTTCACTGAAAATGCATTAGGTAAAAAACCTCCAGGAGGAATCAACTTGTGTTGGTAGTATGGCTGCCGTTACACCAAAACCCGTAGGTGAATGGTAAACTCACCAACGCCAGATTTCAAGGATCCACGAGAGGTGATTAGTCCCTTGTAACGATACCCCGGGGAGCGCCGACTACTTGCAATTTCATGCAACAATCTCCCCCTCAGCACGAGCCGAGTGTGTATCAAACTCGTGACCTCTTGCTCTGATACCAATTGTTGGTAGTACGACTGTCGTTACACCAAAACCCGCAGGTGATTGGTAAAATCACCACCGCCATATTTCAAGGATCCATGAGAGGTGATTAGTCCCTTGTCACGATACACCGGGGAGCGTTGACTACTTGCAATTTCATGCAACAACTTGGATGCAACATTTGTGACCAATTCAACATCAAAATTTTGTGATAGAGGTACAAAATTTATATTGAAATCCTTAAAATTATTAATTAAATCCCATACTTCTCTCTGATAATTTTTTAGATGAGTAGAAATACAATGAATTGAATTTCTGACTTGTCTTACAAATATCTTAGAGTCGCCATGAAATTTAATTACCTGCACCTTCAAGTCAATTACCTTTTTAAGGCCTTGGATGAGTGCCTCGTACTCAACCACATTATTTGTACATTGAAATTCTAGTCTATAGGCTATCATGGTTTTATTACCAGTTGGATCTATTAATACACAACCGGCTCCAACTCCTTCTTTAGACCTTGAGCCTTCAAAGAATAGATTCCAACATGTTTTATCTAACCTAAAATTAGTATTTACATTATATACATTGTGAAGAATGGTTTGAGATGACTCTACCTAAGAGAAATGCATAATATCCGAATGATTCTCTGATTCAACATATGGGTAGATGTTCGTAGGTAACTTCCCAAAGGAAGTATCCATGGTTTAGTTTCCCATGCTGGGAGTCAGAAATAGGGAAGGATTGCTTGGATAATTCATATCAATTACTGTTCGTTTGAGATAAGGTTCCCTATTAAATTTGATTTTGTTCGGTTTCCCATTATACGGTAACCACAAATGTGACCAATCTATGGCAAAGTAGCCCTTAAGATTTTCATAACAATGTCTGCTAAGCCACATCCCATAAGTTTAAGGGACATCAATTACCACAATATTGATAGTTTGATGAATTCTAGTGTCATAAGAGAGTCTTATTAGAACATTTTTAATTATCCCACCACCTTTACCTTGGACCCATCCAACTGTACAATTTGCATAGGCGATGGTTCAATATTTGCATTAAGTTTTCTACGTATAGATAAAGGCATTACATTCGAAGATGCATTGGAATCTATCATGCAATTGTGAACATTCCTATTAAAAATTTCAAATGATAACATAAAATAAGGTGTTTGGATTTTCTTTCCAGTAGAAGACAAAGTAGTGGGTTGATGAATACTCCCTTCACCAAGGATATCCAAAGTATTACTCTCTACTGCCTTATGTGATATGAGACTATTTTAAACCTTTTTTCGAATTATTGGAATTTTCATCAGTTCGTACAATGAGATATTGTCCTTGGCTTTTTTTAAGACTTCAACTAGATCATATTTTAGATCAAGCATAATTGTTTCTTTGTGAGAAACGACCCTAGGGTTCGCAGAAGGATCCCTATTAGGACTAAATGATGTGGATGGAGGAACTAGAGATAATTGGTCCTTCCCATGAGTGTCGTAAGGGTTTTGTATATATTGTTTCAGGGTCCTTTTCTTCATAATTCTCTGGAAAATACGAAAAGTAATTAATGGTATCGGTATGTTGAAGGTCTTGATTTTTAGGTAATTTCTCATGGTCTTCATGACTTTCAGTGAATTTTGTTTCATCCCTATCAGAGGGGGGATGTGGACCAGTTAGCATATCTTTAAGAAAATAAACTAGGTCATCAGTGTTCATCCCATTCGAAGGAGGTATTTGTTGATTTTGTGGTGGTTGATAAGGTTTCTTGTAAGGATTCCTGAAAAATACCTCATTGGACGAACCTTCTCCTATGTTCTTCTTGAGATCAATATATTCATTAGAAACCTGTTGTAAAACCTTTCAGAGGATTTCTAGATATAAAGTTCCTTGATATTTTTTAGGAGAAGTAGGCTTGGAAGAGGGTTCTGATTTCTTCCGAGAAGTTGTAGGTTTATCATTTTTGGAATCGGGATTACCCTTGAGACTTTTAGCATATCCTTTTCAACCAAAATAACTTCACTAAATACTTCTTAAAGAGTGGATTTGTATGACCGTTTAACCCATATGGATGCAGGGATAGGAAGAGCCTTTGCATAATATGCATTGATAAGATTTTCATCTGGCATACATTCAGTAGGAATTTTATTTTTTAAGGTTAAAAATATTTGGTTAAATTCTATAATTTGTTCTTTTCTATCCATTTCCATGGTAGACAATTCCATGACAAAATCCTCAGGTGTTTTATAATCTCTAAATTTCTTGAGAATGTTTTTTTCAAATTGACCCTAAGATTGGATGGTCTGGGGCTGTTATGCAAAATACCATGTCGAAGCCCTACCTTCAAAAGTATAAGGAAATAGTCTATAGACTATGTCTTTGTGTTCAACATATCATAGTCAAATGGCTAACATTAATTTCTTTATGTGGTCATCTACTAGTTGTTTATCATTAGGATCGAATTTTGGTAAAAAATTCTCAGGATTATTCGGTAAAGGGTGTTGTGGGCCCAGGAATGCCATATCATATTGATCTAGCCAAGGTTTATTCTCATTATGGGCCATGTGTCGATTTCTCTCTTGGTCCCTAGATTCGTCGAATGAACTACCATAATGATGTTATGAGGAATTTCCCCCTGAACCACCACTATGAGGAGTATCGATTGGTGAATAGGGTGGTGATGGTGGCTGACTTGGTCCACCCAATCCAAGAATTAATGCAGGATGTGTTGGTGAAGAGGGTTTTTCGAACTGGGGATCCGATTGAAATAATGGATTACTTTAACCATTCGTAGGATTGGGATTGGCCTGAGCTATCATAATATCATGAAATGAGCAATTGGGAGCAGTTAACCATAGGAAAATTTTTGATGATGCACTAACTACAGGGTTCTTGGCAGGTCTTTCAGTGTTTTCAATATGAAGATCATAGAAATGGGTCAATCGCTCCTATAGTTCTTGACTTCTCACCAATCTTTACTGGGAACAAGATAAAATATGTTGATAAATTTTGATTAATTCCTGAAATTATGAATCTTTAGGTAGATGTGTAGAAACTATCGGATTTGTGATGGGGTGAGTGGAATGTGTAAGTGGGATAGAAACAATCTCAGGATGTGAATTTGTGGCGATGGTCGATGTACCATGAGGGTTAGAATGACCGCAAGTTATAATCCCAGAGTGAGTGGGAGGAGGTTTGTTTTGATTATGTTTATCCATTAGGTCATGAATGGGCCTCTTTCTATCTCCATTTGTTGACATCTAAAATTGTCCAAGTCGTGAATGAAAAGAAAAGAATCCAATCCGAAGTTGTCAGGAAAAATTACTCAAAAGTCACCCTCATCCTCAGTCTTTTGGTGTGACTGTTTCCAACATATACAAGGCCTCCATTGGCTACACATGGGTTTTTGGCTCCTTCAAAAGGGGGCTTGAATTGATGAAAATATAATCCTAAAGAGAAACTATCAAAAGAACCCAGGAAAAAACCTAACTTAAATGCAAGAAAAACCTATTATAAATTATCTAACTTGATTTCTGATTCAAACAGAATGCAATGAAACAATTAAAGAAAAATCCTTGATTGATCATGAAAAACATTACCAACACAACCCAAATACAACATTATCAAGATGACATTAGTTTATGTGCATGAAATGTAGTAAGAATCGATAAACCAAATAATGAGACACTAATTTAATTCTAGATGATGAGTCCATGATATAGGTATCCCATAGACTCCTTTTATTCAGCACATAAGCAAAGGAATGATCATAAAGCATCGCTTTCTGTAGGGAAGAATGCACTTTAATTTATAATTAAATGAAGTAATTTAGTAGTTATATTTTCTTGTGTTTTCTTGTTTTCTTATTTACTAATCATGTGAATAAACCCTTGTGTGGACAGAGCATAAGTGAACTGGAAGAATAACAATGCCGAGCTCCAAATTGAAGATCGTAAGAGACACAATGATCCTATTTTCTCCTAATTTGTAGGAAAGAATCCCGTTATTCAGAATTGTGATTTTCAATGTAAAACTAGGGTAGAAGTTTGTAATAAATATAGACACCTGAGTAGTAGGGGGTCTATCGTACATTTTTGAAGACAATATTTGGCATTTTTCTAGGGGAGATACTCAGTTTATGAGTTCTACAGTTATGATGGAACTTATGAATTTATAATGAAGAACCAATGCTATTCTAAATCTGTGAGTTTACAAGTTTTTTCTCTCCATGTGATGCACATTGGGGAGGGCCCCATGAGTGCGTAGCTCAGGAGTTCCGTCTCTTTGTTTTCATATTTTCATGAATTCTGTTATTCATTCCAAGTATATGTATGTGTGGGTTAATTTTAATACTTATTCAATGGTCATATTTAATGTTGCGCATAAAACGTATTTCTTTTGTAGTTTGTTAATAATGCGTCTGTAGTTCCAATACACTACATCTGTAGTCCTGTAACCCCCATCCGTAAACTACAATTACCAGATTTATATTGCCATTTTTTTATACCGACTAGATTAGATCCGTGCCTTTGAATGATGATTTCCCGTTCCAACTTGAAATATCTCTGGTTCGATTAGGTCTGATTCACATGCTTTAAGACAATATGTACTTTGGATTCCGTAGCTTAACATATCCTGCTTTCTTAAATTTAATTTTAGATTAATTTCTTGCTTTTCTTAGATTTAGTTTTTTGCTTTCATAGTTAAAAGTTCCATTTTTTCTTAGATTAATTTCATGCTTTCCTTAGATTTAGTTTTCTTCTTTCATAGTTTAAAATTTTCATGTTTTCTTAGATTAATTTCCTTCTTTCCTTAGATTTAGTCTTTTGCTTTCATAGCTTAAAAATTTCATGTTTTCTTAGATTAATTTCCTGCTTTCTTAGATTTAGTTTTATGCTTTATTAGAATAAGTTTCGTATTTTTATTTCTCAATTAATTGTGATAAACCTCTAGATTAATCCATCCTCATTAAAACGACTCTCCAACATTTCCTTAGATACAACAAACAACCAATGACAAAGATCCTCTCAACGTAATATTGGGTTGGGCCCAAGTGGGTTGGAAAAATATACAAGTATGGAAAAGCATACGTAGCACGCTGCAACAGGAAGAAAGGCAATTTTGATAATTGCGCATTGTGCGCTGTGGCAGGAAGAGAAAGCAGTTTGGTGAAAGTGCATTGGGCGCGGCGGCAGGCGATGGACAATGTTGAGGCTTTGTGCATGTCGCGCAATGGCAATGAGTAAGGCACAATCGCACAGTAGGACAATGCGCATGGTAGCACACGAGCCACTTTTGGGCAGAACATGGGTAAAGGTCAGATGAGGATATGACCTAGTTTGGGTAAGGAATAGGTGGATGACAGATGAAAGCGACCTATTTGAATATGTGGCGGAAAGCATTTGAGAAGCTAGGCCACGACGCCGATGGCGACAGGAAGGAAAAGGAGGGGAAAGGGACAGGCCATGATGCAGTTGTAACCATTTGGAGGACTGCGGCTGTCAGAAGAGAATGTGAGCCACGAGTGGCCCAGCTGGAGCAAGCGGAGTAGGCTGTTGACGACGACAACTAGGGTGGCAGTTAGCCACGCCAGTTTTGGAAACCTTAGGGTTTCGGCCTAATGATTGTAAAGACATGAACTATGGGCATGATCTATAAATAAGGCACAATATTGTAAGGGAAGTGTTACTCTTCATTTTTTTAAGTATTGATTATTGTAGAATCTTAAGCATAGAAAATCCATTGTAAAGGCTCTGCAACTGAGTGCGTAGAGATCTATCTGAGAGAGAGAAGAGAGTCTATAGCTGAGTGCGCAGACTAAGAATGGTTATACCCTTCCCATTAAGAGCAATATTAACAACCGTTCTTGTGGATGTAGCCTCCATTTGGGGGGTGAACCACGTTAAATTCTATGTTGTGTGACCAATGTGTCTTTATGATTGTTTAATTGCTTGCTATGAATGTTTAGTGATGGAAACTTCTGTTATGTGATTGCTTTTATATGTATTCACCGCAGTGAATGGGAATAATATGTTAAGTAATGCATGCACAGAGGAATGTTAAGTATTCAACATGTATGAATCTATCGATTGGAATGTATGAATCTATCTATTGGTCCAGTAGTGAAGACTGAGTTTAAGCGCAGCGTTGGAGCGCGCAGTAACGTATGTTATTAAACCATCCACAATTTACTGGTAAGAACTTGAACGAAATAAAGGGATAAAGAATGCTAAGTAGAATGGTTAGAATTGAACATCCTGGCAAGGACGCATAGTTTGGTTGATACACCGAGTCATTGAAGGTTGCTGTGAGGTAAGCTCTTGATATCTTACTGTTGTAATGCAAAGGTATCCTATATCGCACAGTCATTGGAGGTGTGAGCACAGTTGCACGCTGAAGCATCCAATGCGGAACAGAAGGTTTGCGCAGTTATCTATCCGCGCAACCGGTAAGGCATTGTGCTACTTATTAGCCTTTCCCCCCATCGCATCACCTGGTTGTGGAAACTTGATTCCACAACCACCCCCTCAGCTTCGCCTAGGGTGAGACCTCAGGCTGCATAGCTTGTTGCCGAAAGGGCCAATGAATTGGGATTTTGTTGGTTCCTTGAACCACGAAGTACCTGGGTCTACACTGGAAACCTCAAGAAGGTGATCTACAGCCAACACGTAGTGCACATATAGTTCTTAGCACATCTGAAGTTTGTACATTCCCTGGTTGATAATTAAAGTGAAATTCTCCAACGAATAACTGTAAAAAGTTAAACATTTCCAGATCCCACCACTATAGTAATATAATCAATAACATATATTAACTAATCACAAAGGTATTTGTTAAATTTTTAGTATTAAATCACAATACTATAGGATCTTTGCTGAGAGAATAACATCTACAGTATATCAATGCATGACAATCATAATATGACAAGCATCACAAGCATCACAAGAATCAAAAGCATAGAGACAAGAGACACAGAGTTTCCGTGGGGAAAACCCTAAGGTGAAAAACCCCACAACTTCCTCAGAGATAGAGAGAGCAATGGATCAACCAAAATAAAACCAAATAACACTGAGATAGTCTCCTAGCAGATGATCCTCCTCCTCCTCACTAGTGCGCCACTTTTCAGAGAGAGAGATTGTTGCTTTTCCGAGTGAGTAAAATAGAGATCTCCTATCTCTATTTATACTCACCTTTTTGCCCAGTGACCTACTGGGGCCGACTTGTCTACTTAGATACATCCACATTATATTATATATAATTCTGGGCAGACCCCAAATGGTGGTCTAATAACCCATCGGCAAGTACACACACTTGCGACACTTGTCAATCCACATGACGACACTTCCTTATAGAGGAATAACACGTCTCTTATAAGGGTATAATAAATATATATAAAATATACAAATGAAATACATTCCGAAGTTACATATACATCAACACTCCCTCTTAACTAGGAAGGTATTTCTCGACACAGATCTACTAGACAAGTCTTCTTCTCTGGATCATCGTCATCATCATCGTCACTGCTGCTACTATCTCAACCAATCTCTGACTCTACTCGTCATAGGAAGTTATACAGAGCCAGTCCTTTTTCATACTGGATGTAGGCCCACCACCTGCAGGTCTTCGTCATCACTGGCCATACTGTGGAATCCTCAGGATTTATTACGTGCGTCACAAAACCTTGAAAGAGCATCCCAGGATGTTACGGGTACACAACTCCGACCTGTAGGATCTCCCAGGGCGCTATTACATGTGACCCCACCACAAAACCTCGAAAGAGCATCTCAGGATGTTACGGGTACACAACTCCGACCTGAAATCTCCCAGGGCACAAATTACATGTGGTCCACCACAAAACCTAGCAAGAGCATCTCAGGATGTTACGGGTACACAACTCTGACCTGAAATCTCCCAGGGCACAAATTACATGTGGTCATGGCAAAACCTCGCAAGAGCATCTCAGGATGTTACGGGTACACAACTCCGACCTGAAATCTCCCAGGGCCCAAATTACATTCCATAGGACAAAACCTCACAAGAGCATCTCAGGATGTTACGGGTACACAACTACGACCTGAGATCTCCCAGGGCGCTATTACATGTCCTCCCAGAGCAATGTCTCGAAAGAGCATCCCAGGCTGTTACGGGTACACAACTCCGACCTATAGGATCTCCCAGACATGCTCATCTGCACAACCTGATCCACGGCCATAGAGTATCAACCTGATACTCACCATACATCATCCCGATGTACTCATGATCGTCTTGATCATCATCACTGCAACGTCCTGCTGCATGTCATCTGGAGCAACATCCTGAAGCTCATCATCACTACAACATCCTGCTGCATGTCATCTGGAGCAACATCCTGAAGCTCATCATCCATGATCATCCTGATCATCAATGCATCCACCTGATGCATACCAAGTATCTACCTGATACATATCATCATACATGATCCACCTGATCATCAATGCATCCACCTGATGCATACCAAGTATCTACCTGATACATGATACATATCACCATACATGATCCACTTGATCATACAATGTATCCACCTGATACATATACAGATACATGGTCCAAGCATCCAACATGATGGACATACATACATAAATGATTCACCTGATCATATCCAGCATCCAACATGATGCATACATACATACATAAAAATGATCCAACTAATCATATCCAGCAGAAACCGGAACATCATCCTGATGCCCATTATCCAGCGCTTACATCCACAGCCATGTGAAGGAAACTCCTTCCAACATGCTTGGAATGGCTTCAGCAAATGTGTCCATCACTTCTTCCTCGAAGTGTCCTCGATCTGAAGAACGCCAAGCCTCTCTCTGAAGTACTCGAACTTCACTCTGGCTAGTGGCTTCGTCAGTACATCTGCAATCTACTTGTCCGTCGCAACATACAGAAGCTTCACAGCTCCTCTCTGCACCATATCCATGATATAGTGATATTTGATCTCTATGTGTTTCGACCTGTCATGAAACACTGGGTTCTCGGACATCTTCACACAACTCTGGTTATCACAGAAGATACCAGTAGCCTCCAACGGGAGATCAAATAACTCAGACAGTAGCTTCCGTAGCCATACTGCCTCACAACTAGCTGAGCAGGCTGCAACATACTCTGCCTCAGCTGTACTCAGTGCTACGCAGGACTGCTTCCTGCTAAACCAAGAGATCACACCTGATCCCATATTGAAGCAACACCCAGATGTGCTCTTCCTATCTGCAGCACTGCCAGCCCAATCTGAATCAACATAACCCTGCAGGTTAAACTTTTGATTTGCCTCATACCTGATCCCATAATCCGCTGTACCCTTCAGGTACCTCAGAACATGCTTTACAGCAACCAGGTGAACACTCCTCGGATCCCTCAGGAACTGGTTTAATGTGTTCACAGCAAAGCAAATGTCTGGTCTAGTGTTCATCAGGTACATCAAGGACCCAATCATCTGACGATACATAGAGACATCGATCGGCTCAGATGAAGCATCACATAGAAGCTTCAGATTCGATGCCATAAGTGTGGCCATGGCCTTGCAATCCATCATCCCGAATCTCTTCAGGATATCTACTGTGTACTTCCCTTGACCAAGGAAGATTCCACTTGCATTCTGCCATACCTCCATATCTAGGAAATAGTGCATCATTCCCAAATCTTTCATATCGAATTCAGCTGCAAGCTTCCTCTTAGTATCTGCAATCAGTCTGTCATCTCCTGTCACAAATAGGTCATCCACATACAGGAGTAGAATCACTGGATTCCCTTCCTCATCCTTGTAGTAAAGATTGGAATCTGCTTTACTCTTGGTAAATTCCAAGCTAGATAGGAAACTGTCCATCCTACCATACCAGGTTCTAGGAGCTTGCTTCAAGCCATACGAGGCTTTCTTCAATCTGCATACATATGACTCCCTGTCAGGTCTTGGGACTGCATCCCAAACATCTTCTTCATGATCTACGGATCATGGCATTCCATTTCTTCATCCCAGATCCTGGGAACTTCAATATCTTCAATAGATATCTTTCTTGCTGGAACAAATGTTGTAGTCCTTTTGTAGGTGAAGATATACGGTATTTCCTACAAAACAAGTTAAATTGCATGATTAGAAACATCTCATAATTTTCAGAACAAATTCTTTACACATAAAGAAATATGTCATGCAGTCATGCAGTTATCTTAGCCAATGCTTCAATACAACATTTATCCATGTTCCACAAATTTCTAGATGCCTTCCAGTCTCTACCAGAACATTGTTAAGAGTTTGCACTACTCCCAACATGTCAGCAAAGAGGTTTCATTCTAGATAAGTAGCACTGGAATGTTGTACAATGCCATAAGCCACTTACCCATCACATGCATATTAGTAGTATACTGTTCATTAATGCAATCATTCAAATATGCACAATACATCTCCTAAGTCTATGAACATAAGCATAATATTATTAAACAAACAAAATAGGCAAGAAATGATAATTGAAATACTTATCTTTGTTTGTTTGTTTGGGTGGACTCCCTCTGAGTCTTTGCTTCCTGGTAGGAGCTGCCGAAGTAGCTTCTTCTACACCTTTCTGTTGTGGAATGTAGGAAGATGGTCAACTCCCTCTGAAGATATGCATCCTTGCAGGAGCTGCTGGAGTGTGCTCCCTTTTGATCTTTGCTTCCTGGATTACCTGTCCTTATATTCATCTTTGCTGACATCAATATTCTTGAACCCAGAAAAGACCTCTTCTGGTGTCTTGTTGTCCAATATCTTGTGGGGAGTTCTGTTTTGCACATATACAACTGTTCTAACTGCTTCTGCCCATAGATACATAGGTAGATCCTGGTCATGCAGCATTGCCCTTGCTGCTTCCATGACTGTTCTGTTCTTCCTTTCTGCAACTCCATTCTGTTGAGGATTATAAGGAGCAGTCAACTCCCTCTTAATCCCTGAATCACTGCAAACCTTCTTGAAGTCATTTGAGGTGAATTCTCCACCGTTGTCAGATCTGAATGTATTGATTTTCTTGTCAGTTTGATTCTCCATCAAGGTTTTGAATTCCTTGAATTTATCAAGCACCTCATCTTTTCCCTTCAAGAAGTATACCCAAGTCTTCCTGGAGAAGTCATCGATAAATGATACATAGTAAACATACCCACTCAGGGAGCTGGATGACATAGGGCCACATACATCTAAGTGTATGATTTCCAGGATGTCTTTTGCCTTGCTTTCACTGCTTGGGAAAGCCTTCTTAATGTTCTTACCTTTTGCACATCCTTTGCAAACACCTTCATGTTTGGTCTTGATTTCAGGAAGACCCTCTACTGCCTTGCTTGCAATTGGAAGTGCCCTATAGTGCATATGAGCAAGTCTTCTATGCCAAAGTTCACTTGGCTCCATGGATTCATGTACCATGGCATGTTCAGGTTGTCCCTTCAATTTATACAAGCCTCCCTCTTGCTCTCCAATCACTACTGCATCATCTATGGTCTTTCCCTTTGGCCACATTAGGACTTGGCCATCCACAAATGCAACCCTCATACCTTTTTGCATCTAATGCAGAGATGGAGAGTAAGTTCTTCTTGAGCCCAGGTACATAAAGTACTTCTTTCATCTTCAATGATTTTCCAGAATCTAGGTTGTAGGAGGATTCACCACTTCCTTTGATTGGGTATTGATAATCATCCCCAAGTTTCACCTTATGGGGCGATTCATGTTCAGATAGGTTCAAAAAGGATTCTTTAAACCCAGTCATGTGTTTGGAAGCCCCACTATCAATCAACCAATCATTACATCCATGGGTGATGGTACCTGTAAGAGCAGAAATTAGAACATATTCTTCTTCACTTGATGAGTTATCATCACTACTACTTTCTGCCCTAGCCTTCTTCTTTGGAGGTTCATCATCTTCGGCAGCATGAGCATGAAACCTTCTTTTGCTGCCCTTCTTCTTCTTACTGGAGTTGTTGTTATTATCCCTTTTGTTCTTGGGACAATCTGAAGCAAAGTGACCCTTCTCATTGCATGTGAAGCATCTTAGGTCCTTCTTACTCTTTTGATGGAATCTTTTGTGGTGAGAGTGATCCTTCTTGGTTTTGCTTCTCTTGGTGTGAGCTGCAAGAGCTTGATCTTCTCCTCCCATCTTTTCCTCACGAGCTATGAGTCTAGCTTCTTCTTGAGAGAATTCTTCCCTCAATCTGTTGAAGGAGATCAGTTTCTTCCTTGCACAAATTCCTTGAATAAAGGAATCCCATGACCTGGGTAGGCCATTCAGAGTGGTCATCACCACTTCACCATTCTCCACCATTTCATCCACTGCTTCTAGCTGTTCCTTCATCTGGGAGACCCTTGAAAAATAAGATTGAATGGTTTCTCCATTCTAAAACTTTACTGCTTTTAATTGGTTCCGCAGGGTCATCTTCTGATTTATGTTCTTTCCTTCAAATAGCTTGGTCAAGGATTCAAACATCTCCTTGGGTGTCTTGAGAGAAGACACATGGGGTATGAGATGGTCTTTGATAGAATCAGCAATGATTCTCTTTGCCTTGACCAAGTTCTTCTTGTGCAATGCCTTGGCCTCTTCATCCTCTGCGATAGGGATGTCTTCTTTCACATATGAGTCCAACTCATTCTCTTCCAGGATTAGCCCAATCCTATACTTCCAGGCTCGGAAGTTATCAACCCCTTCAAGCTTATCCTCAAGCTTGGTGTGGAGAGACATCTTTAAGAGTACTTCAAATGGAAATAGAAAAGATTTAGGACTTACCACTTGAAGTGCTGAAAACTGGATCTGGTCCCGGATTAGGGTTTGTCAGAGAAACCCTAAAAATTAAAAATGTGAATTTCAAAATTCCAAAAGGATAGAAAGATGCGCTTTGGAGAGCTGATCAGCCTAGTACATTCAGAATTTGAGATCAGCAAAGTCTTGCCCTTTAAAATTGCCTTTTTGTCCTCCCGGGTTCACTAGGGAGAGCCCTGAATTAGGGTTTGAGTTTCCCGGAGATATACCCAGCCAAAAATATCGATCCAAAGCTCTAACCTTCGAGTTTTGCAAGGAGCTTCCAGATGTGCCTTCAGTTTCCAGAAATTCCTATTTTTGTGGAAACCCTAATTTTTAGGGCCAAATCTGAAAATGCTCGGAACTAAATTCTGATTGGACAGATAGATGCGCCTTGATGAGTAGATCCAATCTACTATACTGAATTTCAAAAATCTGTGGAGAGAAACCCAATAAACAAGGAATACAAGCTTCTGTCACTGCAAAATGTCTTCTTCTCAGTTAAGCTCTGATACCATGTTAAATTTTTAGTATTAAATCACAATACTATAGGATCTTTGCTGAGAGAATAACATCTACAGTATATCAATGCATGACAATCATAATATGACAAGCATCACAAGCATCACAAGAATCAAAAGCATAGAGACAAGAGACACAGAGTTTCCGTGGGGAAAACCCTAAGGTGAAAAACCCCACAACTTCCTCAGAGATAGAGAGAGAAATGGCTCAACCAAAATACAACCAAATAACACTGAGATAGTCTCCTAGCAGATGATCCTCCTCCTCCTCACTAGTGCGCCACTTTTCAGAGAGAGAGATTGTTGCTTTTCCGAGTGAGTAAAATAGAGATCTCCTATCTCTATTTATACTCACCTTTTTGCCCAGTGACCTACTGGGGCCGACTTGTCTACTTAGATACATCCACATTATATTATATATAATTCCGGGCTGACCCCAAATGGTGGTCTAATAACCCATCGGCAAGTACACACACTTGCGACACTCGTCAATCCACATGACGACACTTCCTTATAGAGGAATAACACGTCTCTTATAAGGGTATAATAAATATATATAAAATATACAAATGAAATACATTCCGAAGTTACATATACATCAACAGTATTAACCATAAACAACGACAATGAACATATTCATAACATCATGTTCACATCATCAATTGATTAATGAATAAATCCATCAAATCAAATTTCAAGCTCTGTAATCATAACAAGTCACAAAATATTTAAAATATGTTTATAATGAAAATATTAAAAATCACGAGAACAATCACAAGTTGATAAAACTCAAACTCAAATCATGACGAGATCCAAAAGGGAAGAACAGTCTCCATCTTTCATTATAGGCTTTCAAATCATTACATCACTTGTCCAACTGATATAGAAAGCTCAATTAGGCCTGGTGCAAGGAAATTTCACCAGAGATTTGGCCAAGGTTCCTCCTCCTCCACCTCTAATTGCTAGAAAATAAATACAAGTAAATAGATGGGATAGATCCAAAAAATGAGAATAATTTTCCTAAACTCTAGGGATAGCTAATCATGATGACTAGGACTAGTGAGATAATCCTTCCATTTTGAATATACTTCCCACATTCCTGTGACATCGGGGTGATTAGCATTCTCCAACTAGAGCTCAGGCTTACATAAATAGGATCTAATCTCTTTGCTCTGTATTTTTGACCAACTATCCAAAAAGCCTTGCAAAGTAGACTTCACATGGATAGGGGTCAAAATAAATGTTCTAAAGGAAAATATATCAACCTGAGGAATGTACTGAAGTAGATTAGCTGACTGATATCTTTGCTCATCAACTTCAGTGATCCTCAACTTAGATTCAACTAACTTATCCAAGTCAACTAATAAGGCATACAAAGGATTTCCATATACCCATCAGTTAGAATCCACTATCTAGCACATATTTTATACCTTTTATCAATAATATGAAAAGCTTCATCACATGCAAGTTCCCATGATTTTAAAGATATCCAGGTCCTCATAAGGTTGAGTAGATTAAGGGGAGGAACAGTTGCAGGATCACTCTTTAAATGAGATTTCCATTCGCAGAGTTTCTCATAAGCTGAGTGTGCCTTCTTTCTTTTGTCAACATTTAATATCTCCAAGTTTAGTCACTTGTTCCATAATCACTTCATTATTTGCCATGACTTTATGTTGTGACACTTTCTGAAGCTGACTTTGTAGACCGTGTAATTCCTTTTGATGCTGAACTTTCAACTCTTCAATATTCCTAAGGAAATTATCATATAGAAAATCCATTTCTATCTGTAACAGAATAATCTTGGCCTTCTCCTCATTGAGCATCTTGGTTAAATTAGAGACAGATTCAAAATTTTCCCCAGTGAAAGCTCCCATGGAAACAACTATCTTGATGGCCTCTGTTCTTGAATCGGCATTGGCTTGATTCCATATGATTTGATTTTCTACTAGCCCAGCTACCACTTCTCCTTCCCTACTCCTTTTATTTCCTTTCTTCAGAACATCATTGTACCTTTTGCTAAATCAATAATCCCCTAGAACAACTACATCATCCTCTCCAAAATGAATAGAGTCTTCAGTTGTGTAAGGCAACAGTTCAACAATATTGGCAATAGGTAATGGTTGGCTAAGAGTGGTGGTTGCTAACTAAGAAAGGTCCCGATGTTGAAACTTTTGCTTAAGCAGTTATATGTTAGACTTTAATTCAATTTATATCATATCAATAATAACTTCATGCATAAGGATCACTGAAATAAAGACATACACAACATAGACAAATATTTATCTCAAGAAAACCCTTTCACGGGAAAAACCCAGTAGCAATTCTTCAATATAGATTCATTAATAAAGTAGAATGACAATACAATGAAGAGCTAAAGCTCTCTCATAGAAATATACCCCAGATACAGATACAAAGATAAGATAAGATAAAGCAAAGAGATAAGTCTTCTCCCATCTTCTCTTCCTCTCTTGTGCACTTGTCTTCTTCACTTGAGCAAACTTTCTTGGTTTGTTGGTGTGTGTCCAAATGAGGAGGTCAACCTCCCTATTTATACTTGTTTCCTGGATGAATTTTCCTTATGGGGTCGACTTCACTAGATGTCTAGGATGAATTCACTAGGTAACACTATAATTTTTCTTTATTTATTATTTATGGAATATTCTGATTCGACATTGCAAGTATACTTTAGCATGGTTTCTTCTTATGGTTTTGAATTTATAATAATATCTTCCAAATATACATAAAGCATCAACAATCCCTGTTAGCAAGGAAAGTATTCTTCTATTACGATCTTCAACACATCTTTTGTATATCTATACTTGACCATTTACTTGTTCACCTTTCGTGAATCTATCCAACACTGAAGTTCTATATGAGAAAGCCATCATCCACATGATCATGCATCCCGAGACTCAACATTATGCATAACATCTCATTAGTGGGCATAACCTCATCATCCTTTCAGACCTTATGAGTCTTGGCGTCCTTTTAGACCTTATGTCATTACGAGACTTCATCTAGCTCACATAGAACTAGGCATCCATCTCACACACAATATGGGAATCCCTATCACACATAATCTGGGCATCCATCTCATACAAATAATGGGCATCTATCTCACACAGAACTAGGAACCTAGCTCACAGATAACTAGGTATAAATCCAACTCACATAAAATTTGGATATCCAGTTCACACAGAATCTAGATAACTAGACTGAAAGCTAGACCTTCTGGTTGTCACCACCATGCATCCAAATCACACAGAATATGGTCATCTAACCATAAGGGTTAGGAGATCTAGTACACACACACTAGCCATCTATCCCAAGGATAGGAATCCTCCAACCCACTCAAGTTGGCCCTTTATTCCAAAAGTTGGGCATCCACCAATCCACATGAACTGGTCTTCCAGTCCCGAAGACTAGGTATCCTGACCCTGTGTGAGGTCAGGCCAACTTGTGCCTTAGTCAGTAACGTGCTCGTGAATGAATAACCTCTAATTCCACACTCTATATATACTACGACCCCTAGAATCATGTCTACAACAATTCCTCTTAGATAAAGAATCCGTTCCGCACCACACCAAGCTTGTCCCTAAAGTACTCAAACTTGACCTTCGACAGATGCTTGGTCAACACATTGGTTATATGCTTGTCTATCGCAATATGCTGGAGATTTATAACTCCCCTTCGTACCATGTCTCAAATATAATGGTACTTGATCTCAATATGCTTGGACTTGTCATGAAACAAAGGGTTCTAAAACAACTTTACACAACTTTGGTTGTCACAAAAGATACTAGTCACCTCCAACTCAAGATCAAAAAACCCTGCAGGCAACTTCCAAAGCCACATAGCTTCGCTACTATATGAACATGATGCTATATAATATGCCTTGGATGTACTGAGTGCCACACTAGTATGCTTCCTGCTGATCCATGAGATCATAGCTGATCCTAAACTGAAGCAACATCCAGACATACTCTTATGATCTGCGACACTACCATCCCAATCTGAATTAGCATAGCCTTGCAGTCTTATCTCACGATCTGAAAGAGATATGATTCCATATTCCATTGTCTTTTCAAGTACCTCAACATGTGCTTTGCCACAATCAAGTGAACACGTCTAAACTATACCATATATATATCTAGCCTCGTGTTCGTCAAATACATAGACGAACCAATGATATGTCTATAACGAATCAATGATCTGTCTATACATGGTAGCATACACAATATTTGAAGAAGTATCACTTAATAACTTCAGGTTTGTTTCCATCAGTGTAACCATGGATTTACAATCGATCATCCTGAATCTCTCCAAGATCTCTACAGTATATTTTCCTTGGATAAGGAAAATATTGTCCTATCTCTACCACACCTATAGACCTAAGAAATAGTGCATCATACCAAGGTATTTCATCTCGAACTCTACAGTGACATTCATCTTACACTCTGCGATGAGCTTCTCTCCCCCTTTTACAAACAAGTCATCCAAATATAATAGCAATATCACTGGTCCACCATTCACAACCTTTCAGTAAAGGTTGGAATCTTCTTTACTCTTGGTAAAGCCCAAGCTCATCAGAAAAATATCCATTCTTCCATACCACATCCTAGGCTCCTGCTTTAATCCATACAAGGCCTTCTTCAATATGCACACATGTGTCTTCCTGTCATGTGTCTCGAATCCTTATGGCTATTCCATGTACACTTCCTCTTCCACTACACCATTCATGAGAAAGGCTGTGTTTACATCCATCTGGCATAACTTCCATTTCATCATGGCATCTATCACAAGTATAGCTCTAATCGAAATGTATATTTCCACAGGAGAAAATGTCTCCTCATAATCTATTCCTTCTTTATGGGAGAAACCATGAGCCACAAACCTTGCCTTGTACTCCTCGACACTACCATCTGTTGAATGCTTTGTGTTGTAGATCCATTTTGAATTCACCATTGACTTCCCTTTTGGTCTTAGAACCACATCCAAAACATCGTTATTCATAATAGATTGGTATTATTTGATCACGACATCCTTCCATACTTTCTTATCAGTTGATTCTTCATAGCTGGAAGGTTCTACATGAATGATGTCACATAACAATGCCACATAGCTGGAATAAGGTTGAGGTCTCTTTCTTTCTTCGGATGATCCATATGGGGAACTATACTTTTTTGCATCCTGAATAATCTCCTGATCCCATGCTAGTCTTCTCTTATGTGTAACCATTCTCAAGGTGGATCTACAAGTCTTTGTGGTTCTGCCATGCCATGGTCTTCTGGAACATGATATTCTGGTACAACATCATATTCTGTACCAATATCTATGACTGTAGGAAATTTAGGTTCCTCATCATGTACCTCATATGTATTAGTCTTACTTGATTTGTTAAAAGCTGCATCCTCATTGAAGGTGACATATTTTCTAGTCTCAATATGCATGTAACCAGGAATGTAGACTTTGTATTCCTTTGATGATTCACTGTATCCAACAAATATACCCTTCTTTCCTAAAAGATCCAAATTCATTCTCTTATCCTTGGGAACATTTAAATATATAGGATAGTCAAATATCCTTAGGTGGATGACCTATGGCTTCTCTCCTGTAATCGTCTCTTCTAGCATCTTGTTCCCAAGTACACGGTGAGGATTTCTATGCTGCACACATACAACAGTTATGGATGCCTCTTGCCATAGGTGCAAAGGTAAATATTTATCATGAATCATAGCCTTCACTACTTCCATTATCGTCCTATTCTTTCTCTCTGTCATGCCATTCTTCTAAGGATTGTATGGAGTGCTCATCTCCCTCTATCTCTGCAACCTCTTCTTCAAACATATTTTTCCAAGTCATTCACTTCTAGAATGAGAATCACTCTATACTTCCATGCTCGGAAGTTATCATCCCCTTCAATATTTTCATCAATCTTGGTGTTGTTTGTTATTTTATCCAAGCTTGAAAATATGACAGAGATAATAGATTTCAACAATGAAATTTGGACTTATTAATCAATGTGTTATGCCAAGGTGATCTCCACAAACCAAAATTAGCTCCAATGTCAACCTGAAAACTACTTCATGACCAACCTAGGGTTTTATGAGAAAAAATGTAATTTTCAAACTTTGAATCTAGAAAATATGATCCAGGGGGAAGATGTGCCCTCCCAAGGCGAGTTGATCAAACCTCCTTTTATTTCATATCCGTAGACATAACTAGCAAAAATTGGAATCCCTAGTTTTCCCAATTCAACAATAATTATGTCAAAAATGAAAATTATTGGATATCAATTTTGTCTACATAGGAATATGCCCCCTCCTAGGGCAAGTTAAAGGATGCTAAGATCGATCTTGATCTGTGAATGGAAAGGCTAGAAACAAGGAACCCTAGTTTCCAGTAGTTGCAACTATTGCAATGAATTCTTTCAGCACTGCTCTGATACCATGTTGAAAATTTTTCTTAAGCAGTTATATGTTAGAATTTAATTCAATTTATATCATATCAATAGTAACTATATGCATACAGATCACTAAAAGAAATACATACACAACATAAATACAGATTTATCCTAGGAAAAATATTTCACAGGGAAAACCCAGTAGAAATTCTTTAGTATAGATTCGTCAATCAAGTACAATGGCAATACAATGAAGCACTAAATCTCTCTTACAAAAATATACCCTAGATATAGATACAAAGATAAGATAAGATAAACCTGAGAAATAAGTCTTCTTCCATATTCTCTTCCTCTCTTGCACACTTGTCTTCTTCACTTGAGCGAACTTAGTTGGTTGGTTGGTGTGTGTCCAAATGAGGAGGTCGAACTCCCTATTTATACTTTTTCCCTTGCTAAATTTTCCTTATGGGGCATACTTCAGTAGCTGATTGGGCCGAATTCACTGGGTAACAATATAATATTGCTTTATTTTTGGAATATTCTAAGTTGAAATTGCATGCATACTTAAGCATGATTTCTTCTTAGGGTATTTGAAATTGCATTTCAAAACCATCAAGTCATACGTCTCTTTCTAGTGCATTAGATTTTGAGTTCCATTTTGCAAGTGTCCAATTATCTCGTGAGGAAATTCTCATAACAGTTCTTTCACAATGTCTAATCCTTTGCAACAAGTTAATTATTTTGTAGCCAATCTTTTTGAGGTAGTTCAATTGCAACAAATAGAATTCACGGACCTCAAACAAATTGTAGAAATGGGTGTCTCAAATGAAGGAGGCTGACATCAAAGAAGGGTATGCTCAAGTGGAAGTTAATCAGAGTAATACAAAGGAAATTTCAACCATGAAGAAACGAATTGAATGGTTAGAGAGTAAATAGGAGCATATTCTGGTTATTTTGAAAGAACTTTGAATGATACCCAACAATGCAATTTTTGAAGAGCTACCTTTGCCAAATACTGAATTACTCCTATCTTTGTAGACTCCTGGATATTCACTTGAGCTTCGGCTACCGACAATTTATTCGCAAACACTGCTATAGTTTTGAATTGTTCTTCGAATGTTAATATTGTACATGACAAGGGAACAACAATTTTGTAGACCAATGACACTGATAGAATTTCCAGTAACGGCCAATTTTGAATGTATGTAGCTTTTTTTCTTCTACAACAGTAGCTCTTTTATATATAATATAAATATTGATTATTTCAATAGATGTGAATGAATCCATTCTTATATAGCAGTCTTCAAATTTTATCTAGCTTTGACCTTTGTTTTATCATCATTATTCAACATGTATTTTTTGTCCTTGAATTCATGATTTGTATATAGTGTTTGATTTGAACTCAAGGATCTCCACATGATATCCAAAAAGAAATTAGTAGGATATGCAACAATCTTTTGCTACTTCAAGACAACTATCATCAATTTCATCAACATATGGATTTGAAGTTTTTCTTATCCACTTTTGAGAATGCACAATCCTTTCTAAATGCAATTTTTGACACTGCACCTTAGATTTCTTTCCTATCTTGTATGAAGTATTCATTGAATATCTTCTTGGGATTCGACAATTTTGAGCTTTGTGCCCAAAACCATTACAAGTGTAACATACTATTGTATGAAAATACATTGCAATATGTCCATAGTAATTGCACATCAAACATTTTATTGTATTACTAGACTTTTTCTTGCCATTACTCACACTCCAATTCCTTTTGACTGATATCATAAAAAGAAAAAACATAAACCATTAAAGAATTTCCCATACCTTGTGTTTTGAGTCCACTTTGATGACATATCTTTTCCCAAATTGTTTTGATATGAGGAGCTTGCCCTTTGATATTCCTGATGACTTGTTCTTTCATAGATTTGCTGGTTTACTGAATTCATAGCATATTCTTGATCTATGACTTTACCTTTTCCTTTTCAATATGGGGAACCTATCCCTTGCTTCCAACTCGGTGTACATTTATCATCTTTGATTTTTTCAACTGTCTTGTTGTAACCGAGACCATATTTTTCAGTAGCTAATCTTTTCCTATTAGTATCTCGTACAAAATTGATGAGTTGTTCTTGAAATTGAACTTAGCATCTGCTTCCCTAGTATTTCCTTTGAATTCTTCTATTTCCAATATGATCTTGTGACATGTGTCTTCTTTCTCCATCATATGATTTTATAAAAATTCCTCTATTCTCTTGGCTTCCTCAAGTTGAGTTTTCAACCCAATGATCACTTCTCTTGTATTTTCCGGGATTTCTGTGTTTTCATTGAGATTGTCATTTGATTTCTACAATTCTACTTCCTCTGTTAGATCATCAATTTCTATCTTCAGATTCATGATTTCTTCTTATTGGTTTTCAAGGATTCTTCACCTTGGAATTTTAATTCAATCATGGCTTTGGTGACTTGTTCATGATTTTCTTGTTCCTTTCTCTTAGATTCCTTGAACTGTTGCTGTAACAACAGATTTCTCCTTGAGCTCTCTCTATCTCTTTTAGTACACACATAACCTTGATTTCAATAAAATCAATATCATCCCTTGAAAATTTGACATACGCATCATATTCTAATCCTTTACTTTCTTCTAATGCATCCATAACATCATTCTTAAGTTTTGTTATGTATTTTTCTTCAATTGTAATATAGCAGTCAACCTCACTATTCAAATCAATGTAGTCTGAGAATATAGGAGAGTACTTACCTTCACCAATGGTGTCTTCATCCTTCGATCTAGATTCTTTTGTACAAGAACATTGCACTTGATCCTTACTAAGTTTGGATTCTATGTTGTTCACTTCGATTTGATAGAGATTCTCTGGCTTGATACATAGTTCTTTAGCAGATGTGCATTGTCTCGTCTTTTATCTAATTTGACATGATGAACCATTGAGGATAGCCTCCAATGCCATTGATTCATTTTTCCTTGTTTCCCTTTATTCTGTATGCTTTGATTGGTTCCTTGAAGATGGAGACTTGCATGCAATTATTTCCTAAACACCAGATCCTCTTGAATTCAGATATACTTTCATTCATTACCTCTATTATAGGTACAATAGATCCCATGTTTCAATGAAACTTGGGAGCTCTAAATTTTTATATACAACAAAAATAATTAAAAGTCTTTGGTCATTTCGAGTTTTTATTATCATGATTTCACTGCTTTGCTTTGATTTGATTGAGTTAGTACCTTTTCCCTTCAAAATTTCATTAATTTTCTATGTTATAACAGGTTTTAGAAAAGGTCAATACTTTTCCACAATTCCGTAATTCTGGAACCCGCAAATGCGGATTGCGGAAAGTCAGTTTTGCGGGTGTAAATTTTCGCCATCCCGCAACCCACAACCTGCAATTGCAGATTGCGGGAAGCACTATGTAAATATTTTTGTGTGTTGTGTTTCCGCAACCCGCAACCTGCAAATGTGTATTGCAGAAAGGTCACATATCCAATAAGTATCCTTAGCGATCCCGCAACTTGCAAACAGCAACTTGTGGATGGTGGATTGTAGGAAGGTTTGTGCATGTGCCCGAATAAACTTTCCGCATTTTTATTCCGCAGTCTGCATGCTTTGATCGTGGCCGTTGATTTGCTTTGATCCTACGATTGGTATTGAAGTGTCTATATTTTCAACGATCATTTCGCTTCTTCGTTTTCCTTCATCATTTTTGGTTTGCAATCAGATTTTTGAACTGTGATTTTCACTTGCGGCCTCATATGATTGATAATCATTGATTCAACTAACTTGAAATCAATTGAGTGTTAATATTTGACATGAATTATATGTGAATTATTGTAATTTTATTGTCTTAATTCAATCTCTGTCGATGCATGCTATGCATGATTTCAATACAGACATGATAATTGTAAGTTCTAGACCGTAAGATTTTAATCATGCCAATTCATTACGCTCAGTCATTTCTGGAATATTTATTATTCTCTCATTAAATACAAGCTTCAACATGGGTAATTGGTTGTTGGCCGCACTGCAATTGGAGAGTCTTCTTGGTTGGTTTTCATAACTTTTCTTTCTGACAAATTTATTGTGAGAAATATGTAGAGAGATCATAAGTCTTTGGTCAGGTTTTGTGGAGAGAAAGAACTTCAGCCTCTTTGGTATCAAGAGCTTGTGTCTCCACCTTTTGATGCAGGTTTTCCTGATGAAAGCAACGGTAGTGAAGAAGTACCTGATATTCAATCCATCTACATACAGTTCTCTCAGAAGAAGAGAAGGAAGATCATTGAGAAGGAAGATGATCCAGAAAATACCATTATCCAAGATTTTATAATCAATGAAGAACTTGTCACTCCATTGATTGCTTTGAAGGAGAAGCAAATGCCCAATTTTTCAGTTTTCGCGAACATTGTTGATCATCATAAATCTTCTAAGAGAGATTTTTGAGCTCCCTTACTGTCCTTCAAAGAAAACTAACAGGTCGTGGTTAAACTATACAGTTTATTAAGGGATGTTTCCCGCGATTATGTGATGGACATCTTATGAAATTTTGTGAAACATTTGCTATGAACCATTCTCTACGATGATATGATTAGAATAGTTTGGTTTTGTAAATACCCGTTTTCATGGGAAAGCTATCCTTTGTAACCATCTTTGTAATTATTATTTAAAGGGATAGAAGTCTCATGGGGAAAGTGGGGAGATAATCGCTAGAGAAGGATTGGAGAAACACTGTTCACTTGTGATCATGTAATTGTTTTTGCAGACCAATGAATCGAAGTTAGTTTCTTTCAACATCCTCTTTGTGTAAGTTGTCAAATTTCTTTGATAATGCCTGATATCTTCACTGTAATTATCAATTAATACTATTGATTTTGCAGCTAATCATTAATGCATTGATCTCTGAGATGGATTTCTCTTAATTCATGATCTTTGTGTATTTATGTTTTAATTGAATTTATTTAATTAAAATCTTAATCTATTTTTGCAAATGATTCACATAAATAATTAAGTTCATGTTAATTTTTCAATTAGAAAAAGAACAACAGGATAATATTGGATATGCTTACACTTTGAATTATTATAAGTAGTTTTCATTGTCTGATTGTACTTTGAAGCAATGAGTTAATGATTCGATTGCACATTTATGTCAAGTTGATGAGATAACTTATCACAACCCAAACCTAGTTACCCTGCATACAAAAAAATACACTCCCTTTAGATTAGATCTGACTTAGCTTAGATTTCTTTTAAGGTAGAGTTGTTTTAAGTTTAGATCCATTTTAGAATCAAGACACTTTTGTGCTTCCATCTCAGGAAGACATATGCTTCTAGGATCAAACCCCATAAGTGCCAGCGGAGGCCTTTGTATCCGTGGGAGATTACTATTCCAAACCAGCTGGGGATAGAACTGTTCATGCGTAGGACCTTTTGAATCCTTTCAGTCTGGGTTTTCACCCTTTTTTATTAGCCTTAGAACCCATTACAACACCTAATCATCCGAGGCTTCAACAACCTCCAAGAAGAATAACCGGTCCCATCAAAGAATGGAGCTTCATTTGTAGAAAATACTATTTTCCCATCCATTGTGTGTTCGAGGATCTCCTTCTAGTTGTTAGCTTTTGTGAAGGAACCCTGATCTGATACCAATTGTTGAACACACCAAGAACATTCAACAATTCTTTTCAAAATTCAAATCTCTGGCTATGCAATGCAAGCCGTGTGGCATTGAGAAGAAGGATGAGCAGTTGGTGCTATCCATTTTGAGCAAGCTAGGTCCTGAGTTATCCATTTTTGTCTCTACCTTCCATTCTGGGTGAATGTCAATCCCTAGTTGGAAGATTCCTTCCTTAGATGTTTTTACTGAATCTCTTATCCAAGAACAAGATAATTTGATCTAGATGGGCACCTTAAAGGCCTCCAAATATGAAGCTCTTATGGTTGGAGAAGAAAAAAGTGTGAATGGGAAGGGGAAGCACAAGGGAAAGGATAAGAGGCCATATAAATTTAAGAAGAATACCAAGTCAAGTCCATCAGAAGGATCCTTCATCTCTAAGAAGGAACAAAATAAGGGATTTGAGAGATCCAAGTGTTCCTATTGCAAGAAAGGAAACCACCTAGAGAGATCTTGCATGCAAAAGAAGATAGATTAGATGACCAATCTTATTGAGCAAAACAAAATTTCCCTCCCAAAAGATGCAAGAGAGACTGATTCTGGAAGTGAGTTTGATGGTCTTGAGAGAGGCCATGCACTAAAGGTTGGATTTTCAAAATCAGAAGCCCTCCTTAGATTTAGGAGCCTCCAACCACATGCTTGCCTTCAGAGAATCGTTTTCTTCTTTAGATATCAAATATGGTCCAATTATTCACATCAGAGACAACTCTCAGATCTCTACTGAAGGGAAATGAACATTGGCATATGGAGCATGGCAAGTTCAAAAATGTTCTATTTGTTCCTTCTTTGTCAGCAAATTTGTTGTCTGTATATTAGATGACTCACACAAGCTCACCAAAGAAAGTGGTGTTTTGTCCTGACATAATTGAGATTGCAGAGATCTCTACTAGGAAGATTATAGCAAAAGGGTTTGCAAACCATGCCTCCAAGGCATATGAACTCTCACATTTTTTTTCTATACTCTCTTCCTACCCCATCGGAATCCGGCGAAGATTAGAGTGATATCTCTTCTAATGAATATGAGTATCAATATCTTGATGTTGAGAATAAAGTTCAAGGAGGTTCAGATTCATATCGAGGTCCAACGCATGCTCCCAATCCATGGCCAAGGCCAATATGGGTTCACAAAGTCCTTGTAGTTGTTGGGAACATAGTTGGGGATCCATATGATCATAGAAACACCAGATCTTAGTATCATGCAAAACTTGCACTATGTCATGCATATCCACTTCTCTCATAGAGGTGCTACATGATGGTGGGTTTGATCCATAATATATCGGAGAGAATTTCCATGGGGGATCTACAACCAAGCAAACATCTCGGTTTTCTAATAAAAGGTACTCAAAAGTTCATGATTTGGACCACAATGAGCCATTCGCTCCAGTAGAAAGAAGGGTTCTTGAATGACTTGTTTTGGAAATTACAACTTCTACATAGTGGGAGGTACATCACAGGAGCATATCCAAATCCAGATCCAGATCTAGCAGCTGCATTTCTATCCTACATAGGTGTTATCGGTCAAATTAGCACTTCTATGTCCGTGACCACATTTCCTTGTTGGCACACAAAAGGACACTATGGATGGAAGAGCTTACCTTGACCCTAGATTACCTAGAGCTAAAAATTGCAATACTTTCCTTAGAAACATCTTTCTCTTCCTATTTTAATACATAACCGCAACCCTCATACTTTCCAACCAGTGGGTCAGCCATGGGTTTCTCTACTGACAACCCGTGGGTGTCAATTAAAAGCTGCACCGACTAGATGCAAGTCAGGACACTTGCGAGTCTTGAATCGCTAGTTGTACTATATCATAGTTGTGGGTGTCTTAAGAAAAAGTTGAAAAAATAATTAAAAACACGAATTGGGATTAGTTGAGGCAGGTGCCCAAACTACGCCAACTTCCCAACTCAAACACATTTCGAACCTACCCTCCTTGCCTTGCCATAAATACAATGGGAGGGAATTGAGAAAGGCACCTTATGATCATTGGCAAAATTTATGCTAGAGAAATTCATAGCTAAGAGAGAGGAGCATGAGCCTAGGGTCTGGTTACGACGGTGTCGGTGCAGGACAAGTATAGATTTATGTATCTTCTGCATTTGTCAATAAATATTTGGACATTATTCCCTTTCCAATAGATTTGTTTATGTCTATTGAAATTTTCTTACAAGTTGATGTTACATTGTTTAAATGAATTTCAATCTCTTATTTGTAGTTAAATGGATTTGAAGAAGGTTTTATGTTTGTTTTGCAGGATTGTTGCATAGGAGAAAAAAGGGAGAAAATCTTGGATCGACCTTCGAAATAAGGTACATACTCTTTTGACCCTAATCCTATTTGCTTAATAACAATGTTTGCAAATATTTATATGTCTATTTGATAACCCAGTGCATTGGTAGTATTTCCCTTGCTAAAAGAGTAATTTTCCTAACAACAATAGGAGCAGCTTGCCAATATTTTTTCAAAGGCTTTCACTGAGGAAAGTTTTTTCCTTCTCTGCTTAGTATGAAGGTTCTTTGAGTTCCCTAATTTTCTTCTTTTTGAGGGGGGGTATTTTTACCATGAGGTTTTTTCCCATTTCATTGGTTCATGGATAATTTGTTTTATCATTTATTTTATTGTATGGGTGACCTTTGGTCTTAGTAACCAGGACCCAATATGAAAAAGTATGGATTAAGGGGGGTGTTACGATATTTCAATACTCCATCCTTGTACTACCTAACATTATCTATTTTTCCTAGTTGTTGATGATGTCATTTTCCCCCTAGTGGTGTGCAAATGTCATCCATGATCCATATACCACCTTATGATTCCTGCATGCATAATTTTAGGACCACTTTAGTCAATTCCCTATTTTATAGGAACCTACTGAGTGTTCCAATCCAGTCCACTTGAGTTAGCTAACTCTTGTGGGGGGTTAGAGCTCTGGATGCCACTGATTGTGGCCTCATGCACCCTTTTCTGACAAGCATCCACGAAAACCTCACTATTGCACCCTCCTTAGTCAGTTAACTGATTATGTCTTCAGTTAGTTGATTTTAGGTTCAGTTCAGTTGAGTTTGATCCTTCCAAAGCACTCCAGTGGTGATAATCCCTATGCTATACCAACTGAGGTTCGAATTATCCTATGTGATTCGAATTCTCTCCCTTGAATCATCATTGTTTATTATACTAAATGATTGGAACATGTGACATTATTTTACTCCAATCTGAGTTCTGCTGCATAATTATTCCGTTGCTCTTTTTTACTGCAGTTTTCACTCTTATTCAAATTTTCTTCTCATTCTTTTTTTGTGAGCTATCCTCGGCTCTTAGATCTACCGTGAAATAGAATTTCACACTCAACACCAACTGCGAGATGAGGAATCCAATCCTCAATGAAATAGCTAGCTTGCAAACAAAATCCAACCTGTCATGAGGAATCCAATCCATGATGCAAGACCCAGCTTGCAGAAGAGACCCAGATTGCCTAGTGCAGACACTAATCTCCAATGAAGGACACCAGTCGTGACTGGTGCAAATTTTCATCTTTAGAGTTCTTTCAAATACACTTGAAGAGATTGTTATATTACTGCAACTACTCCTTCTTACTGTGTTCCTCAACCTGTAAATCCTTCATCCACTGTGTAATTTAATTTGTGAGTCTATCTGCACACCCATGTTACATTATGCATTGTGTGCTTCAACTAACAACTACTTTTTTCTCTCCATTCTTCTATTCATATTTCTGTGATACCATTCTCGAGTTTCCATCATTGTGACACCAATTTGTTCAACCTAAAATTTTATTCTTTTATTGCATTGCATCCTTGTCGATATGGTACCAAGTCACTTTGTCTTCTGTTAACGAGAAATATTATTATTTCATCGAGCTGAATCCCTATCAGTCTGTCACCTTGTCACTTCATTTTCCTCACATTTCACGAGTGACTAGCATAGATTTGTCTTAAACTTGGATCTATTAAGTACCAAGAGCGATCCAATTTCTTGAGGTGTAAACATTTTTTTAATCTTAAATTTTTTATACTTTAAGAAAAAATTTACACCTCAAGATATTTCATCTCGTACTTAATATATCTAGGTTTAATATGAAATAAATATAATTTAAAAAAAATAAGTTGACATCATTTACATTTTTATTTCTTTTATTATGGGAAAATCAAGTTACATAACATTACACAATGTTACGTGTTATAAAATATACCCCATACTAAGCTGTAGATCACCTCGCTAATCTCAGTGAAGTTATATCCCAAATCAATAAGCTAATAATTGTCTTGGACTAACTTCATCTTCACAATATTAGAGTCTCTTCCACATCCTATTTCATCTCACCAAATACTCCACACATAAATATGCTTCAATCTTGGTTTATTTATATTGATCAAATTACTTTTCCTTTAAACACAGTTTTCTTAAGTGGACTATCCCTAGGGGCTTCTCTTTGTTGGTGACACCATATTTCTTCCTTCATGATCAAGTTTACCCATATACTTTCTTCATGGTTAATTTTTCCCAAACAAATAACTTGAGCCAAGCAAAGCTTTCATTATCCACTTTCATCTGTGCAGTTGTCTACGCACTTTGACATTCTACAGGCTTCACTTCCTTTGTTAGCTTGACTGCTAGCTTTCTGCATGCACTTGTCATTTGCATGCTTGTGTACACATCTGCATATTTTACTACTTTGACTGTGGTATACCAATTATATGCTGCATACTTTGATATCTCACTTTCTTGTGTACAAATCTGCATCCTTTACCTGTTTAGTGAACTACACATTTAAAACATTATTTCATTGTTCTATATACTTATTCAAACTGGCCTCAAACTTCTCATACATTCCAATCCTATTTGACATCAATGACAACATTAGGTCCAACAATATACATCAATTACAATATTTTTCTATATACTTCTTCAAACTAGCTTCAAGCTGCTCATGCCTTGACATCAATGACAACATTAGGTTCAACAATATCCCCCTTTGGAATTGATTTCAACACCAAGTAAAACCTATATCTTCTAAGTGTTAGAGACCCCCTGAGTGTAAGCATTGATCATATTTCCTTTTCTTATCCCTTTGTTGGTTGGATGAATTCAGAGCATATTCTTGATCTATGAATTTGTCACATCTCCACTGACCTCCTTAGGCCACGGGAGACCCTGATACATTTTTTTTCTCCAAATTCGACTAAATACACACACACAGTTGAAATCACTCATATATGCAATCCGCAACCCGCAACTATGAATACACAATCTTTAATTGTGGATGCGGAAGTGCCAAACTTCCTAACTGGAAATCTTACCTTTCCGCAATCCGTAATCCGCAACGACGGATTTGCAATCCGCAATTGCGGAAGAGGATGTGCAAAAATTCAACTTCCGGCAACAGTCACTTCCACCATCCGCAATCCACAACAACGGATTCACAATTCCGCAATCCGCAATAGTGGATTCGCAATTCACAATCCGCAATTGTGGATGCGGAAGTGACAAAATTCAACTTCCAACAACGGTCACTTCCGTAATCCACAATCCGTAATTGCGGATGCAGGCAGGAGGATCCATACCCTCTGTCATGGTAAGTTTCCACACAATCTTCTGAGGGGCATAAATTCTCCATCCTTTGTCCAAATGAGACAAGGTTGGTACCATTGGAAAGATCTTGGAGAGCTCCATCTAAGGTGAAATCCCTGCCCCATCTAAGCACTCATACCATGTAAAATTTCCCATTGAATTTATGTTAATAACTCTACCCAAAAGGACTTCAACCTTCTTCCTGCCATGATCTTCCCTTCCACCTGACCCACATAGGGTTCTAAAACACTTTGAGGGATTTCCCCTCCTTCCCAAGGAATAGATGCAAGCATACAACTCATTCAAAGGGTTAATCAAACCAGCCACAACATTTCATAACATGTAAAATGCATTAAATCAGATCCAACAAACACATCTATCACATGCAAGACTTATAATGCATTAAAATCATGCAATACAATGAGATTCATATAACAATGAACTCAACCCTTCACATGAATTCTTATCAACCAAATTCATATAAACATACATTCCACAATTGAACATAAGAAACCATTTCATAACAATGAAACACCATCATTTAACATAACAAGAAATACTTATCTTTCAATTTCCGAAGAACCTAGCTAAGTGAGAGCAATGTTCCACCCAACCTTAGATCTCTGTCCAGCCTATACTCTTTCAGCTGAAAGATCACCCCCGAGCTGGGTTGTGTATCCACTAAGGTGGGCTATTAGGTTCTCTCACAGTCAAGGTTCCATCCCAATGCTAAGCCAATATGTAGTTGGGTTTATCAAGCATTCCAGGGAACCTACCCATGCTAATCCAACCTACAATGGGTTTATCAAGCATTCAGGGACATACTGGTCACGCTAATCCAACTTCCAGCTAGGTTTATAAGGAATACCATCAGCAGGGTCATGCAAAGCCAACATACAGTTGGGTTTATCAAGCATACCAGGCTAATTAGTCATTCTAAGCCAACCTGCAATGGGTTTATCAGGCATACCAAACAACACAATCATGCCAAGCCAGCATACAGTTGGGGTTATCAGGAATAACAGACTAGGCGATCATGCTAAGCCAACCTGCAGTGGGTTTATCAGGTGAACAAGGACAGCAAGGGAGGCATTGCTAAGCCAGTGAACTCAACCAAGGAGCTGTAGGCATCTCAACACTCAGCCGACCTGGCACCCACATTACCTACCACATCCTACACAAGGAAGACCCTCTTCTTTGCTGGAAAACCCCTTAAGGCCTCTTTCATTCCAGTGCTATTACAGGATGGGCGTAAAAAGGTCCAGTCGCTAGTTCTATGAGGCTACAGCCTTCACTGGGTTTATCAAGCAACCCAACCTTCTTCCCTAGTTCAACGAGCTAACTAGTTCCACGCTTGCGGACAAGGCTCTGTTCCATAAGCTATCCTCTGTGATCCAGGCTCAGGTTCTCCCACAGTTTCTCTGCACTGTTCAGGATTGCAATTTCCTCATGGGTTCTTACCACTCTGTCATGGAGCACTCTATCACTTGTAGACTGGGTTCGCACACACAGTTCTCATGGCCATCAACTCTCCGACATTTTCGATTACCCAGGGAAACACGATTATCTTTAGGTTATATAACTTTGTTGACTCTGCATATCCAGAAAATGTATGGGAAATCTCTCTCTCTCTCTCTGTGGGGCGATGGATCGTGAATGGGTAGTGCGTCAATGGATCGTTGATGTATGAATGAATGTGGTGGTTGTTTCTTTCCAACCCCGCTAGTCAAATAGGCTCTGCCAGTTTTAGACGTTCAGTGTCTTTCCGGATAAGAAACAAGAGTCATGCTCTGTCATATGAAATTGTGACCATGCTCCATAGTCCATTGGCTTCAGCAATAGGGTTCTCAACCACCCTCTGCAACCATATTAATGTCAGCAAGGAGTTCAAACGGGTTCACAGTCAGACATGTGGCAACATGGGAAACCAATCCCATAACCCCCTCACCTCTCCCTAGTGGATACACATGGCCCCTTCTCATTAGTTGCCTCCTTAGCCAGATTCTTGGTTAATTTATTCATTAATAAAAAATTACATCATTTACATTTATTTCATGGCTTAACATCCCGTGAATAATCAAATTGTACAAATAATTTCCTAAGAAATAAAATTAAACATCCACTAGTGGGGCCTTGTCCTTGAGCTCCACACTAGGGAAAATACACATATTGCATATATATACAGTCTTTACATTTAATCCAAATATCATCAAGGGCGAAATGGGGTATTACAACTCCCTCTCCCTTAAAATAACATCGTCCTTGGTGTTCTCAAAACTGAACAAAAATGGGAATGCCTCTTTCATGGCATCCTCCAGCTCCCATGTGGCCTCTTCTGGGCTAAGGTGTCTCCATTTCACCTTTACCTGCCCTATGGCCCGGTTCCAGAGCAAGGTAACTTTCCTGTCGAGGATGCATGTGGGATCCACCTGGAACTCTCCCTCTAGTTCCACCTGTATCACATGCCAATCAATGATATGATTAAGATCATATACATATTTATTAAGCAAAGATACATGGAAAACATTATGATCTTTCATGTTAGAAGGAAATGCAATCCTATATGCAATAGGCCCTATCCTATCAAGGAATTCAAATGGACCACAATATATGGGTGCCAACTTGGCACAACTTCCCAACTTCATGGAACTATTCCTTGGTTTTACTCTCAAGTAGACATGATCCCCAATCTGAAATTCCTTATGCATTCTTTTCAGATCTGCATAGCTCTTCTTCATGTCCTATGCTACCTTCAAATTATGCCTGATCTTCACAATCTCTTGCTCCATATCCTCAATCAGTTCTGGTCCAAGTGCTACTCTGTTCACTGGGTTGTCCTAGCTTACTGGAGTTCTGCATCCTTTGCCATACAACACTTCAAAAGGACTCATCTTCAATGATATTTGATGTCCATTGTTGTAAGAAAATTTCACTAAGTGGAAGTAGTCTTTCCACTTAGATGACTTATCCATCACATACATCCTTAACATATATTCAAAGATCTAATTTACTCTCTTAGTATGACCATCTTTCCAAGGATGATAGGCTATAATAAACTTCAACTGAGTTCCCAACTCTTGGAATAATCCTTTGCAAAAATTAGATGTGAAATTTGTGTCACGGTCTGAAACTATTGCCTTGGGAAATCCATGCAATCTGAATATCTCTCTCATCAAGATATCTCCAATGTCATTATCCTTGTGATTGGACTTGACTGGAATGAAATGAGCTACCTTTGATAGCTTGTCTACCACCACCATGATTGAATCATGCTTCTTCACTGTCATTGGAAACCCTGTTATGAAATCCATAGAGATCACTTCCCACTTCCATTATGGGATGGGAATGTCTGCAACAATCCTGCTAGATGTTGATGCTTTGCCTTGACCTATTGACACTTTTGACATCTAGCAATGTACTCAGCTATGTCTTTCTTCATAGCATGCCAAAAGTACTACTTACTTGCTGCTGTTATAGTCTTTTGATATCCTGGATGTCCTGAGTATGGCCTCTGATGTATCTCATCCATCACCAACTTCTTCGAATATGCACTGTTTGGAATGTACAGTCTAATGTTTTGATAAATGAGAACATCATCCTCACCTAGTTTATATCTTGCATACTTCTCCTCTATAACACTTTGCTGCAATTTCTCTTTGATCTAAAGCTAGACCTCATCACTATTTCGAGCCTCTGAAATTCTTTCCTTCAAGTCTGATTCACACCTACTTATTGCTGCAATGTGGAATCTCCTGTTGAGTGCATCAACAACCTTATTCTCCTTACCCTTGACATGCTTAATTTCCAAATCAAACTCACAAAGAAACTCCATCCATCTATGTTGTCTTGCATTCAGATTTGGCTGGTCAAATAAGTATTTCAAACTCATATGATCAGTTCTGAGCTCAAATCTCCTTCCCAAGAGATAATGCCTCCATCTCTTGAGAGCATGAATTATGGCTACTAGCTCTAAGCCATGGGTGGCACAGTTCCTTTCATGCTCCTTTAGCATCCTTGACTCATAGAAAATTACAAAACCTTCTTGCATTAGCGCTCCACTAAGTCCTTCAATGCAAGCATCAATGCATACTACAAAATCCTTACTTGGATTTGCAATCTTCAAAACAGGTGGACTAGTAAGCAACTCCTTTAACTGCTGGAAACTTCTTTCACATTTTTCAAACCATGTGAATTTAATGTCCTTCCTCTGCATTGAAGTGATTGGATGGGATATCTTGGAGAAGCCTTCAATGAACCTCCTATAGTTACCAGCAAGGCACATAAAATATCTAACATCTGCTGCATTCCTTGGAGTAGACCAATCCATGATGGCCTCAATCTTCTCTAGATCCACTGCAATGCCCTTTTCTGATATAATATGACCCAAATACTGCACCTTCTCTTAATAGAAGTTACATTTACTCAGCTTAGCATACAGATAGTTCTCCCTAAGGACTTGCAATACCATTCTCAAATGCTCACCACGCCCTTCTTAATTCTTGGAATAGACAATAATGTCATCCAGGAACATAATCACAAACGTATCGAAATATCTGTTGAAGACACTATTCATGAGACACATGAATGTAACAGGTGCATTGGTAAGACCAAATGGCACCACTATAAATTCATAATGGCCATACATAGTTCTGAAGGCCATCTTATGAATGTCTTCTTCCATTATCCTTACTTGGTGGTACCCAGACCTCAAGTCAATCTTTGAAAAGACTATAGATTCCTTCATTTGATCAAACAAGTGTCATGTTCCCAAATTTTCCTATGGTCCATGGGGATGAGTTTAGCCTTAAGTCACCTAGGCATTAATTAAATAATTAATGGATGGATGAAGGAAGATTCCTAAGGGTGAATTTGAGGAATTAAATGGATAAGAAGGGGCTCCCATGAAGTTATTAACCCCCAATTCAAGTGCTAAGGTGATTTATTAATTAATTGAGAAATTAATTAATTGGGGAAGTTTTGAGGCAATTACACCATAGTAGTTAATTAATTACTGGATAATTAATTAATTGCTTAGCTAAATTATTTCCGAGTTGTATTATTGGCATTTAAATATTTATTACTAATAAATGTTCCAAGTGGTTGATAACTTGGATAGGAAATTTGAATTGGTCAAGTAGGCCAAACTTGCTTAAGTGATAAATCTCAGAAAAGATAAGGAATCTAGTGGAGACAAGTTGGCAAGATGAACCCAGAAAGGAAACTGACAAAAGATGGAAAAATAAGACAAAAGTAGGAAAGAGGAAAGTAAAGAAACTGGAAATATTCATAAAAGATTTCAGAAAGAAAATAGAAACAACCAGAAAAGCTACCTAAAGCGCACTTGCCCAAATTCAGTGAAGGAGGTGAAGGAAATAAAGTTTTGAAAGCTTAGAAGTTGCTGTTCTCCTCAAGAAATGCACCCTCATGGCTTTGGAGTAGAATGGGCAAGTGGGTAACCTACTCTCACAGGTCACCAAGCCAAGAACTTGTTCAGCAGGTCATCATGAAGTTTATAAAAGAATCCAACCAACTTCATTTGATAACTTTTTGTCATTTGCAATTTTGGTTTGAGAGCTCTGAGCCTCTCTAGTTGAGTGGTGTCCCTCAACAAGTTTGCTTGGGAGATGTGCCCCAAGGCCCCATGAGTTTCCAGTGAGTGTTATGCAGGCCCAAAATGTGATTCTACAACCAATAACATTGAGATCAGTTCAACATTGAAGTCATATAGTTAGTTTGAAGAGAAGATCTCTCTTACAGTGAAATCCTAGCTAGTTTTGGTGAAGCTTCTCTAGTGGAAGATGAATGCTCTAGTAAAAGTGACCAAGGATTGATGGAGGGTTGGTATAGCCATATGTTCAGCCAAAAGTGATTTCCAGCAGCAGAAATCATTCTCAGAACTGATCCATTCTCTTCTTCTCATTACTTCTTACAATCTCAGCTAAATTTGGTGGTGTTTTCCCCATAAGGAAGAGAAGATTTGTGGTTAGCTCTCCATACTTTTCCAGAGACTCAGTGTGCATCCATACACTCTGTTTCATACCCGTTGAAGATCAGAATACACCTTCAAAATAGAGATTCGGTCATTACTTCTCTTCTTCCAGTCATTCTATGGCCCTATGAGGGGATCTCCTAGTCTATAATTCATTGTACTAAGGAGGAGCTATTAAATGATTGCAAAATTGGTTCAGAGAGTAACATTTCGACCTACTGCTGTTAATTACATTATATCAGAGCACTCTCATATTTCATAAAAAGAGTTTTACATTTAAATAAGTCAATACTTAGCTCAGAATAGAAGACTCGCTCATTGAGCATTATTTAATGACTAGTTTCACTAAAATGACTGTCAAATTTATTCAAAATGTAAAAACTGATTTCTGTAAGTTGTAGGAGGTCATTAATATACCATAAAATCCATATCAGCTCATACTTTAATAATTTGAAAGGATTTACCCACTATTTTTAAATATTGAAATTTGACTAGCTTTGTCATCTCGGCAGGGTCTAAAACCTTCAAACCACCTATACTCTTCCCAAACCTTTCTGATTGTTTTCCAGAGCATACATTGAACCTATTTGACCATAATAAATCAGTTTTGTACTCACCTATTCTAGTAAGCATATGCTGGTTTTCCCAGGAAGCATTGCAGTAGGCTTCAGCGGTAGCTGATGTCCGAAACATAAATGGCCCCAGTGATTTGTGCTTAGGACTCTCCCTCTGATATTATTATTTGCTGCTGCACATTTCCCCATATAAATTCCAGAACTGAGAGTTCATACCACCATCCTCAGATTCAGTCTCCATCCCCCTCACTGACATCTGCTCTGTTTAAAAATATTATTAAGAAATTTATCCAGTGAATTTTATTAAAATTTCTGAAGTTGAATTAATATCTTGGTTAAATATTTCCAAGGATATTACAATGGTATCAGAGCTCTTTCCTTGGCTCACCCAGTGGAAATAAATTAACTCAATGATTGAAGGAAGATTGAAGATCTTCTCATAAATGCAAAATGTGGCTCCTACCAGTTAGTGAAGAAGAATAATTTATTTTTGAGCCATATGAAGAGGAGCCCTTAACCGCTGTTGGAAATTTTTATTTGCATAAAGTTGAAGATGATTCCCTTGTTGAACCAATGTTTGAAGAGGATATAGGAACTAACATACATATGACTAATTGGGATTACGAAGGAATACTTAAAAGAGACAACCCAAAGAAATCTTAAGAGTACTTCATGGAGTACTCTGCCTTGAAGAAGGAGGTTCAGAAGTCCCTGACCTTTACAGACTATTGTGATTTGGAGATTCAGAGGTTGTTCAAATACCCCTACAATAGTGATATCAAAAGAATGATTGCACATATGGTTGATGGTGTGTGCAAAGAAGTTGAGGCAAGATATTTAACCCTAGGAGCTAAGATGGAAAGGAGGGATAAAGATGTGTCCTCACAGCCAGGAAAAATAAAGGGAGGAAACCAAGAGCCACCTAGTTCTTCAGGTGGAGAATAAGTAGGAAAAAATAAATATGAAGTTGCAGCCCTACATATGGATCCATCCCAATCCCAGGGAAAAGGAATCAAGAAGGAAGTTTCAGCAAGGCCATTGGCAGGGCCAAGCATTGCGAGACTATTTGGTTTTTCTTCAAGAAGGAAGAGCAAAGGTTGTGATCTGAGCACCACAAAATGTGGAGAGACATCAAGTTTCTTGGAAAGAAATGACCAAGAATACCTTGCTGGTGCCCCATTCCTCCAAGAAGTGGATGAAGAAGTTCAATGCTCAGTAGAAGATCCAGCAGTCAAACACTTGATTATTGGTGATGAGGGAGGTAAAATCACTCTCGATCTTTTAAGGGTTGATTTCAAAACAAGTGCAGAAGAAATGGGACATATTGATGAAGGTGATACATATTTTGGATCTGATCCAAAGGAGGAACATAATTCAGATTTACACTCACCCTTGGAACCTCACCAGGAAGCAGAAATTGAGCACATTTCAGTAGGGTGTGAAGCAGAGAAATGGGTGGATGAACAAGCGATCAAAATTCCAACACATAAGGAGGATAAAATGGCACATGGTGAATTAGTAAATTCTGATTTTTATGTGCCATTATGTCAGTCTGATATGGTATCCATTTCCATTGAAAAATTTAGAATGGTTGACCCCCATAGTGACGAGGTTCAAAATTCTGGTGTTAAAAAGGAAAGCAGTATGAAGGATAAAAATTTAAGAGAAGATCTTTCTACTGCATCAAGGATGAATGAGCACTTATGTTGCAGCCCAAATTATGTTTTTAAGGACCTGAAAGATGAAAATATTGCAGCAGAAACATATAGATCAGATTTCAAAACTTCAAGTGCACCGCATTAAATTGATCTGGTGATGGGAAATGAAGAGGAGAAACATCTGCAAGGACCTCATCTTCTTGCAGTATCTTTAAAGATGAATGAATAGAAGATCCAAGAAGCCCTTAAAACCCTCAATTACACACATTCCTTAATGAATAACCTTTGTTGGAATTTGGGGGAGCAGTCTTCCATGAGAGACATGGAAGAATTTCAGGAAGCCATGGCAAGCATAAAAGGTAAATTCTTGAACCCGCTTTCTTATAGAGATAGTTTATTGGAGCTTGTAGAATTGTTTCATGGTACATCCTTGAGGGATGATGAAGAGATCAGCAAGCTCAATGATGAATTAATGGCCACCCAAGATTCTTTAAGAAGCGCTCAAAGTGCCCTCCAAGATTCCAAGACAAAAATATTGCAACTTCATGAAAATTTGCAAAGATCCCCCCTACCATCCTACACACAATTCAGTCAAGTTCATTTGGCTGAAAGAATTATTGAACATAGGGAGGAACCTCATGAGATTGTGGATCATGAGGATCATTCATTTTTATATGTGCTTGAAGAGTGTGCAGAACAGTTTGATATGAACCAAGCACAAGATTTTTTTCCAAGGGAACTTGAGTTGTTCCTTGAAGACAAACACTCCCCCATGAAAGAGTGGGATGAGAGCACCCAATTTGGGACAGACAGTAATGAAGAATTTGTAGCCATAAGTCTGATTACTGAAAGTTGCAGACATGCAAAGAAGGTTCACAGTTCTTTCCCACATGTCCTAGATTCAACAACACCAATGGGGAATGAGCAGTGGGTGAAGAAATTTTTCTGGTTTGTGTCACATGCTCAGCAGGAGGATCATGATCTGTCTCCATGGGAGATTGATCTTATTGCAGAATAGATGGATGATTATAGCTCATATAAATCAACAAGCAGGATATCTAATTCACCCACCAGATGGATGGATAAAGGCCTCACTAGAAAAGACAATATGGAAGGTAAAAAGTTCACTTATTTCTACAATAAATTTCTTATTATAACTGACATTGTCTTGAATCGCGAGCAGAAGAAAAAGTATATTTTGCAGCCATTTGATGTCACTCATCCACATATGGATTGGGTGAAATATTATCTGACAAGCATGAAACTTCCTTGCAAATTTTTTTATGCTTATGGTCACTGCAAAGCAGCTAAGTAGGTAATTTGCCAAGTTAAATTAATGGAACATTTTACTTGCAGAGGTTGGCCTATGTGGAGGGAATCCACATGCTGGAAGGGATGCTTGAAATTTTTCTCCAGTGGTAGAGAGTTGAGCCATTGGATGTTTTCACTGGAAGAGACAATCTTCCCCCCACTTGGTTTGGTTGGAAGCAATGCCCTAGCAGTTATTCCCCAGATGAAAAGGCACATGTTTGATGACAGATCCTTTAAAATTATTCTGATGATGGGGAAAATGAAGTTGATACTTTGGGATCCTGGAATACACTTGAGTGATAGATTGACAAATATGATAGGAGAATTCTGCTCCTTGCAGGAGAAACAGTGGGACCCAGGAATTTTACTCAGTTATCCTAACTGGGTTAAAATTTTGTTCATTTGTTGGCTAATGGAAGATATAAATTATAGTGCAGTTTGTTTTACATAAACATTTTATCCTGAAGGCCCAATTTTAATTTATAGATTGTTCAATCGATGGGGACAATGATAATCAGAGTTGGTGCAGCAGAAGCTTGGTGGAATCCTGACATTGCTTGAGGACAAGCAATCTTGGGAAGGGAGGACTGTCATGTTCCCAAATTTTCCTATGGTCCATGGGGATGATTTTAGCCTAATAAGTCACCTAGGCATTAATTAAATAATTAATGGATGGATGAAAGAAGATTCCTAAGGGTGAATTTGAGGAATTAAATGGATAAGGAGGTGCTCCCATGAAGTTATTAACCCCCAATTCAAGTGCTAAGGTGATTTATTAATTAATTGAGAAATTGATTAATTGGGGAAGTTTTGAGGAAATTACACCATAGTAGTTAATTAATTACTGGATAATTAATTAATTGCTTAGCTAAATTATTTCTGAGTTGTATTATTGGCATTTAAATGTTTATTACTAATAAATGTTCCAAGTGATTGATGACTTGGATAGGAAATTCGAATTGGTCAAGTAGGCCAAACTTGCTTAAGTGATAAATCTCAAAAAAGCTAAGGAATCTAGTGGAGACAAGTTGGTAAGATGAACCTATAAAGGAAACTGACAAAAGCTGGTAAAATCAGACAAAAGCAGGAAAGACCAAAGTAAAGAAGTGGAAAGATTCATAAAATATTTCAGAAAGAAAATAGCAACAACCAGAAAAGCTACCTAAAGCGCACTTGCCCAAATTCAGTGAAGGAGGTGAAGGAAAGAAAGTTTTGAAAGCTCAGAAGTTGATATTCTCTTCAAGAAATGCACCCTCATGGATTTGGAGTAGAATGGGAAAGTGGGTAACCTACTCTCACAGGTTACCAAGCCAAGAACTTTCTCAGTAGGTCATCATGAAGTTTATAAAAGAATCCAACCAGCTCCATTTGATAACGTTTTGTCATTTGCAATTTTGGTTTGAGAGCTTTGAGCCTCTCTAGTTGAGTGATGTGCCTCAACAAGTTTTCTTGGGAGATGTGCCCCAAGGCCCCATGAGTTTCTAGTGAGTTTTATGCAGGTCTAGAACATGATTCTATAGCCAATAAAATTCAGATCAGTTTAGCATTGAAGTCACACAGTCAGTTTGAAGAGAAGATCTCTCTTATAGTGAAATCCTAGCTAGTTTTGGTGAAGCTTCTCTAGTGGAAAATGAATGCTCCAGTGGAAGTGCCCAAGGATTGATGGAGGGTTGGTACAGCCATATGTTAGTCCAAAAGTGATGTCCAGCAATAGAAATCATTCTCAGAACTGATCCATTCTCTTCTTCTCATTACTTCTTACAATCTCAGCTAAATTTGGTGGTGTTTTCTCCATAAGGAATAGAAGATTTGTGGTTAGCTCTCCATACTTTTCCCATGACTCAGTGTGCATCCATACAATCTGTTTCATACCTATTGAATATCAGAATACATCTTCAGAACATATATTGGGTCATTACTTCTCTTCTTCCAGTCATTCTATGGCCCTATGAGGAAATCTCCTAGTCTATAATTCATTGTACTAAGGAGGAGTTATTAAATGAGTGAAAAATTGGTTCAGTGAATAAAATTTTGACCTACTACTATTAATTACATTATATCAGAGCACTCTAATATTTCAAAACAGATTTTTACATTTAAATAAGTCAATACTTAACTCAAAATAGAAGACTAGCTCATTGAGCATTGTTTAATGACTAGTTTCACTAAAATGACTGTCAAATTTATTCTAAATGTCAGAACTGATTTCTGTAAGTTGTAGGAGGTCATTAAGATACCATACAAGCCTGTTAGGAACCCATGTCTTTACTTTGTTAGTATGTTGTTGTTGGATGCATATGCTTTGTAAGTCATCCCGTAGTATTTGTTAATCAATAGTTTGTGTTATTGTTGTTGGCGCATATGCTTTGTAAGCCGCCCGTAGTATTGTTAATTCATAGTTTGTAACGGCCCATGGTTTTGACCCATAGTATTGGCGCCTAGAATTAGTATATAAGTGTGTGTTGAGACCTATGAAGGCACCGTGAAGTTAATTGTATTGAGCTTGCTCAAAGGAGGTTGCCCCCTCGAAGTGGCCTGTGATCAATACAAAAGTGATTCTGAGTTCTGTCATTTCTGCTATTTCATGTATTCTTGTTAATTAATTGTTGCAGGTGCCTCACATCTGGTATCAGAGCACTTTCTTGGGCTCGCTGGGTGAAATTTCTGCCAATTTTTTTTTTCGCATCTGTTGCAGGTTCGGATTTGGGAATAATCCCCATCCACTTAACTATGGGAAGTACTTGGGCATAAGCCCTAAAACTCATTGTGAGGAGTACCACAGGAACCCCGAAGTAGCTGGCCCATTGAGAGGACCTGCTAGCGAAAAGGGCAACGACCCCTACCTGATTGACTAGTTCCCACCCGTGAGGTAAACCAAGAGCTGTCGTTTGTGGCAAAGCGGTTATCAGTTTTACCTGAGCCGTGGAGTGAGGGGTATTGCCCCAATACGCAAGCCGTCAGACAGCATTGGTGGCCGAGTGAAACCCCTAAACTATTAGGAAGCCGCACATACCTGGGGTCCATATCTACTTTCAGCTGAACTATTGTCGATCACTGCTGCGTTGTTTCAGATCTATTTTGCAAGCCGTTCTAGATTCAGCCATTTTTAGTCCATTCGGCGCTGTTCCAGATTTCTTTCGAGCCGTAGCCGCTCCAGTCTGAGAAAAAAAAAAAAAATTTAGTATTTTCTCCATACCTCCCTTATTTTTACTCTATTTCCCTTGAAATTTTTGGGGAACCCCTGTCATCCCATTCTGCATATTTCAGTCCTGAGGACCCTATCCTCAATTCCCCTTCCCAAAGCCCGAAATCTCACATTTGTCTATTTTTAGGGTTTTCCATAACTTCCTCAGATTTCACCCAATCACCTTCAAATTTTACCACAGAGTTCCTTTCTGAATTCTGCTTCTTTGTTCCCCTCTGCCAAATTTTCCCATTCTTTCACCCCGCTTCTGAAATCCTCATTTTTGCTTCCCTATCTATCCAACATTGTCCAAAATTTAGTCAAACCCCAATTACCCTTCTGATTTTTTCGCAAATCCAAATTTCCCCTTACTGAAGTAGTTCCTGTTTTTGTTTTCCTACCCAGTCAGAGAAAAAAAAAAAAAAAATCTTGGTTATGGTTGTCACCCGTGCAGGAGCAAAACCCATGGAGGAAGCACTTGCAGCCATCCAAGCCAAACTCCAGGATCTGGATGAAAAATTTCTCGGTTTCCATCTTGAACATTCAGCTATGAACAACAAACGACAGTCCGAGTCTTCAGTAGACAATGGGTTCTCTGCTTTCAGCAATTTCCGTGGTTCGAAGCTTGATTTTCCTCGCTTCAATGGTACCGATCCAACTGGATGGATCTATCATGCAGAACAGTATTTCAGTCTGCATAATACTTTTGATGTCAACAAATTTCCACTGGCATCCTTTCATTTGGAATAGGAAGCTCTTCAATGGTACCGCTGGTACATCAAGGCTCATCCAGAGCCCAACTGGCCAGACTTTTTCCAGCTCCTTTTGCAACAATTTGGTCCTAGTGATTTTGATGACTTCACAGGATCCCTCACTAAACTTCACCAAATTGGCACTGTGAGAGAGTATCAAACCGAATTTGAGAATCTAGCCAACCACACCGAAGGATTGTCTGATGAATTTTACCGGAGTTGTTTTATCAGTGTTCTAAAGGATGCCATTCGCTCTGAGTTCAAAATGTTTTGCCCCAACACAATGATGGAAGCACTCGGGTTCGCTAAGTTGGCAGAAGACAAGCTTGCAGCCCAACAACGCTCCAAGCCCACTTTTGTTCCGTTCCGAAATATGGGTTCTCAGCGACCACCTATACCGCAGGCTCCTCGACCGACTCCTATCAAGCGTTTGTCTGAAACAGAGATGCAAGCACACAGAGAAAAGGGGCTTTGCTATAATTGTAATGAGAAATTCACTCAGGGACATAGATGTGTTCAACAAAAGCTCTATCTCCTGGATGTGGAGTCTCCGCCTGCCTCTGAAATGGGTGACGAAGATCCAAAAACACTGGATGCTCCGGTCGACAGTCAAGAACCACCTATTGACCCTCCGTCTTAGGATGACCAGCCAGAGATATCTCTCCATGCTTTAGCTGGAATCACCACCCCCCAAACAATGTGGGTCAGGGGTTACTTCAAGAAGCTTCCTCTTACAATCCTCATTGATTCTGGTAGCACTCATAATTTCATTGACCCTCGGATCGCCAAACAAGATGATTGTTTTATCCATCCTTGCTCCAACTTTGAAGTCATGATTTCCAATGGGAGCACCTTACCTTGCAAAGGGAAGTGTCGAAATGTGCGTATCTCTATGGGAGATTATATCTTGCACTCGAACATGTTTACCTTGCCCTTAGGCGGATGTGATGTGGTTTTGGGTGCTCAATGGCTACGCACGCTCGGCCCTATCTTATGGGATTTTGCCGAACTTTGGATGCAGTTTTCCCTCAATGGACACAAACACACATTGACAGGATTACAACCAGGTTCTCTCAGCATCATCATTTCACATCGCATGGAAAAACTCCTCAAGAAGAGTTCACATGGTGTCATTGCTCAGATCCATTCCATCCAGATGCAACCATCAGCGATCTCCACTACTCCTTTGGATCTACAACAAATTCTAGATCGATATACAGGTGTCTTTGCTGAACCAATGGGATTACCACCTTCCAGGCTAGAAGACCATCGTATTCAGCTCCTTCCTGGCAGCGTTCCTCCAAACATCAGGCCCTATCGCTACCCATTTCACCAAAAAACGGAGATTGAAATGCTCGTTCGGGACTTATTGAAGCAAGGTATTATTCACCCAAGCACTAGTTCCTTTTCTTCTCCAGTTATTCTTGTCCGCAAAAAAGATGGGTCATGGCGCCTCTGCATTGACTTCCGAGCACTTAATCACCTCACCATCAAGGATAAGTTTCCAATTCCTGTTGTTGATGAGATTCTTGATGAGCTTCATGGGGCTCACTTTTTCTCCAAGTTGGATCTTCGTTCTGGGTATCATCAAATTCGGGTTCATGAGGATGATATTCCTAAAAAAGCTTTTCGCACACATGATGGCCATTATGAGTTTTTGGTCATGCCCTTTGGCCTCACTAATGCTCCTTCCACATTCCAGGCCTTAATGAATAAAATATTTCGACCCTACTTGCGGAAATTCATTCTGGTATTCTTTGATGATATCCTCATCTACAGTAAAACATGGGATGACCATCTCCAGCATCTGGATCTTGTCATGCAACTTTTCTCTAACCATCATCTCCATGCCAAGCAGTCTAAATGTGTTTTTGGACAAAAGGAAGTTGAGTATCTCGGGCACATTATCTTAGCACAAGGAGTTCGCGTGGATCCTGCCAAAATCGAGGCCATGAACAATTGGCCACATCCTCAGACACTCAAGAGCCTTCGTGGTTTTTTGGGGTTGACTAGCTACTACCGCAAGTTTGTCAAGGATTATGGGAAGATTGCAGCTCCATTAACTGCTCTATTAAAAAAAGATGCTTTTACATGGACACCTGATGCTCAGTGTGCATTTGACAAACTAAAACAAGCTATGTGTACTACACCTGTGCTAGCTATGCCCGATTTTTCCAAGCCCTTCACTATTGAGAGTGATGCTTGCGACAATGGACTTGGTGTTGTTCTCCTTCAAGAAGAACACCCCATCGCGTTCACCAACAAATCCCTTTCAGGTAAGAATTTAGCTGCCTCTACCTATGAGAAGGAAATGATGGCTATTTTGCATGCAGTACAGAAGTGGCGTCCATACCTATTAGGGAATCATTTCTGCATCAAGACTGATCACCAGAGTCTGAAATATTTCTTGGACCAGCATGTCTCCTCCCCGGCACAACATAAATGGGTTAGCAAACTCATGGGTTATGACTATGAGATCACTTACAAGAAGGGTAAAGACAATATTGTGGCAGATGCTCTTTCTCGCACATTTGATGCCCAAGGTTCTCTTTCAGCTATTTCTATGCCTGTTCCAAATTGGTTGCAATCTGTTCAACAGGGTTACATCAATGACTCTTCCTTATCTCAGATCATCCAACGCTTGACCAATAATCCTTCGGCTGTCCCACATTACTCTTGGGATGGTGCTTCTCTGCGATACAAGGGTCATCTGGTGCTTCCCCAGAGCACAAATCTTCAACAGGCTGTCTTCTATGAATTCCATGCTTCTCCATCGGCTGGGCACTCTGGGTTCCTCAAAACATATGAACGAGCACGGCGTAACTTCTTTTGGCAGGGCATGAAAAGGACAATTCAATAGATGGTGGCCGAATGTGATACCTGTCAGCGCAATAAGGGTGAAACAACACTCCTTCTAGGATTGCTTGAACCCTTGCCCATACCTACACGGATTTGGACAGATATTTCTATGGATTTCATTGAAGGGCTCCCTAAATCTGGTGGGAAGACAGTGATTCTCGTTGTGGTTGATCGTCTTTCCAAATATAGTCATTTTTGCGCTCTCAGCCATCCCTATATAGCCTCCTCTGTCACTCAAATTTTTATGGACCAGATCTTTCGTTTTCATGGCATCCCTTCTTCCATTGTCTCGGATCGTGATGCGACTTTCACTAGTCATTTTTGGACAGAACTATTTCGCCACACTGGCACCAAACTGAAGATGAGTTTAGGGTATCACCCACAAACAGATGGTCAGACTGAAATTGTCAATAAATGCTTGGAAACTTATCTTCATTGCTTCACCTCGGAACAACAACATCAGTGGGAAAAGTGGCTCCCTCTCACTGAATGGTGGTACAATACCTCTTACCATACTGCCTCTAAAATGACCCCATATGAAGCAATCTACGGTCAGGCACCTCCAGCTTTTCTTCCATACACCCCCACCAGTTCACTAGTTGAGGAAGTTGACAAGGTCCTTCGCAACCGCGATCAGATTCTTCACATTTTGCGGGACAATCTTCACATGGCAAGAAATCGCATGAAGCAACAAGCTGATCAGCACCGTTCGGAGCGCACTTTTCAAGTCAGCGATATGGTTTTTCTTCGTCTCCAGCCGTACAAACAATCCTCCTTGAAACTCAAAGGGTGTCATAAGCTCGCTCCAAAGTTCCATGGGCCATATCGGATTCTTCAGAGGATTGGGTCCGTTGCTTATAAATTGGAACTTCCTCCTTCTTCCCGCATTCATCCAGTCTTTCATGTCTTTTGTCTGAAGAAAGTTCTTGGCACCAACATCAGCAGCGAAATGATTTTACCCAAACTGGATAATGAAGGATCCATCCTTTTGGAGCCAGAGGCCATCCTCAATCGGCGCACGCGTCAGCTTCGCTCTCGTTCTATCAAAGAGGTCTTAATTCAGTGGCACGGCATGCAACCAGAGGATGCTACATGGGAACCACTCCTTCAGATTCAACAACAATTTCCACATCTAAAGCTTTGAGTACAAAGCTTTTTTTAAGGGGGAGGGGATGTTAGGAACCCATGTCTTTACTTTGTTAGTATGTTGTTGTTGGACGCATATGCTTTGTAAGTCGTCCCGTAGTATTTGTTAATCAATAGTTTGTGTTATTGTTGTTGGCGCATATGCTTTGTAAGCCGCCCGTAGTATTGTTAATCCATAGTTTGTAACGGCCCATGGTTTCGACCCATAGTATTGGTGCCTAGAATTAGTATATAAGTGTGTGTTGAGACCTATGAAGGCACCATGAAGTTAATTGTATTGAGCTTGCTCAAAGGAGGTTGCCCCCTCGAAGTGGCCTGTGATCAATACAAAAGTGATTCTGAGTTCTGTCATTTCTGCTATTTCATGTATTCTTGTTAATTAATTGTTGTAGGGCCTCACAAAGCCATATCAGATCATACTTTAATAATTTGAAAGGATTTACCCACTGTTTTTAAATATTGAAATTTTATTAGCTTTGTCATCCCGACAGGGTCTAAAACCTCCAAAACACCTCTACTCTTCCCAAACCTTTCTGATTGTTGTCCAGAGTATGCATTGAACCTATTTGACTATAATAACTCAGTTTTGTATCCACCCAATCTAGTAAGCATATGCTGGTGCGCCCAGGAAGCATTGTGGTAGGATTCATCAGTAGTTGATGTCCGAAACATAAATGGCCCCAGTAGTTTGTGCTTAGGAATCTCCCTCTGATATTATTATTTGGTGCTGCACATTTACCCATACAAATTCCATAACTGAAATTTCATCCCACCATCCTCAGATTCAGTCTCCATCCCCCTCACTGACATTTGCTATATTTAAAAATATTATTAAGAAATTTATCCAGTGAATTTTATTAAAATTTCTGAAGTTGACTTAATATCTTGGTTAAATATTTCCAATGATATTACAACAACTCATCAATCCTTGGCAAGGGATACTTGTTCTTGATTGTCACTTTATTGAGCTGCATGTTATCAATACACAGCCTCAATGTTCCATCCTTGTTCTTAACAAACAACACCGGTGCACCCCATGGGGATACATTGGGTCTGATATATTCCTTGTCCATTAATTCCTGTAGCTGCATCTTCAATTCTACCAACTCTGGTGTGCTCATTCTATAAGTATCTTTGGAGATGGGTGCTTCCCCTGGAACAAGATTAATGGAAAAGTAAATATCTCTTTTGGGTGGCAATCCTGGAACCTCATCTGGAAACACATCCTGAAACTCTTGCAATATCTGGAAGTCTTCTATCCTGGGTCCTTCATCTTTTGCTGGATATGATATATGCACAGCATATAACTGACAACCCTTTCTATAAAACTTCTTCAATTGTAGAGCTGAAATCTACCTTACTAAAACATGCTTTGGAATTCCCATTACCAGCCTTGGCTTTCCTTCATCATCAAGGCATTCAAGCACTTTCTCATAATAGTTTAATTGTCCCTATGCCTTTCCAACCAATCCATGCCAATTAAGGAATCATATGATCCCAATGGTAAGACATTTAATTTTGCGTGCATGAGGAGTCCATTCAATTCTATAGGAAACTCCTTCACTACTTCACTTACCTTTCTCTTGGTACCGGTGGCTAACTGAACTAGCCAAGCTTCATCATGTCTTACTTTACAAAGAGAACAAATTTCAACTACCTTAGGATATACACAGCTATGAGTAGAGCCTGGATCAATCAAAATAGAAATACGATGCTCAAAAATCTTACCTACAACCTCCACCACTACTGATTGATGGTCTTCTTGATGATCATCCAATGCTGCATAAATCCTAGGTGTTTCTCTTTCCATGTCCCCTACTGTAGCTGCTCCTCTAACATTGTGCAAGTTCCTAGAGTTCTTCTTTGTAGTTGGGCAATTTCTAAGAAAGTGGTTTTCCCCACAACCCCAACACTGAAGTGGCCCCTTTAATGTTCTATCTGCTGCTACAGTTGGCTTGAATTCTCTTCTTGGTTGTTGGCCTTGTGGAAATCTCCCAGGATGATTTTTGAATGGTTGTTTTAATTCACCTTTCTTTTGATCAAATCTTCCCTTGGGTTTACTTTTCCATGCTGGCTGCACCTTTGCTTTACCTTTACCCTCCTCATAGCAATGCTCTTCCATTCTAATGGCTTCATCCAAGCTTGGTAGATTTACAAATTCTATTCGATATCTGTAGCTCTGTGGTAGACTACCAAGGAAGCATTGGATCTTCACTCTTTCATCCTTGATGTAGTCCACATACCTCAGTAGCTCGAGAAACTTGTGGACATGCTCATCCATGGTGTTCTGTCCTAGTCTGAGTTCATTGAACTCTTTTATTTTGCTATCATAATACCTGGATGATAGGTACTTCTCCTGGAAGTATCTTTGAAACTTTTCCCATCTAAATCTTCTTTCACTAATTCCTTTCACTTGCATGAGGTGATCCCACCAAATAGAAGCTCTTCCACTAAGGTTATAAATAGAAACCTTAGCCTTTTCATTCTCTGAATAATCATGCATTTTGAAGTACTTCTTCATTCCAAGAAGCCATGCCTTTGCTTCTTCACCCTCTTTGCTTTCACCATCAAAAGTACTAGGCCTTGCCTTCCTAAATTCACCATGTAGAATACCTATATGCTTCTTCCTTTACTCTTGCTGTAAGTGTGTCTTGGGCTCCCATGAGAACCCTCAAAATCATGTGATCTGCTAGAAGAAAATCTAGGAGAAGGTGTCATGTGCCTTCTGCTCACAGAATGCATTCTAGGGCTTGGAGTTCTTCTCATGGAATGACCCCTAGACTAAATGTCTGCATTTCTCTCCTCTCGGCCTTCGTGGCTTGGGTTAGAACCACCGTTAATCCTTTCCTGCAAGTCCGTAAGACTTTGCAAAATGGCCGCATTGAGTTGATGTTGTTCTTCTTGCACTATCAATATCCGCTCGTTAAAGCTCACCATAGTCTCAGCCAAGTTTGGGGGCATCAATTTCTCCCTTTTTCCATCAGACTCGACCTTTGTATGTGCTTCTTGCATGTTCTCACCCAGCACGTCATCTTCTGGTCCAAATGGGTCATACGCATGGTTTAAAGTGACCATTCTTACACTGTTCTGTGCGCTGCCCTGTGATGCAATTCGTCTTACAGCTGTTGCTATCTCTGTGCATATCAAAGACATTCTATTAGATATCACAAGCATACAATTAAACTCTATCACACCCATTCATACCAGGAACTATTCATTTGAACAATTAATCAATCAAATAAGTTCATCAAAATCACGTCATGGGCGCATTTCTCTACCAAAATTCATGCACGATCCGACCCAGATAGCTCTCAGTGTCGCAACTGAAGCTCTGATACCACTCTGTCACATCCCCACTGACGTCCTTAGGACACGGGATACCCTGATACATTTTTTTTCTCCAAATTCGACTGAATACACAAACATAGTTGAAATGACTTGGATCCGCAACTTGCAACTGCGAATCCGCAATCCGCAATTGCGGATACGGAAGTGCAAACATTCCTAACCGGAAGTATTACCTTTCCACAATATGCAATCCACAATCCAAAATTGTGGATCTGCAATCTGGTATTCACAATCCGCAATGGCAGATCCACAATCCACAATCCACAATCCGCAATCCGCAATTGCAAATGCGGAAGTGCCAAACTTCAACTTCTGGCAACGATCACTTTTGCAATCCACAATATGCAATCCACAACGATGAATTTGCAATCCGCACTTGCGGATGCGGAAGTGCCAAACTTCAAATTCCATCAATGATCACTTCCGCAATCCACAATCCGCAATTGTGGATGCGGGCATGTAGAACCATACCCTCTGTCATGGTAACTTTCCACACAATCTTCTGAGGGGCATAACTTCTCCATCCTTGGTCCAAATGAGACAAGGTTGGTACCATTAGAAAGCTCTTGGAGAGATCCATCCAATGGTGAACTCCTTGCCCCATCTGAGCACTCATACAATGTCAAATATAACACTGAAGTTTTGTCCATAACTCTTGCAAAAAGGACTTCAACCTTCTTCCTGCCATGATCTTACCTTCCACCTGACCCACATAGGGTTCTGAAACACTACCAGGGCTATCCCACCCTTCCCAAGGATCAGATGCAAGAATACAACTCATTCACATGGTTAATCAAACCAGCCACAACATTTCATAACATGTAAAATGCATTAAATCAGATCCAACAAACACATCTATCACATGCAAGACTTACAATGCATTAAAATCATGCAATACAATGAGATTCATATAACAATGAACTCAACCCTTTATTGAAGACTACACATGACTTCTTCTCAACAAAATTCATATAAAAATAAACTCCATAATTCCACAATTGAACATAAGCAACCATTTCATAACAATGAAACACCATCATTTAACATAACAAGAAACACTTATCTTTCAATTTCTGAAGCAACTGGCTAAGTGAGAGAAACGTTCCACCCAACCTTAGATCTCTGTCCAGCCTCTACTCTTTCCCTTGAGAGATCACCCCCGAGTTGGGCTGTGTATCCACTAAGGAGGGCTATCAGGTTCTCTCACGGTCAAGTTTCCATCCCAATGCTTGTTAACACCCAAAAAGTGCTCACTACCTCATCTACCCATTACATGACTCATTTGTCCATATTTCCTACCATATTTACCTTCAGAACCCTAAAATCCCATTAAAAAGCCTCCAAAAGGCCACAAAACCATCAAAAAAGCCTCCAAAAGGCCACAAAACCATCAAAAAAGCCTCCAAAAGGCTAAAAAACCCCCCTTTTCCCCCAAATTATCCAAAATTCCTCCAATAGCAAAAACCCTCTAAAAAGGGAATAAAAAATATTAAAAAATGAGGAAAAAGATGAAAAAGGAGGAAAAAACCCTATACAGCTTACCTAAACCATATGGTTCCCAAAACCATGGGCCAGTACTCCACCACAAAAAACCTATAAATAGGTGACGGAGACCCCTCATTTCACATCCACAATCAAATACACCCTTACTCTGCCGAAATCACTCTCGAAACCCTAGCTCACCCTTGAGCTACTTTCACCATTGAGTGCCCCTTTTGGCGCATTTCCACCATTTGGAGAAAGAGAAGGAGCAAAGTTGGAGTTTGGAGCAACCCTTGTGGACCATTGCAAGAACTTCACCAACCTCTACACTTGAGGTAAAATTTTAATACAAAAAACCATTTCTATTTCTTGCCTTTTATGTTTCATGCACATGTTTAGAATAATTTCCATTTTAATGTATTGTCTTTTATTTACTGTTTATTGAACTGCTACTAAGGAGTCCATTCTCCTTAGTAGGTGCTCATTTGCACAAGCTGGGGTGAAAACTCTAGCTTCAGTTTTGGCGACTCCCCTTGCGTTCCTTTGCATTTCTGGTTATAGTTTTTAAAGTTTCAAACGTTTTTAATTTTCTGCAATATTTTTCTTTTCGGTTGTCCCTTTCGCCTGCCGTAAACCGCATCTTTTACCCCCTGCAATTGCGCTCCGATTGTGTCTTTTAGGCCTTTACTTGTGATCCGATCGCGGCTCTAAGATTGTTTCCGGCGCCCTGCCGACCGTTTTCAGTCTGTTACGTGCGATCCGACCACGACTATTAGCTTGTTCAGGGCAATTCGACTGCAGCTGTTCACCCTTTTCCCGCGTCCTGACTGTGGCTTTCAGCCATTTTTCTGCAACTCGACTGCGTTTGTCGACCTTTTCCCCGTGTCCCGACTGCGGCTTGCAGCCATTTTTCTGCAACCTGACTGCGTCTGTCGTCCTTTTCCCCGCATCCCAATTGCGGCTTGCAACCATTTTTCTGCAACCCGACTGCAACTTTCGGCCTTTTTCCCGCGTCCCTCCTGCAGCTTTCAGCCCTTTTCTTGCAACTCGTCTGCTGCTTTCGACCTGTTTCCTGTGGTTCGACTGCATCTTTCGACCAAAAACCCGCAACCTGTCCATGACTGTTTCTCTGTTTCCCGCGGTTCGACCGCCGATATTTTCCACAGACCCACGGTCTGTTTTCTGCACTTTTTCCCCCATTTTGAACCCAACACTTTGCTGCACTATTTTCTGCACCTGCATAGCCATTTGTCCTACCTATAGCCATATTTCCCTACAGCCTTTTCTGCAGTTTTATTTCTGTTCCATTTACAGAATCGTTTAAAAAAAAAAAAAATTTGAAAAAGAGAAAATTTTGCATTTCAAAGTTTACATTCTGTCTTGTTATTTTTAGTTAGAAAGTTGCCCCCCTTGTGGCACTTTTACTTGGGTTCATCATCTCACACGTACACACTCTGTCACCTAATTCAAGTGAGCCTTAAAAAACTACTTAACACAACCAACATTCTAACCCCACTTGGGGAACACATAAGAATTTTTGTAGCTAGGTATGATCGGGGGGATAGGCATCCAAATAACACCCCTTGGTTGCTTACACTTGAGACATAGCTGTTGTCCATTAGGGAACCAAAATCCCCTAGTATTTTTTGGCACCGTCACAACCAGTTTATTAGAGGGCCTCTCCCCTAGGAGGGTTGAAGTTGCCAGACTGGTTCTGGAGGCCTAAGTGGAACACCGCAATCCATTAAATAACTGAAGGCTACCTTTCGCAGTTATCGGGGTATCCCTGTATGGGGATACTACGGTGATAGAACCAAATGGCAGATTCACCTTTTATAGACGTGTCATGAACAGGGTATCTTAGTTGCCTTTCTTCTAGGATTGACTACTCGGTGTCCCTCCCGGTAGGGGGATATCTTTAGCCACTTGACTGTCCTATCCATATTGTCTGACTTGAATTTCATCACCTTGCAGAGGATATGTCTAGTTGAGTCAGAATACTATTTAGTTAGGTGTTTTCATGCTCCCTTACCTCCTTTTGGTCTAGTGAGTCCACTATTTTTATTTTTTAGGAAACTTGCTACTTATTGGTATTCTGACCGTTTCTGTTGATACTCCACTTATTGTAGCACATCTATTACAGTAAGTGTTTTGAGTTGGTTGTTGGCCTGAGTGCCATATTTTTTGAGCTCTCCTTCGGCACACTTGGTTGAATTAGGGTTTTTGAGCTGTTTTTCACTCAACACAACCCCCGGATATTTGACACCATTTGTCACCATTCAGTCCCCGAGACATTCTCAGCGCCTCCGGGGTGAGCCCCCACAACACGGTTCACTTGACACCACCTGTCATAGACATCGATCTTCATCACTTGATACCACTCATCATAGATCTCGAGCTTTGTCACTTGAATCCACTCGTCAACGGCATAGAACTCCGTCACCCGATTTAGACGCCCCCTATTTTACCTTTGATTTTGAGGCAGAGTCCGAGAACCCCATTTACACTGCACCAACCAGCCCCATGGCTGGTGTGACTTCCACCCCTTTTTTTGTAGGGACCATTGGTGGAGCATCCACCACCACACTAGCTACCACACCTACTTTGGGTATGCCCGCGATGGGGCCCACATCTACCATTCCGATCACTGCACCCATTCCAGTAGCTGGAATACCTGCTCCCACTCCATCAGTGACTCACACTACCCTTGGCAGTGCAGGACCATCCCATACCACATTCGTCCCTACACTTAGGGGCAACCTCCCAAACCCTTCCCCTACACTTGGGGGCATTGGCCCCAACATGGTCCAACCCACTAGTATGTCACATCCTTCTACTATTTTGACATTCATGGCTAGCCTCAACCTTCCTGACCTAGCTAGACTGACTAACGATCCTATCAGACACGACCCTGCGTGGCCTCACATGCCCACCAAGCTCCCCTCTGACATCCCTAAGTTTGAGGGCAAGGAAGGTGAGGACCCCCAGAACCATATTATGTCCTTCCATCTATGGTGTTCCTCCAACTCCATAGCGGACGACTCTATCTGCCTCCGTCTGTTACAACGCACCTTCACTGACTTTGCAGCTAAGTGGTACATCGAGCAACCCCATGGGACCCATGCCACCTTTACTTCCCTTGCCTCAACTTTCCTGCAGTTCCTTCAGTTACCTGTCCGCTATGACGCGGGAGTTGAGATCCTACTGTCTTGTAGACAGAACACAGCTACCCACATCACTGACCACATTCATGAGTGGAGTCGATGCCGCAGCCTCTGTAAAATTAAGTTAGACGACCGTATATTCTTAGATTGGTTTCTAAAATCCCTCCTTCCTATCATTGCCAAGGATGTGGCATCAGAACGACTCCAGTCCAAAGAAGAGGCCATCCTCAAAGCCCAGCAGTTTGACCTCATATACGCCCAGTCGGGTTATCTCTATACCATTATACTTGACACCCCTCGTGACGATTCCTCCCAGCACAATGCGCCGGGGGCATCCCATGCCGCAGACAGCATCATTGGCCGTGTTGCCTCGCATCCCCAACCCTTTTCCATAGCACGTTATAGCCCTGGCCCCGACCTTTCGTGGGCTACATATCAATCCGGAGTAACCAATTCGTATGCTCCTACGACACATCACCACCATTCTCACGGACCCTCATGTCCACGTCAGTGCTTTGGACATGCGTCGCCCACTTATACTCCCCCGGTCGCACCTCAACCATATTACCATCCATAGGATGCACCAGCTCCTGTGACCTCTCAAGCCCAACCTGCTTATTACCCACCACAGGCCACCCCTGCGACAAACCCACAACCCGTTCCGCAGACATATCAGCAACCCCCACAAGGTTCAGCACCTGCACAGCCTCCACCTACTTATTATCCACCGCAGCCTGCTCCCGCACCTACACAACCCCAGAACCCACCTACTGCCCAAGGGTAAGTCTACGCCCAACAAAATCCGCAGCAGAACCAAAACAACCAGTGCCAATAGGGCCAACAACAGCGTGGCAAAGGCCGTAACCGTGGGAAAAACCCCCCTCCCGACCAAGGTGGTCAACCTCCTAATCCCCCAGACAATAATAACGCGGCACCTACCAACCAAAACCCTGATCGGCCACCCAAGCAGGTCAAAAATCCTAATTTGCGAACAAACCATCCTTGTTCTATTTGCGGGGTCTATGGCCACTACACACATGCTTGCCCACATTTGGAGTGAGCTCGGCAACTCTGGGTTGATGATTCCCATCGCCAAGGGCATGCGGCTCCTCAAGCGCCGCCGAACCCCCCACCCCCTCAGCGGCAACCTTTGGTGCTGCAAAACCCCTTACCAACCCAAGGCGTAGTGAACACTCAGCCGTTGGCTCCCCCTCAAGGAAACCTGCCACCACAACAATAGATCACTTATGCTGCTCCTGATCAACCCATGTTCGACTCAGGTACTCACAACGTGTTGATGATGTCGTCTGCTGATGTCAACATTCAAACCCGTCGGAATCAATATGGCTCCACCCCTGAAGCCCCTCCCGTCGACAAAAACACTAACGCTCATCCCACTTATCAGACGTTACATATACCTCCAGCTCCACTTGATGGCGCCTCCAAAGCACCTCGTTTCCCACTTCGTCATATCAACAATAACCCCAATGCTCATGCTGCGTCAAATTACAACATTGTAGATGACTTAGCCCAATCTCCCACAGCCATGCCTGTGTTAGACGTCTTAAAAAACTGTCCTTCACAGCGCAAGAATTTTCTCTCCGCCATTGGTGCTATTGACCCAAATGATTCATAATTGATGGCCTTCGATTTGGACCAGTTCGAACCATGCCTACCTTCCACTTTAGCGTTCCAAGTTTCTATTTTCGTTCGGAATCTTGTCATCCATCGGTGCATTATCGATGAATGTGCCTCTACATGCGTTATGTCCACATTCGTTCGGCTCAACCCCAAGGCCTATTAGCTAATGTCCCCATCCAGCTGGTTGGTAAAACCGTTCTGATTGACATAGAGGTCATCAATGCCCAACTTGATTATAACCTCTTACTTGGTCGCAACTACATGTATGCCATGCGGGTTGTTGCCTCATCCGTTTTTCATACCATGATGTTCCCCCATGACGGACGCATGGTCAAGGACGACCAAATCACCTATTACGATCCCAATGCCCCCGTTGCACCTGAAAACGTTCTCCCCATGGTTGAACAACCTGTTTGTGGTGCAACTACCTCGTTTGTTTCATCCGTGGGACCCGGACTTTACTCAGACACGCCGATGACTTCCACATTCCAATCCATTCCACCCCCGTCACCCACGACTGAAGTCTCTGACCTTTGTACTCTTTCCCACAATACCCAAACACCCAACAATCAACTGCCCTTGTTACCTAAACCACCATTGGTACCTAGTCACATTGGTGTTACACCCGCCCACACAATCCCCTTCCTATTTCCTCCTTCGGGAGTAGTAAGCGCCCCGGTTATGGCTACTCTCAACCTCCCCGGGTTAACCTTAGGATTACCCATGTGGTATATTTCGCCTCCCGTTCCCCCTCCAACACCAAATGTCGTCCTCCAACCGGTGCAACCCATTGTCACTACTACTCAACCACCTCCCGGTGTCGCTACCCCTTCGTCATCTACGAATCCCCCTCCTCTTATCAAGCCTACTGGGGGTAGAGGCCCACAACCATACACTGCTGTACCCGCTCCCGTGTTTCGTGCTCCCCCCAAATGCTCGTTGTGTCATGAGTTAGGCCATCCGACTCATCAATGTCCACAATTACCTGCATTACAGGAACACATGCAAATGCTTGACGACGACCCCAACATCCCGGTTGTCGAACTAGATCCAACCCCTAAGCCTCGTGATAAATCACTGCGTACCAACCACCCTTGTGCCATATGCGGTATTTAGGGCCACTACTCACATCACTGTCCTGATCTCCCATATTACAGAGCAGCTCTCTACGAGATGAATAATTTGGACCTTGAGACGGCACCCCCCACAATTGAGGAGATCCATCCCCCGGTATCGTCTCCATCCGAAGAGATTAACACCATTTATATGATCTCTTCGACTACCACTCCCTTGTCAACCGATTTTAAAACTCACAATTTCCGCAATGATGAGGAGATTCTAGAGGCTCTCACTGCCCCGAATTATCCCTAGGATGACATGCACCATCGTTCCTGTTTCCTCCCAGAAGAATCCTCCTCTACCATAGCTACCCAACTCGCGGTTGAGTCCAAAGATTTCCTTCCCACTAAAGTTGAATGGTTTAAGGATCCTATTCCTGCTCTTGATGCCTTTGAGGAAGGTAACATGGCCAACATATCACCCATCATCCACATCGATATCTCTGACCCACCTGGTGCTCTTGAAATCATTACCTTAGGAGCCTCCTGCAGTGAGCATGAGATTGGATAGTACAAAAATCTTTTCCAAGCGTTCCATGATGTCTTTTCTTGGTCCTATACCGAGATTCCTGGTCTTGACCCCGCTATCATAGAACACAACATTGACACCTCTAAGTTAGGGGGCATAATAGATTACCTCGACCCGGGGATAGGGGGCATGATCAACCATTTTGAACCTTCCCCATCACATCTATCTCAGCACGTCCATGACGCCCTTGTTCAAACCAACACATATGTGATCCACAATCATAAACCTCATGCACATCGCATGGGGGCAAGTCATTAACCCTGCTCACTTTTTCACATGCATGACCTCAACCATTTTTGAGGTCACATATCCCTTGTATATTTGATTTGATTTGATACACCTAGTATTTTGCCCCCGCGGGTCATCATTTTTCCCCACCACTGCATCCTTGGCTTGGTGGGCTCACCTTTATTTGCAACCATTTTTTAACCTAGTTATTTCTTTTGACTATTCCGGAGTCCTTATGACCTCCGTTTTTCGCACCATTTGCACCGTTGGATTCATATTTCCGTTCCTGTGATGATGCTTGAGATCATTTCTCACTCTCACCCAAAACTTTTTGAGCATTTTTTAGACACCACTAGTCACCTCGGTTAGCATGCCACTTCGGCTGCTCTCCATTTTTGGTATATTTTATATCATTAGATTCATTTTTCTGAGCCCGTGATGATGCTTGAGATCATTTCTCGCTCTCACCCCCAGATTTTTTGGGTATTTTTCCAAAATGCCCCTTGTCACCTCGGTTTGCGTGCCACATTGGCCGTTATCCATTTTTGACACTTTTTATATCGCCGGATTCATTTTTCCGAGCTCGTGATGATGCTTGAGATCATTTCTCGCTCGCACTTGGTACATTTTCAACATTGTGTCTCGACACCTTGCTTCCTCGGTTTGCGTGCCACATCGGCCGCCATCAAATTGTTCCACATTTTTACATGAGCCATTCACTCCTGTCATACTGCAACTATTTCGTTATTTTACCACCATTCATTACCCCGCAAGGAGGCCCACCAGTGTTCCCCCCTACCCTCGTTCTTGGTCATCATAAATGTTCCTTGATTGAGCAATTCCTCCTTGCCTGGCCATTCCTTTTGTTCGGTATAATTTTATCTCTTTTTCGGGCCGGACAAGTCCTTTACGAAAAAGGCACTTAGGGAGTTTCTGTTAAGCTCTTTTCTGACTCCTAAAACAATGAAAAGATCGCCGAGCAATCTTGCTTCCTCTCATGCTCGTTAAAGTACCTGAAAGGGAATCTATTTGGTATAAGTTTAACCCTTTTCCGGACCTAGTAGACTAATTACGAAAAAGGAATACTCTAGTCACACCGGCTAGAAGAGTTCTTCATTGCATCCTTTTATGCTTCTTTGGGACTTGGAGACTAACACACTAAAAAGCAACCCCTTGGAGTCTTCTTATCGCTTTTAGACTCTCTAAAATTGAAATCAACGACGAGTATGCACTGTCCTGGGCTCATACAAATCCACACGATAATACCATTCCATTATTTCAGAGTCTTCTTATCACTTTCAGACTCCTTAAAATTGAAAGCACTCACGAGCATGAATTGTCCCGGGCTCGTATAAATTCACACGACAGTACCATTTTACACACACTTCTTCTAGTTCCTTAACCCATGAAGAAGTCCCCACATGCCTCTGGGCACTATGATCGATCACCTTGGCAGCACCCCCAATCAGGTCACCTTTGTTCAGAGTAGTCTGCAGTCTCCTACCATTTTACACCAGTTTGAGTATCCCTCATCCCAGTCACTATCCTTGATCCATTACAGCTATGATCCCTTCCCCCTCATTCAGTTTCATATGCTGCCCGATCATCCCCGCCATTATACTCTGAACAAAGGAAGTTTGAGTCCACCCACTCTACTTGCTCAGTTATCCCCCACAGTTTGTCAGTCCTACCTTCAATACTCTCACACTTCGGTTCTCCACCTAGTGCTCCTGTCAAGGACAAATCATTGCCTTGATAGTTGCAGGTCTCCCTCTGTCGACGACAGCCCCTCGATTCCAGAGGATAGACCCAGAGGTCCCTGTGCCTTGGACCCATCACCATCTGTGGTGAGTGCCTATGGACCATTTTGAGAGGAGTCATCATTGCCTCTCTGAGTGGTTGTTTCTCACATGCTCAACTTCAACACCTTGATCGCATCGTTGAGAATCGTGCAGGATTTATATCCCTTCAGTTATTGGTCGAAGACCCCAGATTTCCCCCGACTCTAGCACATCGGTGAGTCACTTCGGAACACCCAGTTATATGTTCCCGCAGATGTCCGGGTTGTGTTGGCGATTGTATTTGGAATCCATCTAGTTATATGCTTCCTTGAGTACCCAGTTTTAGTTCCAGTTCAGTATACCATTGAGAGTATGATTCCCCGTCACTATGATCCAGCAGCTCATCAGTTCCTCTGGTACCCCACTCAGTAGCACTGTTGTTCTCCAGTGTATCAGTTCTTCAGCTCAGACATGGTTAGCCCAGCAGTATGTCCTAGCTTGGTGTCCCCTCTGGACCCTTATGATGTACACAGCGGTTCTCTGTGTATCCTACAGGTCCCCCTTTTCAGGCCTCACAGTTATTTTTTATGTCTCTTGATACGAGCATGGGTATGCCCGCCTCGTCCATATATTGAGATTCTTCATCATTCATTATTGGAGGTCATGTAGATTTCAGGTCCCCATATTTTGGACCCCATTGTTATTATTGTTCTATATCTTGATACGAGCATGGGAATGCCCGCCTCGTCCATATGATCAGATTATTCCTCATCCATTATTGAGGTTATGTACTTTTAGTTTTTGCAGTTTGTTTGGGACCGTTGTTCCGGGCTCCAGTTTGTTTCTTCTCTTCTCCACACCCCAGGAAAACCATACAGGACTTATGATGTCTGTCGGCCATACGATGAGCTCCTGCACTCACACATCAGGGGGCAATCTGTTAACACCCAAAAAGTGCTCACTACCTTATCTACCCATTACATGACTCATTTGTCCATATTTCCTACCATATTTACCTTCAGAACCCTAAAATCCCATTAAAAGGCCTCCAAAAGGCCTAAAAAGCCTCCAAAAGGCCACAAAACCATAAAAAAAGCCTCCAAAAGGCTAAAAAACCTCCTTTTCCCCCAAAAATTATCCAAAATTCCTCCAAAATAGCAAAAACCCTCTAAAAAGGGAATAAAAAAATAAAAAAAATGAGGAAAAAGAGGAAAAAGGAGGAAAAAACCCTATACAGCTGACCTAAACCATATGGTTCCCAAAACCATGGGCCAACACTCCACCACAAAAAAACTATAAATAGGTGATGGAGACCCCTCATTTCACATCCACAATCAAATACACCCTTACTATGCCAAAATCACTCTCGAAACCCTAGCTCACCCTTGAGCTACTTTCACCATTGAGTGCCCCTTTTGGCCCATTTCCACCATTTGGAGAAAGAGAAGGAGCAAAGTTGGAGTTTGGAGCAACCCTCTTGGACCATTGCAAGAACTTCACCAACCTCTACACTTGAGGTAAAATTTTAATACAAAAAACCATTTCTATTTCTTGTCTTTTATGTTTCATGCACATGTTTAGAATAATTTCCATTTTAATGTATTGTCTTTTATTTACTGTTTATTGAACTGCTACTAAGGAGTCCATTCTCCTTAGTAGGTGCTCATTTGCAAAAGCTGGGGTGAAAACCCTAGCTACAATGCTAAGACAATATGTAGTTGGGTTCATGCTAAGCCAACCTATAGTGGGTTTATCAAGCATTAAGGGAGATATTGGTCATGCTAAGCCAACCTGCAATGGGTTTATCAAGCGAACAAGGAAAACAAGGGAGGCGTTGCTAAGCTATAGAGCTCAACCATAGAGCTATAGGAATCTCAACACTCAACCGACCTGGCACTCACATTACCTACCACATCCAACACAAGGAAGAACCTCTTCTCTACTGCACAGTCTATCAAGGCCTCTTCCCTTCTAGTGCTATTCGAGGATGGGAATAGAAAGGTCCAGTCACTATTTCTATGAGACTACAGCCTTCACTAGGTTTATCAAGAAACCCAACATTCTTCCCCAGTTCAACGAGCTAACTTGTTCAAGGTTTACGGACAAGGCTCTGTTCTGCAATCTATCCTCTATGATCCAAGCTCAAGTTATCGCATAGTTTCTCTGCACTGTTCAGACTTGAAGTTTCCTCATGGGTTCTTACCACTCTATCATGGACACTCTGCCATACTCTATCACCGGTATACTGGGTTTGCACACATAGTTCTAATGGCTATCAACTCTTTGGCATTTTTCATAACCCCGGGAAACATGATTATCTTCAAGTTATACCACTCTGTTGAGTCTGCGTATCCAGAAACGTATGAGCAAGCTCTCTCTCCGTGGTGTGATGGATCGTGAATTGCTAGCGCGTCAATGGATCGTCAATGTCTGAATGAATGTGGTGGTTGTTTCCTTCCAACCCTGGTAGTCAAATAGGTGCTTCCGGTTTCACGAGTTGAGTGTCTTTCCAGATAAGCAACCAGAGTCATGCTCCACCATATGAAATCGCAGAAAAACTCCATACTCCATCAGCCTTAGCAACAGGGTTCTCAACCACCCTCTGCAACTGCATTAATGTCAGCAGGGAGTTCAAATGGGTTCACAGTCGAACATGTGGAAACATGGGAAACCAATCCCATAACCCCCTCACCTCTCCCTAGTGGATACACGTGGACCCTTCTCATTATTTTCCTCCTTAGCCAACTTCTTGGTTATTTTATTCATTAATAAATAATTACATCATTTACATTTCTTTCATGTCTTAATAGGCCATGGATAATCAAACTATCCAAATACTTGCCTAAGCAATAAACTTAAACATCCACTAGCGGGGCCTTGGCCTTAAGCTCCACACTAGGGAAAATACAGATACTGCATATATATACGGTCTTTACATTGAAGCCAAATATCATCAAGGGAAAAATGGGGTATTGCAGACTTTACCTTTTCCTTTTTAAGAGGGGGAATCTATCTCTTGCTTTCAACTCGGTGTAAATTTATCATTTTTTAGTTTTTCAAGTGTCTTGTTGTAACAGAGACCGGATTTTTCAGTAGGTGATATTTTCCTATTTAGTATCTCGTACAAAATTGATGAGTTGTTCTTGAAATTGAACTTAGCATCTGCTTCCCTAGTATTTCTTCTGAATTCTTCTATTTCCAATCTTAGCTTGTGACATGTGTCTTCTTTCTCCATCATATGATTTTATAAAACTTCCTCTATTATTTTGGATTTCCTCAAGTTCTGTTTTCAACCCAATGATCACTTCTCTTGTATTTTCCGGGACTTCTGTGTTTTCATTGATATTTTCATTTGATTTTTGCATTTCTACTTCCTCTGTTAGATCATCAATTTCTATCTTTAGATTCATGATATCTTCTTATTGGTTTTCAAGGCTTCTTCATCTTGGAATTTTAATTCAATCATGGATTTGGTGACTTGTTCATGATTTTCTTGTTCCTTTCTCTTATATTCCTTTAACTATTGCCGTAATAACACATTTCTCCTTTGAGCTATCTCTATCTCTTTTAGTACACACATAACCTTGCTTTCAATAATATCAATATCATCCCTTGAGACTTTGACATATGCATCATATTCTGATCCTTTAATTTATTCTAACGAATCCATAACATCATTCTTAAGTTTTGTTATGTCTTTTTCTTCAATTGTAATAGAGAAGTCAACCTCACTATTAAAATCAATGTAGTCTGAGAATATAGGAGAGTACTTACCTTCATCAATGGTGTCTTCATCCTTGGATCTAGCTTCTTTTGTACCTGAACATTGCACTTGATCCTTACTAAGTTTGGCTTCGGTGTTGTTCGATTTGATAGAGATTCTACAGCTTGAGACATAGTTGTTTAGCAGATGTGCATTGTCCCTTCTTTTCTCTAATTTGACATGATAAACCATTGAGGATAGCCTCCAATGCCATTGATTCACTTTTCCTTGCTTCCCTTTATGCTAGACGATTTGATTGGTTCCTTGAAGATGTATACTTGCATGCAATTATTTCCTAAACAACATATCCTATTAACTTCATATATACTTTCATTCTTTACCTCCAAGAAGAATAACTAGTCCCATCAAATAATGGAGCTTTGTTTGTAGAAAATACTATTTTCCCATCCATTGTGTGTTCAAGGATCTCCTTCTAGTTGTTATCTATTGCGAAGGAACCTTTCTTTGATACCAATTATTGAACACACCAAGACAATGATAAGGGGGGAGGGGGTGAATCAGTGTTTCAGATTATCAACTTAAATTTCCTCTATTTAAGCACTATTCTTAATCACGTATCATTAATGTTTCAATATGTATACAATAAGCATCACAAACAAGAGGCACCCAAGATATGCAATTAAATATTTGATAATTCACAAGTACATCAATTTGTAGATGACACCAATCTTCAGGGTTCTCAACACCAACTAAGGGATGAGGAATCCAATCCTCAACACTAGACCCAAATTGCAGACATAATCCAACCTGTCATAAGGAATCTAATCCTCAACGCAAGACCCATCTTGTCAAGTGGAGACACTAATATCCAATGAAGGACACCTGTCGTGACTGGTGCAAAATTTCATCTTTATATTTCCTTCAACTACACCCGAAGAGAATGATATATTACTACAACTACTCCTTCTTATTATGTTCCTCAACATGAAAATCCTTTATCCACTACATAATTCAATCCGTGAGTCTATCTGCACATGTAACTTTCCAGATGTTTCATTATGCATTGTGTTCTTTATCTAAAAGCTACTATGTTTTCTCCATTCTACCATTCATCTTTTTGAGATACTATTCTTGAGTCTCTCTCATTGTGACACCATTTTGTTGAACCTAAAATGTTATTCTTTTATTGCATTGTATCCTTGTCGATCTAGTACCAAGTCACTCTGTCGTCTATTAACCCAAAATATTATTCTTTCGTCGAACTGAATCCTCATTAGTCTGTCACCTTGTCACTTCATTTTCCTCATGTTTCGTTGGTGAGTATATCCCATATCAATAAGACAATGCCTATCCTTGACTAACTTCATCGTAACAATCTTAGTGTCTTATCCTCATGATATTTCAGCTCACCAAATATTCCACACCTAAAGATGATTCAATCTTTGTTTATTTATATTGATCAAATTAATTTTCCTTTAAACACGATTTTCTTAAGTGGACCATCCCTAGGGGCTTCTCTTTATCGGTGACACCCCATATTTCTTACTTCATGATCAAGTTTACCCATATACTTTCTTCATGGTTAAGTTTTCCCAAATAACTAACTTGAGCCAACCAAATATTTCATTATCCACTTTCATCTCTGTAGTTGTCTTAATCTTTTATCAGTGTGCTACCTTTTTTCTGCACATTGTCATTTGTGTTACTGTTTAAGTCTTCTGCATTTTTTTTCGAAGTAATTTTCTAGTCGATATGATGTCTTCTTGTTGATGAATTTGTCATTTCATTAGCACTTCAATTTTTACTGTGCATTTTGATACTTTACCAATTTCAAACAAACACTACAAACTTCATCATTTCATGCACTACGAACTTCAACATTCCACCAATTTGTGCATTTCGACATTTTACCAACTACGCACTTCGACATTCCACACACTACAAACTTCGTCATTTCATGCACTACGAACTTCCACATTCCACCAACTTTTGAATTTTGACATTTTACCAACTGCACACTTAGACATTCCACACAGTGTGAACTCCATTACTGCAAACTTTGACATTTTACCACTTGTGCATTTCGACATTTTACCAACTGCGCACTTCGACATTCCACAGGATTTACTTGATTTGTCAGCTTGACTGTCGGATTTCTGTATGCACTTGTCATTTGCATGATTATGTACACATCTGCATCCTTTAATACTCTGACTTGGTATACCAATTATCTGCTGTGTACTTCAACAACTCATTTTCTCGTGTACACATTTGCATCCTTTTCCCGTTTAGGTAACTACGCATTTCAATAATTATCTAATTGTTCTATATACTTCTTCAAACTTGATTCAATATTCTTATGCATTGACATCAATGACAACATTTGGTTCAACAAAATTGACTATCAACTACATTGGAGCTAGCATGTCCTACTCCAACTTCCATGCTTGATTGAACTATTTATTTGTCCTACTCCAACTTCCATGCTTGATTGAATAGTTTATTCGTTTACATTTTGTAGCATGGAACTATCTATTTTTTTTTTTTTTTATGTATTTCCATGTCCTAAAAAATTAAGGGTATGCATTTTTTATTTACAACCATTGAAAAAGTTTAGAATCTGTAAGCTTTGAAGAAAATTGATTCAAACATATAAATTGCCTTATTTTTCTCCATTACCATTCTTAGCTTGATCATTCAAATTTGAATTATAATTCTTTGTAGAATCTCCAATAGTATCATCATCTTGATCAAATTTTCCATTCTTACTAGAATATTTTTGTGATCCAATGTCTTCAACACTTACAACTAAATATTGAGATGGAAAATAATTAGTCAAAAAATTAACTAGATAAAAAAGAGACTTCGGGAAAACTATCAAACAAACTATTAAAAAACATTGACAATTTTTTTTTTTTGTGATTAAATACATTTTTTTTAAATATTTACATATATAGTTTCTAATGAATTGTAACCATGATTGAAATAATCCATCTATTTCTTATCTCATCCATAGAATGAACAAATCTACATACAACATATAATGAAAGAATTGTTCTTTCAGGTGAGGTAAATGTGTCAATTATGTGATCTCGGAAAATTTTGATCCGTTCTTTTGCAAACACAATCTCTCAAATCTAAACTCAAATATCTAAACATTGGTAGATAAAAAAGTGGTGTATTTTCATCATGCAAATATATCTCCATATGAACAATAGAAATATTGTCCCCTTCCAATCCAATTGACCATCATTGTATAAAAAAGGAATATATGTACGAATCCTTTGAATAAATTCTATAAATTCTAGGTAATGTGTACTCTTTTATAATTCTCTTTGACGTCTTAGAGAATTGAGACAATGCTTAACTGATTATATATGATACATTGACATAAATTAGAAAAATGCAAGTGTAAGTTTTTTCATTTGACCTATTAAAGAAAAAAATTATAGGACATCAGTTTTCATCCACACATAAACACAATTAGTCATATTAGCAAAAGAAAGTTTATAGAAGAGAAGTTGAAGAGAGGTGATGTCGATGATCATGAATAAATTGAAAAAAAAGGTGTGATGCTTTTGGTTCAAATTCCATTGCCACACTAATTTCCTTTCTCTTAGTATATATATCCAATATGTTTGTAGTAGCCTTAGCGAATTTAAGATCCTCTTCCTCTTCCACTCTTTTCTTGTTCTTCCTTGGATATTTTGCTTGCTTCTTAACACATAGAATAGTGCATAGTTGTACAAAATGATTTCTAGGAATTTTGTAGACATTAACCACATTTATATTAGAGAATTGTTGAGAAACATAGAATTTGTTACCTTAAATTTTGAAATAATATTGTGGTTCTTTGATCTTTGACATAATTACAATATTGTGCTAATGTTTCTACATGAACATTATAGTCAACTATTATACTCATTCGAATAGATCCATCCATTATTTCCTCTACTACAATGTGCAATTTTTCTTCATCCATGTTAGGAAATAGTCTAGAAAAATTAGAGCCATTTCGTTTTGTTTTATTCTGAATGAAAGAAACTTACTTGATACTATTAAGAGAGAATGCCAAAAAACTATTTTTATAAAATTCAAACATTGTCCCCCATTTGTTCCATAAATCATCATATATCATGAAAAATCATCTTATCTTTTAGGTTTTCCTTTCTCAAAACATCAAAAACATCTATACATTCCTTTCCAAACTTTGCAATCCAATACAATTGAAAAGTAAGAAACAAATTCAAATTATACATCAAATTAGACAATAGTGGAGGATGGTTCTAAAGAAAATAAGACTTATTGCTATTGTTTTTCTCAGTCAATGTGTCCCTTCCCTAGATAGCTTGGATTGTTACTATATATCCATTTCCCCTTGCCTTTATGACTTGATCAAGGAAGGGAATGTCAAAATATTCCTTGTTGGAAATATTTTTTTTTGCATAAATTTGTGATAATGTTCTATGGAACACCAAGATGAAGAAACTGATCTTTATAGCAATGAAATTTGGAATGAATAGATTCATATTTCTCAATTTTAATTATTCTTTTTGAGAAAAAATAGTATGTTTCGCATCCAAAATATAGAAGTGTAAGGTTTTCATTTGAATTTCATCTTCTGAATTATATCAATAAGGAAATTCGGTTGTAAGATCGTAAGTGTCATGTTCCCACATTGATGATTAGTGGAAGGAGTTCCTAGCCCAACCAATCCCCTGGGTTGAGGAGGAAATTTCATGCACTTGGGGTTAATTATGAAGTTAAGGAATTAATTAGTTACGAAGCTTAATTTTATTTTTATCCTAAGTTTGAAATGCCCTTGGTAGAAGTAATTTTTATTAATTAGATATTTTTATTTTGGAATAATGTGGATGATGCTCCACAAGTTTTCCTTAGAGGATAAGGTTGACTAAGAGGTAACTTGCAAGACACGAAAAAGATAAAGCAGTTAAAGCAAGGAAAGTAGGAAAAGGAGAAGAAAGTAGAATAAAGAAAAAAAAGCAGGATAAAGCAAACAAGTAGGACAAAAGAAAGACAAAGCAAAAAATTAGGACAAAGGCGGAAAAGAAGGATAATGTAGAAAAGAAAGAAAAGCAGGACAAAGTAGAAAAGCAGGGTAAGGCAGAAAAGTAGGGAAAAAGCAGGACAAAGCAGAAAATCATGATAAGGTAGAAAAGCAGTAAAAAGCAGGATAGAAAAGAAAAAGTAGGATGAAGAAAAAGCAAAAGAAGAAAGCAAAGCAAAGCAGAAAGCAAGGCAAAAGCTAAAGCATAAAGCAAAGCAAAGCAGAAATAAAGGAAAAAGCTAAAGCAGAAAGAAAAGAAACCTTATCCAATCCATGAGTGCTCCTTAGCCTATATTACTTGCTCAACAAGTCACCTCAATCTATAAAATAAAGATTCCAACTCCATTTCACATCTTTTGATCATTTGTGATTTGAATTGAGTGCAATTTTGCCTCATTGACCTAGGAGATGGGCCCCTAGTCCTAGATGGGATATGTGCCCCATGATTCTACTGAAAGGATTATGAAATCCAGTCTTATTTACTATGTCTATTTCAGTTCTTGAAGTCTGATACATTGGTTGGTGTTCTCATTGTGTGGTTCAACTCCTTCATTTAGTAGGAACAATGTTTGAGGTCCGAAATGGAGGTTCTTGTTTTGAATGTTATTAGAATTTATGTACATTGAGACCTGTTCTAGTGCATCCGTATCATCGTTTCTAGGAGGAAACACTTTTTCTCTCATCAAAAAAGGTGTCTAGATGAGCAATTTATGGCAATTTTACTAGATTCTGGGGTTCTAGTGGTGAAGAATGCGCCCATGAGAAGCTACCAAGTCTTGATGCACCTCCTATGAGAATCCAACATCCCATTTTCATTGTACATATCAGATCCAGTGGTTATACATCCCCTTCTCATTCTTCTTTGAATCATTCTCCTACATTCATTGTAAAAATCTAAGTTTAATAACTCTCTATATAGTCTGAGATCCGAGACTCTTATTCAAAGCTTAATGGGATCTGTTAATACTTGATGCTATGTATTATTATTTATTATACATCATAGAATGAAATTTGAGATCCTCATAGGATGATTGTGTTCACCTTTCTGAAGACTAGCTCAGTGAGCATTTTTATTTGACTAGTTTTGCAATAGTTTTAATTAAGAGTTCTCTGAATATCCAATTTCAGTTTTATAAGTCATATTATATTATTTAGAACTTGATGAATACCCTCCAAGCCTCTCCCTGAGAATTTTTATCCCTCTCAGTTTGGTTGGGAGAGCTTAGAAACAATCTAGTTGAGTAGTCCATCCTAGCTCTTTTTATCCCTTTTCCTCCAAACATTACCAGAACCTCCCAAAACCTCTGCGAAACTTGTCCATAAATATATTAGAATATTATTTTCTGATATCCATTCTTTTTTTTCCTTCAAGTGTAATTGGAAGTCTCTAGTATGCATATGTTGGTGTGCCCAAGAAGCCTTGGAGTAGACTTTAGCGACAACTGTTGTTGAATCATAAATGGCCCCAATACCTTGTGCATAAGAGTCTAAAGCTATCATTGATTCTGATTTTTATGATTATGCACACTCCTGAATATATTTTTTAGATCCGAGAAGGTCCAACTATCAAGCTCTGGGTGGGTTCATCGGTATCTTAGACTAGTTTCCTCTTGTCTAGTTTTGTGAACTAGTTAATGCTTGGAAATTTTTTGATTTGAAGTTTTAATTTTGAGATAATATAATCTGGTATAATATCAGGTATATTACAGTAATGAAATAGAATAACCTATCTAAGTGTTGTTGTAAGGTTTGTGACAAGTGATGAAACACAATTTTCCACTTGTTCCTCATTCAATTTTCAATATTGAAAATATGGATGTTCTATAACACATTTATTGATATCAATAGACAAAATTATCATTGAATAAAAAATATTTAATTTGTTCCTTTTGACTTCCTTCTAATTTTTCATAGCTTATACCAACTTTCTACAAAATTACGTTTGAGATACTTGGTTTCAAAGACCTGAAAGTTGATTTATTGGAAACATTTTCTAAATTCCCAATGCAATCTCTTAAAAGTAATGTTGGATTTTTTCTTGATTAGTATTTGCGAGCTTAATCAGCATATTCATCAAATTTAATACACCAAATTATTTTTAGTCACAAACCTTTTTTTTAAATGCTACAATAACATATTTCAAATCACTTTCCTTATTTATCCCTGATTGATTTGATTTATCATATGATGGTAAAACCCAACCTTGTTTTGCAGAATATATCTCAACAACAAAGGTATTACTTTTCAATAGATTTGAATGATAACTACAAACAAGAAGCTCAATTTGTAATGGAAAATAAGTATTACTCTCAACTACCTTGACTTGAACATACAATATGTATTCATTGATCACATCTATAGAATCATAGATATGTCCATGCAAGCAAGAACCATAACTATTTATTCTTCCACTTCATAGAGATATAGATCTAGGTAGAAGTTGAATCGTTCAACTAATTTAAAATACCATTCATTTGCAAATTATCTAATGTTTTGTTCAACTATTATAGGAAGAAACAAAATCTCTTGGAATTGGCTAAGAGTGTCAGTCCTTAACACTTTTTACCTATAGTAAAATGAACAAATTTTGTTAATGAAATAAAATAATAGAAAAACATTTACTAGTTAAACATAAGTTCTCATGATATGCAACATAAATATTATATGATTGTGGGAAGAAATAATCCTATAGAAAGGGTTAGTTATCACTTCATCATGATCTGCACTAGGGTATTATCATGTTGGAGGATGGGTTGGGTGAGTGTTCCCCATGATAACTTAGAAACAAATACCATGCTGAAGAAATAATCTTTTAATCTTTCTCCATAGACCCTCTTGATAGGAATACAATGTTTTAAAAGGATAGTTGAGCTTCTACAATATCTCCTAGATGAAATCATTACACTTAAAGTAATTTTGATCGATGTTTCCTCCAAGTCACCAACTACTAGAATATTATGCATGAGGAAGGATCAACCGACACTTCCACTAAATAACCCATGATATGAATACCAACATTGAGGAAGGGTTGACCAACCCTTTTCCATTCTCTGCATCCACGTGAATACCATCATTGAGGAATGTTCAATTGAACCTTGTTTATACTCCACTCCATGAGAATACTATGTTGGATAAAGGATCAAGATACCCTTTACTAGGATCCCCCTAATGTAAAATATATGCTTGAAGAAGGGTCAACTGACCCTCACACTAGATACCTTATGACATGAATACCGTGATTGAGGAAGGGATGGTAAAAAATTATCTATAGTACTCTTAAATGAGAATATTACAATATAGGAAGGGTCGATTGACCTTGAAATGAGATACCTATGATGCAAAAATTTAATTGAGGAAGTATTGGAGAACCCTTCCACTAGATTCCCCTCAAAATGAATACCATCCTTCAACAAGGGTTGGTCAACCCTTCTTCATGTACACTCTCCATGAGAATAATTTGCATGTGGAAAGGTTGATGGACCCTTCCAAACTATAAATAATATATTTGAGTAAGGGTCAACCAAATGTTCTCCTTACTATATTCTTTTTTGGAAGCCCGAATAATATAAAATGTTGAACTAAAAACATCTTAGGGTGCATTGTTGTGTTTCTTTACCCAAAAATTTAATAAAAACCAAGAGAAACCCTTAAAATTCAAAAATAAACACAAATGCATCCATGAAAGAATGAACATAAGAATATGGAAAGAACCCTTAAGGTAGGGTAAGACCATTAAATATTCGTTATGGAAGGAATCACTCCACAAGCGATATGCTTTCTATAACTATTACATACAAAATACTTCACAAGATATCTCATTTCATTTCTTCTACTTATTTATATAGTTTATATCCAACCTTGTAGGTACTTTCTAGAGAAGGAACTTTCTATTAGGTGGAACCTTCTATATACTTTCTAGAGAAGGAACATTATAGTAGGTGGAATCTTCTAGTAAGCGTTATTAGAATTGTTATTTTTAACATGACATGGGCTATATTTAATAATTATGGCCTCAATATATAGAATTATACCTTGGATACCTCCCTATGTAACCCATATTATCTTCCCTAGGAATATTAATTTCCACCCCCCTTTGCATGTTTCATCCTTGAAACATGAAAGGAATCCATACATTATGATCTACTAAGCAATGTATCCAGCTGATACCTAGCATAGGAATCCATCCATCCTTGTGAAATGTGGACATAGGGTCGAACTGTTTCATTTCCACCTTGATCTTGATTCTGGTTTCTCTTTTGGTTATGTGTTTCCACTATGATACTGTACTATCTCCAATGATTTCTTTTAGTTCTCCATGTGCCTGCATATTTCTTTCCTTTCTAGTTCCATGTTTGTCCATAGTAAGTTTTCCAATACACATGACCTTTCCTTAATGAATTTTCTTTTAATTAGATGGTGTGGAGGATGATATACAACAACCTTAACTATTAGTTCTTTGGTATTTGACTCGACAATATGTGGTTCCTTTCAGTCATGTAGACCCTTAATTTCTTCTTTCCATTTATTCCCTTCCTAGGGATTTTCTTCATGTTATTTATAGTCACTTCTTGTCATTCAAATTCAAGATCCTCATATATTTTTCTTGTAGTCACATTAGCTATTTTTCCTGCAAGGGATCTACATGTGCCCCCTTGAAATCTTTAGTAAGAGAAATATCATGCAATGCGATTTTCTTTTTGTTATAACAAAGCTTCAAAAAATTCTTTTGCATATTACTATTAATTGTACGTATTGCCCATTGAAGGATATTCCAAAATAATATCTAGATTATCCATGTCTACAATAAGGAAACTTAAATGGAAACATAATTTTCCATAGTAATATTTAAATGTTAAAAAAAGTGAACATTTTCACCCTCAATCTAGGTGCTTTGAATTTGTTTTGTGGGAACTTGCAACCGTTTATCCAAATTAACAGTTATGAAATTATGTTTGTTATAAGTGTTTATACAAACAATGATATTTACATGTTGAATACATCCAAGAACATGTAATAGGATTTTTTCACATGAAAACAAACCCTTAGTTCTTTTTTTATCATTCTTCATAGCATGATACCCATCTAAAAATACATTTTCAATTTCTTCGTATGAAAGTTTTAATAAAAACTTAAAGCAAAGTGTTTGACCTCATATAGTTGCTTCATCTATTAAATTAGAGTATATGAAGCTTTTCCAAAGGAAATTATTTTTCTTATAATATGCAATGTATTCTTGAATACTAGGGCCATCGGATTTTCTTGGAATAAAATCAACAACAAAAACTATAACTTAATTTTCAATGTGGTTTGAGGTGGCAAATTTAAAATGATTATAACTTCATGAATATTACACATAATTAATATTATGACCATAATTATGAAACATTGTGTTCATTTTGCATCTACTGGAGGTGGTTTTATGGAAATCCAGGTGCTCTATCATCAAATATTTGAGTTGCAATTTGCACATCTATTGCCATAAAATATCTTAAACAACTTATTTTAAATCAACATCATCTTTACTTCCCAAACTCCGATTTCAATATTTTTTTTAAATAGGTATATGTGCTAGAGGGCCTTAAATCTAAAACTTGATTCTTCAAATTATATTATTAAAATTTCAAAAACTAATATGAATACTATTGCCCTCTTTTTTATTTCCTCCAAATATTTGTAAAACAAAACAATATTCCCCACCCTTTGGCCCAACAAAGGGATTTTAATATTTTTTTGGAAAAAAAAGGTGGGGGGGCATCTCTATTCAGGTCTATTTTTGCAAATGTTGGTGTGAGTCAATTTATATGTTTAAATCCTTAGACACTTTATTATCAATTTGGGAGCGTAAGCTTGTGAAATGGAAACACTATATGTGCAAGGGCAATGCATTGATGTCTTTTATCTCTATGGACTAAATCCATTACAAGAAAATATTAATGAATTAGGCACACACTTCTTATGAAATCCAATAAAATCATAAACTAATCACACTACAAAGATACTGGATTAGGGTATTGATGTTTTACTAAAGTGTTATCGGAAGCATAGATCACAATCTTGCATTTGATTTAAAAACATCATATGTTCCTGTAATGAATTATAAAGAATAATAGTCCTTCAATATTTAGTGAGTAATTAATTTCTAGAGATGATTAACACACTTTCCAATGAAAATATAAAAAAATACATGTAAAGGAATCTTGCAAATAAAACTCAGAAAATGATTGAGCTACAAGAACCAAAACACTAAACTAGAAACCATGTAATGGAAACTAAAGCTAAGTAATGAAACACACACACTCAAATAACTAACTAAAAGATATATTGCAATGTAGATCAGGTTGAGGGGGGGCTTCCCAATTTTAGATTTTGTGAAATTATAACATAGATATAGAGACAAAGATAAAATTCACACTAAGTCTAACAGAGATAAAAAGAATTGAGTAGGTAAAATAGAGAAGGAAAAACTGTGTTACAACACAAGAGAATGAAGAACAATTGGAAAAAATTCCATAACATTATTATTTAGTAAAATGTGTACATAAATAATACATCTCCAAAGGAGAAATTAATGAGCCTAAATAGGTTGTTGGAATCCACATAAGTAGCATGCTTAGTTTGCATTGGAACCATCTCCTAATAAGTTGTAGTGGCCATCGATGATGAATGGGTATCAACTAAGATCAACTGGCTCATGACTAAGTCATTGGGGCTAGAAATTAGGGAAGGAGACTCCAAGGAGGTGCAATACTGACTTGTACTAGTCAAAATAGGTGCTCATACACTCAGTGGTAGTTAAAATAGGTGTAAAAGTAAGTTAAATATGCAATCAAGGGGACAAGATGTGAAATTCTAAATCATAGCAGATCATGCAGCTAAGTATACATCATAGAGAAAGAATGAGAAGAAGAAATGAATTATAGTGAAAATTGTAGTAAAAATGAGCAGACAATTAATCATGCATGAGAAGTCAGATAGGAACATAATAATGTCACATGATCAAATAATTAGTATATTCAATAATGATGTTACAATGGAGATAATTCGAATCACCTAGGAGAATTCCAGTCTCAGTCTGTCTAGCATAGGAATTGTCACCACTAGAGTGCTCCAGAAGACCCAAACTCATCTCAACAGAACCAAAACTCAGTTAACTGAAGACATAATCAGTTAACTGACCAAAAGGGGTGCATTAGTTAGTTTTTCATGCAAATAACTAAAAAAAGGGCACATGAGGCCACAAACAGTGGAAATCAGAGCATAAAACCCACACAAGAGTAAGCTAACTCAAGTGGAATGAACTGGAACATTGAGTTGGCTCCTAGAATATAGGGAACCAACTTAATTGGTCCTAAAATGATGCATGCAGGGTGTTGGTTGTGGAGTCTGATCTCCTAGATTCAGAGATATTATTATTTAGCCGTGTTTGTACCCCAAATTTATATGATATGTAAAAGGACTGAACACTCACCCCAGTGGGGGGGGGTGAAGCCTCCCCCCACAGGGGTCTAGGGGCAGCATCCTCGAGAAATGGGGTCCAGGGGCACAACCCCCGAAGGAAATTTTTGGGGTTGTTTTATGAGCCCATGGTTTTGGGTAACCCATGGTATTCCCCTTTATAAGAAAGACATTGTAATATGGCTAGGGTTGATGTATTAGGTATTATGCATTGTAAAGATATCTGAGATAAAAAACGAGAGACTATGAGACAGTGAAGAGGAAGTGCAACGGATGTGTTGCAAGTTGTATCCCTTCATTTGCTGGATGGTATAATAATAAGCACTAGCAATTTCAGTGTGGATGTATCCCATGTTGGGTGAACCACGATATATTGGTGTCTCTCTTGTAATATGTTTGTGTGATTGTATGTGCATCTTGTTTATTTTTTATTGCTTTGCGATATTGTTTTTCTAACAATGGGGTTCCTTAGGTGGCTGATGGATCCTAGATAACATCTACACACAACTAGGGGGGAAATGACATCATCAACTACTAGGAAAAATAAATAATGCTAGGTAGGACAAGATGGAGTATTAATTATCCTAAACCCCCCCCCTTAATCCAAACTTGTGCATCTTGGGCCCTAGTTACTAAGAACAAAGGTCACCCATACAATCAGATAAATGATGAAAATAAAATAACTGTCCATGAACAAAGGAAATGAGGAAAACCTCATGGGAAATCCCCCCCAAAAAATAGGACAACAGAGAGCTCAAACAACTTTCACACCAAGTAGATATCTGAGATAAACAAATCTATTATTAGTGAAAAAATTAATGAATATGTTTTCAATCATCTCCTCTGTAGGACAATAATGCAGTGAGATGGTCATGATGTGCGCTAGATCCCTGGTTTAGTGCATGTGTACCTAAATATGTTTGTTCCTTTGATTCTAAATTGAGTCACTAGAGATCCTCATGGCACTTTTATTATCTCAATAAAGGTCTACTGAAGGAGAAGTGCGATTGCCAAACTCAGTCAAGATCACATGCAACCAAAATTCCTAGATAGTTGCATTCAAAACCCCTTTGTACTCTGCCTCTGCTGAAGAAAGTGTGAGTGCTACTTGCTTCTTGCTTGACCAGCATATTGGTCTTGATCCCAACATGAATACGTACCTTGAAGTAGATTTCCTATCAATATTGTCTCTAGCCTATTCTGAGTCAGTAAAACCAACTAGATCTAGTTGAGCACCAACAAAATAATGAATACCAAACTCTCTCGTACCTTTCACATAGGTCAAGATCCTCTTAGCTTCTTTCCAATGCAGCTCATGTGGATCCTACATGTACCTAGCCATAGCACCAACAACATATGATAGATATGGTCTCGAATGTGTCAAATACAACAAGCTACCAATCAATTGTTTGTAAAGAGTGCTATTAACCAAGGGAGTAAAACCACCTTCTTCCAATAGATTGCCATATAGGAAGGGAAAATATGTGGCTTTGCAATAATCCATATGGAACTTTGTTAGTAAATTAGATGCAGACCTTGACTATGAAATCATGATCCCTAAATCATTTTGAGTTACTTCAAGACCAATGAATTGTTTTAACAGTCCTATATCTATCATAGCGAATGCTTTGTTCAAGGAAGACATGATGTGCTTCAAACCAGTAGCATATCCACTGGTGATGAGCAAGTCATCCACATACAAAACAATCAACAGTAGACATCCTCCCTTACATTGCAATCATATTTGCATATTTCAAACTTTTGTGACAGTAAGAAGGAATCCATCTTTTCATACCATACCCTTGGGGATTGCTTAAGCCCATACAATGATCTCCTCAATATGCATACCAAGGAAGGATCATCAATGTACCCCTCAGGCTATTTCATGTATATCTCTTCTTCTAAGTCACCATGCAAGACGACACTCTTTACATCCATGTGATGTACCTCCCATGCATTTGAAGCTACAATGTCCAAAACAACCCTTACTAAATCCATTCTTGATATAGGAGCAGATGTCTCATTGTATTCCAAACCTTGAAATTGTGAGTACCCCATTGTAACCAACTGAGCCATGCACCTGGTTGTAGATCCATCAGATGCAAAAGTTGTTTTGTAGATCCATTTTCACTGAAATAGTTTCCTCCCTGGGGGAAGAGAGATAAGATACCATGTCTCGTTGTTATGTAGTGACTCATATTATTCATCCATGGATTCTTTCCATCTCGGACCATGGAAAGCCTCTCTGTAAGACTGTGGATCAGACCCCACCATCATGAAGCATCCCTCAGGGAGAAGTGGATCTATATGGAAAAGTACAATGTTTGCATCTTGGTATTGAGATCTTGCTCTTTTGTAGTCAGATGGATCTCCTGCAATGTCCCCAACTACCTCAATAATATTTTGATATCATTTAGGCTTTGGATTGGGAGTAGGTGTTGGATCTGGATTTGGATCTACTAGATCTTCATACTCAATATCTAGATCTGAAGCATATTGATCTTCTTCTTCAGATTATGAATGTGGATCACCTGTGGAAACATCATTAGGAGCAAATGGAATAGGTAAATCAGTTATACCTTGTTCTTCAACTGGTTGTAGATCATGCAATGGATCCTCATTGAATTGAACACTTCTTTCAATGAATCATCTCTTGGTTGCAATATCCATCTATTTGTAAGCTTTTGCATCTTTTGCATATAGAAGAATTGTTGATGTATTTGTAACTTCGGAAGATATTCACTTGTATATTGTATGTATTACATTTGTACTTTATTGTATCCCCAACGGAGATATCTTATTCCTCCGATTGGAAGTGTTGTCATTTGTACTTGCAAGTGTCATAAGTTATATTGTAAGTGTTGTAACTTATACTTGACGGGTTATTAGACCACCTTGGTAGGGTTGGCCCTGTATGAGTCATGTGGGTTAAAGGGTTATTAGAACACCCTAGTGGGGTCAGCCCAGTCAGCATTATGTTAAGTTGTTAAGTTGGGGCCGACCTAGTTGAGTAAGGGTCAAGTGAAAGTAAAGTATAAATAGAGAGTGTGACTCTCTCATTTATTCATTTCACACACTCACTCACTTCGCATTAGTGAGAGAGAGGAGGAGTGCACAAAAGTGGAGAAGGAGTAGCTGCTAGGAGAATATCTCTTGTTGTGGGGTTTGATATTTGTGATCTTTGTATTTATGCTCATTCTATCTTTGGGGAAGTTGCAGGGTTTTTCACCTTCTTGGTTTTCCCCGGTGAAATGTTTTGTGTCTCTTGTCTCTCGTGTTCGATATGATATACATGTTGTTCTCTCAGTTAAGATCCTAGATCATATTGAATTAAATGATGAAAAACTAACATGGTATTAGATCTAGCTTGAAGGAAGGCATGGTATGGAATTTATGACACTTGTTGCATCTGCGACAAATTGGAAGCTAGGGCTTGGTATAGTAAAAAACAGTCATCATGGAAATGTCGCTATAAATCCATTTTGGGCAAGGTTCAGGATTTGAAAATTCTACAGGTCGAAGATGAAATGTCCGTGTACCTTGTATTCGAAGGAAAGCCTCAGATTCATTGTACGTTGTGAGATATGATCCGTACAAATTAAGATTTATGCCTTTCCAGAATGCATTCCTAAACAAGTGACCTAAGAAAAAAGGTCATATCTCGGGATAGGAAGATCCAAATGGAATTCCGTAAAATGTGATAGTTAGGGAACAGACTGTAGTTTCACAGGTCTAGGTTTTAGAGGACGAAGGTGAAAAAGTGACACGTGGCATGCCGTACACGTTCGTTATATGGTTTCATCCTATAAACAGGTCACGTTGCGACACTTGGCATATCTCTCTCTCAAAGAATCCATTTGACCTCATATCTATGGGGTTGGAAATACGACAGGTCATTCTACCATAGGCATACATTTTAGACCCTGAGGATCCAAGATTTCAGAGATACATCAGAAACAATATGGCATATATTTCTGTCCAAATAGAATTGGATTATGAGCACTTTCATTTTTGGTTTGTCACTACTATGGGGAATTAGGGTTTCAGAGAAAGTTGGAATTTCTTGAATATGAGACCACGACTGGATGCTCCTCAGAAAAATTGAAATTTAGAGACCAAGATCAATTTTTTTGGTTGGGCAGAACCTCGGGCATGATCAAACCCTAGTTTAGGATTTTGATTGGAAAGGTGGAAAATTAGGGTTTTTGCAAAAGTTGAAATTTTTGGAATCTGTGACCATGACTGGATGATCCTCATAAAAATTGAAGTTTAGAGCACAAGATCGAACTTTTTGGCTATGCAGAACCCCAAACATTATCAAACCCTAGTTCGGGATTTTGACCACAAGATCTGGAAGTTTCAAAAGCAATTTTGAGGGGTCAAATTTTGCAGATTTCAAAATTGAAGTATACCAGCTTGATCAGCTCAGCAAGGCGCATCTTTTCATCCAATCAGAAGTTTGAAATTCAAAGTTTGAATTTTTAGGGTTTCTCTATCAAACCCTGGCCAGCTCCAGATTCAACTTCATCAAATCAAAGTGGATTGGGTTAATCCTAGAAGAGAATGATTTGGACACCTACATAAGTGAATAGATTCCAGTTCCAAAGGGAGATGAGGCTAAGGCCTTACATAAGAAGACTACAAGCAATCGCGATAGGTATGACTTGAGGAGATTCAGGTATGTTTTGAAATCTGTTCATGATTAAGTTTATGATATGTTTGTCTTCATATTATTGAGGTTAGTACAATATTGATTAATTTTATACTTGTCTTATCACCTTAGAAAAAGTATGAATGCATGTGAATGATAGAAGACATTCATTGATTAAGGTTATGACACTTATGATTGTACTAATGCACTGTGGTGTTGTATGAGGATGATGTTGTCCGCTAACATGAAAGGTACATCTAGAAATACAAATCAAGTTTTAGATCAAGAACATATGACCATGGTGACATGAAGTCAAAGAATCATACATAACCATTGATCACACAAAATATCTACTTATGAGGTATGTATAATTTGGTTCTACAATGCTTAACTTATGAGATATGCAGGTTACGAGCACAAATCATGGACAAGAACAAAGAAGACATTGTTTGGGTATGTTAGACATAACTAGCAAACATGATAATCCAGGTATGTTTTCCTATATCGAGTTATAATCCTACCTTGTGTTAGGATCTTATATAACTATACTTTTTGTATGATTGATAATGATTATTCATGAAGTCACAAGTTTGAGTAATCATGGGTTTATGCATATTATGCTTCTTAATGAAGAGTCATATGGTCATATAAGAATATGCATGAGTAAAAGAAGTCCTCCCTGAAACCTTGAATACTAACGCTTGTGATAAATTACCTGTGTATGAAATGACCATAACCAAACATGTTTAAGATTATTTAGAATCATAATGTTTTGATAGTATTGATATTATACTAATGCATGTATGATTATGTATGAGATCTTGAGGATGACACTAGTGCACACTTAAGCATGCATAGTGGTCCAAGATGGATATAAGTCCAAAGACCTATAATCCAGGAAGCAAAGATCAAGAGGGATCTCACTCCAGTAGTTCCTGCAAGGAAGCAAAGACCGAGAGGGAGCTCACTCTAGTAGTTCCTGCAAGGAGGCAGAGATTAAGAGGGAGTCCACCCAACAAGAAAACAAAGATAAGTATTTAAACTGTCATTTCTTGTATATACCAGCCTAGATCCAAATACTAGGCTCTATCAAGCGCCGAGAGGGATCAAATATCCCAAGGTGCAAACCTCTTCTTAGGTATTGCACTCAAGGAGAGGTTTGCACCTTAGGAGATTTGATCCCTATCGATGCTTGATAGAGCCTAGGATTTGGATCTAGGTTGGTTTCAGTCATGGGCGGTGACACAAAAATGGAGTTTGATCAGCATTGTAAGGAACAGGTTAAGTTGAAAACATAGATACATTTACGAGGATTATCATAATGTAAGTAATAAGTATTTAGAATTGAGTAAATTGTTAAACTGGAAAATAGAGACAATAATTTTGCAAGGATTAAATAAATGAAAATATGGTTCACATTGTGATCATTCTCAATCTTTCTTCTTCATCTTTTCTTATCTTCACACCTGGTAGTTTTGACATCTTCTCATATCGATCACATGAGAATGGAGGTTGAAATCATAGACCTGCCAAATCTTTAACTCTAGATATTGTTGTAAATGTCATACCTTGCCTCTCTTGCTTTCCAATACTAATAGTAGATTTCTCTAATGTCAAACCCTGTGACTTATGGATTGTTAAATCCCAAGCGAGTTTCAATGGAAGTTGTTTTTTTATTACCTCTTTCGATAGATTTAATCGGAACAACTTGAGGACATGATTCATCCCATGGTCCCCCCACATAATTATCAAATTTCAATCAAGCATACGTGGGTGGATCTGGAGGCAAAATTCCAGGGTTATATACAATTAGTTGTATAACTCCAAGAGCACCATTGACGAGTCTTGCATCAGACCACAGGTTTAATGTGAGAATTACCCTTTCTCCTATAGATATAAGTAATTCAACTTCCAACCCTTCTTCATCTCCTTCCATAGAATAGTTTCTTCTTATAGATGTAGCAATACTGGTCGCAATGGGACAGTTTAGGATTCTTATTAAATGCTTGTTATGATAGTTTACATCTTCATTTGTCGCAAATAAATGCATTGCCTTATCGAAGGAATTTTTCATTGAAGAAACGATGGAAGTATCTGTATGCGTCATCAGTAATTTCCAATCCTCTATTGTTGGAATTGCATCTCTAATATTCATTAACACATTATGAAAATATATTTGTTCATTGCTTTGTCCATTCTCTTGATACACGATATCGAGGGTCACAACCCTTGTGAATTTGTTCCACAATTATTTTTCAATACCTGCCGATGCATATACAGGCTTATCCATGATAGGAGGTAATTGTCCCAAATCACTGACCAATATAATTGATCTTCCACCAAAAGGTATATTAGCATTTTCTGGGAAGGCTTAGTGAAGCCTTGAATCTATTTTGATTAATAGATTTTTTCCAATAAAACTCATTTCATCGATCAAAATATATTTAACAGTCCTCAACTCTTCTTGTAATTTTATTAAACTTGGTCCTCGTAAAGGATTTATTTCTTTGATCGGTAAATGAAGTGCATAATGAATTGTTCTTGCAGATATGTTGAAAGCTGCCACCCTTGTAAGAGCTAGAAAAAGTAATGGACTTTTCCCTCGATGCGAGAGATTTTCAAGTGTATTTTTGATGGCTCCAATCAAATATGACCTTGCGATACCTGGAGTTCCTTGGATTATCATGCGTAGTGGATCAACACTTGTTCTATAATGCTCAAGGATAACATCATATGATATTCTTTACTTATCCACTCAACTATTAATTGAGTAAGACTTTGCATGTTGATTAGTAGAAATCATTTTCAATTTCGCATATCAGAGATGAAATGAATTGCACACTTGGAGGTATCTTCATCTACAAAAGCAATGTTCCAATCATTCATATGATCAAGATCCCTATGTCCAAGAATCTCAAACTCATTATAATTTATAAATTAATTTTTATATAATCCACATATGATCTTCGATTCATGCTTCCTGGAATCTCTTTGCAGATTTGGACGTTCTTCTTCTACGCCGGATTCAACTTGAGCATCTGTAGGCATAGGTTTGCGATCAACATGCTAAGGTATATGTCACCTACCCAAATTTTGAGGATATTTATTTTATTTTGCAAAATACTTTATGTTAATTTATAATTACAAAGTTTTGTAATTATGACAAAATATGGTCAAAGATGACTGTAATGACTCATTATTATTATTTAATAAATTAAAATAGGAGACAAACACTCAAGAAAGTTGTTACAAGAGTGTTCACTGACCCACTAGGAGGAATGGAAGCTGGTAGAAGGCATGGGATAGATGGAAGCATTTGCACTCCACCACTAGCTGTTGGTTATGGGACAACTACCCCTAAAATTGTGGCATTATTCCCAAGTGGGGAAGTGAGCAGGCAACTCATTAATGACCAGTTAATCACAAAAGGCCTAGGCAGCCTATATAAGGCAATTCGAATTGAGCAGGCAGGTCTTACAATATTTTCTGCAGAAATATTCCTCATGTGCATCAGGTGATGACTAAGAGATTCAAAGTAGGGAGGCTATGTGAGAGTGCAATTGTAAGTCTACAAATTATTTTTGAGAAGGAAAACCAGAGGTGCTGGTGCAGGTCTCTTTGACTGCTGAGTCTTCAGGACTGGGTAAACTTCTTGCTGCTGCAAGATTGAGGACCTAGGATTCTAAAGTTTCTTCCTCCTGGTGGTTCAGTGAATAGGCTCGGGGGTCCTAAGGCAGGCATCTTGGCTGTTTTAGGAGCAGGTTGGGTGGAACAGGCTCCTTGGGTGATTTGTTTCTCCTACCATTATCAGGTTCTACATTTTATTTTTGTTTGTTTGTATTTTTCAGGAGTATGAAGTTTTGCAGCAACTGGTTTAGAAAATTTACTAATGATTAGTAGAAATAACTATTTTTATTTTCTGATCTAATTTAACTATTTGACCGATAAAATGACTCCTCTGCATTTTCCCTCATGCTTGAGTCTGCATCGTACTCCAGTACAGAGAGGTAGCATTAAATCATCCAATTTAGTAAGAAAAAAGCTAAGAGGATTATTTTAGACTCTTATAGTAATGTTTTTTTTAAACCTTGCCCATTTCATTCATAAGTACAGACATAAGAAAAGTACAGCATCATATAGTCTGAGACATAGCATTCACCTATTTCATATTCAGGGAAGAATACATGTTACTGCTGCATAGATCTATACTTCTCCATTTCGATTTCGTCCTTTTTTTTTGTAAAATGCATTTTTTTTATTTATCATGAATTTCATATTCCCAAGCATTTCATAATCTAGGTATTTTAGTAGCTTCAATAACTATTCCCTGTACAAATCTTTATAATTGAATGTATATTATTTCTTCACTAACTACCACATGGATTTCAGTTATTAAAATACATTTACGTGTGCAATAGCATCGAAACCCTAAGTTATCCCATGACTATGAATCCAGGTGTGTCTTGGGTTCACAGTTCATATATTTCTTATCAAGCCATCCATGGCAAAATCCAAGGCATTCACTCTGAGGTTACTTTAGTTATATATTTCCAAACCCTAACTATAATTTTGAGACTTTTACAAGGCAGTAAACATCATTCAACAGAAAGCATGATCCAGTGTCAATATTGGATGATAGCACACAAACCTAGCATGAATACATGTACAACATCAAAACTATTTAATACACAGTCTAAGTCTTGAAGTACGAAAATACTGATCAAGCTAGAACGCAAATGAAGGCTATAGGTAGGGCTTCAATCGTGAATCAAAAAAGAACACCGTGGCGCAACCATTCCAAAATCGACCATAACTATTCGACATCACATAAACAGTTATATAAATATTTTCTTCAAATCATAAATTTTAAAACAAGTCCTTTCATTTTAAGCAAGCCACCATCTTTCAAAAAGGAGAACCCTCGACTCTCTTTTCACATTCAAAAGGGTACAACAGAGTTCACATTACGGGCCTATTAAGGTTCCCAAACATCACACAGAAGTCTAAACCTCATCAACCAAAACATTTAAACATGGACAAGATCCACCAACCACACAAGGTTTTACCCTTAACGTTTAGCAGCACAAAAATGAGTGCAAAATCCTTATCAACGATTGAGCTATGCATCAAATAAGCAAAATGGAAACTTAAATAAATGAGGGTTACCCTCTGTACATTATGTAGCAAAATAAGATCTTAAATCTCGACACTCGGCCATCCCCGAAAAACAAGGACGATTAATTTCAACTCTCGGCACATGACAGTGACCATCAAACCATGCAAGAGTTCCTACGAGGGTTTCAAGAACCGCTGAGGCTTACCCAGTGTGGTAGCGGCGTCCTCTTTCCAAGATTTTTCCCATAGAGACCCTCCAAACAAGAAGCACCTGTCAACCACATTTCTGCAAGAGGTTATCATTCGAAAAACGCAGGAGAAAACATAAATGTTACAGTACTATTACCATAAACAAAACAAAAATAATAACTTACCCAGGCACAATACCCTGGCTCAGGATACTCCTGGTTGACCAAAGACCAATCCCGATGGCTTGCAACAACCCCAGGTTAAACACAGAAGATCCTGTCACAACTGGGAGATCAAACCCCAGTTCAAACATGGATTCAAGAACTGACGGGAGCAAAACCACATACATTATCCATGCTGTATAGTTGTGCCATGGCACTGGTTGAGCCTGCAACTTTAAAATAAATACCTCTCATAGGTCCAAGGTTTGACATTGAGGGAGGAACCCTCCTCACAACCAACTCTAAAAACCCTGCATTGTAGCTGCGGTCGGCTCCATGACCCTTCACCGAAAAATGAAAGAATGAATGCCTAAATCATGTTTCCATTACTTACCAATGCATGAATAGGGATTCATTCACCACCCTAGATCTTGTAGAGATCAACGGTGGAAGATCTGTCAGTAGAGGCATGTTGAACTTCGAACCACGAGTGCAATCAATATTTCATTTACTGTCTTCAACTACCACTCGCCATGCAAGCAGATCGAGAGCCAGTGCATGGCACAGTTTGGCTTGTGTTGATGCTAATTACAAACACAACCACGTGAAGACCTTACATATGGGATTCCACGTCATGTAACCTGGGAATGATGTTGTTGCTTGGCCTGTCAACGCCAACTTGGAAAGTATGCCGATTTATCACCCTGTCAACATCAATTAATTACCCTGTTAGACAGTGGATCAAATTATATAGTAGTCTCTATAGTTTATGCATCGTGAACGCTTGTATTTCATGCTTGTGTGGTGAGATTATATAATACCTTTATAATGTTAACATTCCATTCCGAAGGCTCGATTATAGATTTATAAATTCAAGTTTAGCCATATAAAAACATATTGTAAATAATTTGATGATGGGGACTATAGGGATAGTTGGGATTTTAGCTATTTAAATGTATAGCTAGATACCTTGTGCATTATTCATACAATACCCACGACCTTTCCAATCCATAATAGTAGTGTGAACTTGTAAGTATAGTCAACCAATACAATGTTATTATGCTAGCCTTGTATTGCTAAGTCAAATTGATAGGTGTATTACATAAGGTAGGGTTTAAATGGCGACGTTATACACCACGATGCTGAGTTCATAGCACTAATCACTTGACCATTCATATATTAATTGTATAATGATAATAAAATAATGAATTCAAGACTTAGAACAACATAAGCTCCGTAGAATCAAGAACAGAATGATAGTTCCACAGCATAGACACTACCTTCTACCTATTTTCTATTAGCGTCATCATTGAATATTCATATCACCGCTTGGATAATAACAACACTAATCAGATGACAATAATTGCAGCATTTAACAAATACTTGGACGATGTGAAATTATAACATATGAGAATTTTGTAAGCAGAATACAAACTAGATTTAGAACCAAGCATCCATACCTCCCGTAACTCGTTTCGTAAAGAAGAACTTAGCATTTAAATTTTACATTAGCGATGAATTGAAAGACACATGTACTCTTATCACATGTTGTCATAGAATTTCTTATTTGCGGTTTGCACATGGAAACAAGATTCAAATGCCTTAGCTAAACATAGCTACGTAAACCTTAGAGTACCTCGCAGGACCCCTTGCATCATAATAAAAAACAACTATCAGAACCTAGTCAATAAAACTCCATCACAAAATACCGTGAGTTACAATTAACCCAAATAAAAACAATTTCATAAGCATATTAAAAGAACTATGACGTGTCGCAGTCATTTCAATTGTCTTTAGTTGAAAGTCACATTAATTAATTGTTTCTTGCATTAAAGACTTTGTTAATTAATGTTGTCTTTACAAGCATTTATTATTTCCGCATTTGCAATTAATAACATTTAGTGTTGATTTAAAAGTTTTTAAATTGTCATGAAATTATTGGGATGTTACAGTATATATTGCAAATTTTTCCAATTCTGTACTATTTCATTAGATGTGTGGCCTATATCTCTTCGAAAGTCACGAAATGTCTTGTACAAAACCAACTCGTACAAACAAAATTTGACAAACTTATATTTTTGATTAAGAATAGAGTTAAATCTAGGAAACATATGTACAATAGATGCATTGCTTCATGGTAACCATTTTCCCCCTCATCGACGCTTTTCATATGACCAATATTTTGCAACATATATCAATCTAAGTTGCTCCATACTCTCCGGTCACTTAGTATATGTTAAATTTTGAGTATTAATTCACAATACTCTAGGATCTTTGCTGAGAGAATAACATCTACAGTATATCAATGCATGACAATCACAATATGACAAGCATCACAAGAATCAAAAGCATAAAGACAAGAGACACAGAGTTTCCGTGGGGAAAACCCTAAGGTGAAAAACCCCACAACTTCCTCGGAAATAGAGAGAGCAATGGCTCAACCAAAGTACAACCAAATAACACTGAGATAGTCTCCTGATAGAAGATGATCCTCCTCCTCACTAGTGTGCCACTTTTCAAGTGAGAGTGAGTTACTTTTCCGAGTGAGTAAAATAGAGATCTCCGATCTCTATTTATACTAACCTTTTTTCCCAGTGACCTTATGGGGCCGACTTGTCTATCTAGATACATCCACATTATATTATATATAATTCAGGGCCGACCCCACATGGTGGTCTAATAACCCATCGGTAAGTACACACACTTGCGACACTTGTCAATCCACATGACGACACTTCCTTATAGAGGAATAACACATCTCTTATGAGGGTACAATAAATATATATAAAATACACAGATGAAATACATTTCGAAGTTACATATACATCAACACTCCCTCTTAACTAGGAAGGTATTTATCGACACAGATCTACTAGACAAGTCTTCTTCTCGGGATCATCGTCATCGATGTATCATCATCATCATCGTCACTGCTGCTGCTATCTCAACCAATCTCTGACTCTACTCGGCATAGGAAGTTCTACAGAGCCAGTCCTTTTTCATACTGGATGTAGGCCCACCATCTGCAGGTCTTCATCATCACTAGCCATACTGTGGAATTCTCAGGACTCATTACGTGCATCACAAAACCTGGCTGCAGCATCCCAGGCTATTACGAGCACACAGCTCTACCTGTAGGATCTCCCAGGAGCACATTACATGTGACCCATCACAAAACCTGGCTGAAGCATCCCAGGCTGTTACGAGCACATGACTCTACCTGTCAGATCTCCCAGGAGCACATTACATGTGACCCATCACAAAACCTAGCTGAAGCATCCCAGACTGTCACGAGCACACGGCTCTTCCTGTCGGATCTCCCAGGAGCACATTACATGTGATCTCACCACAAAACCTAGCTAAAGCATCTGAGGCCTTTTTCATCCTGTCCAGATCTCCCAGGAGCAAATTACATGTGGTCATGGCAAAACCTAGCTGAAGCATCTGAGGCCTTTTTCATCCTGTCCATATCTCCCAGGAGCAAATTACATTCCATAGGACAAAACCTCGCAAGAGCATATGCCAGATATCACAGGGCACCAAATTACATGCCGTAGGAAAAACCTCAAAAGACTATCTACAGATCTCCTAGGGCACAAATTATATGTCCTCCCAAGCAAAACCTCGAAAGAGAATTTTCCAGATGTCCTAGGGCACCGAATTACATGCCATAGGAAAAACCTCGAAAGACCATCTGCAAATCTCCCAGGGCACAAATTACATGCTTACCTGCACAACCTGATCCACGGCCACCAAGTATCATCTGATACTCATCATACATCATCCTGATGTACACATGATCATCCTGATCATCATCACTGTAACATCCTGCTGCATGTCATCTGGAGAAGCTCGTCATCCACGATCATCCTGATCATACAATGCATCCATCTGATGCACACCAAGTATCTACCTGATATATATCATCACACATAGTGTATCCACCTGATACATAGATACATGATCCACACAATGTATCCATCAACATACATGATCTACCTGATCATACCTGATACATATCAATATACATGATCTACCTGATCATACAATGTATCCACCTGATACATATACAGATACATGGTCCAAGCATCCAGCATGATGCGTATACAAAATACATACAAATGATCCAACTGATCATACAAAGCAGAAACTATAACATCATCCTAATGCTCATCAACATCCAGTGCTTACATCCACAGCCATGTAAAGGATCCTCCTTCCAACATGCTTGGAATGGATTCAGCAAATGTGTCCATCACTTCTTCCTCGAAGTGTCCTCGATCTAAAGAAAGCCAAGCCTCTCTCTGAAGTACTCGAACTTCATCCTGGCTAGTGGCTTTGTCAGCACATCTGCAATCTGCTCGTTTGTCGCAACATACAGGAGCTTCACGGCTCCTCTCTGCACCATATCCCTGATACAGTGATATTTGATCTCTATGTGTTTCGACCTGTCATGAAACACTGGATTCTCGGACAGCTTCACACAACTCTGGTTATCACAGAAGATACCAGTAGCATCCAACGGGAGATCAAATAACTCAGACAGTAGCTTCCGTAGCCATACTGCCTCACAACTAGTTGAACAGGCTGCAACATACTCTGCCTCAGCTGTACTTAGTGCTACACAGGACTGCTTCCTGCTAAACCAAGAGATCACACCTGATCCCATACTGAAGCATCATCCAGATGTGCTCTTCCTATCTACAACACTGCCAGCCCAATCTGAATCAACATAACCCTGCAGGTTAAACTTTTGATTCGCTTCATACTTGAGCCCAAAATCCACTGTACCCTTTAGGTACCTCAGAACATGCTTTACAGCAACCAGGTGAACACTTCTCGGATCCGTCAGGAACTGGCTCAATGTGTTCACAGCAAAGCAAATATATGGTCTCGTGCTCGTTAGGTACATCAAGGACCCAATCATCTGACGATACATAGAGACATCAACCGACTCAGATGAAGCATCACATAGAAGCTTCAAATTCGATGTCATAGGTGTGGCCATGGCCTTGTAATCCATCATCCTGAACCTCTTCAGGATCTCTTACTGCATACTTCCCTTGTCCAAGGAAGATTCCATCTACACTCTGCCACACCTCCATGCCAAAAACAAATAATGCATCATCTCCAGTTCTTCATCTCGAACTTGGCAGCAAGCTTCCGCTGCGTTTCGGCAATCAATCTATCTTCACCTGTAACAAACAGGTTATCCGCATACAAAAGTAGTATCACTGGATTGCCTTCCTCAACCTTGTAGAAAAGGTTGGAATCCATTTTATTCTTGGTAAAATCCAAACTAGATAGAAAGCTATCTATCCTACCATACCAAGTTCTGCACACATATATGACTACACCATGCTGTCTTGAAATCCATCTGGTGCATCTTCTATTTCATCACTTTTATATTTCTCAATGCTGCCATCTGCAACATGCTTGATCTGATAGTTCCATTTGGAAGTCATAACAAACTTCCCTTCATGTCTTGGTACTACATCCCAAACATCATTCTTCATGATCGACGGATCATGGCATTCCATTTCTTCATCCCAGATCCTGGGAACTTCAATATCTTCAATATCTTCAATAGATATGTTTGTTGCTGGAACAAATGTTGTAGTTCTTCTTTTGTAGGAGATGGCATATGATCTTTCCTACACAACAAGTTAAATTGCATGATTAGAAAACATCTCATAGTTTTCAGAACAAATTCTTACACATAAAGAAATATGTCATACAGTCATGCAATTATCTTAGCCAATACTTCAATACAACATTTATCCATATCCCGTAACTTTCTAGATGCCTTCCAATCTCTACCAGAACATTGTTAAGAGTGTGCACAACTCCCAACATGTCAGCAAAGAGGTTTCATTCTAGATAAGTAGCAATGGAATGTTGTACAGTGCCATAGGCCACTTACCCATGCATATTAGTAGTATATCAATGCAATTATTCTAATATGCATAATGCACAACCTAATTCTAGGAACATCAATATATACCTTATTGAACAGTATTATTTAAGAAATGACAATTCAAATACTTATCTTTGTTTGTTCGTTGGGTGGAATCCCTCTGAATCTTCGCTTCCTTGCAGGAGCTACTGGAGTCCTGAACTGAAGTAGTTTATTCTACACCTTTTTATTGTGGAATGTAGAGAGATGGTCAACTCCCTCTGAATATCTGCATCCTTGCAGAAACTACTGAAGTGTGTTCCTTTGCTTTCTTGCAGGAACAACTGGAGTGTGCTCCCTCTTGATCTTTGCTTCCTGGATTACCTATTCTTGAACTCATATTCATCCTTGGTCCCTATGCATGCTTATTAGTATCATGATTGTGTTATCCTTGTGATCTCATATAAAATCATACATTCATTAGTATACTATTAAAACACAATAATCTCAAGCATGTATAGTCATGATCATTTCAAACAGAAATAATAAGCATTAGCATTCAAGGTTTATGTAGGATTCTTATGGTTAGTCAAATCATAAGAAACATAACACGTCTAAACCTATAATTACTCAAACCTATGACTCTTCGGGTTAGTCATATCATTAATTAAGGTAAGACACATAATATGCATATACCCATGATTATTCAAACTTATGACTTCATGAATAATCATTATCAACAACACAACAGTATAAGATCCTAACCCAAGGTAGGATTCTAGATTGATATAGGAAAAACATACCTGGATTAGCATGCTAGCTAGTTATGTCTAACATACTCACATGATGTATTCTTGTTCTTCTTCAATGAATTGTGCTAGTAACCTGTATATCTCATAGGTTAACCATTATAAAACCAATTTATACATACCTCGTAAATGGATCTTCTATGAGATCCATGACAATGGATGAATCTTTGTCCTCATGTCATCATGATCATATGTTCTTGAACCAGAACATGATTTGTCTTTCTTGGTGTACCTTTCATGTTAGTAGACAACATAAACCTCATACAACACCATAATGCATTAGTACAATCATAAGTGTCAACACCCTAACCAATGAATATCTTCTATCATGCATTCATAATTTTGTTAAGGTGATACGAAAAATCTAAAATCAAGATTGTACTAACCGTAATAACATGAAGACAAACATACCATAAACTTAATCATGAACAAATATCGAAACATACCTCGATGAGTCATACCTGTTGAGATCGCTTGTAATATTCTTATGTAAGGCCTTAGCCTCATCTCCCTCTGAAACAGGAACTTCTTCACTTATGCAGGTGACCAATCCATCTTCTTCTAGGATTAACCCAATCCACTTGATTTGCAAGAACTGGACCTGGAGCTGGATATGGTTTGTCAGAGAAACCCCAAAAATTAAAACTTTGAATTTCAAACTTCCGAAAGGGTATAAATATGCGCCTTGATGAGCTGATCAAGCTGGTATATTTAGAATTTGAAAACTGCAAAGTTTCACTCCTCAATTTTGCCTTTGAAACTTCTGGATTCACTAGACGTGACCCTGAACTGGGGTTTGATGAAGCCCACTCTTCTGCCACATCAAAAGGTTTGATTCAAAGCTCTAAGCTTCCAATTTTATGAGGAGATTCCAGCCGTGGTCACAGATTTCAAAAATTCCCATTTTTGTGGAAACCCTAAATTTTAGGGCCAAATCTGAATATGCTCGGAATTGAATTCTGATTGGACAGATAGATGCGCCTTGATGAGTAGAGTCAATCTACTATACTTATTTTCAAAAATCTGTGGAGAGAAACCTAATAAACAAGGAACTCAAGCTTCCATCACTGCAAAATGTCTTCTTCTCAGGTCCGCTCTGATACCATGTTAAATTTTGAGTATTAATTCACAATACTCTAGGATCTTTGCTGAGATAATAACATCTATAGTATATCAATGCATGACAATCACAATATGACAAGCATCACAAGAATCAAAAGCATAAAGACAAGAGACACAGAGTTTCCGTGGGGAAAACCCTAAGGTGAAAAACCCCACAACTTCCTCAGAGATAGAGAGAGCAATGGCTCAACCAAAGTGCAACAAAATAACACTGAGATAGTCTCCTGATAGCAGATGATCCTCCTCCTCACTAGTGCGCCACTTTTCAAGTGAGAGTGAGTTACTTTTTCGAGTGAGTAAAATAGAGATCTCCGATCTCTATTTATACTAATCTTTTTGCCTAGTGACCTTATGGGGCCGACTTGTCTATCTAGATACATCCACATTGTATTATATATAATTCAGGGCTGACCCCACATGGTGGTCTAATAACCCATCGGCAAGTACACACACTTGCGACACTTGTCAATCCACATGACGACACTTCCTTATAGAGGAATAACACATCTCTTATAAGGGTACAATAATTATATATAAAATACACAGATGAAATACATTCCGAAGTTACATATACATCAACAGTATATGCATCAATCAGATAATTATCATTGTCGGCATTATATGTTTCAACTTGTACTTGTTTTAAAACCTTCATACCAACACTTAGAACCACAAAACGATGACTACATTCTGAAAGAGGAAGCTCTAGAAGCATATGGCATGTCTCCTGTGCACCAATGTCCCTATCAACAATGGATTCACACAACAAATGTTTATATGCACATGCAGCTGGTTCGTTTGGATTCTGGATAGAACATACCTGCATCAACATATTGTGGAAAGTTTCAGATCCCTTTTCTGATTTAGCAGCGTATTTTGCTATGTAATTAGTAATGACGTGCTTGGAAAGTACATGATGGCAATCTATATTATCCCTCCACATCATCAGTGTTTCACGATTGTGTGTATTCACTATGTCATCATTTTGTCTAGGTTCATACTTTTTTTCTCCTTCTTCATCAATGTCAAGTTTTGACTGGTCACATAGATGTCACATACCCACCCATCTATCCAATGCAAGGAAGGGAACTTGGCACTAAAATATGGACTTTTAGAACAACTTAGCTAGATTCATAATGAATAAAGGATATGCCATTACGGTAAAATGCATAGGTGTGCAGATGTAAATCAATTGAACATGCACAATGGAATAAAACATCATCCACACACATTTCATACCCATCCAACATATCAAAATAAACATCAAACTAAACATTTGCAGAAGTAAACACAATAAAATACTCATCTTGATGTAATGCTATCCCAAGCAATTAGCTATGTCGCTACAATGTTCCACCCAACCATAGGTCTCTTCCCAGCCTATATTCTTTCAGCACTCAGAGACCACCCCCAAGCTGGGCATGATATCTACAAGGAAAAAGGGGCTCTCAATCTTCAACACAGCCCAAAGCAATGGATACCCAACTCAACCCCAGAATTCTCTTGCACACAAAACTCGGATATGGGCTTGGAAACACACTTTTAGCAATGGGACTTAGAAGCTAGATGGACATGGGTTATGCAAAAAACATAGGAACACCAAAAACGGATTTCTGAGAGGGAAAATCGACCATAGGGAAGAAAATGATTTCTCCCATAGATATACAAGCAATCAGTGAGCCAAAAAAGCCTCTATGGTCCCCAAATCGATTTCCCTTTCTTCCCCTTTGTTATACAATACAAAAACGCCCTTCCCAGCTAGGAGAATGAAGGAAAACATAACAAAACCATGGAGGAAAATGCCCAAGTATCTCCCAACTCGTGAGAGAGAAAACTGATGGTGAATAATGGATTTGGGGGACAATTTCGTGGCTCCTTTCTTTCCCAAGAAGCCAAACACAAATTCCTAGGAAGGGTGGCTTGCCCATACTCAAATTTGGATAGCCTTACCCCCCATTCCCCAAGGCATTAACTACCTCAACCAACTCTTGGGAGAAATCAATGATTGGGTACAAAAGTCAACATGGGTAGTTGAGGGTTTGATGGGTTCTCTCATTGACACTTGGCTTGACTTGATTGGCTCAAGGGTTTGGATATTTCCCTCCCAATTCCTTGTAAACATCATGCCCCCATCTCTTGTTGCATTGCATAGCTAGTTGTGGGAATTTATATTAAAATGCATATTTACAATTCCCATGGTTCACTAGCACATGGGTAGCATAATATCCAATACCTGCCTCTTCAAGGTCGAGCATTCACTAGCGGGGCCTTGGCCTTGAGCTCCACGCAAGGAATCATACATAATATGCATACAATATTTACATTATAGCCCAAATTATTATAAGGGTCAAAATGGGGGACATGAAAATAGATCCCATGGTGCGTGGTACCGACATACCAATTTTCCTCGCTTATTTCGAAGACAACTTCTCTCATTGCAGGTAATATGATGCTCAACACAGTTAAGAAGTTCTTCATAATCAATCATTGGATTTGATTGAAATATTTGTTCGGTTCCTTTTACATAAGGATGGTCATCTACATTATCTCCAATTTGAATCTTTCGTTGATGTCCCTCATGTGGATTTATTGCATGCACACATTTTTTGAAATACTTTTTTGCAGATATAACTTCTCTAGGATCATCCCAATTCAGAGTGTTCATGTTGGGAGCATTGTTTAAGCAAAGAAACCCATGGACATGAGGAGATCCATGATTTTTCCATTCGTAGAGACTCTAATAATCTGTAGCTTGATGAAAATGTTCGAAAACCTCTTCTCGAAACATTATATGTCTCAAGTGCATATAATGTGCCACGATTTGAGGATTATCAATTATATTTTGACGTTGCTATTTTTTCACTTCATGTGGATCTGTAGGACTTGTTTCTGGCATTAATTTATGAAAATCAGGCCACTGCATATCCGCTGCACTTAGTGTGAAGAATATTGTCGGACAACCTATCTATTGAATCAATTCAGATAACTCTTGATGACACTTGCTCCAATATGCACGTGTGCCTCTTAATACCATTCCAAATCTCATTAATCTTTCTCCCAATCTTGAATCTGGAAGATTTTGTAAATGTTGTCGTAACTCTTCCATTATTGTGGGTAGTTCACTAATATTTTTTTTGACAAAAACTGTTGAGGAAGCTTGAGCACCATGTCTCATAATGATATTCAGTAAAAAATATCTTAAGCGAGGGCGCGTTCCAAATCTATTATCATAAAATATGAGAAGATGTTTTGCATACTCATGTAGATGGAAATTTCACATTTGCGGTTGTAACCAATCAGCCTCTCCTTTAGGGAACAATGCTGGAAATGCCATATCAAATAATCCAACAGTGTTATACTCATTAATTGGAGATGAGCCAATGCCAGGCTAGTTAAGCACATCAGTGGATTCTTCATTTGCATTATTTTCATTAGGATTAGGATTATTTGTCCATGCTCTTATAATTTCTATCTCTCGTGGTGCATTTGGAAGCCTTGATGCAAAAGAAGTTGCGTGTAAACCGTCTAACATGTCTTCAACTACTCGTATCCCTTCCAACATTGCAAATTCCGTTTCACCGTTAATATTGGGTGTTGATGTATATGTAACTTTGGAATGTATTTCACATATTTGTATATTGTATTCCTATAGAGATGTTATTATTCCTCTATACGGAAGTGTCGTCATTTATATTGTAAGTGTCGTAACTTATACTTGATGGGTTATTAGACCACCTTGTTGGGGTCGGCCCTGTATAAGTCATGTGGGTCAAAGGGTTATTAGACCACCCTATTGGGGGCCGGCCATGTGGGTCAAAGGGTTATTAGACCACCCTAGTGGGGGTCAGCCCAGTTAGCATTATGTTAACTGGTTAAGTTGAGGCCGACCTAGTTGAGTAAAGGTCAAGTCAAGTTAGTGTATAAATAGAGAGTGTGTCTCTCTCATTTTACACATTCTATTCTCTCACTCACACTGTGGAGAGTGGCGCACTTGTGGAGGAGGAGGATCTGCTGCTAGGATAAGACTATCTCTTGTATTATGGTTGTATCATTGCTCTATCTATCTCTGAGGAAGTTATTGGGGTTTTTCACCTTTATGGTTTTCCCCAAGTAAACTCAGTGTCTCTTCTGTGCTTGCATTATTGTGTCCATGAATGATATGCTATAGATTTGCTGTACATTTTGTTCTCTCAGTTAAGATCCTAGATCAGATTGAAGTAAATTCTGAAAATTTAAGATGGTATCAGAGTTAGCCTGAAAGAAGGCATGATATGGCATGCATGACATTTGTTGCACTTACGATGCTAGGGCTTGATATATAAAAAACCAGTCATCGTAACACTTTCGCTATAAATCCATTTAGACAAAATTTTCGGATCTAAAACCTTTACAGGTCGAATAATAAATCCCCATGTACCTTGTGTCCAAAGGAAAACCTCAAATTCATTGTAATTTGTGATTTATGATCTATACAATGTAGGGTTTCTGCCTCTTCCAGATCTGAGTCAAAATTAGGTAACCTTGGGAAAAAAGGTCATAACATGGGATAGGAAGATCCAAATGAAATTTAGTAAAAATTGACAGGTAGTACACAGACTGTACTATCTCAGGAAAATTTTTCAGAGGCCGAAGTGGAACTAGTGACACGTGGCACGCCGTACAAGTTCGCTCTCCGGTATTATCCCATAAACAGGTCACATTGCGAAACTTGGCATAAATCTGTCTCAAAGAATCCAATTGAGGTCAGACCTATTGGGATGGAAAGATAACAGGTCTGGCTATCTCAATAAAAATTTTCAGAGGCCGAATTTGAAACAATGACACGTGGAACGCCGTACAAGTTCGCTCTCCTGTATTATCCCATAAACAGGTCACGTTGCGACACTTGGCATAACTCTCTCTCCGAGAATCCAATTGAGGTCAGACCTATCAAGATGGAAATATAACAGGTCGGGATATCTCAGGAAATTCTTTCAGACCTTGTGGATCGAAAATTTCGGAGTTACACTAGAAACAATCAGGTACATATTTCTGTCAAAACACAATTATTTTTTAGTACCTTCATTCATGGCTTCCGAAATTTAGGGCTTTGGAGAAATTTGGAATTTTTGTAATTGGATATTATGGCTGAATGCTACTCATCAAAATAAAAATTTAGAGACCAAGATCAGAATTTTTGGTTGGGCAGAAGGCCGGACTTGATCAGACCCTAGTTCGAGACTTTGATCAGAAAAGTGGAAAATTAGGGCTTCTGTAAAAATGGGAATTTTTGAAATCTCTGACCACGGGTGGAAGCTCCTCAGAAAAATAGAAGCTTAGAGATTTGGATCAAACCTTTTGATTGGGCAGAAGAGTGGGCTTCATCAAACCCCAGTTCAAGGTCACGTCCAGTGAATCCGGAAGTTTCAAAGGCAAAATTGAGGAGTGAAACTTTGCAGTTTTCAAATTCTGAATATACCAGCTTGATCAGCTCATCAAGGCGCATATTTCTATCCTTTCGGAAGTTTGAAATTCAAAGTTTGAATTTTTGGGGTTTCTCTAACAAACCCAAATCCAGCTCCAGGTCCAGTTCTTGCAAATCAAGTGGATTGGGTTAATCCTAGAAGAATATGGATTGATCACCTGCATAAGTGAAGAAGTTCCTGTTTCAGAGGGAGATGAGGCTAAGGCCTTACATAAGAATATTACAAGCGATCTCGACAAGTATGACTCATCGTGGTATGTTTCGATATTTTATGGTATGTTTGTCTTCATGTTATTACGGTTAGTACAATCTTGATTTTAGATTTGTCGTATCACCTTAACAAAATTATGAATGCATGATAGAAGATATTCATTGGTTAGGGTGTTGACACTTATGATTGTACTAATGCATTATGGTGTTGTATGAGGTTTATGTTGTCTGCTAACATAAAAGGTACACCAAGAGAGACAAATCATGTTCTACTTCAAGAATGTATGATCATGGTGACATGAAGACAAGGATTCATCCATTGTCATGGATCACATAGAAGATCTACTTTCGAGGTATGTATAACTTGTTTCTACAATGGTTAACTTATGAGACATGCAGGTTACTAGCACAAGTCACTGAAGAGAACCAGAAGACATTATGCGGGTATGTTAGACATAACTAGCTAGCATGCTAATCCAGCTATGTTTTTCCTATATCAAGCTAGAATCCTACCTTGTGTTAGGATCCTATATTGTTGTGTTGTTGATGATGATTATTCATGAAGTCATAGGTTTGAATAATCATGGTTGTATGCATATTATGTTTCTTACCATAATTGATGATATGACTAACCAGAAGAATCATGAAGGTATAGGTTTGAATAATCACAGGTTTTATGCATATTATATCTCTTATCTTGATTGATGATTCAACTAACCAGAAGAGTCCTATGATCAAATAAGATAATGTATGAGTAAAAGAAGACTTCCCTGAAACCTTGAATACTAATGTTTATTATCTGTGAATGATCATGAATTTACATGTTTAAGATTATTGTGTTTATTAAGATTATACTAATGAATTATGTATGAGACCTAGAAGATAACACAATGATGATACTAACAAGCATGCATAGGGATCGAGAATGATATAAGTTCAAGGATAGGTAATCCAGGAAGCAAAGATCAAGAGGGAGCACACTACAGTAGTTTCTACAAGGATGCAGATATTCAGAGGGAGTTGACCACTTCTCACAATCCACATTAGAATGGAGTTGCAAAGATTCAGAGGGAGTCCACCCAACAAACAAACAAAGATAAGTATTTGAATTGTCATTACTTGCATATCTTATTGTTTAAATAATACTGTTCAATAATGTATATACAGATGTTCCTAGAAATAGGTTGTGTATTATGCATATTAGAATAGTTGCATTGATGAACAATATACTACTAATATGCATGCGTAAGTGGCCTATGGCACTGCACAACATTCCATTGCTACTTATCTAGACTGAAACCTCTTTGCTGACATGTTGGGAGTTGTGCACACTCTTAACAATGTTCTGGTAGAGATTGGAAGGCATCTAGAAAGTTACGGGATATGGATAAATGTTGTATTGAAGCATTGGCTAAGATAATTGCATGACTGTATGACATATTTCTTTATCTGTAAGAATTTGTTCTGAAAACTATGAGATGTTTTCTAGTCATGCAATTTAACTTGTTGTAGGAAAGATCGTATGCCATCACCTACAAAAGAAGAACTACAACATTTGTTCAGCAACAAAATTATCTACTGAAGATATTGAAGTTCCCAGGATACAGGAAGAATGCCATGATTCGTCGATCATGAAGAACGATGTTTGGGATGTGGTCCCAAGAGCTGAAGGGAAGTCTGTTGTGACTTCCAAATGGAACTATCAGATCAAGCATGCTACAGATGACAGCATAGAGAAATATAAAAGTGATGAAATAGAAGATACACAAGATGGATTTCAAGACAGCCTTCTTGAATGATGTAGTCATATATCTGTGCAAAACTTGGTAGGATAGACAGCTTTCTATCCAGTTTGGGATTTACCAAGAGTAAAGCGGATTCCAACCTTTACTACAAGGTTGAGGAAGGCAATCCAGTGATACTACTTTTGTATGCGAATAACTTGTTTGTTACAGGTGAAGATAGATTGATTGCCGACACACAGCGGAAGCTTACTACCGAGTTCGAGATGAAGAACTTGGGGATGATGCACTATTTGTTTTTGGCATGGAGGTGTGGCAAAGTGTAGATGGAATCTTCCTTGGATAAGGGAAGTATGCAGTAGAGATCCTGAAGAGGTTTGGGATGATGGATTGCAAGGCCATGGCCACACCTATGGCATCGAACCTGAAGCTTCTATGTGATGCTTCATCTGATCCGGTTGATGTCACGATGTATCGTTAGATGATTGGGTCCTCTATGTACCTAACGAACACGAGACCAGATATTTGCTTTGCGGTGAACACATTGAGCCAGTTCCTGATGGATTCGAGAGATGTTCACCTGGTTGTTGTAAAGCATGTTCTGAGGTACCTAAAGGGTACAGTGGATTATGGGCTCAAGTATGAAGCGAATCAAAAGTTTAACCTGCAGGGTTATGCTGATTCAGATTGGGTAGGCGGTGCTGCAAATACGAAGAGCACATACGGTTGCTACTTCAGTATGGGATCAGGTGTGATCTCTTTGTTCAGCAGGAAGCAGTCCTGCGTAGCACTGAGTACAGCTGAGGCAGAGTATGTTGCAGCTTGTTCAGCTAGTTGTGAGGCAGTATGGCTATGGAAGCTACTGTCTGAGTTATTTGTTCTCCCATTGGATGCTACTGGTATCTTCTGTGATAACCAGAGTTGTGTGAAGCTGTCCGAGAATCCGGTGTTTCATGACAGGTCGAAACACATAGAAATCAAATATCACTATATCAGGGATATGGTGCAGAGAGGAGCTGTGAAGCTCCTGTATGTTGCGACGGACAAGCAGATTGCAGATGTGCTGACGAAGCCACTAGCCAGGGTGAAGTTCGAGTACTTCAGGGAGAGGCTTGGTGTTCTTCAGATTGATGACACTTCGAGGAAGAAGTGATGGACACATTTGCTGAAGCCATTCCAAGCATGTTGGAAGGAGGATCCTTCACATGGCTGTGGATGTAAGCGTTGGATGATGAGCATCAAGATGATGTTCTAGTTTCTGCTTTGTATGATCAGTTGGATCATTTATATGTATATGTATGTATGCATCATGTTGGATGCTGGATATGATCAGTTGGATAATTTATATGTATGTACGCATCATGTTGGATGCTGTATATGATCAGTTGGATCATTTATATGTATGTACGCATCATGTTGGATGCTGGATATGATCGATTGGATCATTTGTATGTATATGCATAATGTTGGATGCTTGGACCATGTAACTGTATATGTATCAGGTGGATACATTGTATGATCAAGTAGATCATGTATATTGGTATGTATCAGGTATGATCAGGTAGATCATGTATGTTGATGGATACATTGTGTGGATCATGTATCTACTTATCAGGTGGATACACTATGTATGATGATATGTATCAGGTAGATACTTGGTGTGCATCAGATGGATGCATTGTATGATCAGGATGATCGTGGATGACGAGCTACTCCAGATGACATGCAGTAGGATGTTACAGTGATGATGATCAGGGGTGATCATGTGTACATCAGGATGATGTATGATGAGTATCAGATGATACTCTGTTGCCGTGGAACAGGTTGTGCAGGTAAGCATGTAATTTGTGCCCTCAGAGATTTGCAGATGGTCTTTCAAGTTTTTGCTTATGGCATGTAATTCATACCCTGCGACATCTGGAAAATGCTCTTTCGAGGTTTTGCTTGGGAGGACATATATTTTGTGCCCTAGGAGATCTGCAGATAGTCTTTCGAGGTTTTTCCTATGGCATGTAATTTGTTCCCGGGGATATCTGGCAGATGCTCTTTCGAGGTTTTGTCCTATGGCATGTAATTTGCTCCTGGGAGATCTGGACAAGATGAAAAAGGCCTCAGATGCTTCAGCTAGGTTTTGCCATGACCACATGTAATTTGCTCCTGGGAGATTTGGACAGGATGAAAAAGGCCTCAGATGCTTCATCCAGGTTTTGTGGTGGACCACATGTAATGTGCTCCTGGGAGATCCGACAGGTAGAGCCATGTGCTCGTAACAGCCTGTGATGCTTTAGCCAGGTTTTGTGGCGAGATCACATGTAATGTGCTCTTGGGAGATCTGACAGGTAGAGCTGTGTGCTCGTAACAGCCTGGGATGCTTCAGCCAGGTTTTGTGATGGGTCACATGTAATGTGCTCCTAGGAGATCCTACAGGTAGAGCTGTGTGGTCGTAATAGCCTGGGACACTGCAGCCAGGTTTTGTGACGCACGTAATAAGTCCTGAGAATTCCACAGTATGGCCAGTGATGATGAAGACCTGCAGGTGGTGGGCCTACATCCAGTATGAAAAAGGACTGGCTCTATAGAACTTCCTATGACGAGTAGATTCAGAGATTGATTGAGATAGTAGCAGTAGTGACGATGATGATGACTCGATGACGATTATCTAGTGATGATGATCCAGAGAAGATGACTTGTGCTAAGAGACCTATGTCAAGAAATACCTTCCTAGCTAAGAGGGAGTGTTGATGTATATGTAACTTCGGAATGTATTTCACATATATGTATATTGTATTCCTATAGAGATTTTATTATTCCTCTATACGGAAGTGTCGTCATTTATATTGTAAGTGTCGTAACTTATACTTGATGGGTTATTAGACCACCTTGTTGGGGTCGGCCCTGTCTAAGTCATGTGGGTCAAAGGGTTATTAGACCACCCTATTAGGGGTTGGGCCTACATCCAGTATGAAAAAGGACTGGCTCTATAGAACTTCCTATGACGAGTAGATTCAGAGATTGATTGAGATAGTAGCAGTAGTGACGATGATGATGACTCGATGACGATTATCCAGTGATGATGATCCAGAGAAGATGACTTGTGCTAAGAGACCTATGTCAAGAAATACCTTCCTAGCTAAGAGGGAGTGTTGATGTATATGTAACTTCGGAATGTATTTCACATATATGTATATTGTATTCCTATAGAGATTTTATTATTCCTCTATACGGAAGTGTCGTCATTTATATTGTAAGTGTCGTAACTTATACTTGATGGGTTATTAGACCACCTTGTTGGGGTCGGCCCTGTCTAAGTCATGTGGGTCAAAGGGTTATTAGACCACCCTATTAGGGGTTGGCCATGTGGGTCAGAGGGTTATTAGACTACCCTAGTGGGGGTCGGCCCAGTTAGCATTATGTTAAGTGGTTAAGTTTAGGTCGACCTAGTTGAGTAAAGGTCAAGTCAAGTTAGTGTATAAATAGAGTATGTCTCTCTCTCATTTTACACATTCTATTCTCTCACTCACACTGTGGAGAATGGCGCACTTGTGAAGGAGGAGGCTCTGCTGTTAGGAGAAGACTATCTCTTGTATTTTGGTTGTATCATTGCTCTATCTATCTCTGAGGAAGTTATTGGGGTTTTTCACCTTTATGGTTTTCCCCAAGTAAACTCGGTGTCTCTTCTGTGCTTGCATTATTGTGTCCATGAATGATATGCTGTAGATTTGCTGTACATGTTGTTCTCTTAGTTAAGATCCTAGATCAGATTGAAGTAAATTCTTAAAATTTAACATCGGGAAGTGTAACAGAATTAAGCATATGTGAGATATCTGTTGCATTTTCAGGTAACTCTTCTACTGTGTCATAATCAACTCGAACATATCGATAATATGGATCATTCTGAATATTATATAATAATGCATCTATAACTTTTTGTTTTCTAACAGTGAAATCATAACTGGATCCTTGTCGTCTTTTTTTCGCACAACGACCATTAGGTCCAAGTTGTTAATATGTCACGGCAATGTCTTAGCAACATCTTTAATCTCTTGCAGAAAACTAATGGTGTGTGCTCGATATTTGTATTGTCCACCTATTGAATGAATCACTTGCAAAATTGGACTTGCACGTGCTATCAACATCTCTTAAACTTGTGTGAGATCTTGAAGGACATGCAATTGAGTTTCTGGATCCATGTGGTTCACAGCTGAGAATCTGTGATTAGACCCCTCTCTCAATCATCGCATGCACATTGGACCTGTACCTGTATTACGTATGTGTACTCCAGCATATGAATCCTAGTAGACATGACACATTTGCACTTCTGCTAAATGATCAATTCATTCACGAAATTTGTGATGTCTAGTATACATTTCTTCAGAAGGTACCGATATATTATCGTTAATTTCAATCTCCTTATCTCAGACTATATTAGTATTTGGAACCGCCTGAGCATCTCCCACAGATGGTTTTACTGGTATATTAGTTGAATGTTATCTTTGTTGTTCTACAGTTTGATTTATTTGTTGTTATTCAAATTGCTTTCTTTGTTCATCCAATTGCTTCAAATTTCTCTCTCGATATGCTCTTTGTCTATCAATGTTTCGTTTTCTTAGTTATTCTCGTTCTTGTGCTATCAATTCATCTAACTTCCTTTTTCGATATTCTTTTTGTCGAGTTGCATGTTTTTTTTTTCGTTCTTCTTCTTTTGCTGCTGTCATTTCTCCTGTCCTCTCGTCATTCTGTACATTTTGATTTATTTGTTGTTCTGCTTCCACTGTCTCTTCTATTGCTGTCACTTCCGTTGCCACTTCTGCTGTCACTTCTACTGTCATTTCATCATTTCGTAGATTTCAATTATTTCTTTGCTCTTCCAATTGCTTCCTTTTTCTCTCTTGACCCACTCTTTGTCGATCATTGTTTCGTTTTCTTTGTTCTGATGTCAATTCCTCTAACTTTCTTTTACGATATTTTTTTTTTCGTTCTTCTTCTTCTGCTGCTGTCATTTCACCTGTCCTCTCGTCATTCCATACATTTTGATTTATTTGTTGTTCTGCTGCTATCACTTCCGCTACCACTTCTGCTGTCATTTCGTACATTTCGATTATTTCTTTGCTCTTCCAATTGCTTCCTTTGTCTCTCTTGATACGCTCTTTGTTGATCATTGTTTCGTTTTCTTTGTTCTTCTCGTTGTTTTGATGTCAATTCCTCTAACTTTATTTTACAATATTCCTTTTGTCGATCTGCGATTTGTTTTCTTTGTTCTTCTACTGTCTTTTCGTCCAACTGTTTTTTTCGAAATTCTTTTTGTCAATCTGTGTTTTGTTTTCTTCCTTCTTCTCGTTCTTTTGTTGTCATTTCGTAAGATTTGCTTCGTTCTCCTGTTTCTATCATAACATATTCCGCATGCACATCTTCCATTTCTAGTTTAGACAATATATAAAAAATGTTAGACAATAACATATAAGCTGACATTTATGAATCTATGAAATCCACACTAACATTTATGCATCCAGGAAATATACACTGAAAGCAATGTATCGATGGAATAACAACTACACTGGAAAAAATGCATCGCTGGAATAACAACTACACTGAAAAAAATGCAATAAAAAAAAACCATACACTGAAATCTATGCAAGTATACAACTGAATTCTATATATTTTACATGAAATTCAATAAAATTACTAAATTCTATATATTTTCAAGACAAAAAAGTGATCTGGGAGAATTGAACCTTGAACCTCACACCCTTTATCCCAACACCCTTACCACTATACCACAGGTATTTCCTATTATGCATGGCAAAGCATTTATATATATACTTGTGACATTCCTAAATTTAATATAAATATTAAATTTAATATAAATATTAAAATTAATCTAAATAGTAAATTAAATTTAATATATATTTAAAATTAAAATTAAATTAATATATAATTATAAATATAAATTATATTTTAATTATATTACGTTACAATATATTTTAAAATCATGTAATATTAAATTACATTTTAATATTATAATTTTAATTAAATTTTAATATAAAATTACATTGTGTTTGCAGGTGCAGGCGGGTGGCAGGAGGCGAGGAGAACGCGATGGAGGAGTGGTGCGACATGGGAAGAGCAGGCATCTGCGCAGGGGGAGGACGGGAGGTGCAGGATGCATGGGAGAAGTAGCACATGTGGGAGGAGCCGGCGTCTGTGCAAGGGGGAGGAGGGGAGGTGCAACACGCCTTGGAGTAGCAGGCATTTACGCAGGGGGGAGGAGGGGAGGTGTAGGACGCATAGGAGGAGAAGGAATCTGCACATGGGGAAGGAGGGGATGAAGGGAGGTGCAAGAGTCTAGGAAAGGGGCAGGACGTGGTGGAGGAGGGGTGCGACGTGGCAGGAGGAGGACGCGAGGGAGGCAAGGAGGGAAAGGCTGCGGAGGTCTGTGCAGTGGCAGGAGGAGGGGAGGATGGTTGAGGGGGGGACGGGAGGTGTAGGCAGCTGTGCAGGGGGTGGATGCAATGGAGGAGGGGTGTGGCATGGGAGGAGCTACTACATTTAAAAAAATAGATTACCTGATTAGATTCGTCGTCTCGAATAGCTCCTTGAGAATAATTTTTTTTTTTCTATAATATTTTTGTTGTTTTTGGTGTATTATATAGTGAGTTTGTTTCAAACGAAACATTACAATGATTACATTGTTAGGCTGACTTAATATTTACTACTTTTTACATGTTACAAACGTTACTAATATTACATGTTACTAACATTACAAGATCTCTCCTAATATTCATTATCACTATCACTATTATTTTTTGCCGCGTTATAACGTTACTACCATTATATCACATTACAAGATCTCTCATAATATTCACTATCACTATCACTATTATTTTTTGCTGCGTTATAACGTTACTACCATTATATCACGTTACAGGATCTCTCTCAGCTGTAGAGTGCCTCTCGGCACAATAATTTAGTTCATTCATGTACATACTTATGTTCTTAGATTTAGGATGTATATTATGCATTTTAGAAAAGGTTGCATTAATGAAGAAGATACTACTAATATACTAATGAGTAAGTGGCCTATGGTATTGTACCACATTCCATTGCTACTTATCTAGAATGAAACCTCTTTGCTAACATGTTGAGAGTTGTGCACACTCTTAACAATGTTCTGGCAGAGATGGAAGGCATCTAGAAAGTTACGGGATATGGATAAATGTTATATTGAAGCATTGGCTAAGATAATTGCATGACTGTATGACATATGTCTTTATGTGTAAGAATTTGTTTTGAAATCTATGAGAAATTTCTAATCATGCAATTGAATTTGACTTGTATGAAAGATCATGTACAATCACCTACAAAAGAAGGACTACAACATTTGTTCCAACAACGAAGTTCAAATAAAACTATCTATTGAAGATATTGAAGAATCTGAAGTTCCCAGGATCTGGGATGCAGTAATGGAAGAATTCCATGATCGAGGAATACCGGTTGATCATGAAGAATGATGTCTGAGATGTGGTCCCGAGACCAAAAGGGAAGTCTATTGTGACTTCCAAGTGGATCTACAAGATCAAGCATGCTACAGATGGCAGCATAGAGAAATACAAGGCAAGGTTTATTGCTCGTGGCTTTTCCCAGAAAGAGTGGATAGATTATGAAGAGACTTTTGCACCTGTAGCCAGATACACTTCCATCAGAATAGTACTTGCCCTGGCTATAGTGATGAAGTGGAAGATACACTAGATGGATTTCAAGACAACTTTCTTGAATGGTGTAGTCGAAGAGGAAGTGTATGTGGAGCAACCGCTTGGTTTTGAGACACATGACATGGAGTCATATGTGTGCAGATTCAAGAAACCCTTGTATGGTTTGAAGCAAGTACCTAGGACATGGTACGGTAGGATAGACAACTTCCTGTCCAGTTTGGGCTTTACCAAGAGTAAAGCGGATTCCAATGTTTACTATAAGGTTGAGGAAGGAAATCCATGATACTCCTATTGTATGTAGATGACCTGTTTTTGACAGAAGAGGATAGGTTGATTGTCGATACGAAGAGGAAGCTTGCTGCCAAGTTCGATATGAAGGACTTGGGTATGATGCATTACTTTATAGATATGGAGGTATGGCAGAGTGCAGATGAAATCTTCCCTGGGCAAGGGAAGTATGCAGTAGAGATCCTGAAGCGGTTCAGGATGATGGAATGCAAGGCCATGGCCACACCTATGGCATCAAATATGAAGCTATTGAGTGATGCTTCATCAGATTCAGTTGATGCCACGGTGTATCGTCAGATGATTAGGTCCTTGATGTACCTGACGAACATGAGACCAAATATTTGCTTTGCGGTGAACACCTTGAGCCAGTTCCTGATGGATCCTAGACATGTTCACCTGATTGCTATAAAGCATATTATGAGGTACCTGAAGGGTACGATTGATTATGGGCTCAAGTATGATGTGAATCAAAAGTTTAACTTGGAGGGTTACATTGATTCAGATTCGGAAGGCAGTGCTACAGATAGGAAGAGCACTTCGGGGTGCTACTTCAGTATGGGATGAGGTGTGATCTCTTGGTTTAGTCGGAAGCATTCCTGCGTAACACTGAGTACAGCCGAAGAAGAGTATGTCGCAACTTTTTCGGCTAGTTGTGAGGCAGTATGGATAAAGAAACTATTGTCTGATTTATTTGATCTATAGTTGGATGCTACCTATATCTATTGTGACAACCAAAGTTGTGTGAAGTTGTTAGAGAACCTGGTGTTACATGGTAGGTCGAAGCACATCGAGATAAAATATCACTATATCAGCGATATGGTGTAGAGAGGAGCAATGAAGCTCCAGTATGTTGCGACAGATAAGCAGATTGCAGATGTGTTGACCAAACCACTAGCTAGAGTGAAGTTCGAGTACTTCAGAGAGAGGCTTGGTGTTCTTCAGATAGAAGATACTTCGAGGAAGAAGTGATGGGAAACATTTGCAGGAGCCATTCCAAGCATGGTGGTAGGAGGATCCTTCCCATGGCTGTGGATGTAAGGGTTGTGTTATGAGCATCAGGATGATGCTCCGATTACTGCTATGGATGATGATCAGGATGATCATGTGTGATGATCATCAAGATGATGCTTCAGATGATATACATTAGGATGATGTATTGCATGATGATGATCAGTATGATCATGAGTATCAGAATGATACTCCATGGCCATGGACAGATTGTGCAGGTAGCATAGAAAAGATCCTTGGAGATCCGATAGTTTGAGCTCGGATACTCTTTATAGGATTTCCTACAGGTTGGTCATGGACAAATTATGCAGGTAGCATAGAAAAGATCCTGGGATATCTGATAGTTTGAGCTCGGATACTCTTTCGAGTTTTCGCTACGGGTAGCATAGAAAATATTCTGGGAGATCCGATAGTTTGAGCTCATATGCTCTTTCTAGGTTTTTCTATAGGAGGCATGTAATCAGTCCTGGAGATCCAATAGGTTGAGCTGTGTGCTCATAAAATTCTTGGGATGCTATTCAGAGATCTTGCAGTTTGCAAGACACTCTTTTAAGGTTTTGCCTGACCACATGTAAAAGATCCTGGGAGATCCGATAGCTTGAGTTCGGATGATATTTCAAGGTTTTGTGGTGGTCACATGTAAAATATCCTAGGAGATCCGATAGTTTGAGCTCAGATGCTCTTTTGAGGTTTTGATGATGCACATTCCACAGGATGGCCAGAGATGTTGAATATATACAGGAGGATAGGCCTACAACTAGCATGAAAAAGGGTTGGCTTTGTAGAACTTCCTATGATGAGAAGAATTGAGAGATAGCACTAGTGATCGAGATGACGAGTACAGCAGCAGTGACGATGATGCTCCGTGATCCAACTCCAGAATTGAAGACTTGTGCCGATATGTATTGATGACCTGTGTCAAGAGAATACCTTCCTAGTTAAGAGGGAGTGTTGATGTATTTGTAACTTCAGAAGATATTAACTTGTATATTGTATGTATTGAATTTGTACTTTATTGTATCCCCAACGGAGATGTATTATTCCTCCGATTGGAAGTGTCATCATTTTTACTTGCAAGTGTCGCAAGTTATATTGTAAGTGTCGTAACTTATACTTGATGGGTTATTAGACCACCTTGGTGGGGTTGACCCTGTATGAGTCATGTGGGTTAAAGGGTTATTAGACCACCCTAGAGGGGTCGGCCCCGTCAACATTATGTTAAGTGGTTAAGTTGGGGCCGACCTAGTTGAGTAAAGGTCAAGTGAAATTAAAGTATAAATAGAGATTGTGACTCTCTCATTTATTCATTTCACACACTCACTCACTTCACATTAGTGAGAGAGAGGAGGAGTGCGCACAAGTGGAGGAGGAGATGCTGCTAGGAGAATATCTCTTGTTCTGGGGTTTAATCTTTGTGATCTTTGTATTTATTCTCATTCTATCTCTAAGGAAGTTGCGGGGTTTTTCACCTTATTATTTTTCCCCGGTGAAATGTTTTGTGTCTCTTGTCTCTTTTGTTTGATATGTTGTACATGTTGTTCGCTCAGTTAAGATCCTAGATCCGATTGAATTAAATGCTAAAAAACTAACAAGAATAATGCATTCGCAACTTTGAGGTTGAAGTAATTTCCTCTTATTGGAGAGGATTCTTGCCCATGCCTTGGATCCAAAAACCCTCAAGTTATAGACATTAGGTTTGTGTCCCAACTAAGGCTTTGAAAAATTTGAAGCTTTCGAATACCTCAGATTTCTATTTGAGAAAGTAGATCCAGTAGAGCCTAGAGTAGTCATCAATGAAGGTTAGAAGGCTTCTGGATCCATTTACTAAAGAAGTGGGCATCGCTCCATAGACATCACTATGAATCAGATCAAGTATGGAGGAAGCTCCCTTTTCCTTCCCAACATCATACCTTCGCTCTGGGTGCTTCCCTACCAATCAACCTTTGTAGTTTCCTTGAGAGAAATTTATGTTTGGAAAACCTTCAACCATCTCATCCTTGTGCAAATGTTGTAGGTATTTGAAGTTTAGGTGTCTGAACCTTTCATGCCAAAGTCTTCTTGTCTCATTTGCAAGAGTCAAGAGAGCACTTTGATGTGAATATGGAAAGAAGAAGGATAACTCATATACCTTGGAGGCATGGTTTGCAACTCCTTTGGCTATTATCTTCCCAGATGAGATCGCTACAACCTCAACTATGTTAGGTCCAAATACTACTTTCTTTGGTGAACCTGTGTGTGTCATTTGATAAAGATACAACAAATTAGCTACTAGAGAAGGCATGCATAACACATTGTTTAACTTTCCATGCTCAAGTTGTATTGTACCCTTCCCTTCAACAAATATTTGAGAGTAATATTCCATGTGTATGCTAGGTCCATCAGTGAGATCTAATGAAGAAAATGGATCTTTGGAGGAAACCATGTGGTTGGAGGCTCTAGAATAAATAATAAAGGCTTAGGATTGTGAGAATCCAGCCTTCAATGCATGGCATCTCTCATCTTCTTCTGAGTTTCCACCTGGATCAGTATTCCTTGCGCCTTTAGGGAGGGCAATGTTATGTTGTTCAAATATTTTTACCATTTGATCTATGTTGATATTCATACAAGAAATCTTAGGATGGTTACCCTTCTTGCAATATGTACACTTGGATTTCTCAAATTTATTTTGCTTGTCCTTCTTGGAGCTAGAGGATCCTACTGATGGACTAGACTTGGCATTCTGCTTGGGTTAAAATTGCTCCTTCTCTTTTCCCTTTATCTTCCCTTTTGCATTTACACTTTTTGACTCTACATCCATAAGAGATTGATTTTTGGAGTCGTTCAAGGTGTCGATCTAAATCATTTTTTCTTCTTCTTGGATGAGAGATTCAATGAATACATCTAAGGATGGAATTTTCCAACCAGGGGTTGAAAATCTCCCTGAATGGGAGGTAGAAATAAAGATGGATAATATAGGACCAAGGTTGCTCCGAATGGATAGCACCAGCTGCTCATCCTTCTTCTCATTTATACATTACTTGCATTGCATGAGCAAAGATTTGAATTTAGAAAAGAATTGTTGTATAGTTTTGAAATTGATGGGTTGAAGAGAAATTAAATCATTCTCACTTATGTGCTATTCACAAGTGAGTGCAATGTGTGTTAAATGAGGAACACACCTCCTCTATTTATACACAACTCCGACTTGTATTTTATATTAACTAGGTCGACCCCAACTTAACCACTGGGTTAAACACCCCATTACAACTGATTGGGACGGCCCCTCTAGGGTGGTCTAATAACCCTTTGACCCACATAACACATACAGGGCCGACCCCCCACTAGGGAAATCTAATAACCAAAGTTACCACATTCTGAAGAAGGAATAAACATCTCTGGATATACAATAAGGTCTTCACGAAGGAATGAAACATATTCGGAATAATAAAGTACAAATATAATATTCTTTGAAGTTACAATATTTCAACACTCCCCCTTAACGAGAAGGATATTATAACAACATCTGCATGAGCAAGGAGTCATCAACTACATCATACATGATACATCTATAAATCATTGGAAACTTTCTCAACATCATCAGTAACTCAAGTAGTTACTGGAACATCTTCAATACTGGAACATCAACATCTTTAGTACTGAGTATTCATATTCTGCAGCACTCGAACAACTAAAACAACATCATCATCTAGATCCTCATGATCATCAGCATCGTCATCACACGATCATCAACATCGTCATCGCACGATCATCAACATCATCATCACATGATCATCAACATCATCATCACACGATCATCAGCATCGTCATCACACGATCATCAACATCATCATCACATGATCATTAGCATCATCATCACACAATCATCACGATCAACAACATCATAGCAGCATACCCTGCAATACACATGATCCATTTAAGACACCATAACATGTCTAGGGATGATGCAGTCCACTCGTCAACTTAGACAAATTATAAGGACCACTTTATCGGAGACATATGTCTACGGATCAATTCAGGGACCAAAGTCTGGGGATGATACAATCCCTCTCATCCACTAGGGACCACTTCTCGGAGACATCTATCTACGGATCAATTTAGGGACCGATGTTCGGGGATGATACAATCCCCATCACGTACATTTTGAACTAGTGGTTCCAGGATGATGCAATCGCCATCACGTACATTTTGAACTAGTGGTTCCGGGATGATGCAATCCCCATCACATACATTTTGAACTAGTGGTTCCGGGATGATGCAATCCCCATCACATACATTTTAAACCAAGCGTTCAGGGACGATGCAATCCTGACCACAGTGCCAGTCCTTTTTCATACTGAATGTGACCTAGATTGAATCTAGGATTTTATCACCTATGAATGATCACCTGCTGTAGTCCAGGAGAAAACATTACATCATTACAGGACCTACGAATGATCACCTGCTGCTACACTGAGCAGTCCAAGAGCGAACATTACATCATTCCATTCAATCACAGAGCCAATACTATTTCAATTGGGGTGTGACCTAGATCAAATCTAGGATTTACAACCTATGAATGATCACCTTCTAATCCAGGAGCAAACATTACATCATTACAAGTTTTGTGAATGATCACCCACTGCTGAGCATTCCAGGAGGGCACATTACATCATTCACCAACATCTTTCTCGAAGACAAGAGCCTACGGATCAATTTAGGGACTGAATTCGAGGGATGATACAATCCCTCCTTGTCCACTTAGATAAAGTCTAAGGACCATGCATCGACCTCATCATCGTAACCAGAAACCTCATCATCAACCTCCTCATCGGAACAGGTAACCTCATCATCAATACAGGTATCCACATCATCAATACAAGTATCCATACCAATACAAGTATACACTGTAAAATTAGTCACAGCAGATCTAATGAACAAGTAAATCAATCACAACAGATGAACATAGAAAATATGGTGCAAAACTGTGCAAAACATGCAGCAGTGCTCTCTATCCCAGAAAGGGTGAATGAATTACAATACAAACTGTCACAATGACTGAGCAATTCGAATTGCCTAAGAAGGTCATTCGAATCACAGAATGGAGTAGCTTGACTCTGTCTAGGAGTCCTCATAAATCATCAGTGGTGCTCATCAATCACAACAACCAGTCATCCAGGTGTCAAACTGAGTCTAACTGAGTGTAATAAATGTAACTGAAGTGTGTAGCACTGATATAGGATCTGGAGGCTCAGTGGGGGCGCATGGGAGGCTAACTGAATTCAGAACAAGTCACCTAATCAAACTGGAGGTCAAACGGAAGTGATACAGTCAGTCGGGAGTGAAACTAGCCTCAAATCAGGGAGAATCGGAGCTAACTGAATGTAACTGGAGTGGAACTGCAGTGGTAGGTGAACAAGTGCGCCCTTCTCTGACAGTAGGTGAGAAGTGGGCACCTTTCAGCTTAGGAGGGCTAAAAATCTGTGGTAAGTGGCTCCCGGGTGCTAGAAGAAGGTGGATAAGGTGCTGGAGGCATCAAACTGGTGACTGGGATGCATGCCTGTGCATGCAAAACCCTAGATTCTGCATATCCTGAAATAGATCATGCAGGATCCCGAAATAGATGATGTATCCCGAAATAGATGATGTGGATATCCGAACACCCCCCCTCAAGCTAGACTATGATGTGCCAACAAAAATAATGTGGGGCCCTTGTAACTAAGACCAAAGGTCACCCCAATACAATAATCCAAAAACTAATAACAGTCAATAAACCGAGGAAATGGGGAAAACCTCATGGGAAAAATACCCCCCCTCAAAATAGACTGTAGTACACCAAAAGATTAATTGCTCCAAAATCAAGTAGATATGTCTGGAGGTATCTTACTCTTGGGAGTAAATGGATCATGCTCCAAAAACATGTGCTTGAATTCTCCATCAGTGGATGCAAGCGAATGTGGAGACTTTAAGAACTTGCTCTTCATACCGAAAAAGGTGAGAACAAATCTGAAAATATGAGGATGATCCTGGAACCTGTGATTCGAACCAAGTGAGGTAGGAATAGCTCCAATAGGATCAAATAGATCTTGAAACTTGAACTTCTTATCAATAGAAGTTAAATCAGCTCCAAAAATAGATGAATGGTTTCTTGAGATCTCCTTTGAACCAACAAGGGTGAGATCAAAACCAAAATCAGCAAAAAGTGCATGAGAATTGAACTCAAGCGAATGGTAGTGCTCTTCATCTTCATCAAAACTTTGAGAAACTTTGCAAATGATAGAACATAAGTTTATAGAAGGCATGCAATCAAGGAAGGCAAATGCTTCACCTCCAAAATCAGATTTTACCTCCAAAACATCAAGTAGATCATTATTCCGCATGCCGACAAACTCATGTGAAAGAGAGGATTCAAGAACCTCTTCGGAATCTAGAGTATGAGCTTGTTTATCTTGCTCAAAATTCGAAATAGAAGACTTTGAGAGAATGAGTGTTGAATCTACAGTTTCTTCTTCATCTTGAACAATTGTTGAGGCCAACACATGATCGGAAAGAACACATAAGGAGATTTCACTGGGCTTGTCCTCCAAAAGGCTAGCATGATCCTCTTCTTCCTGCTTTCCAAATTCTCTGTCAAGTTGGACCCATAGATCACTTGGATTTTCAGCAGTCTTACTGAGGTAGCGCATACAAGGAGACATAGCAAGACATATTGCTCCAAAATCTCTATCACAATCATTGAGCCAATCATTCTCCTCTTCATCGGAATCAAAAACTCTTGTATTACCAATGCACATATCAAAAAGACATTGTCTCTTCAAGAATGCAATCATCTTTGGTTTCCATTCATCATAGTTGAATGGAGTAAGAATATTTTGTGAAGAAGAAGTCTCCATCTTTGCATTAGCGAATGCACATGGAGAAGTAAGAAACCTGCAAATTACACACAAACAAACACTATGTTTTCAGCCTTGCATGCACATGAGCGAATGCACATGAGATTTTGCATGCCGCCGCTGAAATATATTGGTGAGCAAAGATTGCTCTCTCTTCATGTAGAAAACCTGTAGAAAAGAAATCTTGTCCCTACAATGGCTCTGATACCATGTAAAATTAGTCACAGCAGATCTAATGAACAAGTAAATTAATCACAACAGATGAACATAGAAAATATGGTGCAAAACTGTGCAAAACATGCAGCAGTGCTCTCTATCCCAGAAAGGGTGAATGAATTACAATACAAACTGTCACAATGACTGAGCAATTCGAATTGCCTAAGAAGGTCATTCGAATCACAGAATGGAGTAGCTTGACTCTGTCTAGGAGTCCTCATAAATCATCGGTGGTGCTCATCAATCACAACAACCAGTCATCCAGGTGTCAAACTGAGTCTAACTGAGTGTAATAAATGTAACTGAAGTGTGTAGCACTGATATAGGATCTGGAGGCTCAGTGGGGGCGCATGGGAGGCTAACTGAAGTCAGAACAAGTCACCTAATCAAACTGGAGGTCAAACGGAAGTGATACAGTCAGTCGGGAGTGAAACTAGCCTCAAATCAGGGAGAATCGGAGCTAACTGAATGTAACTGGAGTGGAACTGCAGTGGTAGGTGAACAAGTGCACCCTTCTCTGACAGTAGGTGAGAAGTGGGCGCCTTTCAGCTTAGGAGGGCTACAAATCTGTGGTAAGTGGCTCCCGGGTGCTAGAAGAAGGTGGATAAGGTGCTGGAGGCATCAAACTGGTGACTGGGATGCATGCCTGTGCATGCAAAACCCTAGATTCTGCATATCCTGAAATAGATCATGCAGGATCCCGAAATAGATGATGTATCCCGAAATAGATGATGTGGATATCCGAACATACACATCATCAATACAAGTATCCACACCAATACAAGTATACACATCATCAATACTGTCAAGTATCCACACCAATACAAGTATACACATCATCAATACAAGTATCCACACCAATACAAGTATACACATCATCAACACAAGTATCCACACCAATACAAGTATACACATCATCAATACAAGTATCCACACCAATACAAGTATACACATCATCAAAACAAGTATCCACAACAATACAAGTATACACATCATCAATACAAGTATACACATCATCGACCTTACCGTCGATACAGGAAATCTCATCATCAACGACCATATCACTACCCCATTCAAGGAGGGTCTTTCTGAACTACACCAAGCTTGTCTCGGAAATACTCAAACTTTACTCGAGACAAAGGTTTGGTCAACACATCAGCAATTTGTTCGTCAGTGCTAATATAATCGAGCTTGATAGCTCCTTTTTGCACCATATCCTGTATATAGAAATATTAGATCTCTATGTGCTTTGACTTATCATGGAACATTGGATTCTCTGTCATCTTGATACAATTCTGGTTGTCACACAGGATCACAGTGAGGTCCATCTCTAATTCAAACAATCCTTATAACAACTTCTGAATCCATAGCGCTTCACAACTAGTAGAGCAAGCAACTATATATTCCGCTTCAGTTGTACTGAGAGACACATTATATTGCTTCGTGCTAAACCACGAGATCATGGTAGAGCCTAGACAATAACATCCACCTGATGTACACTTCCTTCCCAATCAGCATTTGTGTAGCCATACAATCTGAAGTCGATCTCCAAGATAACATATACCAAAGTCTATCGTACCCTTTAGGTACCTCATCACATGCTTTGCAGCTATCAGGTGAACATGCCTAGGTTCCACTAGATACTAACTCAAGGTGTTCACAACAAAGCATATATCTAGCCTTGTACTCGTCAGATACATCAATGACCCAATAATCTATTTGTATAGAATCACATCCACTAACTCCGATGATTCATTAGCTAATAGCTTGAAGTTGGAACCCATGAGAGTGGCCATTCCAACACATCAAATCTTTTCAAGATTTCTCAGCATACTTTTCCTGGTTGAGAAATATTCCTTTTGAGCCTTTTCATGCTTTCAGTCCTAGGAAGTAATGCATCTATCCGAGATCATTCATCTCAAATTCTGTAGCTAGCTTCTTCTTGCTTTCCATGATCTGTTTCTCATTCCCTGTCAGAAAGAGATCATCCACATACAATCATAGTATCACAGGTTCATCATCCATAACCTTAAATTAAAGGTTAGGATCAAATTTACTTTGGTAAATCCCAAGCTTGTCAAGAAGCTATCAATTCTTCCTCTGTGACTGAACATCATTCACACTCTACATTAAGTGATCTTCTACATATCTATCCGTGCCATCTATCGTCAGAGGGGTCTACTGATATGCGCCTCAATTTCATTCAAACTTTGTGGTGAGTTCCTTCTATATATAGATACCATCTTCAACCTTGTAGCAAAGGTTGAAATCTGCATCACCCATGGTGATAATTAAGCTCATCAAATGACTATTGATCCTGGGTACCTGTACAGAGCTTTCTTCAATTGAATCCTGGGAGTTTTCTCGATTTGCACTTCTTCTCCAATCACATCATTGAGAGAACAATATTTATCTAGCTACTTGGAGCAAACATCTCGTCATGATCCTCTTCGTCTTTCTAAGAGAATCTTCTAGCCACGAACCTTCTATAATATGTTTGATTTGTAAATATTCTTGTTGAACATCCATCACTTGTTTAGTGTTCATCATTCTTCATGATCTTTCCTACAAATCAAAATTAAGTACATGATTAGTAATACTTCACAATCATCAAATCATGTTGACATGATAACCTATTATGCATATAGATATGATTTACATAGTTATGCTACTATCTTGACCAATACTTTGGAACAACACTTTTCCATATCTTGTATGCATACAATGGCTATCAAGATGCCTTCCATCTCTACCAGAACATACTATCGAGAGTGTGCACAGCTCTCAGCATGTCAGCAAAGAGGTTTCATTCTAAACAATCAACAATGGAATGTTTGTCCAACTTACCAATCATATGCATATTAGTAGTATATTGTTCAATGCTATATGAATGCTTACACTTAGCATGATATATTCTAGGAATACAAATACGCATACAACTATTATGGGCTATATCATAGACTATTCACTAATTCAAATAACAATTCAAATACTTATCTTTTTATGTCTTGTGAGGTTGCATCCTTCTTGGTCTCAACTTCCCTTCCATGTCATGAGCTTATATCCATCCTTGACCACTATGCATGCTTAAGTGTGCACTAGTGTCATCATCATGATCTCATACATAATCATACATTCATTCGTATAATTGTTGATGTATATGTAACTTCAGAATGTATTCATCTATGTATTTCATATATATTTATTGTACCCTTATTAGAGATGTGTTATTCCTCTATAAGGAAGTGTCGTCATGTGGATTGACAAGTGTCGCAAGTGTGTGTACTTGCCGATGGGTTATTAGATCACCATGTGTGGGGTCGGCCCTGAAATACATATTATATTGTGGATGTATCTAGATAGACAAGTCGGCCCCATAGTGTAACTGGGCAAACAGTTTAAGTATAAATAGAGATTGGGAGATCTCTATTTGGATCACTTGGAAACTCACACTTCTCTCACTCAGAAAGTGGTGCACTAGTGAGGAGGAGGATCATCTGCTACTAGGAGACTATCTCAGTGTATTTTGGTTGTACTTTGGTTGAGCCATTTCTCTCTCTATATTTGAGGAAGTTGTGGGGTTTTTCACCTTAGGGTTTTCCCCATGAAAACTCTGTGTCTCTTGTCTCTCATGCTTTTGATTCTTGTGATGCTTGTCATGCTTATTGTGATTGTTATGCATTGATATACTGTACATGTTATTCTCTCAGTAAAGATCCTAGAGTATTGTGAATTAATGCTCAAAATTTAACACGGTATCAGAGCTAACCTGAGAAGAAGACATTGTGTAGTGACGAAAACTTGAGTTTCTTGTTTATTGGGTTTTGCTCTACAGATTTTGAAAAATCAATATAGTAGATTGACTCTACTCATCAAGGAGAATCTATATGGCCAATCAGAATTCAATTCTGATCATTTTCATATTTGGCCCTAAAAGTTAGGGTTTCCACAAAAAATAGGAATTTCTAGAATCTGAAGACATAGCTAGAAGCTCCTTGAAAAAATCAAAGTTTAGAACTTTGGATCGAGATTTTTGGATGGGTAGATCACCGGGAAACTCAAACCCTAATTCAGGGCTCTCTTGAGTGAACTCAGGAGGACAAAAAGACAAATCTGAAGGGTAAAGCTTTGCTGATCTCAAATTCTGAATACACTAGGCTAATCAGCTCATCAAGGTGCATCTTTCTATCCTTTCAGAAAGTTGAAATTCACATTTTGAATTTTTAGGGGTTTTCCGACAAACCCTGATCTGGGACCAGATCCAGTTTTCAGCATTTCAAGTGGTAAGACCTAAATCTTTTCTATTTCCATTTGAAGTACTCTTTAATATGTCTCACCACACCAAGCTTGAGGTTAAGCTTGAAGGGGCTGATAAATTCCAAGCTTGGAAGTATAGGATTGGGTTAATCCTAGAAGAGAATGAGTTGGACTCATATATAAAAGAAGACATCCCTATCCCAGAGGATGAAGAGGCTAAGGTATTGCATAAGAAGAACTTGGGCAAGGCAAAGAGAATCATTGTTGATTCTATCAAAGACCATCTCATACCCCATGTGTCTTCTCTAAAGACACCCAAGGAGATGCTTGACTCTTTGACCAAGCTATTTGAAGGGAAGAACATAAATCGGAAGATGACACTACGGAATCAATTGAAAGGGGTCAAGATGTTGAATGGAGAAACCATTAAATCTTACTTCTCCAAGGTCTCTCAGATCAAGGAACAACTTGAAGCTGTGGATGAAGTAGTGGATAATGGTGAAGTTGTTATGACCACTCTGAATGGCCTTCCTAGGTCATGGGACTCCTTTATTCAAGGAATTTGTGCAAGAAAGAAATTGATCTCCTTCAGTAAATTGTGGGAGGAATGCTCTCAAGAAGAAGCTAGACTTGTAGCTCGTGAGAAAAAGATGGGAGGTGAAGATCAAGCTCTCGCAGCTCACACCAAAAGAAGCAATCCCAAGAAGGAGCACTTTGGCTACAAGAGATCCTATCAAAAGAATAAGAAGGATCTAAGATGCTTCACATGCAATGAGAAGGGTCACTTTGCTTCAGATTGTCCCAAGAACAAAAGGGATAGTAACAACAACTCTATAAAGAAGAAGAAGGGCAGCAAAAGAAATTTCCATGCTCATGCTGCTGAGGATGATGAACCTCCAAAGAAGAAGGCTAGTGCAGAAAGTGATGATAGTGATGATGACTCATCAAGCGAAGAAGAGTATGTTCTAATCTCTGCTCTCACAGGTACTATCTCCCATGGTTTTAATGATTGGTTGATTGACAGTGGGGCTTCCAAACACATGAATGGGTTTAAGGAATCTTTTGTAAACCTATCTGAACATTAATCACCCCATAAGGTGAAACTTGGGGATGATTATCAATACCCAATCAAAGGAAGTGGTGAAGCCTCCTATAACCTAGATTCTGGAAAATATTTTAAGATGAAAGAAGTCCTTTATGTACCTGGGCTCAAGAAGAATCTTCTCTCCATCTCTGCATTGGATGAAAAAGGCATGAGGGTTTCATTTGTAGATGGCCAAGTCCTAATGTGGCCAAAGGGTAAAACAATCGATGATGCAGTAGTGATTGGAGAGCAAGAGGGAGGTTTGTACAAATTGAAGGGACAACCTGAACATGCCATGGTGACATAAAGACAAAGATTCATCCATAGTCATGGATCACATAGAGGTATGCATAATTTGTTTTTGCAAAAGTTAACTAATGAGTTATGCAGGTCATTGAAGAGAACAAGAACACAATGCTAGACATAACTAGCAAATATGGTGACCAGGTATGTGTTTCTTATATCATAGGATCTATCATATAAGTATGCATGACATGATTGATGATGTTTATTCATTAAGTCACAGGTTTGAATAATCATGGGTATATGCATATTATGTGTCTTACCCTATTTAATGTTATGACTAACTAGAAGAGTCATAGGTTTGAGTAATCACAGGTTTAGACATGTTATGACTAACCATAAGAGTCCTATATAAAACTTGAATGCTAATGCTTATTATTTCTGTTTGAAATGATCATGACTATACATGCTTGACATTATTGTGTTTTGATAATATTAAGATTATACTAATGAATGTTTGACTATGTATGAGACCTCGAGGCTAACACAATGATGATACTAACAAGCATGCATGGGGATCGAGAATGAATATAAGTTGAAGAACAGGTAATCTAGGAAGCAAAGATCAAGAGGGAGCACACTCCAGTGCTTTCTGTAAGGATGCAGATATTCATAGGGAGTTGACCATCTCTCTACATTGCACAACAGAAAGGTGTAGAAGAAGCTACTTCAGATTAGGACTCCAACAGCTCCTGCAAGGAAGCAAAGACTCAGAGGGAGTCCACCCAACAAAAAAACAAAGATAAGTATTTTAATTATCATTTCTTGCATATTTGATTGTTTAAATAAAATTGTTCAATGATGTATATGCTCATGTTCCTAGACTTAGGATATGTATTGTGCATATTAGAATGATTGCATTAATGAACAGTATACTACTAATATGCATGTGATGGGTAAGTGGCCTATGGCACTGTACAACATTCCATTGCTACTTATCTAGAATGAAACCTCTTTGCTGACATGTTGAGAGTAGTGCAAACTCTTAACAATGTTCTGGTAGAGACTGGAAGGCATCTAGAAAGTTATGGAACATGGATAAATGTTGTATTGAAGCATTGGCTAAGATAATTGCATGACCGTGTGACATATTTCTTTATTTATTTTTGTTCTGAAAATTATGAGATGTTTCTAATCATGCAAATTAACTTGTTTTGTAGGAAAGACCGTATACCTTCACCTACAAAAGAAGGACTACAACATTTGTTCAAGCAACAAAAATATCTATTGAAGATATTGAAGTTCCCAGGACACGGGAAGAATGCCATGATTCGTCGATCATGAAGAATGATGTTTTGGATATTGTCCCAAGACCTAAGGAGAAGTCTGTTGTGACTTCCAAATGGATCTACAAAATCAAGCATGCAACAGATGGCAGTGTAGAGAAATACAAGGAAAGATTCATAGCTTGTGGCTTCTCTCAGAAAGAGGGAATAGATTATGAAGAAAATTTTGCACTAGTATCCAGGTATACTTCCATTAGAACAGTACTTGCCTTGGCTGCATCAATGAAATGAAAAATACACTAGATGGATGTCCAGACTACTTTCTTGAATGGTGTAGTTGAAGAGGAAGTATATGTGGAGCAACCACTCGGTTTTGAAATATATGACAGGGAGTCATATGTGTGCAGATTGAAGAAAGCCTTGTATGGCTTGAAGCAAGCCCCCAAAACCTGGTATGGTAGGATGGATAGTTTCCTATCTAGTTTGGGATTTACCAAGAGTAAAGCGGATTCCAACCTTTACTACAAAGTTTAGGAAGGGAAGCTTGTGATTCTACTTCCGTACGTGGATGACTTATTTGTAACAGGAGATGAAAGATTGATTGCAGATACTAAGAGGAAGCTTGCTGCCGAGTTCGATATGAAATATTTGGGAATGATGCATTATTTCCTAGGTATGGAGGTGTGGCAGAGTGTAGGTGGGATCTTCCTTGGTCAAGGGAAGTACACAGTAGATATCCTAAAGAGATTCAGGGGGATGGATTGCAAGGCCATGGCCACACCTATGGCATCGAACCTGAAGCTTCTATGTGATGCTTCATCTGAGTCAGTTGATGTCTCTATGTATCATCAGATGATTGGGTCCTTGATGTACCTAACGAACACAAGACCAGATATTAGCTTTGCGGTGAACACATTGAGCCAATTCCTCACGGATCTGAGGAGTGTTCACCTAGTTGCTGTAAAGCATGTTTTGAGGTACCTGAAGGGTACAGTAGATTATGGGCTCAAGTATGAAGCGAATCAAAAGTTTAACCTGCAGGGTTATGTTGATTCAGATTGGGCTGGCAGTGCTGCAGATAGGAAGAGCACATCTGGGTGCTGCTTCAGTATGGGATCAGGTGTGATCTCTTGGTTTAGCAGGAAGCAGTCTTGCGTAGAACTGAGTACAACTGAGGCAGAGTATGTTGCAGCCTATTCATCTAATTGTGAGGCAGTATGGCTACGGAAGCTACTGTCTGAGTTATTTGATCTCTCGTTGGATGCTACTGGTATCTTTTGTGATAACCAGAGTTGTATGAAGCTGTCCGAGAACCCAGTGTTTCATGACATGTCGAAACACAGAGATCAAATATCACTATATCAGGGATATGGTGCAGAGAGGAGCTGTGAAGCTCCAGTACGTTGTGACAGGTGAGTAGATTGCAGACGTGTTGACGAAGCCACTAGCCAGAGTGAAGTTCGAGTACTTCAGAGAGAGGCTTGGTGTTCTTCAGATTGATGACACTTCGAGGAAGAAGTGATGGACACATTTGCAGAAGCCATTCCAAGCATGTTGGAAGGAGGATCCCTCACATGGCTGTGGATGTAAGCGCTGGATGATGAGCATCAGGACGATGGTCCAGTTACTGCTCTGTATATGCATCAGGAGGATGCTGGATATGATGAGTTCGATCATTTATATGTATATGTATGTATGCATCACATTGGATGCTGGATATGATCAGTTGGATCATTTATATGTATATGTATGTATGCATCATGTTGGATGCTGGATATGATCGGTTGGATCATTTGTATGTATTTTGTATATGCATCATGTTGGATGCTAGGACCATGTATCTGTATATGTATCAGATGGATACATTGTATGATCAGGTAGATCATGTATGTTGATATGTATCATGTATGATTAGGTGGATCATGTATTTGTATTTGTATCAGGTGGATACATTGTATGATTAGGTGGATCATGTATGATGATATGTATCAGATAGATACTTGGTATGCATTACGTAAATGCATTGTATGATCAGGATGATCTTGGATGACCAGCTTTAGGATGTTGCTCCAGATGATATGCAGCAGGATGTTGCAGTGATGATGATCAGGATGATCATGTGTACATCAGGATGATGTATGGTGAGTACTAGGTTGATACTCTATGGCCGTGGATCAGGTTGTGCATATGAGCATATAATTTGGCCCTGGGAGATTTGCAGATAGTCTTTCGAGGTTTTGCCTATGGCATGTAATCTGGCCCTGGGATATCTGGGAAATGCTCTTTCGAGGTTTTGCTCTAGGAGCACATATAATTTATCCCTAGGAGATTTGCAGATAGTCTTTCGAGGTTTTTCCTATGGCATATAATCTGGCCCTGGGATATCTAGTAGATGCTCTTTCGAGGTTTTGTCCTATGGCATATAATATGTCCCTTGGAGGTCCGATAGGTTGGGCTGTGTGCCCGTAATAATTCCTGGAATGCTCTTGTGAGGTTTTTCCATGGCCACATATAATCTATCCCTGGGAGATCCTATAGGTAGAGCTGTGTGCTCGTAACAGCCTAGGATGCTCTTGCGAGGTTTTGTGGTGACCACATATAATCTATCCTCGGGAGAACCTATAGGTAGAGCTGTGTGCTCGTAACAGCCTCGGATTCTCTTGTGAGGTTTTGTGGTGAGGTCACATATAATATTTCCCTGGGAGATCCTATAGGTAGAGCCGTGTGCTTATAACAACCTGGGATGCTCTTTTGAGGTTTTGTGACGCATGTAATAAGTCCTAAGGATTCCATAGTATGGCCAGTGGTGACGAAGACCTGCAGGTGGTGGGCCTACATCCAGTATGAAAAAGAACTGGCTCTGTAGAACTTCCTATGACGAGTAGAGTCAGAGATTGGTTGAGATAGCAGCAGCAGTGATGATGATCCCGAGAAGAAGACTTGTCTAGCAGATCTGTGTCGAGAAATACCTTCCTAGTTAAGAGGGAGTGTTGATGTATATGTAACTTCGAAATGTATTTCATCTATGTATTTCATATATATTTATTGTACCCTTATTAGAGATGTGTTATTCCTCTATATGGAAATGTCGTCATGTGGATTGAAAAGTGTTGCAAGTGTGTGTACTTGCCGATGGGTTATTAGACCACCATGTGTGGGGTCGGCCCTGAAATACATATTATATTGTGGATGTATCTAGATAGACAAGTCAGCCCCATAGTGTAACTGGGAAAACATGTTAAGTATAAATAGAGATTAGGAGATCTCTATTTGGATCACTCGAAAACTCACACTTCTCTCACTCAGAAATTGGCGCACTAGTGAGGAGGAGGATCATCTGCTACTAGGAGACTATCTTAGTGTATTTTGGTTGTACTTTGGTTGAGCCATTTCTCTCTCTATCTCTGAGGAAGTTGTGGGGTTTTCAACCTTAGGGTTTTCCCCACGGAAACTCTATGTCTCTTGTCTCTCATGCTTTTGATTCTTGTGATGCTTATCATGCTTATTGTGATTGTTATGCATTGATATACTATACATGTTATTCTCTCAGTAAAGATCCTAGAGTATTGTGAATTAATGCTCAAAATTTAACAATAATATCAATACTATCAAAGTATTATAATTCTAAATAATCTTAAGTATGTATGGTCATGATCATTTCGTACATAGGTATACTTATCTAAGATCCTAACAAAATAGGATTCTAACTTGATATAGGAAAACATACCTGGATTATCAAGCTTGGTTATGTCTTATGATCATACCTAAACAATATCTTCTTTTGTTCTCTTCAATGATTTAGAGATCTTGTGCTAGAACCTGCATATCTCATAGGTTAAGCATAGTAGAACAAAGTCATACATACCTCGTAAGTAGAACTTCTATGTGATCAAGGATTATGGATGAGTCTTTGTCTTCATGTCATCATGGTCATGGAACTTCATTTGTCTTTCTTGATGTACATGTATCTTGTTAGCAGACAACATCAACCTCATACAACACCACAGTGCATTAGTACAATCATATAACCCTAATCAATGAATGTATTCTATCATTCACATGCATTCATAATTTTACTAAGGTGATAAGACAATTCTAAGATTAATCAAGATTGTACTAACCTAAATAATATGAAGACAAACATATTATGAACTTAATCAAGAATCAGATTTCAAAACATACCTGTATCTCCTTAAGTCATACTTGTCGAGATTTCTTGTAGTCTTCTTATGTAAGGCCTTAGCCTCATCTGCCCCTGAAACTGGATCTGGAGCTCGATTAGGGTTTTCAGAGAAACCCTAAAAATTCAAACTTTGACTTTCACACTTCTGAATGGATGGAAAGATTGGCGTTGCTGATCTGATCAAGCTAGCATACTTCAATTTTGAAATCTCCAAAATTTGACCCCTCAAAATTGCCTTTGAAACTTCTGGATCTTCTGAACAGGATCCCGAACTAGGGTTTGATGAAGCCCACCCTTCTACCCAATCAAAAGGTTTGATACAAAGCTCTAAACTTCAATTTTTTATTTGCATCTTCCTAGCCCAAGTTATGACCTTTTTTCCTAGGTCACCTGATTATGACTTAGATCTGGAAGAGGCAGAAACCCTAACTTGTACTAATCATAACTCAGAAAGTATAACGAATATGAGGTTTCCTTTGGACACAAGGTACATGGGGATGTTATCTACGACTGAAAAAGGTTTCATATCCTGAAACTTCTCCAAAATGTATTTACAATGAACGTTCCACGATGACTGGTTTTTTCTATACAAAACCCTAACCTTCAAATTGTTGCAAGTGAAGCAAGTGTCGTAAGTGCCATACATTGCCTTCCTTTAGGTTAGCTCTGATACCATGTTAAGATTTAATATGCTAAGACATAAAATATCAGCATTATATTCCATTTCACAATAATAGCATATACATGATCACTGAAAGAACAACAAGCACAACATAAACACAAGAGACACAGATTTATCCTCGGAAACCCTCATGGGGAAGAAAACCCAACAAAGCTTCCTCAATATAGATGACCAGCAAATACAAAGATGTAATCCACAACCATGAGCTCCTTCTCCTCCACAACATATCTCTCTCTCACTTATGCGCTATTCACAAGTGAGTGCAATGTGTGTTAAATGAGGAACACACCTCCTCTATTTATACATAACTCCGACTTGTATTTTATATTAACTAGGTCGGCCCCAACTTAACCACTGGGTTAAACACCCCATTAAAACTGACTGGGCTGACCCCTCTAGGGTGGTATAATAACCCTTTGACCCACATAACACATACAAGGCCGACCCCCCACTAGGGAAGTCTAATAACCCAAGTTACCACATTCCGACGGAGGAATAAACATCTTCGGATATACAATAAGGTCTTCATGAAGGAATGAAATATCTTCAGAATAATAAAGTACAAATATAATATTCTTTGAAGTTACAATATTTCAACAGGATGCAAGTGAATCTAGAGGCTTTTTGAACTTGATCTTCAGACCAAACATGGTGATAACAAATCCAAAAATATGAAGATCATCCTGGAACCTATAATTTGAACCAACTGAGGTAGGATCAACTCCAGGAATGTCTAGATGGTTCTTTGATATCTCCTTTGAACTAGAAGGGGTGATATCAAAACCAAAATCACCAAAATATGCTTGTGACTTGAACCCAAGCAAATTGTAGTGTCGTCCATCTTCAGTGAAACTATGAGAACATGTGCCAATGATGAAATAGAAGTTCATAGGAATCATGTGATCAAGGAGGGAGAATGCATCACCTCCAAACTCTGATTTAACCTCCAAAACATTTAGTAGGTCATCATTCTACACACCAACAGACTCATGTGAAAGAGAGGATTTAAGAACCTCTTCATATTTTACATCATGAACTCGCTTATATTCCTCATAATTTGAAATAGAAGATATTGAGAACATGAATGAGGAATGGATAATCTCTCCAAAAGGATCAGCTTCATTAGTTGTATCACTTTCATCTACATCAACTACATGGGAAGGGGACAATTTGAAACTGTCTTCAACTTCTAGAGAAATAGAGGAAGGAATGTCTTCAACAATAATTTTTTGTGTTGAATCTGCAACTTTTTCTTCATCATGAGAGATGCTTGAGGCCAAGACATAATCAGAGAGATCACTTGCGGAGGTATCACCGGGATTTTTCTCCAAATGGATAACATGATCCTCTTCCTTCTTCTTTCCAAATTCTCTATCCAAATTGGTCCAGAGATCGCTTGGATATTCAACAGTGTCAATGAGGTAGCGCATACTATGAGACAATACTAAAACACATTACTCAAAGGTTCTGTCACAGTCATTTAGCCAATCATTCTCCTCTTCATAGGAAGAAAAAATACCCCGTCTCTTCATATATGCTATCATATTTGGTTTCCAATCATCATAGTTGAATGGAAAGAGAGGAGGACTTGATTTCAAATTCATGGAAGTTGTTGTAGAATACGTGCACAAAAAAGATAAGAAAAAATCTCCAGAAGATTACTTTTCTCAACGAATCTCAGATACCAAGTGAGATTTTGTGAAATTCTCACATATATCTAGAGACAAAGATAAAATTCCCACTAATTCTAACAGAGATCACAAGAAGTGAGCAGGAAAAATTGAGATGGAAAAACTATGTTACAACCCAAGAGAATGAAGAAAAATTGGAAAAAATTCCATTACATTGTTATTTAGTAAAATGTGTACATAAATAATACATCTCCAAAGTATAAATTCATGATCCTAAAGATGTTGTTGTAATCCACACAAGTGGCAGACTTAGTTTGCATTGGAATCATCTCTCGATAAGGTCTAGTGGCCATCGATGATGAATGGCTAGTCAACTAAGGTGGAATGGTGCATGACTAAGCCATTGGGGCTAGAAATGAGGGAGGGAGACTCCAAGGAGGTGAAATACTAACTTGAAATACTAACAGTCAGTTAACTAGGAAATCCAGGGGCCACGAAGCCCTAAATCATGGAATTGACTGTGCTAACACATAAAATCATGCATGAGGGATCCTTTGGAATTTAGTGATGTAGCCAATGAGATTTGAGTGGATAAGAGGGCTAATGATGACCAAAGTTAAGCTCTAGGGGGACAAAATTAAGGACTAGGTGCTCAGAGACTCAACTACCAATGCATGGATGCATGGAGTGTTGCAAGGAATGCATGCATGCATGCAAAACCAAGATGAGATGGTTAGAATATTCCAACAACTAACTGGATTGCACTATAGAAAATGCTACAACACTATAAAATGATCACGCCATAACGTCAAAACATTTTTGCCTTTGTATTATGACATTGAGATCACAGGTATACAATCAACACCCTTATGAGACTACTCTTCTATAGACAATTTAGGACCACCTCGTCTACATCATGTTACATATTTAAAGTTTGGGGAGGCGATCTAGAGGTTACAACCAATTCCCTTGTTTCATGAGATGGTAAAGCTAATACAAAAGAACATTACCAAACCAAAACATGCACTAAAATCTATGGGATGAGTTTTTCATTGGTGAAGGATTTTACATATTGTTATTGCATGATATTTTCATGACATGGAATGCATGAAAATATCGATCTCCACCTGGAAGAAAAGTTGGCCTTTGCTAGAAGCTGTTTTTTGGGAAATAGTTAACTGGATATTTGGCTATAGGTTGGAAATATCCTCTCTTGGTTTGGATTTGATCTAGGCAACATGAAACAATATTGGGGCATCTACAAACAAAACCCATGTGCTTGTTTTTCTCTTGGAAATGCGCTAATATGCCAAACAGTGATCAATTATTAGATATGTATTGCGGTTACATGATACAGAACTTGTAAAACCATCAATAGAAAAACAATATCTAACTCTATTGAATTATCAAAAATATGGTAAATCATGAAAAATTGACAAATGACTACCTTGTGAACCTATTTCCATGTATTGTTTAATGGAAAACATTGGTAATTATATCAAAAGGAATGATAGGAAGGTGAAATGGAGGAGTAAAAGATCAAAAAGGGAGTCATTGGTAGTGATAAATGCATCAAAAATCAAGCCCAACATCTTACCCACACCTGAAATAGTGCATGTTCTCATGCCATGTAGTTTGAGGAGGAAGCCAATCACTTCTTCATTATTGCTTCCAAAATTGAACAAAACTTGTCAAATTCAAAATTGTCTTAGGAGCATGTTGATGCATCTATCAATATGTCCAAATTATAATTTGACGGTGCATAAGGATCCTTCTTATTCTATTGCATATTGATTTTAATACTCAACCTTCTATTATGTAGTTCAATTTGTTGAGTTCTCCTATACCACTTCTTGGCTTGCTTGAGCAGTCTTCTATTTTTAGAAGTCAAATGTTCATTCTTGTCCTATTACTTGATACCTAAACTCTTAAATGTTTCACTTTCACTTTTGATATGTCGTTCCAAGACTTCAAGTTTTTTAAGCTCTAAGTTTAAGCCTGTTAATTTTCTTATTTTTCTTCCTTAATTTCTCTCCTTCAGATTGATCTATAGGAGGAGAAGGAAATTTCTCCTTAACATACTTGGGAAACTCTATTTCATTATAAACATAATCAAACCCTGGTTAATTTTCCATTATTAGGATATTTCAATACTCTATCCTTGTCCTACCTAGCATTATTTATTTTCCTAGTTGTTGATGATGTCATTTCCCCCTAGTGGTATGCAGATGTCATCCAAGATCCATATACCACATTTTGATCCCTGCATGCATCATTTTAGGACCAATTCAGTCAGTTCCCTATTTTATAGGAACCTACTGAGTGTTCTGGTGCAGTCCACCTGAGTTACCTAACTCCTGTGGGGAGTTAGAGCTCTAAATTCCACTAATTATGGCCTCATGCGCTCTTTTATGACTAGCATGCATGAAAGACTCACTATTGCGCCCTCCTTAGTTAGTTAACTGATTGTGACTTCAGTTAACTAGTTTTAGGTTCAGTTCAATTAAGTTTGAGTCTTCTAGAGCACTCTAGTGGTGATAATCCCTATGCTAGACCAACTGAGATTCGAATTCTCTCTATTGTATTATAATTGCTCATTATACAGATAATTTAGTAGTGTGACATTATTCTTCTCCTATCTGAGTTCTGTTGTATGATTATTCTTTTGCTCCATTTTACTGCAGTTTTAACTCTTCTTCAATTTTATTCTCATTCTTTCTTTGTGAGGTATCCATAAGCTCACAGATATGTTGTGACATAGAGTTTCACATGGTATTAGAGCATGTTGAGTGAATAGGTTGAGAAGCTGCTTTCATTAGTGCACCAGAAGCCTCTGGATTTCCATAGAAAATCCTGGTGCCATTGCATTCAATTCATTGGACAAATCCAATGAGGTCTAGCTAGGTGTGAAGGATCCAGATAAAAGTTCCTACTGTCCTAAATTAGTGCTCAATAGTAGTCTACCTCCATTATTCATAGTCTTTTTGCAGGTTATTTGAATTTCTTGAGTGCAGCAACAGTTGCATTAGATTTTTGCAGTTGCATCAATTTTCTGCAGTTGCAGTAGTAATAGTAGCTGATATTTTCCATTGTTTTGTAGTAGATTTTTGCAGTTGCAACAATTTTTGCAGTTACAGTAGTAATAGTAGCAGATATTTTCCATTGTTTTGCAGGCATTCTACAACAACTTCCATGTATCTGAAAGGAATTTCTCCTCTCACTCCATTCAACTATGATGAGTGGAAACCAAAGATGATAGATTATTTGAAGAGACAAGGTCTTTTCGATAAGTGTCTTGGTGATATGAGAGATTTAGCTTCCTACGAAGAAAATAATGATTGGCTAAATGAATGTGATAGAGCCTTTGGAGCAATTTTATTTCTATGTCTCCTTGTATCTGCTGGCTCATGGAAACTATTGAATATCCAAATGAGCTCTGGTCCCAATTGGACAAAACATTTGGAAAGCAGAATGAAGGGATTGGTGCAAATTATTTGGAGAACAAGCCCAGTGATGCCTCCTTAAGTGTTCTCTATAATTATGTCTCGAACTCAATCATATCTCATGATGAAGTTGTTTAAGATGAAGAATAAACTGCAGATTCAACACTCATGTTCTCAATGTCTTTTATTTCGAATTCTAAGCAAGATAAGCTAGCTCATACTCTAGAATCCGAAGAGGTTCTTAAATCCTCTCTTTCACAAGAGTATGTTGGTGTGCAAAATGATGATCTATTGAATGTTTCAGAGGTTAAATCAAAATTTGGAGGTGATGAAATCTCCCTCCTTGATCACTTGCCTTCTATGTACTTATATTCGATCATTAGCACATGTTCTCAGAGTTTCATTGAAGATGGAGGACATTACCATTCGCTTGGGTTCAAGTCTCAGGCATATCCTTATGATTTTGGTTTTGATCGCACCCCTGCTGGTTCAAAGGAGATCACAAGAAACCATCTATCAAGTCTTGGAGCTGATTTGAAGTCCAAGCCACCACCATCATGTCATAGTTCATTTCGTTATGATCTCACCTATGTTGGTTCAAAGGATATATCAAAGAAATATATACATTCATGGAGTTGATCCTACCTCAATTGGTTCGAATCACAAATTCAAGGATGATCTTCATATATTTGGATTTGTTCTCACCATGTTCGGTCTAAAGAGCAAGTTCAAAAAGCCTCCATATTCACTTGCATCCACTGAAGGAAAATATAAGAACATGTTTTTGGAGCATGATCCAATTCTTCCCAAGAGGAAGATACCTCCAGACATATGATTAAGCATCACACCCACTTGAGTTTGGAGCAATTTACCTTTTGGTGTGTTTCAGTCCAATTTGAGGGGGGGTTTTCCCATGAGGTTTTCCTCATTTCCTTGGTTCATGGACTGTTCTTTATTTATCATTTATTTTATTGTATGGGTGACCTTTGGTCTCAGTAACCATGGCCCATGATGAAAAATTATGTATTAAGGGGGGTTGTTACGATATTTCAATACTCCATCCTTGTCCTACCTAGCATTATTTAGTTTTCCTAGTTGTTGGTGATGTCATTTTCCCCCTTGTGGTATGCATATATCATCCAGGATCTATATACCACCTTCTAAGCCCTACATGCATAATTTTAGGACCACTTCACTCATATCCCTATTTTATAGGAAGCTATTGAGTGTTCTTGTGCAGTCCACTCGAGTTACCCAAATCTTGTAGGGGGTTAAAGCTTTGAATGCCACTGATTATGGCCTCATGTACCCTTTTATTACTTGAATTCATGACAGAATGACTATTACACCCTCCTTAGTTAGTTAACTGATCGTGACTTCAGTTAACTGGTTTTAGGTTCAATTCAGTTGAGTTTGAGTCTTTCGGAGCACTCTAGTGGTGATAATCCCTACGCTAGACCAACTTATATTTGAATTCTTCCGGATGATTCAAATTATGTCCATTGTATTATAATTGTTCATTATACTAATAATTTAGTAGTGTGACATTATTCTGCTCCTATCTGAGTTATGCTGTATCATTATTCTTCTGCTCCATTTTACTGCAGTTTTGACTCTTCTTCAATTTTCTGCTCATTCTTTCTTTTTAAGGTATCTATCATTTCATAGTTCTGTTGTGACATAGAATTTCACATCCATAGGGTCAATATACATAGGAAAATACAATCAGGGGAACCATTTTCTCATCCTTTTCGATATTCTATCGAAGACGATAATTGTCTATATTGTTATTTAGCGATTGTTTCCTTTTCCATGTGCTTTTACTTGGCCATGATTTGGGTACACTATTGACCATAAAGTAGTGTATTTTTAGTGTTTTTTTCATTATTCTTTATTGATAATTTCATTTTAGGTATTTATGGTTGAATCATGAATCCCTTGTAATATTTTAGGATTAGGATCACTCGGTAGTAGCAGACCTCACTAGATTTCACCCATGTAGTGCAGAAAGAATTCAAATTCACCTCAGTGTGTAGCTTGGATGGCATTAGAGACATCATCCAAACTAGTGGCAGTGGTCACAAAAGTAAAATAGTCAGTCAAATGAGTCTAGATGAGTCTAACTGAGTGCATGGGCAATGATGCAAGGAAGGAGACTCCAATGTGGGTGCATGAGGAGTTGTCAGTAGTCAGTAGAGCTCAACTAGTCTCAGTAGGTTCCCATCTAAGTGCTTCAGTCAGTTAACTGATCAATCATACCCTAAATCAAGGAACTGAGTCATCAACCAACCAACTAACTGATGTAACTCCTAAATAGGGGGAAGAAGTCACACTTGTGCTCCAGTGATGAAAAAAAGGGTGCATAACTGGCTAGGAGGGATAAAACTGAGCAGAAACAGGCTCCTGGGGGTTGCAAAATAAGGACTAGGTGCTGGAAGACTACCATACTGATGGATGGATGCATGAAATTGCATGCAAATGCATGAAGATGATTGGATGCATGCATAATTGCATGAAGGAATGCAAAATACAAAAATGACAGTGAGAATATTCGAACACCCCCCACAAGCTATACTATGAGGAACAATTGAAATGGTAGGGCCCTGGTAACTGAGACCAAAGGTAACCCTATACAACAATCTAAATAAACAAAGTGAGGAAAGAGGGAAAACCCAGTGGGAAGAAACCCCCCCTCACTGTGATAGGATGATCAATCATGTACATCACTCACCCCAAATGGTAAGTGGACTTCTCCATTGAAGAAGGATCTGTTGGTAGTAAATGGATCAGTAATGTGAGAAGGATGAAACCTTCCATTCTGAAAATCAGATCTGGTCCTCCTCAGATCAAGTGGATCTCCAACAAGATCTCTGGAAGATATAAGTGTAGCGGTTTGTCATATAGGAAGAGGAGGATCATCAAGTGTAAGATCATTAGGTTCTTATGGATCTTTATCTTCCATTTGGTCATCTTCACTGATAGGTGCTAGATATTTAGTTTCTTGTGGATCTGGATCTAGCATTCTCTCTTCATCATCTTCACTCTCATACTCTGAATTTGAACTGTCATGTGATGAACATTCGCTCTCTTGGAGCTCATCAAGCAGTGGAGGTGTGGTAGGAAAGCTCTCTTTCTCAACAGGATGAGCATCATGAAGAGTCCATTCCTAAAACTGTACACTCCTACCAAGGAATGTGGTCATAGTATAAGGATCAAGAAGCTTGTAGGACTTTGCATTCAATGCATAACCCACCATGATACACTCTCTTCTTTGTGGATCTAGGGCTCTCCTTTTATCATTTGGAATCCTTGCCCACGATCTGGATCCAAACACTCTAAGATGAGACACATCGAGTTTGTATATCCCACACATGCTTAAAAAGGAGTCAAGTCTTTGAGTACTTTGTGAGGAACTCTATTTCAAAGATAGGTGGCATAGTTAATGGCTTTTTCCCAATGACTAGGGTACAACCCTTTCGAATTTAGCATGTAGTTGGCCATTTCTTTCAATGTTATGTTCTTCCTTTCAGCAACACCATTATGTTGTGGTGTATAGGGGAAAAATATGTTTCATGTCAATGCCCTCTTCAGCAAAAAAGGTTTGAAAGTCACCCTTTATGTACTCACCTCTATTATCGATGCAAATGGCCTTGATCTTTCTATCTGAAATTTTTTATGCAGAAGACTTGAAGAACTTAAAGAATCCAAATACTTCTGACTTTAATATGAGAAAGTATACCCATGTAAATCTTGCATAATCATCAATAAAAGTAAGAATATACCTTGCCTTGTTCAAAGATAGATATGGAAATGGCCCTGCAACATCACTATGAATCAGATCTAGAGGATGAGAGGCTCCTTTCCTTCCCCTTCTCAAATTTCTTTTCAGGATGCTTTCCAATCAAACAACGATGACAGTTTCCCTTGTAAAACTTGATCTTGGGAATCCCTTCAACCATCTCTTTAGTATGAATGTCTTGCAAGTATTGATAGTTAAGATTCCCAAATCTTTCATGCCACAATCTACTATCTTCATTGGCATGTGTGTGAAGAGTAGATTGTTTTGAGAAAGGTAAGAAGTGGGAGAACTCATACAATTTTGACTTATGATTTGCAACACCTTTCGCAATGGTAGAAACTAATACCATGTCCTGAATTTTGACCTCATTTGGAGATAAGATCACCCTCTTGGGCTCTCCAATATGGGTCATCTGATATATTGAAAGTAGATTAGCAGTGAGAGTGGGGACATAGAGTACATCCAAGAAGTATCCATGATCTAGTTTGATTCTTCGAATCCCCTTAGAGGAGACCTTAGAATCATTCCCCAACGTAATGGATGGTCCAACAGTACTTTCGAATCCAGTGAAGAGATTCTTGGAGGAAGACATGTGTCTTGATGCTCCAAAATCTATGATGAAGGAGGATTGAGTTGATGAGGGAATGTCATCTCTCTTTGTTCTCATATCCAAATGGTTCACTCTCTTTCTGTATAGCACATGCAGGTACTGGAAGATTATTTTTTTCAAGAAGTGAAGCCATGATATCTATGGTCTTCTTCATACATGAGCTCTCAGGGTGATATCATTGATTATTGTGTTAAATTTTGAGCATTAATTCACAATAATCTAGGATCTTCACTGAGAGAATAACATATACAGTATATCAATGCATAACAATCATAATAAGCATCACAAGCATCACAAGAATCAAAAGCATGAGAGACAAGAGACACAACGTTTCCATGGGGAAAACCCTAAGGTGAAAAACCCCACAACTTCCTCAAAGATAGAGAGAGCAATGGCTCAACCAAAATACAACCAAAATCCACTGAGATAGTCTCCTAGTAGCAGATGATCCTCCTCCTCACTAGTGCGTCACTTTCTGAGTGAGAGAGATATGACTTTCTGAATGATCTAAATAGAGATCACCTGATCTCTATTTATACTAATATGTTTTCCCAGTGACCTTATGGGGCCGACTTGTCTAGCTAGGTACATCCACATTATAATATATATATTTCAGGGCCGACCCCACACATGGTGGTCTAATAACCCATCGGCAAGTACACACACTTGCGACACTTGTCAATCCACATGACGACACTTCCTTATAGAGGAATAACACATCTCTAATAAGGGTACAATAAATATATATGAAATACATAGATGAAATACATTCCGAAGTTACATATACATCAACACTCCCTCTTAACTAGGAAGGTATTTCTCGACACAGATCTGCTAGACAAGTCTTTTTCTCAGGATCATCGTCATCGGCACTACTACTGCTATCTCAACCAATCTCTGACTCTACTCGTCATAGGAAGTTCTACAGAGCCAGTCCTTTTTCATACTAGATGTAGGCCCACCACCTGCAGGTCTTCGTCATCACTGGCCATACTGTGGAATCCTCAGGACTTATTACGTGCGTCACAAAACCTCGAAGGAGAATCCCAGGCTATTACGAGCACACGACTTTACCTATAGGATCTCCCAGGGCCATATTATATGTGACCTCACCACAAAACCTCGCAAGAGCATCCCAGGATGTTACGAGCACACACCTCTACGTATAGGATCTCCCAGGGACATATTATATGTGGTCACCACAAAACCTTGCAAGAGCATCTCAGGTTGTTACGAGCACACAGCTCTACCTATAGGATCTCCCAGGGACAGATTATATGTGGTCATGGAAAAACCTCGCAAGAGCATCTCAAGATTTATTACGGGCACACAGCCCAACCTATCAGATCTCCCAGGGACATATTATTTGCCATAGGACAAAACCTCGAAAGAGCATCTGCTAGATATCCCAGGGCCAGATTATATGCCATAGGAAAAACCTCGAAAGACTATCTGCAGATCTCCCAGGGCCAAATTATATGTCCTCCCAGAGAAAAACCTCGAAAGAGCATTTGCCAGATATCCCAGGGCCAAATTATATGCCATAAGAAAAACCTCAAAAGACTATCTGCAAATCTCCCAAGGCCAAATTATATGCTCATCTGCACAACCTGATCCACGGCCATAGAGTATCAACCTGATACTCACCATCCATCATCCTGATGTACACATGATCATCCTGATCATCATCACTGCAACATCCTGCTGCATGTCATCTGGAGCAACATCCTGAAGCTCGTCATCCATGATCATCCTGATCATACAATGCATCTACCTGATGCATACCAAGTATCTACCTGATACATATCATCATACATGATCCACCTGATCATACATTGTATCCACCTGATACAAATACAAATACAAGATACATATCACCATACATGATCCACCAGATCATACAATGTATCCACCTGATACATATATAGATACATGGTCCAAGCATCCAACATGATGCATATACAAAATACATACAAATGATCCTAATGATCATATCCAGCATCCAACATGATGCATACATACATATACATATAAATGATCCAATTGATCATATCCAACATCCAACATGATGCATACATACATATACATATAAATGATCCAACTGATCATATCCAGCATCCAACATGATGCATACATACATATACATATAAATGATCCAACTGATCATATCCAAAATAAACCAGAACATCATCTTGATGCTCATCATCCAGCGCTTACATCCACATCCATGTGAAGGATCCTCCTTCCAACATGCTTGGAATGGCATCAGCAAATGTGTCCATCAATTCTTCCTCGAAGTGTCATCAATCCGAAGAACACCAAGCCTCTCTTTGAAGTACTCGAACTTCACCCTAGCTAGTGGCTTCATCAGCACATCTGCAATCTGCTCGTCCATCGCAACATACAGGAGCTTCACAGCTCCTCTATGCACCATATCCCTGATATAGTGATATTTGATCTCTATGTGTTTCGACCTGTCATGAAACACTGGGTTCTCAGATAGCTTCACACAACTCTAGTTATCACAGAAGATACCAGTAGCATCCAATGGGAGATCAAATAACTCAGATAGTAGCTTCCGTAGCCATACTGCCTCACAACTAGTTGAACATGCTGCAACATGCTCTGCCTCAGCTGTACTCAGTGCTACGCAGGACTGCTTCCTGCTAAACCAAGAGATCACACCTGATCCCATACTGAAGCAACACCCAGATGTGCTCTTCCTATCTGTAGCACTGCCATCCCAATCTGAATCAACGTAACCCTGTAGGTTAAACTTTTGATTCGCTTCATACTTGAGCCCATAATCCACTGTACCCTTCAAGTACCTCAGAACATGCTTTACAACAACCACATGAACACTCCTCGGATCTGTTAGGAACTGACTCAATGTGTTCACCGCAAAGCAAATATATGGTCTCATGTTTGTCAGGTACATCAAGGACCCAACCATCTGACGATACATAGAGACATCGACCAGCTCAGATGAAGCATCACATAGAAGCTTCAGATTCAATGCCATAGGTGTGGCCATGGCCTTGCAATCCATAATCCTGAATCTCTTCAGGATATCTACTGTGTACTTCCCTTGACCAAGGAAGATCCCACCTGCACTCTGCCACACCTCCATCCCTAGAAAATAATGCATCATTCCCAAATATTTCATATCGAACTCGGCAGCAAGCTTCCTCTTAGTATCTGCAATGAATTTGTCATCTCCTGTTATAAATAAGTCATCCACATACAGGAGTAGAATCACAGGATTCCCTTCCTCAACCTTGTAGTAAAGGTTGGAATCCGCTTTACTCTTGGTAAAGCCCAAACTAGATAGGAAACCGTCCATCCTACCATACCAGGTTCTCGGAGCTTGTTTCAAGCCATACAAGGCTTTCTTCAATCTGCACACATATGACTCCCTGTCATGTATTTCAAAACCGAGTGGCTGCTCCACATATACTTCCTCTTCAACTACACCATTCAAGAAAGGCGTCTTGACATCCATCTAGTGTATTTTCCATTTCATTGCTGCAGCCAGGGAAAGTACTGTTCTGATGGAAGTATACCTGGATACAAGTGCAAAAGTTTCTTCATAATCTATTCCCTCTTTCTGAGAGAAGCCACGAGCTACGAATCTTGCCTTTTATTTCTCTACACTTCCATTTGCAGCATGCTTGATTTTGTAAATCCATTTGGAAGTCACAACAGACTTCTCTTTAGGTCTTGGGACAACATCCCAAACATCATTCTTCATTATTGATTGGTATTCCTCAACCATGGAATCCTTCCATTCTTTCTTTTCCGCTGCTTCTTCATAACTAGAAGGCTCTTTGTTCATAATGTCACAGAGTAAAGCAACATAGCTGGTATGTTATCTAGTTGTCTTCTTTGCTCTGTGTTCTTCTTTTGGAATGCCAAATCTTTCTGCATCTTGAATGAGCTCTCTAGCCCATGCAGGTTTCCTCTTGTGAGAGTTATCCTCACGGGGTGGATATACAGGTTCTTGTGGATCTTCAAACTCACGAACAACTTCTGGAACTGCTTCCGTCATGGTAGTGTCTTGAAATCTAGTTTCCTTAGGTTCTTCATAAACTTCGATAGGTGCCTTCCTTGATTTGATGAATGCTGAGTTTTCATCAAATGTTACATCCCTGCTGACATCAATCTTCTTGAACCCTGGAAAGTAAATTCTGTAAGCCTTCGAGCTTTCACTGTAACCCACAAAGATAACCTTCTTTCCTGAAGGATCTAGTTTAGTCCTCTTTTCCTTTGGGACATGAGTGTATACTGGACAACCAAATATTCTGAGATGGCTGACTTCAGGTTTCTTACCAGAAAAGACCTCTTCTCGTGTCTTGTTGTCCAATATCTTGTGGGGTGTTCTATTATGCACATATATAGCTGTTCTAGGTGCTTCTGTCGATAGATGCATAGGTAGATCCTGGTCATGCAGCATTGCCCTTGCTGCTTCCATGATAGTTTTGTTCTTCCTTTCTGCAACTCCATTTTGTTGAGGATTATAAGGAGCAGTCAACTCCCTCTTAATCCCTGAATCACTACAAAGCTTCTTGAAGTCACCTGAGGTGAATTCTCCACCATTGTCGGATCTGAATGTTTTGATCTTCTTGTCAGTTTGATTCTCCATCAAAGTTTTGAATTCCTTGAATTTATCAAACACCTCATCTTTGTTCTTCAAGAAGTATACCCAAGTCTTCCTCGAGAAGTCATCAATAAATGAGACATAGTAAACATACCCACTAAGAGAACTGGATGAGATAGGACCACATACATCTGAGTGGATGATTTCCATGATATCTTTGGCCTTGCTTTCACTACTTGGGAAAGCCTTCTTAATGTTCTTACCTTTTGCACATCCTTTGCAAACACCTTCATGTTTGGTCCTGATTTCAAGAAGACCTTCTACAACCTTGCTTGCAATTGGAAGTGCCCTATAGTGCATATGAGCAAGTCTTCTATGCCAAAGTTCACTTGGCTCCATGGATTCATGCACCATGGCATGTTCAGGTTGTCCATTCAATTTTTTCAATCCTCCCTCTTGCTCTCCAATCACTACTGCGTCATCTATGGTCTTTCCCTTTGGCCACATTAGGACTTGGCCATCCATAAATGCAACCCTCATACCTTTTGCATCCAATGCAGAGATGGAGAATAAGTTCTTCTTGAGCCCAGGTACATAAAGGACTTCTTTCATATTCAAAGATTTTCCAGAATCTAGGTTGTAGGAGGCTTCACCACTTCCTTTGATTGGGTATTGATAATTATCCCCAAGTTCCACCTTATGGGGTGATTTATGTTCAGATAGATTCACAAAAGATTCCTTAAACCCAGTCATGTGTTTGGAAGCCCTACTATCAATCAACCAATCATTACAACCTTGGGAGATAGTACCTATGAGAGCAGAGATTAGAACATACTCTTCTTCACTTGATGAGTCATCATCACTTTCTACCCTAGCTTTCTTATTTGGAGGTTCATCATCCCTGGAAGCATGAGCATGGAACTTTCTTTTGTTTCCCTTCTTCTTCTTGCTGAAGTTGTTGTTATTATCCCTTTTGTTCTTGGGACAATCTGAAGCAAAGTGACCCTTCTCATTGCATGTGAAGCATCTTAGATCCTTCTTATTCTTTTGATAGGCTCTTTTGTAGCGAGAGTGCTCCTTCTTGGGCTTGATTCTTTTGGTGTGAGTTGCAAGAGCTTGATCTTCAACTCCCATCTTTTCCTCATGAGCTACAAGTCTAGCTTCTTCTTGAGAGAATTCCTCCCATAGTTTACTGAAAGAGATCAATTTCTTTCTTGCATAGATTCCTTGAATAAAGGAGTCCCATGACCTAGGTAGGCCATTCAGAGTGGTCATAACAACTTCACCATTGTCCACTACTTCATCCACAGCTTCAAGTTGCTCCTTGATCTGAGAGACCTTGGAGAAGTAAGATTGAATGGTTTCTCCATTCAACATCTTGACCCCTTTCAATTGATTCCACAGAGTCATCTTCCAATTTATGTTCTTCCCTTCAAATAGCTTGGTTAAAGAGTCAAACATCTCCTTGGGTGTCTTTAGAGAAGACACATGGGGTATGAGATGGTCTTTGATAGAATCAACAATGATTCTCTTTTCCTTGACCAAGTTCTTCTTATGCAATACCTTGGCCTCTTCATCCTCTGGGATAGGGATGTCTTCTTTTATATATGAGTCCAACTCATTCTCTTCCAGGATTAACCCAATCCTATACTTCCAAGCTCGGAAGTTATCATCCCCTTCAAGCTTATCCTCAAGCTTGGTGTGGTGAGACATCTTAAAGAGTACTTCAAATGGAAATAGAAAATATTTAGGTCTTACCACTTGAACTGCTGAAAACTGGATCTAGTGCCGGATTAGGGTTTGTCGAAAAAACCCTAAAAATTCAAAATGTGAATTTCAAATTTCTAAAAGGATAGAAAGATGCTCCTTGATGAGCTGATCAGCCTGGTGCATTCAGAATTTGAGATCGACAACGTTTTACCCTTCAGATTTGTCTTTTTGTCCTCCTGGGTTCACTAGGGAGAGCCCTGAATTAGGGTTTTAGTTTCCTGGAGATCTACCCAGCCAAAAATCTCGATCCAAAGCTCTAAACTTCGATTTTTCCAAGGAGCTTCCAGCTGTGTCTTCAGATTCCATAAATTCCTATTTTTGTGGAAACCCTAATTTTTAGGGCCAAATCTGAAAATGCTCAGAATTGAATTATGATTGGATTGATAGATTCTCCTTGATGAGTAGAGTGAATCTACTATACTGATTTTCCAAAACTTGTGGAGAGAAACCCAATAAACAAGAAACTCAAGTTTCTGGCACTGCAAAATGTCTTCTTCTCAGGTTAGCTCTGATACCATGTTGAATTTTGAGAATTAATTCACAATACTCTAGGATCTTCATCGAGAGAATAACATATACAATATATCAATGCATAACAATCACAATAAGCATGACAAGCATCACAATAATCAAAAGCATGAGAGACAAGAGACGCAGAGTTTCCATGGGGAAAACTCTAAGGTGAAAAACCCCACAACTTCCTCAGAGATAGAGAGAGCAATGGCTCAACCAAAGTACAACCAAAATACACTGAGATAGTCTCATAGTAGTAGATGATCCTCCTCCTCACTAGTGTGCCACTTTCTGAGTGAGAGAGATATGACTTTCCGAATGATCTAAATAGAGATCACCTGATCTCTATTTATACTAATCTGTTTGCCCAATGACCTTATGGGGCTGACTTGTCTAGCTAGGTACATCCACATTATAATATATATATTTCAAGGCTGACCCCACACATGGTGGTCTAATAACCCATCGGCAAGTACACACACTTGCGACACTTGCCAATCCACATGACGACCCTTCCTTTTAGAGGAATAACACATCTCTAATAAGGGTACAATAAATATATATGAAATACATTCTGAAGTTACATATACATCAACATATTGTATGTGCACTTGGATTTTCCATTCTGAGTGTGCTTGTCCTTCTTAGGATTTGAGGTTCCATCTGACTATATGGGAGCCTCCTTCTACTTTGGGCCATTCGAATTTCTATCAGAAATTTTCTATTTTCCTTTTCCATTCACTCTTCTTGACACAGTGGCTGCAAGAGTTGAATCCAACTTGGCTTTTTTCACTCCCATGTGCACTAGCTTCTCCTCCTCAAGAGTTAAATATTGGATGAAGTATTGAAGCGAAGGGAATTTCCATTTTGAAATGGACAACTTTGCAGACTGGAAGTTTGAAACAAACACTGAATAATCAGGGCCTAGATTCGATAGGATGGCAAGGATGGTTTTTTTTCTTCATTCTCAATCCCATACCTATGCAACTGTGAAATCAAGTTCTTGAATTTGTTGAGAAATTCAGTGATAGTTTTGAAACTGCTTGGGCTCAAGGAGATGAGCTCATTTTCTAGTTTATGCCCCTTCAAATGATGTTTCTATCCAAGGAGGGATTCGAGCTTGTCCCAAACCTCCTTTGGAGTCTTCAAATCAATAACATGAAAGTCAAAATCTTCAGAAATGCTAAGTAGCAGATCAAGTTTAAGTACTTGGATTTATCTACTGCACCAATGGGCTCAGCTGCAGATCCATTCACCACTCTGGAAAGAATCTTTGACTTCAATAATATGTCCATTTTTTCCTTCCATTCAAAGTATTTGAATGAGTTCAACTTGAAATCCATGATACTGAAGAATTTGAATCTTAAAGAGGGAGATTCCTACAAAACAAATGAGAATTATGAAAAGAAGATCTGTTGTAATTCGAATTGAAGACTTCCTTAGGAAACTGAGCACATGTGATTGGGTCCTTCACACCTAGCTAGACCTCACTGGATTTCTCCAGTGAATTCAAGGAAATAGCACCAGGATTTGTTGTGGAAACCCAAAGGCTTCTGGTGCTCAATGAAATACAGTTTCTCAAGGAATTGCTGCAACTGTTGCTGGTGCAATTCGAATAGCTATTGTCACCTCTGATACCATGTAATATTTTAGGATTAGTATCACTCAGTAGTAGCAGACCTCACTAGAATACACTCATGTAGTGCAGAAATAAGAAGAACAAATGTTGAATCAATAATCACTCATTACACAGAAAATGGAGAAAAACTGTTTTATCATACATCAACTGTGAGTTGGAACTCTGTAAAATGAATAATAACTGAATACAATCAAAGATATTCAAATGTCACTAAGGTCATTCGAATTCACCTCAGTGTGTAGCTTTGATAGCATTGGATACATCATCCAAACCAGTGGTAGTTGTCACAAAAGTCAAATAGTTAGTCAAATGAGTATAACTGAGTGCATGGGAACTAATATAGGGAAGGAGACTCCAATGTGGGCTCATGAGGAGCTGTCATTAGTCAGTAGAGTGAAACTAGTCTCAGTAGGTGCCTATTTAAGTGCTTCAGTCAGTTAATTGATCAATCATCCCCTGAATCAAGAAACTGAGTCATCAACCAACCAAATGACTGAAGTAACTCCTAAATAGATGGAATAAGGTGAACTTGTGCTCTAGTGATGAACAAAAGGGTGCATCAGTGGCTATGAGGGATAAAACTGAGTAGAAACATTCTCTTGGGGGCTACAAAATAAGGACTAGGTGCTGGGAGACTACCATACCGATGACTGGATGCATGCAATTGCATGCAGATGATTGGATGCATGCAGGCAGGCACAATACAAAAATTATGGTGAGAATATTCCAACATCCCTCATCTTTGAAAGAGTTGAGGTATTCACTTTGATTCTCTTCATTAGAAACATCAATAAACTTATTATGACTCATAAATTCATCCCACGTATCTTATTGCTTCTTACGCTCTTCAATTAAAATTATTTTTATCAAACCATGATGATATAGACAGTGGCTTACATTATTGGGGTTCCTCTGAATATTCTTAGCCATTTTTATGAGGCTATTGCATAAATAAAAAGGGAAATTGGTTTTATATTTTGATTCAAAATGCAATAACAATCATATGGGATATAACAATGTGTAGTAGTGTACCCATACCTTTCTTCACATGTTATGTATTTCTAGAAAACGAAGAGGATGCCTCTCCATTCCTCTTTTATCCATGACCTTGCTACTGCCTTCATCCAATTGGGATTTTGATAAGTTGGGCATAAGAATCAAGCCCATATCCCCTTCTCAATATGCATGTTCTTGAACCATTGTTCTACCTCCTGAAGAAATCTAGTAACACGAGCCACCAAGTCCTTTGAGACTATAATCACCAAGTCACCCACCCAAGTAACCTTTCCATTGAAACCCTATGTGAAATCTTTTGTAACTTGGTCATGTGTCGTTGGAATTTTTTGAGAAAAGGAAACCATCCAACCATTTGGAAAACATGCCTACATGCACTAAACTCAGGATATCCCTCTAACACTTTGATTCCCACAACTCTTGTCTAATAAATATATGTTTACCCATTATGCAAGATCTCAATGTGGATGTTCTATTGAATGCTTTGTCTCTCAATAGTTCAACATTGTCAGTGAGGTGGTTATGAATAAGGGATGGAAGAATCTACCATATACAATAATCATTTAGTTATGTGTCTCATTTTGAATCACGTGAGGATTCATAATGAGCTAGGAAAATCATGGTGAAAATAAATGGCTAATAAATGAAGTTATCATTACCCATATATGAAGTCATGATTAACCATATAGAAATGTGTTGGAAATTCAATCAAGACAATTCATTAGCCATGATAATATGGTAATGGGGTAGGATTATATTGTAGTGAGGTGGTGGGAATGGTAGACGGGATTTCTAAGTGGAGGATTGATGAAAGTGATGCAAGTATATACAAAAGAAATACATAGTCCATGGTAGTTGTCGCTAAAGTTTCCCACATTTTTAATAAGAAAAGAGATTCAAAAACGATTTTACTTCAAGTTACCTGAATGAGGACATGGATTTTCAACCATAGAGTTAAGTATGCTAATATTTGATAAGTACAAGCATGAAACATGTGTATTCAATCATACCAAAGGAAGAGAGAGAATGATAACTTGTGAGGTCAATCATACCAACAGAAACAAAAACTCTATTGCTAAGCGCTAATGTTGATGATTAATGCGAAATATTGGATAAAAAAAATTGTGTTGATGCAGATGACCAATTTGGATGCTAAAGGAGGAGGCTATGAGTTTCTTGGGTACCTTTGGATTCTGAATTTGGAGTTGTCTTCCATACAAAAATATGGTCTTGTAAAACAAACCTCAAATGGCATGTTACAAGCCATTTGGTAACCACTATGAGAATCCAAAACCTGATTAAAAAATAGTGGCTACATGATTACTTGGCTATTACTGGAATTCTTGCAACTATGAGAGCTATCAGAATAGTGAGTGCTAAATATTCTACATAATCCATTTGAAGGTGTGAGCATCTACAAGACACAAATTTGAAGGTTGGAGTATTGAACTTCTTTGAGGAAGTTGATCTTCTAAGATCAAAGGATACTTGTGTTGTTGAAGTTAATTGTGATGGAACCAAGTCTTCATGCTAAAGGTTCATATTTTAATGCTATGGAGACTTATGAACTTGTTTTATTATGAGAGATGACCATGAAATATGCAAATTGAAAATAAATCCCCTAGGATAAAATTTGAAACTAAATGCAAGAAATTTCAGAACTAAAAGATGAAAAATGAAAAAGCATATTATCTTACAAGCACCACTTGATCTTAGGTTCCTAGAAGGAAGCTAGTTTGTTGGGTTTGAACTAAGCTCGTACAATGGAAACATAGGATCATAAAAATAAAATCTAATAGCTGAAACAAATGAGATGTTGAATATGTTACATGATTTGGAGATTCTGAAACTATTGAAAAAACTAAGAAGGATTAACTCTTCCAACTAGATCCACGACCTTTAAGCAAAATTCATGTTCAACTATGCTAGAGAACTAATATTCACAACTAAAGTTTATTTTTACTTTTACTTTTTTTAAAAACTTTATTATTTTTATTTGTTTTCTCTTCTTTTATTTAAGAAAGGAAAGAAATTAGTTTGGGGTGGAAGTAGGAGGAATATCCCCCTTACATACAATATCCATCTCAAACTTCTACAATTCATGATGAACACAATCCTCCTTGGTCATGGGTTTATGATATAACCTCAATTTGTGTCCATTGGCTAGGAAATAGACTTTTTTTCTCATCAATGGTTTTAAGCTTCACAGAGCCATTATTAAGATAGTTTCTACCTCATATGGCCCTAACCAACAGGTGTTGATCTTACCTTTAAAGTTTTTAAACATGGAGTAAAAAAAGAGAGCCCAATCACCTAGTCTAAATCACTTCTTCTTAATAAATCTATCATGCCATTTCAATTTTTGTTGTTGGATGAGGGTATTACGTTGAATGGAATCCTTACGCATCTCGTCCAACTCATTGAGTTGTACTATCTGTTGAACTTATGATTATACTAAGAGGGTGGGTGAATGAGTATAATATACTTTTTCTTACTTTAAACATTCACCAATCATCCATTTACCTTGAAATAATAAATACACATAAAATCAAATCATAGTACACATAATTTAACGCAGAAACCCTTTTGGAGGAAAAACAAAAAACTTATCTGTATATATTCATGTAGGATCCAACCTATTGTTACAAAGTGTGAAAATCAGTTCATAGGTGGATCTACTCTCACAAGAAATTCCTCACACAATTGGTTAGCAAAGATTGCACAATTACACTGAAAATTGAGACATAAATGATGCACATAATAAAACTCTATTGATTAATTGTACATCATCCAAACTTGGGAAATGAAGTGGCTGTCCAAATATAAACATAAGGATAAAATTCAAAATCCTTTGGAGGCATTCGAGCAACTCACAAAAATTAGGATTACAACTAATGAAAATCCCCATCAGTGGCAATATCATCTTTTCAACTCAGTCAAGAGGCTCACGAATTGGAAAAATCAAACATGGCAATGCATGTATGATGAAAACGAAGAAATATGACAGATTTAGAAGAGAAAACATGGAGGATTTGTTGGCCAAAAGTATATCAATTTGATAAGACAAAAAGGGCACCCTTTCTTTATTCTTATCTAACTCAAAAGAAAAGCATGATGCTTTATGAGTAGGAAAAGTAGGACAAAGCTTCTACAAGCAGGAAGTGTGATCTTTCTATCAAGAACTGGCATACAAGCAGGAAAAAATCTAATGAGGGAACTCAAGTGTATAAGTATGAAAAAAGTGGTCCAACTAGCCTCCATGGGGCCAACAACCTAGCCTAACACCTAGGAAATTATTAAAAAATTATAATATAAGATATCCTAAGTCTAGATGGGGTAAATTTATTCCAACACAAAGTTTGTAAGAACCAAATGATTGGAGATACCAATTCCCTCAAATGAGAACCAACTAAACAATATGTAGGAACCAACCTATTGGAGACTCCAATCTTTTCAACTGAGCACCAACTCAACAATATGTAGGCACCAATCTACTGGAGACACGAATCTCCTCAAATGAGCACCAAATCAGTAATATGTAGGTAGCAATCTACTAAAGATATAGGTACAATAATTTTGATATAATCATCTTAAAGATTACCTCAGAATTAGCTTTAAAGTTTCTTTAGAACCTGCCTCATATTTGCTCCATAATGTAGTTCAAATATGCCTCAAATCCCACTTTGGAAATGCTCCACAAACTATCATAAGGTCATCTTTAAACTAGTTCCAAAATATTGCATGGTCACCTTCTACATGAGACTCATCCAAAGAATAACCCTTCGAAAATATTTCAAGATCACATCTCAAAGCTAACCATAAAAGACTCTTCCTAGCCATGAAATTTGTCAGCAGTGAAAGTTTCATCCAAGAAGAATAGATGATATCCTCAAGCATTTGTATTCCATAAGTGAATCTCCTCATCCTTACATAACCTTAAAAAATCCTTAGAAAAATATTCGAGAAGTCATCTTCAAATATCCTAGAAAATCCTCAAGGGAACATCTTCAAAATGCTCCTTACAAGTTTTTCTTCTCTCTCTTCTCTTTTCCTTCTCTCTCTTCCCTCTAGAGTCTAGAATTGTGAGCTACTTAAGAGAGGAAATCAAGTGATGATGATATAATCAAATGAGAGTGGTGCTCCTATTATTTATACCTTTCTAGATAACTTTTAGTGGATCCTTCTTCTTTTAGGGAAGACCTATTTCCAAGGAGCCATAAGAGGGTGTTTACTCATGCATTCCCCTTCATTTATTTACAAGTGGGAACATACCTTATATTCAATGCCTTGAATTCCAACCAAACCTTACCTTTTTCAAGGGGCATGGTTATGTTTCCTCCTCATTATTGCAAGGTGTCCTCCTTTTCCTACAAAGTGGTCCCATTGTGTGGTTTCTGCATATTTTTTTGGTTTTCTTTCCTCCATAAGTGGGAAAGTTGGGTCTTCATTTAGACATCATGGTTACGCTGTCTCTTCACTGTTGCATGGTGTCTTTCTTCTCTCCCATGGTGGTATCAATGTATTGTTTCTTCATATGTCTTCAACCACTATGATCAAAACCTAATATATGGGAAATTAGGTTACATAAAAAAGACATAAGAGATCATGCAAGTGGACCTACCATATTGAAAATATGTTATTTTTAGGTGTAAGTGGTGGGATACCTTCTATTCAAGTAAGTAAATGAAGAGATTGATAGTGGCATAATATATATCAAATCTAAAATGATGTGGCATGAAACTAAGGGGCCTTATGTTTTCCCAAAACATTGAAACCTAGTGTTGTTTACCTAAATGTGTTGGATAGGGATTGTTAGTTCATATGAAGACATAATCTCAGATCAAAACATCTTTTTGAAAAAAACATTATAATGGCAAGTGCAGAATATAATCAGGGTGAAGGAAATAAAGAGTGACATGTACAAGTTTTATTTCAACAACTATATTGAATATGAGTCATTTTACTATGGTTACCTACAATTATCCAATTATGTTTTCTTCATTTTATTATGTTGGATATGAAAAGTTAACAACTTTTTACAACCATCATGTTGAAAATCAATTAAATTATTTGGGAAGTTTAAATGCATTCTAAAACACGATATGAATGAAATGTATACATTGGATAATGATTTTAAATATATCAATTAAATGAATAAATGATTCAACTAGACATCAAAACTAAAGTTATTAATATGAGTTTCTTTAATTTTTATAATTTCGGTATTTAAAGTTATTTTTAATTTATTTTTTTGTATCTAGTAGAATAGATAACTAGGTTGGGCTCATTCTCATGTGATAAAGGATTGATTCTGATCCTCTACCACTATAACCTCCAAGTGCACCCACGATGCCCTACACATGGCACACATGGATAGTCAAAGTTTGAACCAAGAATGTTGTAGGGAGTGATTTAATAGTGCACCTTATTGCCATTTGATATGCACCTAAGGGATTTTAATTTAATTTATTAATAATAACCACTTACACTTTTTTTTTTTAGTTGTGGGTATACCTAATTACTATGAATATAATATATTCCTTTCAAAATAATATATTATATAAAGAGTTTAAAATGTTCTATTATTTTTTATTTAAATCATTTTAATTTATACTTGTGTTAAATATTTTTGATAACTTAGAAATTTTAATTATGTTAATCATTAACATACACAACATAATTTATAAATCAAACAATATCAACATAAACATGATTTTAAAGATATAATATAAATTAATGATAATATCAAATCAATATATATTTCGAATAAACATGTCAAATATGACATCTATGATTTAATTTGAAAACAAATAAATGATTAATAATATAAATAATTAATATGCATAATAAAATTTATAAATTAAAGAACATCAACATCAATATGATATGAAAAGTGATACTATACATGAATGATAACATCAAAATCAATATATATGTCACATACCTCTCAAATATGTCAAATATGGAATCTCAAATTTAATTTAAAAAATAAATAAATCATTAACATATAAAACAACATCAACATCATAATGATATGAAAATGCATAATATGTATGAATGATAGTATACAAATCAACATATATGTCCAATATACATATAGAGTTATATATATATATATCGAGAGAGAGAGAGAGAGAGAGAGAGAGAGAGAGAGAGAGAGAGAGAGAGAGTCTTATGGGTTAGCTCAAGTGGTTGAGAGTTGTTTGTTGAGAGCAGAAGGTCCCAGGGTCAAATCGTCGAGTCCCCTTCGACTGGCCCCCCTAGATTTCTTCTGTGGACGTAGAAACCTCTTGGGGTTGTGAACCACATTGATATATATATATATATGTATGTATGTGTGTGTGTGTGTGTGTGTGTGTGTGTGTGTGTGTGTGTGTGTGTGTGTGTGTACACACACACACACACACACACACATATATATATATATCACAACGATAAAATGTATACATGCGATCAACAACTATTATAAGATAGGTCTAAAACCAACGTCACATGCATTGTCATTACCTAGACAAAAAGAGCTAAAGGCAGCAATACTTTTGCTAGTTAAAAATGTAGAATGTAGCATCTAGTATTTCTCTCCATTAGAGATTATATCACCTATTGTGACCATAGATTTTATATCATCAATGAGTGTAGTGTATTTCATAGTTGGAGGAGGAGATGGTCTTTGGTTATCTCATGGAGGATGAGATGGTGTTCAATCAACTATTGGACAAGGAGATGGTGGTCAAGAAACTCATGGAGGAGAATATTGTGGTTTATCAGCTTATGTAGGAGGATATGGTTGTCACATGTATAGTGGAGAAGTAGACGATGGTCGGTTGTCTCATATAGGAGGAGATAGTAGTAGGTTATACTATAAAGGAGGACACGGTGAAAATGGATGAAGGGAATTCCTAGAATGATAATATTAATAATAAGAACAATGGAAATGGTCATCCCTTAACCTCTTTATTACGTTGTCTACATTGACATCATCGCACATCACTACCACCATACTATGCAAAAGGGTCAATAATATTAATGTTAGGATCAAGGTCGCATATGATCATGCTACATTGTATAGGGACAATTCCATTTTGAGCCATCACTACACATATTTGATCCATCATTACTTAACATAATCTGCAAATTTTCCTACATCACAAGGTAGGTCTGTATATCTAAGGTGGACCATTATCCTCATCCATGTCCTTATCCTATTGGGGAGGCATGCTCCAACATATGTGACAACATCTATAGATTAGTACACAATAATAATTAGATATATATTTTTAAATCTTACAATAAAATATATGTGCATTAAATAAGACAAAAACAATTGAAACTAGATTAATAAAAACATATTGATATCATTACCTCTAGCATCTAGAGTCCCAACTAAGATAGATGGAATGTTCACAGATATTTTGTAGTCTAAACCTCCATATGGGTATTATACAATATCCAAGGTGTGATATTCCTCATGGGATGGCATCTCCAATACCAATGGACTAAAGTTACAAGGGAAATTTGGATGGTCCTTCTTAGGAACCATAAACCCATACATGTGCATATAGAATATCAATCATCAACATAAGAGGGAGGTAGTTGAATGTAAATTGAGTGGTCATAATCCTATTAAAAGGTAAAGTAAATAAATATGCATAAAAAGGGAATACCGTCCTCTAATCAAACTTAGAAAGACAACGATCTAGAGAAAAACAAAAGTGTTCAAAATAATTGTAGGCCACCTAATCAATCTACACTTATGAAGTAAAGAATCTAGATGGTGCAATAGAGATTAATTAATGTACTTCCCATTAGAGGTATAGTGTACCACTATTGCGATGATAAGAGGAATGCAACTAACTCCTCTACATTTAATGCACTTAACCACAACTAGACACTATCAATCTACATTTTCCATTATTTGTGATGTCCACATGGACATATATCTACATGTATGCAATATAACCCTTTCTCATAATGCCAGGAGGGATATTAAGAAATGAGGAAAAATCATCCCCTCTCTTGGACAATCTAGAAATGAAGTAAATATCCTCCTCTATCCACTAGTACTATAGATTGGGATCAACCCTTAATACCTACCTAGCATGATCCCAATGGAAGCTCAACTTCATCAACAAGAACATGTTCAACTAGAGGGATGTAGCCTCCTCATTTTATTTGAAGAGGAAAAAATTCCTTAAAAGGAAATAATTATATGTTGTAATATGTTGAGGGTACAAATATCTCTCTCTTTCTCCAGCCTCACAAAATATATAAAGTTGTACATGTTGTCTTTTTTTTCCTTAGAAAATAAATCAAAGTTTCATTGTATTATAATAAAAACACCTTCACCCAGGAAATAGCCATACATCAAGTACATTAGCTTATAATACTGCTTGGAGGATACAAAACAAAAAATATGATGAAACTCTGAAAATATCTCTGTATCCAACACTAAAGAAATGATTTTTGAGTCCTAAAACTCCATAGTACATATAAAATCAGTTAATAAAGAACCTAAATCCTTTCCCAAAAATTATGAACGAGATAAAAACCTCAATAGTACCAAGACTTTGAATCTTGAAACATAAAAAAACTTATAAAGAGCTACAACAATCCAGTTAGGGCCAATTCATTGAGGGAAGCTCCAAGTGCCTATAGAAAAAAACTCAGAAACACACATCAAATGGGTAGAAAACAAGATTTTCCTTCTCTAAGGGACCCCTTTATAGAACGATGATGACTTGCATGAGCATCCAAGACCACATGTTCCATCACATGAGATAGTGTATATTTACAACCCCTTAGCATATAAGATAATTTGGGAGAGAGGCTCCATAAGAGACCTCCATGAATCCCATCCACTAAAATGGAACAAAAAGGATTACTGGGCCTTAGAAAGTATCCCAGAGGATCAATGACAAATCCATGCTTATGTCCATAATCAAAGTTCAAGAAAGTATTTAAAGGCATTATGGGAGTATGATCTATAGCAAAATCATGAACAAACTCCTCGATATGTGAGTCCTCTATAGGAGGCATAGACAAATCAGTTCCATAAACCAAAAAAAATGAGGAAGATGTATAAACAACAGAGTAGTCTATGCTCCTAGACTGCTCCCTAGGGGAGTTTAACACATCTTCAATAGGTGCATCAATTCCCTTAAGAGAAATACTACCCAAAATAGCCATTGGAATAACCATAGGTGCATATAATGAAGAAAAAATAGCTGGAAAGAGTTGTGAACCCTAGGTAATAAACCCCCATGGACCAAATCAAAAGTCACTCCAAGTTATGATGCAACCATAGAACCCACATCATGCACATGAGACGAGAAATTGAAAAAAGGCTTACTAGGACCCTTGAACTACTGCTGGAATGACTTAAAAGTGTCATGATAAACAAATCCCGAAATCCCAACATTAGTTGCAACCATATTTGAGTGTTGGCTCAAAATCATAGAAACAATGGACTCCTCTAAACCAAGCAAGAACTCCTTAGACCCAGATAATAAATCCATATCCATATTATTATTATGTGTAGGAAATAGTGCTCCTCTTGAAGCGCTACCACCAGAGAGGACTATGTCCATCCCCAAAACACATGAAGTTTGAAAATCCTCGATTGGATGAGGGACATTCATATCCTCATTGACCCCAATACTAGGTAAATTAGAATTCATTATATCATAGACCCTCATATAAATACCATAAGGATTTGTAGAAACATGGGGGAATGGACCATTATAGACCAATGGAGGAGAGATAACATCCACAAAATTTTTGAACCCCACCAAAGAAAGGTCTCCTCGTGACCAGAAGAAACCCAAGGGGATTACGTCACTGAATGCAAAGAAATATACATACCCCCGTACACACCCAACTATAGAGAAATATCTTTCATGAGAAGACACCTTCCAAGAAAATGACTAAAGAAAACCTAGGGGGATCCATCACCAAATGAGAAATATCCAAACCCTCTTCCACACCCAATTGCAAATAAATATATTTCACGAGTGGAGACCTTTCAGCAAAATGATGAAAGGGAAGAGGGCGTGATTTCACAAGATGTCCATAATTATGACATCTGATATAGTCACAAGGTCACCCTATTGTAATCCAAATTTTGGATAATGGACGAGTCACTTTTATTGATAGATAAATCTACTTCTAACCTATCCCTTACATCAACATTAACCAAGTTTCGTGCCATAGTTATTATCTTGGAGATTAAAAAATCATGTCTTCTTGAATGTAGGACCCAAACTCCTTCCCTATCAGAGCAAATATTTGGTCATCCCATAGCTCTCGTAGAATACCAAGAAGAAGAATCTAAATAGGCATGGAGTATTTTTTGTCATGTTTTGCATCAAAAGAGGGATACCAACATTTAAGCTTCAAAATCACTGAGCCCTAGGAACATACCCTAGAAAAAACAACATATGTGTCTGCACTAGTCTTCGAAAGGGAACCCACCCAACCCTTTGCTAGAACAAATAAATTTGGAGAATATACAAGAATGTTGGACCAGTGAGTTCCAAACAACCCCTTCAGGGTATGGATACCTATATTCCTCCCTGCAAAATGAACGACCACAACTGTATCTGAAAGGGTAACTACATCACTCATAGCAACATCTTCTCCAAGCACAAGATTAATCCGATGTAACTGCAACTTTATGCAGGTTTTTGTGAGACTTGTAGCACCTAGGTTTTTCATACATCAAAGAAGCTAGTTTTTTGTACAATTTGACTTGCTACTATTGTTGTTACATTGATCATGATCATCATTTTTTTCTCTAATCCACATAAAAATTTCATTAGGTGCACACACACATACACACACACACATATGTATATAAACAATTTAGAATAAATGATCATTTTTATATATTAAAAATTGAAATTGATATTTTTTTAAAACAAAATGTGTAAAACAAATTGATGATCCTTTAAAACATAAACATGTCATCTACGGTGTTGATTAACAACATGCACACCATAAAAATGCATCTTACAAAAACTTTCCACACTGTTAAGATACATATTATTATTATTATTGTTCCACTTGTGGGGTCACATCAACACCTATCAATGTGTCTTGTATTATCCAATGCATCACAAATGCCACATTCATACAATCCAAACGACACCAATAAGTTAGGAAATTTTATTATTTACGCAATATTAATAGTTCTCTTTATTATGTATGGTGGTATCAATACTTGTGCATCCATGCTTTCCGTGAAGCACCTAGGAGAGCTTAGGAAAGGATCAATCAACCCTTCTTCTAACACAATATTCTTATTGATGGGATATTCGAGAAGGACCATCCAAATCTTCCTCTTGATGAAGAGGGCCCTAAGGAAAGGTTAGTCGAACCTTCCACCAAAATAATATTACCATTAAGGTAAAATAAGGGAAAGGATCAATTGACCCCTACTTTAACATATAATTCTCGTTAGAGGGGGAGCCAAGGAAGGGTCGATTGATCCTTCAACATTGTATTATTGTTGAGAGAAATCCAAGGGAAGAGTCTAGTGATCCTTCATCCTATATAATATTCTCATTAAGGGTCATATAGGGGAGGATTCATTTTATCCTTTCTATAGCATAGAATTGTTATCACGGAGGGGGGGGGTAACATAAAGGTCTATTCACCCTTCCTCTAGAAAAGTATTTTCATAGAGGAAGAAAAGGGAAGGGTCATATTACTCTTCCCGCAAAATATAACTCACATTGAGGGTACCTCATTGAAGGGATGGTAAACCCTTCCTCCATGATAGAATTGTTCTTAATGGGGAACTCAAGGCAGAGTTGGTTGACCCTTTCTCTAGAAAATAATTATTGTCAAGGGAGAACAAGGGAAAGGGTTGATCAATATTTCCTCTGGGATGATGATCCAATTATGGAGAAGTGGGGAAGGATTATATAAGTCATACTCATACATAGAACTCTTATTGAGAGGATCCTTAGGAAGGGTTGATAGAATCTTACTCCTTAATAGAATTACCATAGAGGGGGGGATTGAGGAAGATTCGATCAACTCTTCCTCTAGATTAGTATTTTCATCAAAGTGCTGCTAGGGGAAGGGTTCATCAATGCTTCCTACAATATAATATTATCGTCAAGGGTGATCTATTAGAAGGGTCAATTGAACCTTACTCTAGAATAATATTCCCATTGAGGGAATGTTGTAGAGATTTCTTCCTATGGATAGAAAGAAGCCCTCTTAGGTTAAAGCAGGATAAACTAACTCTAATCTAATAAAAAAATGAAACAAATGCTATCTTGAATCCTAGATCAAACAAGTATTTCAAGATTTGATTATTGAAGAATATGAGAGAATATGACTCACCTTTTACTCTGATGCTTGTCCCGCTTGTAATCCAGATCTCGAAGTCCTCGTGATGAATCTGTTAAGATGAGATAAGATACACGCATATACAATTCTCCAAGTACCTTGAATTACAAGTCATAATCCAAATCTAGCTATATACAAATAATGTAATTGAATCATAATCAACATACACAAATTGGGAAACAAGACAAGTTATCTTTATTGGAATCTTGATAATGCTTAGAATGACTACTTGATGTCTAAGCCAACTTTCAGCACTAAGTTCCTCCTCTAGATATCTCTGCAAAAGTCTCAAGATCATAGGTTGGATTCCCCAAAAGTCCTCCCTTTGGCTCATGGAAGGCCTCTATTTTATAGTGTTTGGAAGGGTTAACCATAAGGAGAGTAAGGTGGATCTAATGAGTGTTTATTGGATCAGCCAAACTAAACAGGGAGAGGGGGTTGGGATTGAATCAGGATTGATAATCCCAAGAAAATATCTCGAAGGATGAGATCCATGATCCATGGCAAAAGGCTAGAAAGGGATTTTCATGCCCCCAAGTCTGAGCATAATGCAATAATAATCTAGATTATCATGCCCTAGGGTCTGAGCATAACGAAAAAACCCTCATTTTTGCTACCCAGCAGATGTGCAGAGCACAAAAATCTATGCAGATAGGGTCAGCTGTTATGACACGTGGCAGGTAAGGTCATGTCTTCGGCATTCAGTAAATGGGTTTTGCTCTTAGGTGTGCATATGAGACTAAGGAGGGAGCCAATAATGTATGATGGTCATTAGGGAGAAGCATCGCTAGGTTACATAGTAAAAATATGTGACACTAGGGCTCAATGTGTAACTTTGAGGTATAATAGATGCCCCCTAAAGTGTGAGGTCAGAAGAGATTGATTGCCGAAAGAATTTACCAATAGATTTTGTGGAGATAGCATCGAGGGAAGCAACGAGGAGCTGAAATAGAAACAAGATGTCAAAAATACCACCGAGGTGGGCATACCCATGCTTGGAACAACTAACTCAAAGCATGGTTGCTGACCAATACATTGCAGATCCATGAGTATTGAGATGATGAGTAGAGTTTCCTAATTTATTTAGGGTTTATTATAGAGAAAGTACATGAACCTAAGAAGGATGAGATAGAAAACCCCATTCCAAAAGTTGATTTCCCTAGGGTTTCTAAAGGTCAGGTTAAGAAATATTCATATGTAAAACCGCCAAAAGAAATTCCCGTGAGAGAAACTAGAAGTCAAAAAATAAATGATCCATCTGAGTTTGAGAAGTATGTTGAAGAAAATCTAGTTCCTATTACATGTGAGAAAGAAGTGAATGTTAAAAGGGGAAAGCATTAAGAAATAGGCACATTTCTCCCAGAATCCAGTCAAAATAATCTAGTTACATTAGTGGCAGATTAATCTTGGAGTCTGCATAAACAAGAGAAATTTAGAAGGTCATCCATATGAGTTAAGCCAGAGATATATGTATTTTCAACTAGGATGCCACATACTAGACCTACAAATAAAATCAGAATGAATGCTAGGGATGCCATGGACCCTTCGTTTAAGAAATATGTTGTTATTAGTGTTGAAAAATATTCTGATTAGGAAGATGAACGTGATGTTAGGCTTGATAATGAGGTTGCTCAAACTTTTATCCAGATTGAAACATGATTGCATAATATGACTAATTTTCCTGGAGATGATTATTTAGAACATGTATATTCAGAGATGAAATTAGAAATAGAGGATATTATTACATATATGTTTAATTCAAAGAATAATGGAAAGTTTGTAAACTTTTAGGATTCAAAGAAAGGAGAATCTCGAGTTTTAGATGAATCTGAACTTATTAAAGAGATAATGACATATGAGATAACTGTATCTCAAACTGTACAGGAAAAAGAAAAAGAAATAGAAGAGCTCCAATAGGAGGTGCTCAGGCTTGAGGTTTGAAATGAGCATTTGAAAAAGGAAAACATTGGAATCAAGAAAGAAAAGGAAGAGATTGAAAGGGATTATGAGCAACCTGTCACTAAACATAATATGTTGTGTGATTTGGCTGAGAAGTCTATAGATAAAAGGAAGAAGCTTAGTCCGAAGAGTAAACAACTTCTTAAGAAAAATAAGAAGTAATTCAAGAAGAACAAAATGCTTAAGAGGAAACTACAGAAAAGGAAACATTAAATGAATTGAATCCTTTTTTATATATTGTGTTTTTTTCGTTATATTACTAAGAAATCTGTATGGTTTGGAAGCATCAGGTTATACAAGTTAGTCAATGCAAGAAATTTTCAAGTTCTAGTAGCACTTTTCTTGGAAGGATTGTTGGTACTGTTGAAAGTCCTAAAGATTCATTTTTTGTAATTTTTGACAAGTGGCAGATATGACAATATCAATTCCAATTATAGCCTTAGAAAGGAAGTTGTCCCTGATTTCAAATCTATTGTTATTTAGCATATCAAAGTTAATATTATGCTAAGTCAAAGGAAATCCTTTAATTATGGATCTAGAATATTGTTCTATTCTTATATTTTAGTTTAGTTTTTGATCCATATTTTTGGGATCAAACTTCCATTTTGAAAATGTCATGTAATTATAAATTAAAAAGGAAACATGTTGCAAGGGGTTTAGTTCTGAGGGATGAGAGAGAGACTTATATTTGGTAAGAGGGAGTTCGACTACTCTATTGTATATGATTAGAAACTCATGTATTTGTTGGATGGACAATATTATCTATTGTAAGCCATTTTTTACTACTTTTTGAATATGAATACACAAAAGCTTAGTATAAGTTGTTTTTACCTGGTTATAGAAACCTTTACAATAAAGTTTTTATTGTGAATGCCTATCATCTGATTGTTTTATTCCATATTCAACATTGATTGTTTTGTTCGAGAATGTTTCTCTAAAATAAGATTATCTGTCAAATGAATGTATGTTATTTAAAGTATGTGATCTTTATATTTTCATTTACTTTTATGGTATCCTAGCTTATGTATTTGCATATTTAATATCTGTCCTTCAAGTTTCATGCTTCTGATTTATGTTTACTTTAGATTTTGATGTGATCAATAACTTGATATTTCTATTTAAAAACCCATTCTTCTTTACCTTATATTAACCAAAATTCCATTAATATCGAGGTGCTTAAGATTTGCAATATACTAGTCTAGTGCAAAATTTAGGGCTAACATCTTTTGGCACCGTTTCCGGGGAATGAATATTCAGAATATTTTCCCTAGATATGTTATCCATTTAAACTGGTTTTGATGGTGAACACGATCATTTATTCAGAATCGACTATTCATCATTCACCTAGTGACTTTACATTCACATTTGTGGCTCCTCCTACTATAGCTAATTTGTATCCTAAGAAGTTGTTGAGAGGTTCCAAAGGCCAATCTAATGTTGTTTCTACAAACTCAGGTACATATGAAAATACTCCGTTTTTTGATAAAGAAATAGAAAGAGGAGAGGATACTTTTTATAGTACTCTTTTGAAAAATTTACCTCCATTTTTAGAATAAGATAAGAAATATTTGTTGACATCACCTTTATATATTCCTGAAAGTGATAGATTGGAAAGTGATGGTTCACTAGTAAATATCTTTGTTAATCCTTTAGCTTCAGAATAATTAGAGAAATATAAAGAGACTAATTCTAGAGGCCCTATAACACCTGCATTTTCAATTCCTAGTATATCTATTCCCTTGCAATCTAAAACTAAGGTCACTCCAATTATAACTAATCAACAACCTAATAGGATGGATGCAATTATTGCTGCAATGTATGCACCCTTATTTTTGCCTCAAGAAGTTCATGCCTTCCCCGAAGGAGATTGTTTGAAATATTTACCTATATTCAATGATGATGGGGAGGTAACAACATAAGAGAATATTGCACCATACTACATTTTTGCAGACAACCATAACATTGAACATGTATATGTTTGGATGTGGGTGTTTGTGCAAAGTATTTATGGCGATGTCAGAAAATGGTTTAGGAAGATTCCTCCTAATTCCATTATTGATATTGAAGAGTTGGATCAGAATTTCCTTAGATAGTGGAGTGATAACAAGACTATTAATACTACATTACTAAATTTGGTTCTTTGAGAAGGAAATCAGAATAATATATCTCAAAATTCACTAAATGATTCAATAAATTGTATAAAAAGATTCAAGATGAAATTAAACTGACGTAAACATATGCAAAGTTGACATATGAAAATGATTTTGATGCTGAATTTTCTTTGTTACTAAGGGAAAGAAGATCAATTACTTTGATCAATATGCAGGAAGTAGCTTTGGAGGTGGAATCAAATATTTTGGCAGCATAAAAACTTAAGGGTAAGATGAAGAAGAAGATAGTAGTAAGAAGAAATTAAAGGAAGAAAAGAAAGAACAAACTTCTGCAGCCAAGTCAGTGAATAATGCAATGGAAGAAATGTCCAAGATTATCAAGGAATTATCTTCAAAGCTTGCAAAAATGGATACGGAGAATAGAAATCAGAACAGGCCTGCACAAAAGGAAAATAATCAGAATCCTAACCAATCTAGGAGACCTATCAATCCATGTTTTCTACTAGATGAAAGAAGAAATAACGATTATCAGAATATCCATCCTCCCTTCCAGAACAATTTGGTTGATGATCTCGAATAAATTAATGGAACTTGAATTGATGAGTTGGACCAAGAAGTAAATCATCTTGAAGGTAATTTAACATGCAGTTATTAATTCAACTAATTATTAGAATTCATTAAAGACATATCATAGGAATGATAATATTTTTTAGTAGATTTCAATTCTTCCTAGTTAGACAACTGATATTTATCAATCTCATCCACAAAAGAGATATTATTTAAGGTCTAGTCAGAAGCAAACTTCAAATGTTAAAAAGAAGAAAACAGTTAACTCAGTAAAACATGTGACAATAGATGGGTCATGAAAAAGGTAAGATCAACAGAATATAAGAGAAAAGGGAGTAGAAGTGAAAGTAACAGATAAGTACTCATCCCTCAATTTAGAATATGAAATTAATAAAATCACAATTCTTGTTCCATTAGCAGAGTTAATGAAAAAACAGTCTTATAGAGAGTCCGATTTTAAGTTTCTTCAGCCTTCTATCAATTCGTTTCCTTCTAATACTGTTAATATGCAATATGAAAATCCTACTATAATTTTTGTCCCACATTTGGAAGATAAAACTGACTATCCTATACCTTTCTCTATTACTATCATTGTTCATGACAAAATGTTGCATAACTGTCTTGCATATTATGTAAATTCTCATACTTTCATGCCACATGTAGTTATGGAATCTTTAGGGTTGAATGTTACTAAGAATTTTCATGATTTATATTCCTTTGAATCTAAATCAGTGAAATTTTTTGGGGTCATTAAATATATTGTTGTTAGTCTTTCCTAATTACCCATGAAAAGTGTTTTAATGGACATAGTTTTTGTTTATATTCCCCCAAATTTTGGCATGCGTTTATCTAAATCATGGGCTAAAATGTTAGGTAGAACATTGCAAATGGATCTTACATATGCAACAATTCTTGGATCTTGTATTATTCACATAGATCTTGGATCTTGTATTATTCATATCAATAATCAAATGACTGATTGTAAACATATTATTTCTCAGAAGTAGGAAGTTGTGTAGAATATTGTATGAAAGATGTACTTCGATGGGTTTTCTTCAAAAGAACGTTCAAGAGCAGGGATAGTTTTGGTGTCTCTTTGAAATGATGTCATTACCCTAGTGTATAAGCTTGAATTTGAAACCACAAATAACATAGCAGAGTATGAGGCATTGGTTTTGGGTTTAAGAGTAGTTAAAAGTATGAATGTCAGGAAGTTGACATCTTTTGTGACTAAGAGTTGATCATCCAATAGGTAAAAATTGTCGGAGATATGGATCTAAGTAAACCATCTTACCTATATATGCAACAAATTAATATATCAACAATAAGTACAAAAAAGAGAACAAGAGACAAGAGTACACCAGATATACGTGGTTCACCCAATTGGGCTACATCCACGGGTGTTGATGTATATGTAACTTCAGAATGTATTTCACCCATGTATTTCATCTATGTATATTGTACTCCTATAGAGATGTTATTATTCCTCTATACGGAAGTGTCGTCATTTGTATTGACAAGTGTCGCAAGTGTCGTAACTTGCTGATGGGTTATTAGACCACCATGTGTGGGGTCGAACTTGATTAAGTTAATATTGGGTTATTGTACTAAGCTAGACAAGTCGGCCCCATAAGATTATTGGGAAATCAGGACAAGTATAAATAGAGATCTCCTGATCTCTTTTTGGATCACTCAGAACTCACTCTTCCTTCACTTGGAAAGTGGCACACATGTGAGGAGGAGGATCAGCTGCTAAGAGGAGTCTATCTCTATGTACTTTGGTTGTACTATTGCTCTATCTATCTTTGAGGAAGTTGTGGGTTTTTCTGTAATGTCCCAAATTTAGCATTGGGTCACAATGGCCTAATCACATTGGCCCTATTCATTAGAGTTTGTCAAATTGATGCTAAAGGTCAAATAATTGCCAAGGAGCAAAATTACTAGTTTCCTAGGTTTGGGGTGGAAGCTTTGGGATTTGGAATAATGGGGTTAATAAATTATGTTTGAAAATTAGAATGGCATAAATATTTAATAAAGGAGCTCAATAAATATATACAAGTTAAAATCAAAGTGGCATTTGATCATGAAGACACATGGAGGAAGTGGGACCCACATATGGCTAGATTTCCCCACTACACTTGGCATCATTCTCTCACCAATTCGAATTCAAGGTGAATGGTAACATACTTGGGGGAGTCCAAAAGGTATTATTCATGGAATGACTCATCCAAGGTCGAAATATAGAGGAAGAGTAACTCCCATGGAAGAGGAAGAGGCAATTTGAATCTAGTGAGACACTTGGGCTAGATTCCCTAGCTCTATGACAACAATGATGAAGATGCTATGACACCTATGACACAAATCAGACCTGAAGGCTGACATATGACATATATGACATGTCAGGCCTAAAAATAGAATCCAAGAGGGAGATCAAGAGTGTTAGGGAAACTAAGATGCTTCCACATGTGATTTGGTGGAAGTGGGAGACTAGGAATTGTTGTACAAGTGCGTTCTTTGGAATCTCTTCCCAACTTGAGTTGGCATGAGTCTCTTGGAAGGAATTCGACCCATGGAGGACATTAGAACTTTATAAATGTCGATAAAAAGGAATGAAACCAGCTTTTTATCATTTGTATAATTTTCAATTACATTTGTGAAGAGGGAGAGCTAGTGGATGACTAGTTGCTTGCCTTAGCTAATTTCAAGGGTGAAAGATTCCCATCCAAGTTGGCAATTGGAGAGGCCATTCAGACCTTTCATTTGGAGCTTCAATGGAGTATTTATTTTCAGGTGTAAGCTACAGGGAAGCTTATGGTTTCTTCTATTGCAGCTCACTCCTTCAACCATTTCCCTTTTTGATGGCATATTCTTGATCCTTGAGGGAGGGCGTTCTTGGTAAGATATTGTACTCTTTGGGGGAGCTTCTAATGTCCCATTTCTTTTGTAATATGAATTAAATACTCTTTTCTTCATCTCCATAAATTTTGAGGTCGAACTTCCAAGTAGAAATGTATAAATCTCAATTTTAATGAAAGAATAGTGCCATTTCCCCACTACCTTGTTGTGAATCAATGTAATGCTGATGATTTCAAATGAATGGATGACCCTCTGATGCATTTATGATTAATGGACTTCCATGGATGTATTTTACAAGTTTCATGTACTATACTAGAGCATTTGAAGTATTTTTACTCAGTTTAATTGCATTGGGAGAAGAAATAGTGCCATTTCCCCAAGGGTCGAATTGGTGATTTTGGAAGTTGAATGGGAGAGGGTTGGAACATATATAATAATCAATTAATGGTTCAAATGATACATTAATAAAATTATTAATACATCCCCTACCTCTTTTCAGAAATTTGAGTGGCTTTGGAGGCATTTGGGAAGCCATTTTCAGTACTTACCCCAGGGGGATTTGAAACCCAAATTACTAGTAAAATTGCATACTTGGTCCAGAATATTAAGAGAGTTTGCAGAGGTATTTTCGTGGCCATATGTCATCCTTGAACATAATATTCAAGTCCTAATATCATTCATACACCTTCCTTGAATATTTGAAATCATTTGGAGTCAATTTGAGACCTAGAGACCAATACTAGTCAAAGGGAAATCACTAGTAAAGTTACCTACATTGACCAGATTTGAAAGAGGATTTGTAGAAGTATTTTAAAGGTCCAAATTCATCCCTGAAACACCTATTTATGTTCTAATATCATTCATATACCTTATCAGAATATTTGGGATCATTTGGGGCAAATTTGGGACCTAGAGATCAAAACTAGTCAAAGATCGAACTAGGTAAAAAAAAGTGAAAAATTGCCATTTTAATAAAATTCCTAACAAGGGACATTACATTTTCACCTTAGGGTTTTCCCCACAGAAACTATGTGTGTCTATTGTCTCTTATGTTTTCTTATTGTTATGATTGACATGCTTGCTATGATTGATATGCATTGATATACTGTACATGTTATTCTCTCAGTAAAGATCCTAGAGTATCTTGAATTAATGCTCAAAATTTAAGGAAGGTAGTCTTGTATTATCTCCAGAATATCTCCCTCAATATTACAAGAGAGCAATGCCAATAAAGCCAATACAATATAGAAATAATTGTGTGAATAAGTAAAGATCATGTTTGAGATGTGACCTCCTTGACTCTATTATATACTAAGAGATGAGGAGGAATTACTCTCACATATTACATGTGGTATAATATAATTCTCCATAATAACATCTCTTTATATAATAATGAATATCAAACGTATATTTAACCATAATGAATATGGGATATAATGTATTACTCTTTTACATAATATTGTCGATATCTTTTGACATAATACAAAGACATTATTACCTTCCAAGGAATATAAAATATTTCAACACTCCCCCTTAATAATGGATGGGAGAAAATCCCACTAAAAAAGGAAGGAAGGAGTCATTACTGCTCCCCCTTGATGACAACTTCCCTCATCCCAAGTAAGGAACGCAAATACACATATTTCGCTGCTATTAAGGATTTGGTAAAGATATCGGCTGTCTGCTGCTCTGTAGGACAATACTCAAGAGAAAAGAACACCATTTGCAATGAGACCTCAAATGTAATGAGCATCAAGATCGAGATGCTTTGTCTTGGAGTGATATACTATATTATAAGCTAGCTGAATTGCACCGTGATTGTCACACTTCAACAGAGTGGACAATTTTGGAACCAGACCAAGCTTAGTGAGAACATGCCATAACCAAACTGCTTCTTTTGTTGCTTCTTTGGCTTCTCTATACTATGCTTCACATGAATATAAAGAAAGAGTCTTTACCTTTTTGCTAGACCAAGAAATCAGACCTGAACCAAGTTGAAATATATAACTAGTAGTTGACCCTCGATCAGAACTGTCACCAGCCTAGTAAGAATCTGTATAACTAGAAAGTGAAATTGTATTACCGGTCGAATAAAAAACACCATAGTGCAATGTCCCCTGTAAATATCTCAGAATTCTCTTTGCTGCTTGCCAATGAATTTTATGAGGTTACCGCATGAACCGTGAAACCATACAGACGACGAAAGAGAGATCTGGTCTGCTGTGAGTTAAATATATCAAACTTATGACTAGCTGACGATAAGGAGTAGCATCAACAAGAGGAGTAGTACACTCAATAGTTAACTTTACACCGGACTGAAAAGGTGTACGAGCAAGTTTACAATCACTCATGTGGAAAGAAGCCAATAAATATGTAGCATACTTCGGTTGAGAAATAAAAATACCATCTTCCAAATGCCAAATGCCAAATGCCAAGTTTGAAGACCCAAGAAATAGTCCAATATACCGAGATCAGTAATTTCAAACTGCTTTTGAAGATCACTTTTCATACTTTGAATGAGAACAAGTTGGCTTCTAGTGATAATACAGTCATCCACATATAAAACAATAACAATGATATTATCATCAACATGATTAACATACAGGTTAGGATCATATATACAACGTATAAAACCATTATTCAAGAAATATGCATCAATTTTATCATACCAAGCCATAGGTGCTTGTTTAAGACAATATAAAGACTTGTGTAATTTACATACTAAACTTGATGATTCAACATTAATAAAACCAAGAGGTTGTTGCATATAAATGTATTCATTAAGATCACCATTTAAAAAATCACTTTTAACATCCATTTGGTGTATTTCCCATTTATAAGATGTAGCAATAGATAAAATGGTTCTTATTGTATTCAATTTAGCAACAGGAGAAAAAGTTTTATTATAATCTATACCTTCAAGTTGATTAAAACCTTTTGCAACTAATATAGCTTTATACTTTTCAATCTGTCCTTCTGCAATAAATTTAGTTTTATAAACTCATTTACAACCAACTAAATGATTTCCTGAAGGAAGAGGAACAAGATACCAAGTCTTGTTGTTCATTAAAGAATCATACTCAACAGACATAGCTTGTTCCCAATGAGGATTACCCTTAGCTTCAGTATAAGAGGTAGGATCATCTGTGGCCAAAAATTTGGTTATAAGAGCAAAGTTAAATCTAGTTCTACGACTATCGGAAGGGATTCTGATATCACTTCCTGCAGATTCAAGAGTTTTTGGGGCCCAAACAGGAAGGTTAGAAGGGAGAGAAGTCAATTCAGAAGATTCGAGACATTTAGGTGGAATACTTGAAGAAGAAGAAGAAGGTGAACTAAGATCAGTCCCAGAACTGGAAGGAGTAATCGAGATAGGAGTAATAGGTGATAAGGGAATATTCAGAGTAACATGAGGTTCAACAGACTTAGGTGGTGGAGAGACTTCAATAAAGTGAACATCTCTTCTAATGATGAGACTTTGATTAGAAGGATCAAACAACCTATAAGCCTTAGAGTCCTCATAATAACCAATGAATATACACTTGTGAGACTTGGGTTCTAACTTTTTCCGTTTTTCATCAGGAATATGAGCCCAACATTCACAACCAAACACTTTAAAGTTACTAATATCTGGTTTCTTACCATTCCATTTTTCCTCAGGGGTAACATGCTTAACAAGTTTTGTAGGAACCTTATTTAAAATAAAGTTAGCACAACTTATGGCTCCAGCCCAAAATTTCTTATGTAATCCTTTAGAATAAAGCATACATCTATCCATTTCAACTAAAGTTCTGTTTTTTCTTTCAGCAACGCAATTTTGTTGAGGTGTGCAAGGAACAGTCTTTTGATGTTGAATTCCAAGTTTAGATAAAAATACTTCAAATTCTTTATTAATAAAATCCCCCTCATTATCAGTTCTTAAAGTCTTAATATTTTTACCAAATTCATTTTCAACCAATGATTTAAATATTTGAAATTTAGAAAAAGTTTCACTTTTATTTTTCAAGAAATAAACCCATGATTTTCTACTAAAGTCATTAATAAAGGTAAGAAAATAGACTGCATGTGATATAGAAGGAACTTCAAGAGGACCACAAATATCACTACAAATTAATTGCAAATTTTCTTTAGCACGCCAAGCTTTACCTTTATCAAACATTTCTCTATGATGTTTACCAAGAACAAAACCTTCACAAACACCACTAGTAGACGAAACATTAGGCAAGTGTTAACACCCAAAAATTGCTCACTAGCTCATTTCCCTATTCACATGACCCATTTGTCCACTTTTTCCACCACTTGAGCCTGTAAAACCTTTAAAAGGTCACCAAAAAGACCATAATACACCTTTTCCCCCTCAAAATATGTATTTTTCCTCAAAAAACCCTAAAAGAGGGTCCGAGATTCCCAAAAATCAATTAAAAGAGAATAATATTCAAAAAATATTCAAAAAAAGAAAAAAGAGGGAAAAAGAAACCTAAACCATTTTGGTCAATACCATTGGTTTCCTCAAACCATAATGGTATTCCCCATCACCAAAAAACTATAAAAAGGTAATAGGGGCTCCTCACTATTCATCCACATTTCATCCTATACTTATGCTGCCAAATTCCCTTTGAGAGCCATTGCCTCCCTTTTAAGTTTGAAGATCCCCATTGAAGCATTCGAGAAGAAGATACCATTCGACATTAGAGCACCTCAACCTTGGAGTTGTTCAAACTCACCATCCTCACCATTTGAGGTAATGCAAAAGATCAAATTTTTTATTTCTTGTTTTTTATTATGGATCTCATTGTTTATTGTTCTTAAATCTAGTTTTTATTTCTTTGCACATGTTAGATTAGATTTACTATTATTTACATTTGTTTTTACTTTTACATTGAGATTGCTGCTACAAGTTAGTAGGTGCTCTTTAGCACATGCTTGGTTGCAAAACCAAGCAACAGTTTTTGGTGACTCCGCTGGTTTTTTAACTTTGAATCTTTGATTTAGATCTATATTTTAGTTGTTTTTTCCCTTTAATGTTGTAGATCTGCCATATTAGATAGACCCTTGCTTGATACCCTAGCCATTGGCCTGTTCTGCAGCCTAAAACATCCCAAAATTTAAATTTTTGGGTTCATTTTTTGGTGATGTTTTTCGTTCATCGCATTGCGGCTTTCGGCCCGACAGTCGCGATTCACATTGTGGCTTTCAACCTGTTTTCCACACTGCACATCACGGCCAGTAGCCTCGTTTCTGTGGGGCACATCGCGTGTTTTAGCCTGATACCTATGATCCGCCACACAAGTTTTACCCATATCGTTGCAATTCACATCGCGACTTTCAGCCCCACTGGTGCGATCCACATCGCGACTTTGCCATAAACAGTCGCGATTTTTCCTATTTTGTACAACCCATTTTTTTGAGTTTTTCTCATTTCGGCCCATTTTTTCCAGCCATCTTCCCTGCATTTTTGGACATCCCACTGCTTTATTTTTGCAATATTTAAAACTCTTATTTATTTCCTGTTTTATGCTTTGCTACATCATTTAAAAAAAAATTCAGTTTAGTGAAAGAAAAAGATTGAAGCATTTTTCAATTAAAAATTTCAAGCTTTACAAATTAGAACTATAATTTTAATTTGTTCCATATTTCACCCAAGCGACTTCATTTTTATGTTATTTGCTTTACCATAAGTTTTTAAAGAATTCCTCATATTTTTTGAAAAGTTTTTAAAAGCATTTACATTTAAATCATTTTCTATATTTACATTGCTGTCTATTTTGCAAGTTGAAATCCTTATTTTAATTTGTGAATTTTTTGCCCACGCAATGCATCTTTGTTTTAAGTACATAACCACACCATCACACAATCCATCACAATAAATCCAAGTGAGCCTTAAAAATTCTCTTAACTCAACCAACATTCTAACTCCATTTGGGGAACACCAAAAGAATATTGTAGTTAGGTAGGACTGGGGGGATAAGTATCCAAATAACACCACTCACTCACTTACATGTTGAGACATAGTGGTTGACATTTAGGGTACCAAAATCCCTTATTATTTTTTGACACGGTTTAAAGCCAATTCGTTGGAAATGCCTCTCCCTTAGGAGGGTTGAAGTAGCCAGACTGGTTCCAGAGGCTTGAATGGAATACCGCAATCCATTCAGTCACCGAAGGATATCTACTCGTTTTTCTCATTGTATCACCCTTGTGGGAGTACAACGGTGATAGAAAAAGAGATGCAGATTCACCTAGCTGGACGTTTCATGAACGGGGTATCTTAGTGGCCCATTTTCTAGGATTGACTACCTGGTATCCCTCCTGGTAGGGGGATATCTAGCCTTTGATTCTACAATTTATATTGTCTGACTTGGATTTCATCACCTTGCAGAGGATATGTCTTGTTGAGTCATAATACTTTTTAGTTGGGTGTTTGCATGCTCTATTAACTCCCCTTGGTCAGTGAGTACACATTTTTCTATTTTTAGGAGCCATTTGCATGTTGGTTTTCTAACCACATTTTTTTATTACTCCACTTACTATAGCACAGCTGTTATAGTAAGTGTTTTGAGTTTGGTTGTTGGCCTAAGTGCCATTATTTTTTACGCTCCCCTCTTGCACACACGGTTTCATGAGGGCTTTCAAGCTTTCCACTCACCACCACCCAGTAGTTTTAATTGACAACTCTCACCATTGAGTCCCTGAGACGTTCTAGGAGTTTTCGAGGTGAACCCCCACAATACGGTTCACTTGACACCACTTTTCATAGACGAAGAGCATTGTCACTCGACTCTACACCTCATCGTCATAGAACCCCATCATCTGATTCTGACGCACCTCATTTCACATCTGACTCTAAGGAAGAATTCAAAAACCCCATCTACACCGCACCCACTAGCCATATGGCTGGCACAACTTCAGACCCCTTTTTTTGAGGGACTGTTGGAGGAACATCAAGCACCCCTGCTACTACAATGACCATTATGGTAGCCACAACTACTACACCTATTTTTGGTATTCCGAACATGGGACCCACACCCACCTTAGGTATGCCCAATATGGGACCCACCCCTATCATCACCGCCACTACTCAGATCCCAGTGATTACTAGAACCATTCCAAACCCATCTGTAACTCATGTTGCACTTGGCAGTGCTAGCTCCTCCCACTTATCTTTAGGTGGGGGGAACATCCCTTTTACAACTAATATCCCCCTTTGGGGTAGTGGCCCAATTCATAATCTACCACTAGCACTTATGCCCCACCAACCATGTCACATACCTCTGCCAGCCTACCATTTATGGCTAGTCTTAACTTACTAGACCTGGCAAGGTTAACAAATGACCCAATTAGACATGACCCTACTTGGCCCCCCATGCCCACAAAACTCCCCTTAGACATCCCAAAGTTTGAAGGGAAGGCTGGAGAAGACCCACAAAATCATGTTATGTCCTTTCACCTATGGTGTTCCTCAAACTCCATTGTAGATGATTCTATTCAACTCCAACTTTTACAAAGAACTTTCACTGGCTCGTCATCCAAATGGTATATTGAGAAACCACATGGGACACACCCCACGTTTACATCCCTCACCTCAACTTTCCTACAGTTCCTTCAACTATCCGTACTCTATGATGCAGGATTAGAAATCCTACTGTCTTGTAGACAGAGTATGACCACCCATATCAAAAATCACATCCATGAGTGGCGTATACGTCATAGTTTCTGCAATATTAAGCTAGACGACCGTATCTTCCTGGATTGGTTCCTGAAATCACTCCTCCCTCTAATAGAAGGATGTATCTTTTGAACAACCCCAGTTGGAAGAAGAAGCCATTTTAAAAGCCCAACAGTTCGACCTGAAATATGCCTAGTCTAGATATTTATACACAATATTACCTGACGCCCCGCACGGCAATCCATCCCGGAATGACACGCCAGTAGAATCCCATGTCACCGACGGTATCATTGGCCAGGTTATGGCACAAAACAAACCTTTCACCATGATGAGTACCAACAATGCCCCACACCTTTCTAGGGCCACATCTCATTCTAGAGCTACAACTTCATATTCTCCAATGACGACCCACCACACTCATGCACCCTCATGTCCACCACATTGTTATGGGAAAGCACCATTAGCTTATGTACCACCTCCATATTACAACCAACAAGTCAATCAGACTCTGGTTCACCCACAAGCCCAATCGGCTTATTACCCTCAACAAGAAGCACCTCTTGCTCCAACACTTCCAATAGATCAATTATTGGGCCCAAGTTGGGACAAAGTTTTGGTAACATTTTTTATAAGCAGGAAACGCTGAGCTGAGCGTAGCTCAGAAGAAGATGCAATTTTGTCTAAGTGTTGAAGGTGCTGCGAAGCTGTGTGTAGCATCCAAGTTTTGACCATACTGCGAAGTTGTGTGCAACATCCGAATTTTGGAAGAACCGCGAAGACCAGCGCTACGAGGAAGCAGTGCTGTGAAGCAGTTAGGCCACGTGGAGCCAGCAAATTGGAGTGCTGGACAAGGATCAGGTGCAGGTATCGGATGGACCAGTAGTGGTCTAATTTTGGAAAGATGCTCTAAAAGTGTTGAGCGGCGGGCACGAGCAAATCAGGAAGGCAGGCAATGCACGAGTTTGTTAAGGAAATGATAGCTCAGGGAAAGCGATGGCTTGGCACGCCTGGTGGGAGAAACCGTTAGAGATGAACGGTTCATAGAAAGGGACCTGTTGGCACGTGTGCGACAGGAAGACCGATAGCGATAGAAGGAAGACGTGGAGAACTGCCACGATGAAGCAAACGCTACTAGATGCTAGCAAGCTGGTTTAGGGAAACCGACATAGTTTTGTAAACCCTAAGGGTTTTTGGGTTAGGTCTTTGGCATTGTAAAGACATGACCTTCAGGCATCATCTATTTAAGAAGACAATTTTGTATGGGATGGGGTTACTCTTTACTTTTGCTGTTACAATTTTGGATTGTTGTATTGTAAAATCTCTTTGAGCTAAGAAGATTGTAAAGGCTCTGTAGCTGTGTGCACAGAGACTTATCTGAGAGGAAGGAGAGTCTATAGCTGTGTGCACAGACTAAGAACGGTTGTCCCCATCCTTTATAAAGAAATATATTACCAACTGTTCTTGTGGACATAGCTTCCCACCCGAGGGAGTGAACCACGTTAAATCTCGTGTTGTGTGATTGTTTTTTATGAATGAATGCTTATCTGTATTTTATGTAAATGAATGTCTAGATGTTTCCTTGCATGTTGTTATGAGAGAACTTTGATATGCATTTTCCTTCATAAGAAGTATGGAGATGATATGTTAAGTTCTGTGTGAAGAGATGAATGATGAACTTTTAGCGTTGTGTTTGAAGACAAGGAATCAGTAATTTAGTTAAACACTTTCCTATACGCAGTAAAATAATGCTTAACAATTGGATTGTATAGTCATATATGTTCAAATCGCAGCACCCCAACTTAACGAATGAATGTTAGAAGAATAGCCAGTTAAGTGTCTGAATGAGTGGATGAGTGATATTCATTTCAGTGCCTTAAGTGTTTTCAAGATAACCCAAGTATAGAATAAAGCTGCATTGTTTGCAGCTTCAGAAGAAGTCCCACGGTAGAAGAACATAGTGGTGTGGATAGCAGCATTGTCCATCACTACGTAGTCTCACCTCGCAGCACATACCCCCTATTGTGTTGCGTAGTACGTCCGTCCAAGCAACTTATCACTGAATGTGGAAACCTAATTCCGTAGTACCCCATAGATACACCTCAGTTGAGACCTCAACCTACTCGTAAGTTGTTGCCAAAAGGGCCAGTGGGAAGGGGTTTTGTTGGTCAAAGGGAAACCGCAAAGAACCTGGGTCTTATAGAAAACCTTTGGTTCAGTTATAGCCAACAAATGGTTCTATTGCCACGCTAGAATCCGTGATGAGTTGCAATTGTGTTGAGTGATGAAGAATACCAGTTCCCGGAAGGCTCTGACAACTGGCATCCTGAAAAGATAGAAATCCAAGCTTGGTGGGACAAGACTAGAAGAGACTTTGCAAGGCAAGAGAATAGACATCCGTGTCTATCTGACACACAGTGGTTGGATAGATATATGTGGGAAGATGTTCACGAGATTTTTTGGGCATCATTTCCAAACGAGTTGCACGCGTGGATATCGCGTATTGCAGAAAAGAAAACTTGTTTTCAAGGAGGAGTTCCTACAGAGTGGACTCTTGAGCTCACAGCGCAGCTCAAAGCAATAGACATCCCATTGACACGCGTAGTTGATTTTTGGGTCGATCATATGCTAGAAGGTTTCGTAATAGAATTTGCTGTAGACACACTCAAATCCTACAGCCAGGAAAAAGCATACTTTTTCGGAGGTTTCCAAGGTAAGTTGCTGAATAATCTCAGTCTATACATTAAGATGTTGTTAGTTGAGAAAGGTGTTTTAAGAATGCAATAATATTCTTAAGTTTGTCATGGTAAACAGTATATATAGTGATCTTAACGAAGATACCCATAATCTTAGAAGTGGTAAGAGATATAAATTTAATAAGAATATTGGAGGCCCTGGACTCCATATTAATACTGAGATCCTGTGTAACCTTGACAACAAAGCCACACCACCATTTACCCCTGAGAACCCACTGGCTGCAGAGACCGCACCACCTTTATCTCAAAACCCACCCGCTACACAGCCCACTGCGCAGAATACTTAGCCCAGTACATCTATCCCGGTAAGCAAAATTGTATTCACTGCACAGATCCCTTTATAGCAGCCGCACACTAATTCAAGCACCCCACCACCTAGTAGCACAATGGAAAACATAGATATGAAGCTCCCAATATTCAAAGGAACTGGCCTAGAAGACCCTGACTAGCATTGGTTTCTTTGTGAAGTCGTATGGAGTGTAAGACAAATCCAGGATGATGCAGTGAAAAGAGTACAGCTCATCACCACTTTCAGGGATAGAGCTTTACATTGGTTCATGAAGTACTCTAGCAGACAACCGTGAACCCTTGCAGAAATTAAATCTGCACTCATGGCTGAGTTTAAGAAACCCAAATCTGAATCTCAGTGTATAACCGAGTTGAAAGAAATAAAGTAGAAATTGACTGAAATAGTTTGGGATTTTGATCAGAAGTTCAAAACCCTATTGGACCAAGTAAGATTTGTTATAGCCCCAAAACAACACAAGGAATGGTTCATTGCTGCGTTGTTGCCCCATATTAGATTACCATTGATGCAGCAGAAGGTTACGTCACAGGTAGAGGCCTTGGAGATCGCAATGAAGCTAGAGGCTTCGCCGATTGGTGAGACTAGTTCTGGGATGTCTCAGATCCAGAACCAACTGATCACCCTGACACTAGAGCTGCAAAGCATGAAGAATGGCAAAGAACAAAGGTATGAACCTAGACATGAGGTTTGGTGTACAGGTTGTAAAGGAGAAGTCCATGACTGGGAGCATTGCCCTTTATTCCGTGACTATCTTAATAGCGGTGTGCCCAACCCACTAAATCAGAATCAAGCCCCATGGCGTGAAATTTGTAGAACTATAGGATACAAACCTAAAGACTACTATCTTATACAGAAATATGTGAAAACACCTAAAAATTTATACTGCAATTTCTGTAAATCAGTTGGACATGATGAATCCAACTGCCGCACATATGAGCTAATGAATGAGAGAAAACGAGATATGGACTCAATGAGAGGCACTGGCTTGTACCACGTATAAGAAGATAACCAACCGAAACAAGAGAATGCACAATATGACCAAGGAGGATACAGAGGTCGTGGTGCTGGATACTGCGGTAGAGGAAAAAAAGCTAGCCCGGCACAGGGAAGAGGTCGTGGCTAGGTCATTTGTTATAATTATGGCCAGCCAGGTCACGTATCCAGAGATTGTGTTAACCCATGCACTATGTGCAATTATTGTAAATCATTTGAGCATGTTATTGAAGATTTCCCAGTGCTAGATGTGGAAATGCAGAAAAGAAGATGGATAGATGCACCAAACATGAACGTCTAGTGGATTGTAGTAGAGAAAAGACCAGTAGACCCGAGCATCAATGTGGTCACGTACAGTGGTGCTCAGACAGGCCGCGATAGGGAGCAAAAGCTTCCACGTCAGGGTAGGCTCACACAAAGCAGTCTCCTCTTGGGATAGTATGGATAAGGAAAGCTCTGGGAAAAATACCTGCTCTCGACCTACAAAAGAACAAGGAGGTATTTATTGATGCGCGAGATACCTTCAGAGAGCTAGCAAAAGAAACACAGAGGATCCCACTGCGCAGTAAAGCACCACATATTGAAGACATGCTAGCGGCCTATGACAAAACAAGCACTGCGACAGATGTCATCACCTCCGTTGCACAATTCCTGTGAAGCTGCATGAAGCTACTCAAAAGTGAAAATGCCATAGTAGAGTTGCAGAAGCTCATAAACCAGTATGAGCCGCAGACCGGAACAAAGACTTCTGATAGCGCAGTACATCACATAAGGAAGCATAAAAGAATAGGCCGAGAAATGAGGCTTACCGCACAGATAGGAGATTTTGAAATGGATGAAGTTATCCTTGATCTGGGGTCTGAAGTAAATGTCTTAACTAAGAAAACATGGCAGCAGATGGGTCGACCAAGGTTGTCATGGTCACCTATCCATTTGAGAATGGCTAACCAAGAGAAAGTCATACCTTTTGGTCGGTTAGCTGACGTAATAGTCGACATCGATGGAGTCCAAAGTCATGCAGACTTTGAAGTTATCGAGATTGTGGATGATAGTCAACCTTTTCCTGCACTGCTAGGAATTGACTAGGCTATGGATAACTTGGATATTATAAACTTAAAAAAAAAAAGATGATATTTGAAGGGAAGCATCTTAGGGTCATCGCACCGTTGGATCTTGCAGATGGTGACAGATACAATGAGCTAATTTAGGAGGAATCCAAGGCTCAAGACTTGGACATACTATACCAGCTCATAGCAAACTAGGAAGATTACATTAATCCTACCATAGATCGTACACTTAGCTGGAGATGTGACAACTCCTGCGTCTCTGATTCGGAGGCAGGACTGGAAAATTGGAAAAGCCGAATGCATGAAGTATCAGCAAGAAGATGTGCACAAGTTACGAAATCACTGCGCTGGATCGGGAAGGAGGTAAGTCCTATCCCGACATATGATGGTTCTGCTAATGCTTATACTTTTATCCAAGAATACATTGCAGCTATTGGAGATGAGCACAAATTACCAGCATTGGATATGGTACTGTGTGACACACCCTCCAGATAGTGGAATGCGCACAAGCAGACATTGACCACTTGGGATCAATGCAGAATTAAGATGCAGATTCGGTTTGGTGACTGGGTTATCTTACCCTTTGAGAAGTTTAATGGATAGACAGATCCTAGTCAACACATTGAATTTTGTTCACAAGTATGGGTGGAAAGGCCACACACAGAATGGGTGCATCTATTTGTACATAAGCTGGATGATGACATTCCAAAGAAATGGTACATAGACTTGGAGTTGCGCAGAGAAACCACTGATTGGGAAATGTTGACTGCAAACTTCCAGAGGGACTTCAGCTTCAAGGACGAGAACCCATTGATCCATGAGGCATTGCAAATAATTAAGGAACACATATTCAGGGAAGACTATCCTCACAGAAATATGACATTAGAGGAATTCTTTGGGGTAGATCACGTTCCTGCACACCTACAGTCGGAATGGAAGGAAGATGAAGAACACTTTATCGAGTGTTACAACTTAGCCGAGGACATCGATGATAGAAATGAATACGATGAGAATGATCCGCGCAACATAAACATAGCAGAATCGGAGGGTGTGCACGATGTAGAAGGACCTTCGTTAGAAATCCCAGATATGAGCGGACCAGTAAAAACACAGAAGGTGAATATTAGCACAAAAGAAGAACCGAAGTTTGCAGCAATTCGAGATTATTGGGACAATCAGATTGTTGCAGAGATCGCAGACACCTTGCATGAGTATCAAGAGCTGTTTCTGACAAAATTTACAGAAATGAAAGGAATTCTGGGAGACCTAGGAGTCATGAAAATACCTTTGAAACCAGGCACAAACCCTGAAAGCAGAGACCGTATAGACTAAATCCATGCTACAAAGAAAGAGTACGCATAGAGCTAGATAAGATGCTTGAAGCAAGAATCATTGAACCTATTGAGGAATCATAATGGATTAGTCCCATGGTCGTTGAAGACAAGAAAGCGAAGGGTGAGATTAGGATTTGTGTTTATCTCAGAAAATTGAATGATGCTTCCATGCATGACCCATTCCCTACTCCATTCACGGACAAAGTGCTTGATAATGTTGGAGGGAATGAGGCCTATTCTTTTACTGATGGTTTTTCGGGGTATCACCAGATAAGGATTGATCCCGCAAACAGGCATAAGACAACTTTTACTATAGAATGGGGGTCGTTCCAGTACACAGTAATTCCTTTTTCCCTGAAGAACGCACCTACCATATTCTCCAGAGTGGTCGTCATAGCATTCAAAGAGTTTATGCATAAGTTTCTTGAAGCCTATTTTGATGATTGGACCGTGTTTGGCCTATTGAAGAACCATTGTGTGAACCTCAGAATGATGCTTGAGAAATGTCGACAACATCAAATCTCCTTGAATCTCAAGAAGTGTATTTTTTGCATTCCCTATGGGATTCTACTTGGGCACATTATTTGTAAGCAAGGACTGATGGTGGACCCTGCGAAGATTGCCATTATTGTGAACTTGCCAACACCAAATTCAGTCAAGATGTTGCACTCTACCTTAGGTCATATTGGATACTACAAAAAAATTATAAAGGGTTACACACAGATAACCACAACAATGGAAAAACTGCTAAAGAAAGACGCACCATTCATTTGGAACACGGAATGTGAATAGGGTTTTGATACACTAAAAGAAACGATGGTGACTGTGTCAATTATAATCTTTCCAGATTGGACGATGCCATTTCATCTCCATGTTGACGCATCATGCATTGCCTTGGGAATCGTATTAGCTCAGCCAGGGGAAGGAGGTATTGACCAGCCTATTTCATTTTCGAGCAGGAAGCTCTCAACAATAGAAAATAACTATAATACTACTGAGAGGGAAGGCCTTGCAATGGTATATGCCCTACAAAAAATTTAGACATTACTTGCTTGGTGCACACTTCCTTATGTTCACTGACCATTTTGCATTGAAATACTTGGTCAATAAGCCGGTGTTAGGTGGGCACATATGCATATGGCTACTGCTGTTCCAGGAGTATGATTTTGGGATTATTGTTAAGCCAGGTAGACGGAACTTGGGACCTGATCATCTGTCAAGGATTTAGTCAGGAGAAGAGCCGAAGAACATGAAGATAGTCTGCCTGATGTGCAATTATTTTCTATACAGGTTGTCGATACTATTATAAGGATATCATTAATTTTCTAACAATAGGGCTGGCACTGCAGGAATTATCTGTCCAATAGAAGAAGGATCTAGTGGTGCGCGTTGCAAACTTCACTATAATTGCAGGTCAGTTATACAAATTCGGACCGGATGAAGTCCTGCGCAGATGTGTACTAGATCATGAGAAACCATTTATTCTAACAAACGAGCATTCATGGATCGCAGGAGGTCACTATGTAGGAAGGGCCACTGCACAGAAGATATTGCATGCAGGCCTATGGTGGCCCACGATCCAAAAAGATTACAAAGAACACTGCAGGAACTATGATGTCTTTCAAAGGACAGGGAAACCTTCACGAAGAGATGAGATGCCATTAAACCCACAGTTGACCTGGCAGGCATTTGAGAAATGGGCAATTGATTTTGTGGGTCCTATAAACCCACCAGGGAAAAGAACTGGTGCGAGGTATATTATTCTTCTATTGATTACCTCACCAGATGGGAGGAAGCAAAGCCATTAAGGGACTGCAGTGCCGGTACTGCTGCGCAGTTCATTTTTTAAGAAATATTGTCAAGATTTGGCTGTTCGAAGATTTTGATGAGTGACCTAGGTACTCATTTTTTGAACAAGACCATTGAGGCACTTACAAAGGAATTCCACATTCATCATCAGCGCAGTACCCCATACCATCCATAGGCGAATGGCACTGTTTAGGATTTCAATAAAATACTGGAGAATGCACTGACTAAGGTCTGCAATGTAAATAGAGATGACTGGGATCTGCGCGTCTCCTCTATGTTATGGGCATACAGGACTACATGCAAGAAATTGACAGGACATACACCGTTTCGGTTGGCTTATGGGAAGGAGGCTATAATGCCAATGTTATATATTGTCCCTAGTTTGAGGATCGTTGCGTTCACATGGATGAAAGACCACGTAGCATTAGAAGAAAGGTTTCTACACCTTGTTGGGTTGGAGGAACATCGCTTCATTTCCAGCTTCCACCAGCAAGCTCAGAAATACCGTGAGAAAGCCTAGCATGATCGCCATATAAAGAACAAGTGCTTTCAGATAGGTGACCTAGTCCTCCTGTATGATAGCAAATTCATGAAGTTTACTGGTAAATTTAGGATGCATTGGCTTGGTCCATATACTGTGATACATGTTACTAACACTGGTGCAGTCCAATTAGCCAATTTAGCTAGCGATATCCTACCAACTTTGATAAATGGAAGCAGGTTAAATCTGTATCATGACAGCCTTGCTTTGCAGAATCTTGAATGATAAGTAGAGGAAGAGATTTCCAAGTGTCAAGTACAGTTGCAATTGGAAACTGGAAATGTAAAAGAGTCTGTACATGTATGATAGGTAGAACAATGTGTGTACCTAAAAAAAAAAAAAAAAAAGAAGGAAACCGCGCAGTTGAAATTTTTTGGCATTGCGAAGTAATTGCGCAAGATCGCAGATAACTTGCCACACAACTCGGCACAACACTCAGAAAATAGTTGTTATACTGTCGTTGAAAAACAAATAGCCATTAGGTGATCATTGCAAGCACTCGCTTCATCATTTAACGAAAAGATAGCCATTCTGAACACACTGACAATGGAAGGGACCGAAGGATTCTTTCAAATTGGCCAACAGACACTACATTAAATGCCCATCTAGCCTTTGGAAGATGTGGGGGGGACTCAGCTGCGCCTAAAAATAACGTCACACAAGGACTCACGGGCGTTACCAGACACTTAGAATTTTCATGCGTTCGCTCCTATGTTAGCAATCCTTAGTCATATTTCAGAGTCAGTTGCCTACTCTCGCCAGTGAATGTCCAAATCACCAAACAGAGAAGAAGAGCTTACACTGTAAGAAGCAATCCGAGTCTTTCAGCACGGGGGAATTGCAAAGTTCATGAAAACCCATGCCAAGAAGGTTGTACTCGAACCAGGTCAAGCATCTAGAAGATCATCTCGCCATAACCCAATCATGCGGGACAAAGGGAAAGATAAAGGGAAAGACGTAACTGCACCACAAAGCAAGATTCTAAAGATGGGCCAGATGGCGCAAAGATCACCGTTCTTTCAGAAGGAACCCCTACAGTTGACACCTGAGTATATATCACCATGGGCGTTGGATGCCCCATTCTTTAAATTGCCCAGGAGTGCTAGATATGAAATCCCATTGTCGTCGATTTCAAAACATGTAGAGGTTGGCAAGAACCTGCTTGAAAAGATCACAGACTGTAAGTGGGAAGATTTTCACCTCCTAAGCATGCAAAAGGAAGAGCCCCTTGCACCTAAGTACCCAAAATTCCAACCTGACCAGTATATGTCCTAGAAAAAGGATGCCAAGGGAACTTATAACTTTGTGGCCGAAAGTTGGCTCACACTCGTCGTTCAGTCAGGATTGCTGAACTTGTTGAGGTTGCACATTTTGATCGATCACCAGAATTGAATGTGGTGGTTCGCATGCTGATGGCGCGAATGCACTAGGGATATCTGTGGCTCGAAAGAAATGTCAATATAAACATTGATTTAATCCACCGCATCATGGGGTTAAGCAAGCATGGTAAGGATACCAAGCTATTCTTCCAAGGGAAGAACAAGGAAAAAGAGGCGGTCGAAAAGATGAAGAAAACTCATGCATTGGTGAAAGGGAAAAGAGGTTTTCCCACATAAGACATTGAAGACAGAGCGACAAGATTTGTTACCCAGCTGCTTGCAGGAAAAATCATCAGAATAGCTAGGCCTCCGGAGGTGCCTACGGGCGTAGTACTACTTGGGGTTGCAGCGGCTGAAGGCACCGAATTCAATTGGTATTAGTATCTTCTTATTGAGTTCTTGGATGAGCTCAATGATACCCAAGAGAATGGTGGACAATTCCACTTTACATGGCTGATCATCCTCATCGCCTTGTCCGGATGGAAGGAGCCAAAGGACTATGTGGGTGTCATTGCACAAACCAACGATCCTAGAAGGTTCCGTTATGTAAACCTCTGGGAAAACATCAATGCAAAGCGATAGCACGTGACAGCTGAAGTTTTCTATCAGTATTACACTCAGCTGCGCGATGTGATCACCGCTACAACCCGCATCATGAAGCAGGTAACATTGAAGTACATTCGCATTCCTGATTTCATGGTGGACATGCGATGTATCTTTATTTCACCCAAAGCAAGAATGAAGAATCCAGAATGGTACCCGGGTAACTACCATATGTATGAGGACGACTTTGAAATCCTCATCAAGGATTGGCCTGCCAACTTCTGTGTTGAAGTCATGGATGTTGAGACAGACTCTGACGAAGATGAGCCAATCTCGCTGTCATGCCCGATTGTTGAAGAAATAGGGAAGTGGAAAGAGCCTGAGACCTTGCAGAAGCCGAAGGCGCGGAAGAAGATGAAGGCCACAAAGGCTCAATCTGAGACAGTCCTGAATGTAGATGACTTTGAGATGATAGCAGAAATAGTCTCAGAACAGATGAAGGAGCTCATGACTAGCAAGGACAAAAGGATAAGGTCATCCAGGATGACCTGCAAAAGACGAGGCTCGCACTGCAAGGTCTCATGAAGAAAATGGATGATGTCCAGAAGAGCCTAACCTTGTCACGCGACAGAGGAGATGAAGGGAGGTCGGTAGGAACCTCGCAGCAAACGTCGCCGCAGCTAGCCATAACGTTGTCGTCAAAGACCAGGATTTTCCATGTGGACCCATTGTCTTTTGCATTGCCAATGACAGAACAGATCGTCCTGGACACAAAGGGTGTCGAGTGGGTAGAGCTCGACTTGGCCAAAATACCCTTACTAGGATTACACTTCATCCACATGTAGATCGTCGAGGAGATGCATGATTGAATAGTAGAGTCGATAAAGTCACAAGCGGAGCTCGCCACAGCAATTTGGCAACTCGAGTTGTGCACAGACATGCAGCTGCATGATGAACAAGACCGCCGGAAACAATTGGAGAATACCATATCCATTGTTGCCCAAGATGTTGAAGGTATAGAACTACAGGATGATCCCGCAGACACAATTCTGAGGATCGGAGAAAAGGTGAGATATTTGAAGACAGAGATCCAGGATAGGGACATTCTCCATGCGGTGGAGCTTGAAGCCTTGAAAGAAAAACTGAACACGCAGGTGCCATTAACTGAGCAGCAGTTAAGAGAGCAAGCAGTGAGTGTTTCCGCGCAGATCATAACGAGTGAGATGGCTAAGTGCCAATATTTCTTGGAAAAGGTTTCAAAGGCCTTCACTACCCTTGAATAGGATCAAGGCCTACTGTAGGTGAAGACCGCAGTAAAAGAAAAGCAGACCACACTAGAAACGTTGGACGTAGAATGCAAGGCTCTACCACCCAGGGAGAGGCTGTCCAGGTATAAGGAAGTATCAGACTTCAAGAACGAAGTCCAGGCATTAAGAGAGAAAGAGACTGAGATGGATAATCAGTCACAACAACTTCTGGAGGATGCTATAGCAGTGTCGCAGCAAATAGAAGAGAAGCTGAAGGAACTGCACAACAACCAGGAGCAGGTACAGGGACATATTAGAGAAGAGATAACTCCAACACTCCTTGAAATAGTACAACAAGTTGAACAAGATACCAAAGAAGCAGTGGAACAGTTGTTCGGTACATATAATGAGTTCGCAGCCAAATTAGTTCCATCAGTTGCGGAGCAGAGTGAGATGACCGAAGCAGCAAGTGGCTCGGGGACAAGCCACATGTAAGTGTTAGGGGCATGTTGGGCCCAAGTTGGGACAAAGCTTTGGTAAAATTTTTATATGCAGGAAAATATGAGCTAAGTGCAGCTCAGAAGAAGATGCAATTTTGTCTAAGTGTTGAGGGTGTTGCGAAGCTGTGCACAACATCCAAGTTTTGACCATGATGCGAAGTTGTGCGCAAAATCTGAATTTTGGAAGCACCGCGAAGACTAGCACTATGAGGAAGCAGTGATGCGAAGCAGTCAGGCCACGTGGATCTAGCAAAATGGAGTGTTGGACAAGGATCAGGTGCAGGTATTGGATGGACCAGTAGTGGTCTAATTTTGGAAAGATGCTACAGGAGTGTCGAGCGGCGGGCACGAACAAATTAGGAAGGTGGCCAATGCATGAGTTTGTTAAGGAAAGGATAGCTTAGGGAAATAAATGGCTTGGCATGCCTGGTGGGAGAAACCATTCGAGATGAACGGTTCAAAGAAAGCGACCTATTGGCATGCATGTGACATGAAGGTCGATAGCGATGGAAGGAAGACCTGGAGAACCGCCACGATGAAGCATACGCTACCAGATGCCAGCAAGCCGGTTTAGGGAAACTGACACCGTTTTGTAAACCCTAAGGGTTTTTGGGTTAGGTCTTCGGCATTGTAAAGACGTGACCTTCGGGCATGATCTATTTAAGAAGACAATTTTGTATGGGATGGGGTTACTCTTTACTTTTGTTGTTACAATTTTGGATCGTTGTATTGTAAAATCTCTTTGAGCTAAGAAGATTGTAAAGGCTCTGTAGCTGTGTGTGCAGAGACCTATTTGAGAGGAAGGAGAGTTTGCAGCTGAGTGTGCAGACTAAGAACGGTTGTCCTCATCCCTTATAAAGAAATATATTACTAACCGTTCTTGTGGACGTAGCTTCCTACTCGGGGGAGTGAACCACGTTAAATCTCGTGTTGTGTTATTGTGTTTTATGAGTGAATACTTATCTGTATTTTATGTAAATGAATGTCTAGATGTTTCCTTGCATGCTGTTATGAGAGAACTTTGATATGCATTTTCCTTCAGAAGAAGTATGGAGATGATATGTTAAGTTCTGTGTGAACAGATGAATGATGAACTTTTAGCGTTGTGTTTGAAGATAGGGATTCAGTCATTTAGTTAAACACTTTCCTATATGCAGTAAAAGAGTGCTTAACAGTTGGATTATATAGTCATATATGTTCAAATTGCAGCACCCCGACTTAACAAATGAATGTTAGAAGAATAGTCAGTTAAGTTCCTGAATGAGTAGATGAGTGATATTCATTTCAGTGCCTTAAGTGTTTTCAATATAACCTTAGTATAGAATAAAGTTGCATTGTCCACAGCTTCAGGAGAAGTCCCACGCTAGAATAAGATAGTGGTGAGGACCGCAGTGTTGTCCATCGCTGCGCAGTCTCACCTCACAACACATACCCCCTGTTGTGCTGTGTAGTACGTCTGTCCAAGCAACTTATCACTTACTGTCGAAACTGGATTCCGCAGTACCCCATAGATACACCTTGGGTGATACCTCAACCTGCTCGCAGGTTGTTTCCAAAAGGGCCGGTGCGAAGGGGTTTTGTTGGTCAAAGGGAAACCGCGAAGAACCTAGGTCTTATAGAAAACCTATGGCTCAGTTATAGCCAACATCAAGGTTACCAACAACCGCAACAAGCACCAGGTCCACCTCAGAACCCTCCTGCTTACTATCCACTGTAGGCTGCTCCAGCACCTGCACGACCTCAAAACCCACCTACTGCCCAAGGGCATGTATACGCACAGCAAAACCAACCTCAAAACCAGAACAACCAGCGTAACCTAGGAGGTCAACAAAACCACGGAAGAGGATCAACCGCGGAAATAACCAACAACAAAACCAAGGAGGATAGCCACCTAATCCTCCAAATAAAAATAATGTTGCTACTACAAATCAAAACCCTGATCGTCCAACAAAATAGGGAAAAATTCCTAACTTGAGAACAAACCACCCGTGTTCCATATGCTGTGTATATGGCCATTACAAACATAATTGCCCCCATTTGGACCGAGCAAATCAACTATGGACTGATGATGCCTAACGATAAGGACACGCTGCATAGCCAGCACCACCTCCTCAACTGCAACCCATGATATTGCAAAATCCTTTACCGAACTAAGGAGTAGTAAACACTCGCCCAATGGATCCCCCACAAGGATCCGGTACACCACAACAACAAATTACCTATGCAGCAACTGATTACTAGCATACAGAGTTGAACACTCACCATTTTCTAATGATGTCATCAAATGATGTCAACCTTCAAACTCGCCGAAACCAATACGGCTCAGCAACAGAAACCACACCTAATGATCCATCATCAAGCACCCTCCCAACTGATCAGATATTACTCATACCTAATATGCCAAAGGATGGAGGTCCAAAAGTCCCTCCCAGCCCCCTAAGACAAATCAACAACAACCATAACGCTCATGCAACTTCGAACTATAACATTGTAGAAGACTTAGCCCAGTCCCCCACTGCTATGTCCTCTCTAGAATTCCTAAAAACTTGTCTAGCATAGAGAAAATTGTTGTTGTCCGCCATTGGTTCCATAGACCCTAACAACTCCAATATGATGGCTTTCGACTTATACCAAGCCGAACCTCATTTTCCTTCATCACTAGCTTTTCAGGTTTTTGTGTCTATCCAAAGCCTTGTCATTCATCGATGCATCATCGATGAAGGTGCCTCCACCTGCATTATGTCGACTTTTGTCTGGAAGAAGCTTGGATCCCCAACACTACAGCCATCCACTACCACATTGTGGGCTTATGATGGTCGTGCAGCTCAACCATAGGGTCTGTTAGTTAACATGCCCATATAGCTTGGGGGAAAACTGGTTCTCATAGATATAGAGGTCATCAATGCCCAACTTGATTACAATATTATTTTGGGACAAAGCTACATGTATAAAATGAAAGCTATCGCTTCTTCCGTTTTCCACCTCATGATGTTTCCCCACGAAGGACGCATAGTCAAAATCGACCAGATAACATACTATGATCCTAATGCCCCCACAACACTTGAAAATGTTCTACCTATGATCGAACAACCCATTCAGAGTGCACCCACATCGTTTGTCTCCTCAGTCAAACCTGAGATATATTCACATACTCCCATGACCTCCATGTTCCAATCTATCCCACCCCCTTTGAGGATAACTGAAATATCTGATTTGTGCACCCTCTCGCACAACATGCAACAACATACTCAACAACCTCTACCACTGCCACAACCACCCACAATGCCTAGTCATATTGGAGCAACACCGATTCACACTATCCCATTCTTGTTTCTATTTTCAGGAGTTGTTAGCACGCCAGTAATGGCTACGCTTAACATTCCAGGGTTAATGTTAGGATTACCTGTATGGTACCTACCTGCCCCAACCCCTCCCCCGACACCAAACATTGTTTTACAACCGATACAACCCATCAATACTTCGAACCGTCCACCACCCGGCATATTGAACCCCCAAAACCATCCACCACCTGGCGTACCGAACCCCCAAAACCGACCACCTCCAACAGGGGCCACTACATCAACCTCTAGTTATGTCCCCCCTCAATCCCGCTACAATGGGGTCAGAGGTCCATAGACCTGTACCACTAGACCCACAACTCGCACCCCCCCAGTGACTCCCAAGTTAGTGAAGAATCCCCCAACAATCCGCATACCCCCCAAGTTCTCTTTGTGCGACGATATAGGCCACGCTACCCATCTATGTCCACAATTACCAACACTTCAAGAACACATGCTAATTTTGGACGACGACATGAACATTCTAGTTGTTAAACTTCAACTAGCCCCTCAGCCTCGCGATAAATCACTACGTACAAAGCACCCCTGTGTGATCTGTGGAATCTACGGCCCTTATTCACATCAATTCCCCGATCTCCCAGATTATAGAGCTTCACTATACGAATTGAATAATTCCAACCTAGAGATATGCCCCCTTGCTCATTGAGGAAATATTCCCCCCAGAATCTTTCCCTTCAGAAGAAATCAATACCATTTATATGATTTCAACTACCTACAAGCCTAAATCAAGTGATTTTATGACACACTACTTCCATAACAATGAGGAAATCCTTGAAACACTTACTGCACCTGACTACCCATGGGATGATATGCACCATCGCTCATACTTCATTCCTGAGGAATCTACCTCCACAACAGAAAACCAACTGCTGTTGAATCCAAATACTTCTTACCAACCAAGGTAGATTGGTTCAAAGATCCAATCCTAGTACCAGATGCCTTTGAAGAAGGTAACATGGCCAACATTTCGCCTATCATAAAAATTGGCATCTCCACCACACCTGGAAAACCTGAACTTATCTCCTTAGTAGCAACATGCATTGAAGAGGAAGTTCAAGCCTATAAGAAACTCTTCCAAGAATTTAGCGATGTCTTTTCCTGGTCTTACACTGAGATGCCTGGTCTTGATCCTACCATTCTAGAACATCATATAGACACTTGGCCGAACATATCTCCGGTCCACTAGAAACAACGCCCCATTCACCCATCCAAACTTCCAGCCGTTAAAGCTGAGATTGAGAAGCTTCGAACAGTAGGGTTCATATACCTTATTGCTTATACCACCTGGGTTTCCAACCCAGTTCTAGTCAACAAGAAAGTGGGCACCATTCATGTCTATATGGATTTCCATGATCTCAATCTAGCTTGTCCCAAAGACAACTTCCCTACACCATTTATCGACCAACTAATCAATGCATGTGCGGGGCATGAGATTCAATCTTTCATAGATGGTTTCTCCGGGTATAACCAAATCCATATCCGCAAGGAAGACCAATACAAAACAACTTTCACCACCCCATGGGGCACCTTTTCCTATTGCGTCATGCCTTTTTGTCTCAAAAACCCTGGAGCCACATTCCAGTGGGCCATGACTTATTGTTTCCATGATATGATTAACATCATATTGGTTTATTTGGACGACCTCACAGCTCGATCTAAGAAATGATCCGACCATCTAGACAACCTTCAACAAGTCTTCTTACGTTGTCGCAAATACCAAATCCGCTTGAACCCACTCAAGTGTGTCTTTTTCGTTCCAGCAGGCCGTCTGTTGGGTTTCATCATTTCAGAAAAAGGGATCACCGTAGACCCTTTAAAAGTCCAAGCCATTGTGGACCTACCATCACCTCGTACACTAAGACAGCTACAAAGCCTTCAGGGGAGGTCCAACTTCCTCCATCACTTTGTCCCCTATTACGCCATGACAATACATGCTTTCCTTCATTTGCTTCACCTTCATACCCATTTTGTATGGGATGACCAAGCAGAAGGAGCTTTCACAGACCTGGAGAAAGCACTCACAAATGCCCCCTTGATTTCTCCTCCGGATTTCATAAGAGACTTCATCCCTTATGTTTCGGCATCTGATTATGCCATTTCTGGAGTGCTCGTCCAAGAAGACTCCTCTCGTCAAGAGCATGTCATTTACTATGTAAGCCATACCTTATTAGGCCCACCACTGCACTACCCACACGAAGCAAAAATGGCCCTCGCCGTCATCTTTTCAGTACAGAAATTGCACCAATACATTCTCCTCAGCCATACCACGGTTGTTGCAAATTCCAACCCAATGGTCTATCTCTTGAATTGCCGCCTTCTACAAGGCCATGTTGCCAAATGGGTGATTATCCTACATGAATATGACCTGACTTTTAAAAACCCAAAGAGAAACAAAGCTTTAGCACTTTCTCAACTCATTACAGACCTACCATCGTCATCGTCATCACCAGCTATCAAAACTGATCTAATTGACAACCATTTATTCATCATCTCGTCAGACGACCCTTCGTACGACGACATTTTTGGTTTACCTCCGCACACAAAAGTTTCAACCCAACATCAACCGTGATGGACGTCGTCGCACCCACCACCATGCCCCTCGTTATCTCCTCATAAGTGATGTCCTTTATTGACGCGGTCTCGACACCATCCTATGATGCTGCCTTTCTCAGGAAGAAGCAGAATAAGTCCTTAATGACTGTCATAGCGGTGCCTACGGTGGCCATTTCTCTAGAATGGCCACCACCCAAAAGTTAATCCGCGCGGGTTATTTTTGGCCATCATTATTCACTGATTGCATCACAACAATCAAACAATGAAAAAACTTCCAGCTCTTTGCCCCCAACGCAAGAACCCCCCTTGCTCCCCTTCATCCAATCGTCACCGTTGGACCATTTTCCAAATCGGCCATCAGCTTCATGGATTGCAATCCCGCATCAACTAGTGGCCATAAACACATCATTGTGGCCGTCGATTACTTTACCAAATGGGCCAAAGCTATGCCTACTTATAACTACAAAGCCAACACTGCAGCTTGTTTTTTTCCTCAACCATGTTATTGCTCGTTTTGGAGTACCAAACCAACTCGTCTCAGACCATGGTTCTCACTTTGAGGACTCTGTTTGGAGAGAATTGTCAACACTCATTAAGTTTGAACATCATTTCTCTTCCGCCTATTACCCCCAAGGGAATGACCAAGTCGAAGCTGTTAACAAAATTTTGAAGACCATCCTCCAGTGCACTGTCGACCAACATAAGTCCAATTGGCATCACATGCTTTTTCCCACATTATGGGCTTACCGCACATCCACTAAAACCTCCACTGGTTTCACCCCTTTCCATTTAGTTCATGGCGTAGAATCTATCCTCCCAATCGAGTGTCAGATCCCGACATTGCACATCGCCATCGAACTCCTCCCTAATACTTCACCAATTGAACAATGCCTACTTCTTTTAGAGCAATCCGATGAAGATCACCACGCAACTCTCCAAACAATCAAAGCTACAGAGATCCGATCCAAGGTCAATTATGATAAACATGTTCACCCACGAGCATTTAGTGAAGGAGACCTTGTACTCGTTTACGATCAATCCCATGACAAAACGGGCTAAGGAAAGTTTGAATCCATGTGGCAAGGCCCATATATCATACACACTTGTCTTGGACATGGGGCATACATTTTGACCGACTCAGAAGGAAACCCCATGCGCAACCACCGTAATGGGTTGTACCTCAAACGATTCTATCCATAAAAATATTCTAGACACCATGGTCCATATTGTATAGTTTTTAATTAATTTTTTCACTGTAAACTTTCAAAGCCTTACATTTTCATTTTTCCTACATGAACACAGATGGATCCTATTCCACTCTACCATATCGGCTTTGCCGACAGTGCAAGTCACTAGTCTCCAAATATCGCCTCTGCATCCTTTACTTTATTCCCCTTCACACGAGTTGATCCACCTCGACGGAGTGTGCATAGGTGCTGCCACAAAGAACCAAGTTGAGTATGACACCGTGACCGGCCTACTGACCGCTGCTCTCTAGATGGGCATAAGTCACCTTAACGTCTTCCTGGACTCCTAGCTCCTTGTTTCCCATCTCAACAACTGTTATGAGGTACGCGATCCCTATCTATTTAGAAAATTCATGCACATTAAGAAAATGATTCGACACTTTGAATGCATTTCATTCACTCATGTCCCAAGAAATCTAAACAGTGTAGTAGACCAAATGGCTAACAACATTCTAGATTGGCACGTCAACCAAAACATGTAGGACATCACAACATGCATCACATAGAAATCAAAAAATCAAATAAACAAACTAAATAAACCATCATAATATTGCATCCACGTGCATAACATGTGCCTCCACGGGCATACAGAAAAAAAAAGTATTGCATCCACGTGCATCGAATGTGCCTCCACGGGAAAACAAACAACATACAATTGCATCCACGTGCAACAAAACAGAAAAGTAATGACAATATGAGCATCCACGTGCATACATGACTGTAAAATAAATAATGCATCCATATGCATAAATATACATATATCATCATATAGTCATAATGTCAAGAGTGCCCTCAGCACCCAAATATACAAAACGTACACCATCCATACAAAATGTGTATCAACAAAAATGTCCCCATATGCCCATCAACATTTGGGGGCAGGTACAAGATAACCTAATCCTCATCATCACGGTCAGCCACCTCCTCTGGCTCCTCCTCCTCCGGATCATACTCATCCCGAGCTCTTCTCTCAGCTGCCAACATAGCTACCCTCCGTAGAATCGATCTCAACTCACGTGGAGCATCGTAACAACGATCCAACACACGTTGATATAGGTCTCTCCAACCATCATCTGGTACATCATCCAACAATGCCTCTAAGGTATCATGAACATCCTCTATGACATCATCTCAGTGACACACAACCCCTTGTGCATGAGGCAGAGGTGCCACTACCAGTCGAGGTACCACCACCGGTGGAGGTACCACCAACACTAATTGTCCCCTACGACCTTGATGATCTAGTGGCGGCATCGAACCCACATCTGTAATAACCCACACTGAAATACGTCAATATCATATAAATATCTCTAGCTATCATAAAATACAAACATGATACGATAGAACAACAAAAACAAAGACGTACCATCCAACCCCCAAGCTTGTCCTTGATCTCGAGGCATCTCGATGTCTCCCTAGAAGTCCATACCATGGTACGGATAGTCGTCAATCATGACAGGAATCTTCTCCCACTGCTCGTACATCTCCATCATGAAGAACCTCCGAATACCACCACCACCCCGGGGCATCATCTCCCCCCACTGCACCATTCGCAGCTCACTCCTCATACCAACCTGAACCAGTACACATGGCCAGAAGGTAGGCACCTGCTCGAAAAAGAAGCAACATAGGAAAGAGGCATAACTGAACTCTCCTCCCTCACACCTCACATTGTTCAGCTCTCATCGAACACAAGCAAGGAACATCTGACCCCAAGCAAAATAAGTCCCAGTCATGACATGATGAACCATCATCATCTACCCCCTCGACAAATGGTGGGGTGCCTGGGCACCAAGAAATCGCAAAACACAAGCCACCACTTCCTGCATCTCTGGCTCTCGTAGATCCGAGACACTCAGTGCGCTATTCTGCACACAGGCCCCTCGACGAAAAAATCTCTCAAGGAGATCCTCTATATCCATACCAGCCGGAATCCTGGGCTGGGTGTCCCCTATCTCACCCAAACGGGGCAAGCCAGTAAGGAAATACACACCAGTCAAGGTGAGATCCAGTCGCTCACCTTGCACCATAAAAGCTAGCTCCTCTGGGTTCCAGAAATCAATCAACTTGTTTAGCAAGTCTCTGACCGAATGCATAAGAGGAATCTATGTGAACTTCAGTAGTCTGCCCAAAGCCAACACCGCCCGCACATGTGGGATAACCTAAATAGTCTCCATCAACTCCTCATCAATCTCTCTCTCCCTTCACGATGCTTGCGGCCGCCTGAGCATCCTGCCAAACCAAACACAAATTTTTTTAGAAATATAAAAACAATTTTTTTTCCAAAGCCAGTGATCCACATCACGGTTGTAAGCACTTGCAGCCATGATACACATCGTGGTTGTAAGCACCCATAGCCACGATGTACATCGTGGCTGTAAGCACCCACAACCGTGATTGCGGCTGTGAAGCCCACAACCATGATGTGAATCGCACGAAAAGCCTCAAAACTCGTGATATTCCGTGTTGGCAAGCCAACAGGGAGTATCCATCACTTCTTAGACCCCGAGACTCCCCAAAAGCAAATAAATTGAAAGCCTAAGACAAATGGGCTTACCTGAAACTCGCAGAATAAAAAACCGACGGTCGAATCTCCCACAAATGAAGAAAGCACTCAGACCAAATCAAATTACTCTGTAAAACTCAACCATAAAAATGACACATCTCACATTGGGTCCACTTGCTATTTATAGAAATTTGACCAATTTTCAGTCAACCATTTCGGCATCATACAACGTCCGTTATTCAAACCATTGGTACCTTTGGAATCAGCGCGGCAAGAACTTCATGATAGTCCACTCCTTTTCTTGATTCCACCAGGTCCCATTTTAGGCATTTTTCACATGCCCCTCATCACCTTGTTTTGCATGCCACATCGACCGTTGTCCATTTTTTATGTTCTTTATATCGCCGGATTCAGTTTTCCATGCTTTTGATGATGCTTGAGATCATTTCTCACTCTCACCACCAGATTGTTTGGACATTTTTTCACACACTCATCGCCTCAGTTTGCGTGCCACATTTTCCTTTATCCATTTTTGACGAATTTTATATCATCGAATTCATTTTTCTGCGCTCGTGATGATGCTTGAGACCATTTCTCGCTCTCACCAATTCCTTTTTGTTCGGTATAATTTTATCCCTTTTTCGGGCCGAGCAACGCTTTTACAAAAAATGCACTTAGGGAGTTTCTGTTAATCTCTTTTTTGACTCCTAAAAACAATGAAAAGATCGCTGAGCAATCTTGCTTCCTTTCATGATCGCTAAAATTATCTGAAAGGTTGTCTACCTAGTATAAGTTTACCCCTTTTCCGGACATTGTAGACTAATTACAAAAAAAGAAATACTCTAGTCACATCAGCTAGAAGAGTTCTCCATTTGCATCATTTTATGCTTTTTCGGGCGTTGGAGACTAACATACGAAAAATAACACCAATGGAGTCTATGTACTGCTTTCAGACTCTCTAAAATTGAAAGCAACCATGAGCAATCACCATCTTGGGCTTGTACAAATCCACAAGACTGTACTCCTCCACCAATTCAGAGTCTTCTTATCGTTTTTAGACTCCTTAAAAATGAAAGCACTCACGAGCATGAATAGTCTTGGGCTCTCATAAATCCACAGGACAATACCATTTCAGAGCACACTTTTATCCCTTCTTGGAGCTCATTAAAACCATGAAGAAGGACCCTACGGTGCTTTCCAGCGCCACAACGAATCACATCTATTCATATGGCAGCTTCCCTATTTTGGTCGCCTTTGTTCAGAGTATTCTACAGTATGTCACCCTCAGAGTCTCCCAATAGCATCCATCAGCTTGTCCCCTAGTGTCACTCCAATCTGCAATACATACCCTGATCCCTTAAGCTATGATCCCCACACCTAAACATCAGTTTCATATGCTTCCACGTCAACCATGTCATCATGCTCTGAACAAAGGAAGTTTGAGTCCACCCACTCTATGACCCCAGTTATTCCACATCCCCGTAGTATGTCATTTCTACCATCAATACTACCAAACTTTAGTCGTACACCTCGCACTCCAATCAAGGAAACATCATGGCCTTGATAGTTACTAGTCTCCCTCTGTCGACGCCAACCAAATCTATTCCAGAGGATAGACCTAGAGGTCCCTGTGCCTTGGACTCATCACCATTAGTAATGAGTGCCTATAGATCATTTTGAAAGGATTCCTCAGTGCCTCTCTAAATGATTGTTTCTCACATGCTCGACGTCAACACCTTAATCGCATCGTTGACAATCATACAGGGTATTGCCCCTTTTAGTTATTTGTTGAAGACCCCGAATATCAACTGACTCTACCACATTTGAGAGTCTAACTAAAGAAACAACCAGTTACATACTCCTATGGATATCCGGGTTGCACTTGGCCACAGTATTCAGATGTACCCTAGTTTTATACTCCCTCGAGTATACAGTTACATATACTCCTCAGAAGTTGGCTCACAGTAATTGAGTCCCTACAGATGTTGGACACCTTCAGATTCAAAAATTCATCAACCCTTCTAATACCTTATTCAGAATGGTTGTTACTCTTTTCTAGTGTATCAGTTATTCAGATCAGTCATGGTATGACCATGACTATGTCTCAGCATTGTTTCCCCTCTAGACCATTATAATGTACACAACAAGTTCTATGTATTGATTAGGTCCCCCCTTTTTGGGGCCTCATTATTTTTATGTCTTGATATGAGCATGGGTATGCCCGCCTCGTCCATTATCAGAGATTATTCCTCATTCATTTTTTAGGCCATGTATTTTTCAAGTTTTGCAGTTTACCAGGGTCCGGTGTTCCAGTCTACAATCGGTCTCTTCTCTCCTCCAAACCCCAGGAAAAAAGACAAAATAAATATGATGTCTATCGACCATACGATGAGCTCCTGCCCTCACACATCACGGGGCAATCTGTTAACACCCAAAAAATGCTCACTAGCTCATTTCCCTATTCACATGACCCATTTGTCCACTTTTTTCACCACTTGAGCCTCTAAAACCTTCAAAAGGTCACCAAAAAGACCATAATACACCTTTTTCCCCTCAAAATATCTATTTTTCCATAAAAAGGGTCCAAAATTCACAAAAATCAATTAAAAGGGAATAATATTCAAAAAAAGGGAAAAGAGGGAAAAAGAAACCTAAACCATTTTGGTCAGTACCATTGGTTTCCAAAAACCATAATGGTATTCCCCATCACCAAAAAAATATAAAAAGGTGATAGAGGCTCCTCACTATTCATCCACATTTCATCCTATCCTTATGCTGTCAAATTCCCTTTGAGAGAGATTGCCTCCCTTTTGAGTTTGGAGATCCCCATTGAAGCATTGGAGAAGAAGAGACCATTGGACATTGGAGCACCTCAACCTTGGAGTTGTTCAAACTCACCATCCTCACCATTTGAGGTAATACAAAAGATCAAATTGTCTTATTCTTGTTATTTATTATGGATCTCATTGTTTATTGTTCTTAAATCTAGTTTTTATTTCTTTGCACATGTTAGATCAGATTTACTATTATTTACATTTGTTTTTACTTTTACATTGAGACTACTGTTACAAGTTAGCAGGTGCTCTTTAGCACATGCTTGGTTGCAAAACCAAGCAACAACAGGCCAAGTACCATTTTAGTTAACATTTGCATTTTACCATAATTCAAATGACCTAATATTTCATGCCATAATTTACTTAGTTCATTAGCATGAGCAACATAGGAATACAAAGGTTGTCTTTTAGTTGAATTAAAACCAACAAATTTATATAAACTAATAGTATGATCAATAGGACCAGAAGAAACTACTTTGAAATTTTGATTGATATCTTTAAGAACATATTTATCAGGCCAAGCTTCAAATTTAAATCCTTTTTGACATGTGTGATAAATAAAAAGTAAGTTGATGGGCATATTTTCAACATGAAAAAACATTCCAATTAACCATTAGCAACATTAACATTACCAGAACCAATTACAGAAAGTTGTTTAACATCACCTATAGATACTTTTTGAGATGTGTTTTATTATTGTCATAAGATGTAAATAAATAAGAATTACCAGTCATATGTTTAGAAGCACCAGAATCCATTATCTATTCCACATTAGAAGAAGAAATACTAGAAGAAACAACAGATGCACATAAAGCTACTTGTGATTCATCAGAACCATTCTTTTTAGCCTTGGACATTAAAATTTTCAATTTAAAGCAATTGTTTTTAGGATGATTAGTTTTACCACAATGTTTACAAGGATCATACACTATCTTATTCTTACTAGATTCATGATTTGCATTAGAAGCATTACCATAATTATTAGTAGGTTTTGAAGTGTGTGAAAAAAAACCTTTATCATTATTAAAACTTCTCTTAGTATTGTTATTATGTGCCATAAGAGCCTTATTAGGTGAGAGTTGTCCTGAAACAATTAACCTTTCTTGCTCATTTATCAACCCTTTACAAAAATCATCAAAAACAGGTTTCGTGGTATTTGAAGACAATTCAAGAGCTCTGATCCTAGTTTGGATGAACATATAAAAACACGATGTCAATTTTTGTTCTACAAGTATTATAAGAGGAGCCTATTTTCTTGTAATCTTTACCACAATTATTTAATTTTTCATTTAAGGTTTTCACTCTAGCAAGATATAATTCTACTCTTTCAAAGTTAGTAGGATCTAGCTCAAAAATATTCTTTTCAAGGTAATAAGCAAAAACATCATCAGATTTATAAAATAAAGAAGTAAGAATTTTCCATACCTCAACGGGGATGTCTTCTGCTTATATACTTACTTGAATACTATCTAAAAGTGTTTGACCAATGAGTCCTCTTGCTTCTGAAGTCATAATGATAGAAATATTGACAAGAAACCCAAATGCTAGAAATGACAAGAGAAAAAAAAAGTGAATAAGAAAACTGAAATACTTTACCGTACTAATCTGAATCTGCAAAAACACAATTAGAAAAAAACAGTAAACGAAAATAAACTTTTACTTACAACCCTTTTGAAAAAAGCCAAGAAACGTCACTCGCGGGTCTACCAATAGGAAACTAGCGAATAAACACTGATACTCACGGGTTCTGCACGGAAAGGGTCACTGTTACTCACAGGTTTACAGTAGGGTCAGCCGCGGGTTCGTAGGTCCGTAAATGCGAATGTTGTGGTTACTTGCGGGTCTCTGCATTGTAAGGTCACGGTTCTTCCAAAGAATTCACAAGCTCAACACAAGAAGGGTTGTGAATAAACTGGAGTAAACGCGGGTTTGACAGTGGACCAGTCGCGAGTATGCTGAAGCATACGTGGGTATGCACACTGACAAGCTATTAGTCTGTAGTGTATTCCCGAGTTCGTAGTAGGAACAGTCATGGTTACCCGCGGGTTCTGCGAATAAAAGTCATGAGTGTCCACTTTAAGGCCGAAAACAGTGTTGAATCTTTCGAAGATGAAAACTTGCAGAAATTCTACCAAACTTGGACGAAAACTACCATTTTGATAAACGAAAGATAGATCTCCTTGAGGAGAATCCAGATCTACAAAAATAACATCAAGAAACCCTTGAAAAAATTCTGCAAAAGAAACTCTTTACAACAAGGTTAGGGTTAAACAAAAAAACTGCATAAACATGCCCAGATCTGAAGAGAATCCTAATGGCTACCAGATAGAAAGAAAATCTACAAAATAAACAATGCCCAAATGATAAAATTATGCTTTGAAAGAAATAGAAGGTGTTAGATCATAAAAACAAGATCTGATACCATGTCAGAGATATGCATCTAACTAAACTAGATTACATATCTATGTAAAACAATAATTATCAACAATAAATACAAAAAAGAGAACAAGAGACAAGAGTACACCAGATCTATGTGGTTCACCCAATTTGGCTACATCCATAGGAAGATAATCTTCTATTATCTCCAGAATATCTCCCTCAATCTTACAAGGTAGCAATGCTAATAACCCCAATACAATACAGAAATACTTGTGTGAATAAGTAAATATCATGTGTGAGATGTGACCCCCTTGACTCTATCATATACTAAGAGATGAGGAGGAATTACTCTCACATATTACATGTGGGATAATATAATTCTCCACAATAACATCTCTTTATAAAATAATGAATATCAAGAGTATAATTTACCATAATGAATATGGGATATAATGTATTACTCGTTTACATAAGATTGTGGATATATTCCGACATAATACAAAGACATTATTACCTTCCAAAGAATATAAAATATTCCAACAAAAATGTGTATCAGACCAAACAACATTTGATGAAGCTTTATAGAAATGAGGTATTGGATCTTGTTGAAAACTTTTTTGAGGCTTTCAATATAATGTTTATTCCAATAAGTGCGAATAAGAGAACTGATTCATTAGCATTAGCAGCAAGTGGATTCAAGACTCCAAATGATTTACAGTTTAGATATGAAGTTGATATGAGGCATAAACCTTCAATTCCTAATAATATCAAGAACTGGCGTGTTTTTCATGATGATAAATAAATCAAGAGATTTCTTGAATTAATAGATGATTTTTTTGTTTCTTATATTGATCAAGATCAAGATTTAGAGGTGAGTCAATTTAAAATGTGATTGTTAATCATGATATTATAGATTTGAAAGGGAATTTTATTCCCTAAGGTGTAGAGTCTTTGGAGAGACCTTTTTCAAATAATGATGCCCTATTGAATCCTATTGTTCTGTCCTCAAAGGATAATATTGTCAGTTGTAATATTGGAAATGAAGTAGACCCAAAGATGATCAAATTGTCAAACTCATTCCCTGATGAATAGAAGGAAAGGTATGTTGCTGTCCTAAAAGAATTTATAGATATTTTTGCTTGGTCATATGAGTACCTTAGGACAATTGATACCAGCATAATTTAGCACAATATTCCTATGAAACCTGGTACTAATCCTTTTATGTAGAAGTTACAACATATTAATCCAATTTTGCTTCCTGTGATAGAAAAGGAAGTAAATAACTTTTGGTTTCAAATAGTATAGTCCCTCTTAGGTATTCAACTTGGGTGGAAAATTTAGTGCCAGTTCGAAAGAAAATTGGAGAGATAAGATTGTGCATAGATTTTAGAATTTGAACAGAAGATCTCTCAAGGATAATAACCCATTACCAAGGATTGATCAAATTATGCAAAGAGTTGTTGGTGTTAGAAAGATATCCATGATTGATGGTTTCTTAGGTTACAATCAGACTATTGGTCATATTGATGATAGAGAAAAAACTTCCTTTTTCACACCTTGGGGCACCTTCATGTATGCAAGATGCATTTTGATCTTATGAATGGTGGGGAAAATTTTCAAAGGGATATAGATATAGACTTTTTTCTGTGAAATGGATAAATTTGTCATCATTTACTTATATGATATTACATTGTTTTCAAATTTTGATGATGAACACTTTAAGCATTTGAAACGAACCTTATTGAAATGTAGGAAGTATGGTTTATCCTTAAACCCAAAAAAATCTATTTTTCCATGTAGGAAGGTAAACTTCTTGGGCATATTGTTTCTCCCAAGGGCATTAAGATTGATCCTTCTAGAGTAGAGCAAATCCAGAATATCTCCATTCCAAGAAACAAAAAAGATATTAACTATTTTCCTTGGAAAGTTAATTTCTTGAGGTGGTTTATAGCCAATTTTGCGGAAGTTATCAAACATATTAGAAATATGTTGAAAAAGGGAAGTGAAATTAAATGGACTGTAGAAGCGGAAGCATATTTTGAGGGTATAAAATAGACTTTCACTAAGGGTCTAGTGTTGCTAAGTCCCGACTTTACAAAGGAATTATTGACATTTTCTTTTGCATTTGAAGATACTCTTGCAACTGTTTTATTGCAAAAGAATGCCGAGGGGAATGAACAACCCATTTATTTCTTCAGTAAAACTTTGAGAGACACAGAGCTTAAATATAATATTATTGAAAAACAAGATTATGCTCCTGTCAAAGCTCTGAATTTTTTTAGGATTTATGTAGTTGGAGTTTTCACACTAGCTCGTGCTAAAGAGAAGCTACTAAAGATTCAGGAACCCTTAGTAGCAGTTCATAAACATGGATAAAAACTAAACAATAAGCAAATGATGTATGAAAATAACAAACATGAAATAGATCTAACTACTGTAGTAAAATGGAAAATCAATAGGAACCCATAAATGAAATTTGCATTTTTATATTATATGGAAAACAAGGGTTTGCAGTAATTGTTACCTCAAAAGAAGAGGTGTTGAGGGCCCTTGCAACAGTACGAAGAGTAGTGTGTTGGGTCTCTAGAGTTCCTTTCTTTTCTCCAAATTCTCAATGGGTTGGCCAAGATTCAACTAAATGGGCACAAAATCTTGAAATGGGAGGCTAAAGTGCAGTAGGAAATTTGGAAGCATGAGGGTGTGAAGAGTGATTCATATGAAATGGGGGGCCTCCATCACCTTTTTATGGTGATTTTGAGTGGTGGAGTATTGGCCCATAGTTTTTGGAAACTAATGGTATTGGGAAATGGTATTAGGTATTTCCCCTCTTTTTTGAATTTATTTTGATTTTTTCCCCTTTTTCTTTTATTTTGGGGATTTTTTGGACCCTTTTTGTTGGTTTTTAACCTTTCTTGAAGGAATTTAATTATTTTTTAGGGAAAACAAGTTTTTTTGTTTATTTGGTTACAAATTTAGGGTTTTTTGGGGTTTTGGAGGCCAAAAATGTAGGAAAAGTGGACAAATGGGTTATGTGACTAGGGAGAAGAGCTAGTGAACAATTTTTGGGTGTTAACAGATTTCCCCCTAATGTGTGAGGGCAGGAGCTCATCGTATGGACGATATACATCATAGGTATTGAATTTTTCCAGGGGTTTGAGCATTGTGTTGGCGAAGAGAAGAAACTAGTAGGAGACTGGAACACGTGCTCCATACAAACTACAAAGGTTACAACTGAAAATACATGACCTCAATAATGGAGGAATCATAAGAAATAGAATAAGCAAAGCAAGAATACACTAGACAGATAAACGTAGATAGACATAGACAATATGCCAGAATGCGAACTAATCTTCTCTATTACTAGATATAAGATCATGACTTGCATATTACAATATTATACATGCTTATATAGACAGTGTTGAGACGCTTGGGTGCCTTCCTGTTATGTTCTGTTACAAAAGAAGTTAGAATGGTTTGGAAGTTCAACCATTACAGTCGACTGGAAGACAAAGTGTTGTAGATATTTCCTCATATGGATAGAAAGAATCCCTCTTAGGATAAAGCAGGATAGACTTACTCTATACTAAGACAAAGATGAAACAAACGCGATCTTGAATCCTAGATCAAACAAGTATTTCAGAGTTTTGTATTGAAGAGAGTGAGAGAAAGCAACTCACCTTTCACTCTTGATGTTTGTCCCGCTCGTCGTTCAGATCCCAAAGTCTTCGCGATGAACCTGTTAAGATCAGACAATGCACCAAACATATACAATTCTCCAAGATCTCTGAATTACAAGTTAGAATCCAAATCTAGCTAGATACAAATCATGAATTGAAACACAATCAACACACATGAATCGGGAAACAAGACAAGTTAACTTTATTACAACTTGAAGATGCTTACAATGGTTGCTTGATGTCCAAGCTAACTTTTAGCTCCAAGTCCTTCCTAAAGCTATCTCTACAAAAGTGTCAAGATCATAGGTTGGATTCCCCAAAATTCCTCCCTTTGGCCCATCGAAGGCCTCTCCTTTGTAATGTTTGGAAGGGTTAACCAAAAGGAGAGTAAAATAAATCTAATGAGTGTTTAGTGGATCAGGCCTACTAAACAGAGAGAGGGGTTGGGATCAAATCAAAGTTAGTAATCCCAAGAAAATATCTCGAAAGGTGAGATCCCAGATCCATGGAAAAAAGGATAAAACAGGATTGTCGCGCCCCTGGGTATGAGCATAACACGACATTGTTGTGCCCCAGGGTCAGAGCATAGCACAGAAACCCTAATTGTCGCAACCCAATAGATGCGCAAAGCACGACAGACGAAAGATGCAACGACGGTCATGGCGTACAACCAATTTCGGTCGAGTAGAAGATTATAGTCCAATAGTGCATATACGAATTCAATGTTTATAGATACTGTCTTTCCCCCTAGTTCAACACCAATCGCAGCAATGAGTCTGTATGGCTGAAAACCATGTCCGTCAAACGCTTTGAGAGTAGTGGGAGAAGGTGTAAATTCAGGTGAGCCTATGGCTCTCCAACAATTCAAGGACATGATCGACGTGGAAGCACCTTCATCTAAGACAGTGCGATGAATGTTGTTTCCATGGATCTTTGATTGGATCTGGAAGGCTAACTGGTGAGAAATCCTAGGTTTAAAATACTCCAAATTAAACATAATTGTGTTAGAAGTATCTGGGTCCACTACCCCCAAGGCTGAAATTAAGCTCATACGCTCTGTGGGGCAGTGTTGGAGAACCTCGAGAGTCAACATCGTGCATGGTGCTTGAGCTAGGCCCTCAACAATATTGTAATTTTGGGCTGCTCATGCATTCGGATTAAATGTCGCCTTTCGAATGGTGCCCTTGGGTGGGAGTAGCACTGTGTCTATGACGTGTCTCTCAATGTGGAGATGACCATTGGGGGGAAGGATGATAGAAGGATATTTAGAAGGGGACTTGCTGTTGACTGTCTCTGTTTTGTTGAACTTGGAGGGGTATCGCATGTCCTTTCTCCAGTGGATATATGAATCTCTTCGTTACTCGTAATCAAAACCTCACGGTTTGTAGACGTTTCTCCACAGGGTGGGTTGTTTGGATTTCCCCCTTGCAGAGGATCATGAGTAACCATATATTGCTACTGATGGGGGAAAGGATCGATTAACACTGTCGGGTGGGAGGATCCTTTAACAAACTTGTTGACTTCGTCCTTGTAAGGACAGCCTCATGTGTAGTGATCTTCCTTGCAAATCAGGCAGGGGAACTTTGCTTTCCGACATGGTTTGGGATTGTTGTTGGTTGGTTGCGCCTTGGGGTTCTCCTGTTGGTTAGAATGTTTCATGGATTTTCCACGGTTATTCTTCTACCTTCCCCCAGATTGTTGTGACGTGGATTGAACCGCATTCATCTCGGAGGAAGGAGCAAGAGAGGTAGAAACTTTGCTAGCATCCTAGGGTGGAGAGGGGGAAGCAGTAACTTGCTTCCCACTCGGTTTGGTGGCAGGATGAACCTTCACTGAACCGACGATACCGTCAATCCCAGTGGTGGGATTGGTTGGATCAGTAGTGGTGCGGGAGGCATGGGGAATAAGCTCGTATAAAGTCCCAGATTGGGTATATACCAAATCCATATACTGAGTGCAAGAAATCACTTGTTCCTCCGTGACAGGTCTGCCCATGGAAATATCCCTGGTGATGGGAGGCAGAAATGAATTCGTGCACCAATCAACGATTAACTAGTCCGGAATGGATTCCTTAATTAACCTGTGGCATCGATGCCACTCATGAATATGATCCGAGATATGTCTAGAATTAGTTTGACATAATGAGGTCAATAGGTCTGTTCCAGTCTCGTACTAGATGGGGAGCTGGAAATGTATCAGAAACTGCATGGCCAAGGTATTGAAATCGTGAAACTAGTGTTATGGCAACTTGATGTACCATTTTTTTTCCGTACCGGTGAGCGTAAGCTGGAAGAGTTGTAACCGAATGGATTCATCCATCAATGAGTTCGAAGAACACCAAATATGGAAGGTCATTACGTGGTTCTTGGGGTCTTCCTCGGGTTTGGCATCAAACTTGGGAATGTCCGATGGTAGTTTGGCTGGGATGGGTGGCCAATGTGGTTCATGCCATATGGGATTGTTAATAATCCTAGACAAATTGGGCAAGTCTAGCATGGCCAAGAAGGGAATTTGGCGATTGGGTTGCGGGTATGAGTAGTATTTGTATGGTGTATGGATGCCCGTAGGACCCTACACAACATAATGTTGTGTACTGTACCCATACATATTTCCCGTGGGATATTGTTGGAAGTTTTGAGGATAGTAGACCATCTGGTTAACCAGTTGTGTGTTTGAAATCATGGGATTTCTCGTCTGATTCAAAATCACAGTAGTAGCCAGTTGTTGAACGTTCTGCTGAGTAGGGATGACGGGTATAGTAACCTGGGGTTGTTGCATCCCAGGAATGTTTCCTATTCCTTGTTGGGGTATAATTCCCTAATATTGCTGAATCTTGGGAATGTTTCGAACACCTTGATTGGGTGGAGGATTTCCTATACCAGGGTTAGGGGATGCCTGAAAGAATGGTGTGCATGCAATATTGGTTCCACCCTAATGAAGAGGTGGAGGCCGAAGAGGTGGGTTCCATGGAGTATTCGTGGCTGAAGGATAAGGAATGCCAGAGTTCAAGTTGGGGGAAATGAAAGGTTGAGTAGGTTGCCTCCCAACTTTATTCCATTTTTCGAACAAAGCATATCCCCCACTCTATGGGATTTGGGATCCCCAAGAAGGAAGTGTTCCTGACAGGGGATGTTGAAGATGGGGTCCGGTTGGGATACCAGCATGAGGTTGTCCGCTGCCAGGTGAATTATACGTGCCCAACTGAGCAGATGGTGTTGATTGAGAGGGTTGTTGAGTGGCACCAGTGGGGGCGTTAATAAGTGGTATTCCTCCAAATGAAGGGCCTTGTTGAGCCGATGGAAAAGAAGGAGGTGTTTGTTGTCTGGCCCCGCTTTGAATGGTACCAAGGGGGTTGTCCTCCATGTTAGGAACCCATGTTAACCGTTCTCTTTACGTTTTTAGTATATTGTTGTTGGACGCATATGCTTTGTAAGTCGTCCCGTAGTATTTGTTGATCCATAGTTTATATTAGCCCATGGTATTGAACCATAGTATTGGATGCATATGCTTTGTAAGTCATCCCATAGTATTATATTTCCCATGGTTTTGACTCATAATATTGGGCATAGACTTAGTATATAAGTGTGTGTTGAGGTCATTGAAGGCACCGTGAAGTTAATTGTATCGAGCTTACTCAAAGGAGGTTGCCCCCTCGAAGTGGCCCGTGATCAATAAAAAAGTGATTATGAGTTCTATTATTTCTTATATCTCATGTATTTGCATCAATTAATTATTGCATGTTCATCACATCTGGTATCAGAGCACTTTCTTGGGCTCACTAGGTGAAATTTCTGCCAAATTTTGTTTTTCGCATCTGTTGCAGGTTCAGATTTGGGAATAATCCCTATCTGCTTAATTGTGGGAAGTACTTGGGCATAATCCCTAAAACACATTGTGAGGAGTATCACAGGAACCCCAAAGTAGCTGGCCCATTGAGAGGACCTGCCAGCGAAAAGGGCAACGACCCCTACCCGATTGACTAGTTCCCACCCGTGTGGTAAACCAAGAGCTGTCGTTTGTGGCAAAGCAGTTATCAGTGTTACCTTAACCGTGGAGTGAGGGGTATTGCCCCAATATGCAAGCCGTTAGACAGCATTGGTGGCCAAGTGAATCCCCTGAACCGATAGGAAGCCGCACATACCTGGGGTCCATATCTATTTTTAGCTGAACTATTGCCGATCACTTCCGCTCCATATCCAACTGTTTCAGATCTATTCTGAAAGTCATTCAAGATCCAGTCACCTTTTCAATCTCTTATGTGCCATTGCAGATCCATCTGTTGTGGATCCCTTTCGCGCTGCCGTTGTTGATCCATTTATGGAAAAAAAAGGAGTATAAAATTTTGTTTTTCGGCCATATCTCTCTTCTTTCAACTTTGTTTTCCTTGAAACTTCACTGACATCCCTGCAAACCCATTCTGCATATTTCATTCCTGAAGAGCCTATCCCAAATTCCACTTGCCAAGACCAGAAATCCCACATTTGTCTATTTTTAGGGTTTGCCATAACTCCTCAATTTTCACCCAAATGCCTTCAAATTTGGCCACCGCGTTCCTTTCCTAATTCTACTTGTTTGTCTCTCCCTACCAAATTTTCTCATTCTTTCACCCCGCTTCTGAGATCCCCATTTTTTGCCTCCCTGTCCATCAGAAAGTGTCCAAATCCTAGTCAAACCCCAATTACCAATCCGAGTTTTTCCCAAATCCAAATTTTCCTTTACTAAATAAGCTCTTGTTTGTGTTTTTCTATCCATTTCCCAAAAACAAAAACAAAAAAACCTCCTGGTTGTGGTTGTCACCCGTGCAGGAGCAAAAACCATGGAGGAAGCACTTGTAGCCATCCAAACCAAACTCCAAGATATGGATGAAAAATTTCTCAGCCTCCATCTTCAGCATTCAGCCGTGGGCCGAAACTTGATTTTCCTCGCTTCAATGGTATTGATCCGACTGGATGGATATACCGAGCAGAACAATATTTCAGTATGCATAATACTTTTGATGTACAGAAAGTTCCACTTGCATCCTTTCATTTGGAACAGGAAGCCCTTCAATGGTACCATTGGTACATCAAAGCTCATCCTGAGCCAAACTTGACAGATTTTTTCCAACCCCTTTTGCCACGATTTGGTCCTAGTGCTTTTCACGACTTCACAAGAGCACTCACTAAACTTCACCAGACTGGCACAGTGAGAGAGTATCCGACGGAATTTGAGAAACTAGCCAATCACACAGAAGGATTGTCTGATGAATTCTACAGGAGTTGTTTTATCAGTGGTCTCAAGGATGAAATATGCTCAGAGGTCAAAATCTTCTGTCCCAACACAATGATGGAAGTCCTAGGGTTGGCTAAGCTGGCCGAGGACAAGATCGCAGCTCAATAACACTCCAAAACCACATTTGTTCCCTTTAGAAATATGGTTTCCCAACTACCTCCCATCACGCCTGCTCCTCAACCAACTCCTATCAAGCATTTGTCAGAAACAGAGATGTAAGCATGCCAAGAAAAAGGGCTTTGTTATAATTGTGATGAGAAATTCACTTGGGGACATAGATGTGTTCAACAAAAGCTCTATCTCTTGGATGTGGATTCACCGCTTGCCTCTGAACTTGGTGAAGAAGCTCTAGATAAAGTAGATGATTAGGTTGACATTCAGCACCAGCCTGTTGACACCCCATCTCGGGATGACCCACCCAAGATCTCTCTCCATGTTGTAACTAGCGTCACCACCCCACAAACAATGCGGGTCAGGGGATAATTCAAGAAGCTCCCTCTTACCATACTCATTGATTCTGGTAGCACTCATAACCTCATTGACCCTCGGATTGCCAAATAGGATGATTTTTTTGTCCATCCTTTCTCCCACTTTGAAGTCATGGTTGCCAATGGGGGCACCTTACCTTGCAAGGGGAAGTGTCACAATGTGCATATCTCTATGGAAGATTATAACCTGCGCTCTGACATGTTTGCCTTGTCCTTAGGTGGATGTGATGTGGTTTTGGGCGTTCAATGTTTACGCACACTTGCCCCATCTTATGGGATTTTGCTGAACTTTGGATGCAGTTTTCAGTCGATGGGGAACAACACAAATTTATGGGATTATAACCAAGGTCTCTCTGCATCATCAATTCACATCGCCTAGAAAAAATCCTTAAGAAGAATTCACATGGTGTCATCGCTCAGCTCCATTCCATTCAGGTGCACCCATCAACAGTCTCCACTACTTCCTTGGATAGATATGTAGGTGTCTTTGCTGAACGAATGAGCTTGCTACCTTCAAGAGACCTTTCTGGTAAGAATTTAGCCACATCTACCTCTCAGCAGGAAATGATGGCTATTTTGCATGTAGTACAGAAGTGGTAGCCATACCTATTAGGGAATTATTTCTGCATCAAGACTGATCTCTAGGGTCTGGAAAATTTCCTGGAACAATGGGTCTCCTCCCCAACACACCTAAAATGGGTTATCAAACTCAGGGGTTATCCCTATGCGATCACTTACAATAAGGGTAAGGACAATATGGTGGTAGATGCTCCTTCTCGCATAATTGATGACCCAGTTTCTCTTACAGCTATTTCTCTGCTTGTTCCAAATTGGTTGCAATATGTTCAATAGGGCTATCTCTTCTATGAACTCCATGCTTCTTCATCAGCAGGGCACTCTGGGTTCTTCAAAATGTATGACCAGGAACAATGTAACTTCTTTTAGCAGCGACTAAAAATGACAATTTAACAGATGGTGGCTGACTATGATACTTTCCAGGTCAACAGGGGTGAAACGACACTCCTTTTGGGACTGCTCAAACCCTTGCCCATCCCTACAAAGATTTGGCCAACTATTTCTATGGATTTCTTAGAAGCGCTCTGGTGGTACAATACCACACCTAAAAGGACACCATATGAAGCAGTCTATGGACAGACACCGCGAGTTCTTCTTCCATACACCCTTAGTATCTCCCCAGTTCAGGCAATTGAATTGGTTCTTCGAAATCGCGATCAGATTCTTCTCATTATGCAGGAAAATCTTCACATGGCCAGAATTCGACTACAACAACAAGCCGATCAGCACTATTCTAAGCGCACTCTTCATGCAGCTGATATGGTTCTTCTTCATCTACAGCCTTCCAAGAAATCCTCCCTGAAACTCCAAAGGCATCAGTGGCCCGATTTGCAACCCGAGGATGTTACCGGGGAACCACTCATTCAGTTCTGCATCAATTTCCCCAACCAAAGCTTTGAGGACAAATCTTTTTCTAAGGGAGAGGGGAAGTTAGGAACCCGTGTCAACCCTTCTGTTTACTTTGTTAGTATATTGTTGTTTGACGCATAGGGTTTGTAAGTCATCCCGTAGTATTTGTTGATCCATAGTTTATATTAGCCCATGGTATTGACCCATAGTATTGGACGCATATGCTTTGTAAGTCATTACATAGTATTATATGTCCCATGGTTTAGACTCATAGTATTGGGCATAGACTTAGTATATACATGTGTGTTGAGGTCATTGAAGGCACCATGAAGTTAATTGTATTGAGCTTTCTCAAAGGAGGTTTCCCCCTCGAAGTGGCCCGTGATCAATATAAAAGTGATTTTGAGTTATATTATTTCTGATATCTCGTGTATTTGCATTAATTAATTATTGCAGGTTCATCACACTCCAGCAGATGGATTGGATGGTCTTGTTGGAGGAGGTTGGTTACTAGGGCCAATGTTCCCAAGAGATGGTTTTCCTCCTACAGGTGGGCTTGATGGTCTGCTCGGAGGGGGTTGGTTATTGGTATCAATGGTTCCAGAAGATGGTTTTCCTCCGAAAAAGGTGTAAATGGTGGCCGAATGTGCACCTTCAGTCGGAGTAGATGATCCAACAGTACGGGTAGAAGTTCTTCCAATGCTAGAAAGGTGGGGTAGTGTCGATTTTCCCATAGCACCAAAGATGATGATTTGTGGGGGGGATCTTCCATACGTTTCAAGTGGGGACGATGAGAACATTGGGTTATCCCTCATAAGGGGTGTGTCCCCTGAAGGTACGCCAAACATATTGTGCGACAACAAGTGTGGGGAATTTAACTAAGGGGTATTAGGTGTCACGTACATGGGGACTTGAAAAGTATGAAGATCATCGAGGGCTAGGCCCGGATTTGTATCACATAAGGTGGAGGAAGGGTCAAAAATGCGAACTATCCGATCGGGGTCTGGAAAGAGGTCGGGTATAGTGAAATCTGAAGGTCCGACTCTGTCAGTGTAGGAGTGATGAAACTTTGTGCTAGATGGAATATGGGTAGCTCGATAACCAGGAGGATGGGTGGTAGGGGGGTATTGGGAAGCTGATGAGAGCATTTGATCCATATCATGTTTGAATTGTTCTGATGCTAGAAGAGAATTAGCCAGACTAACCATACTGGATTGGATAGACGCCATAATCTCTTATCCTAAGGGGAGATCAGGGAGGGATATGGCAAATGGTATATTGCTAGAAGAACTCATTTCATGACTGTGAACACCTAATAGTGTAGTTTCGGCAAGTGGAGGTTCCACCTGGGAGGTAAAAAAGTCAAACTCAGGTTGAAATGGTGTGGTAGGTAGTTTAGTTTCTTCAATGATTTCAATGTATACGTCTTGGACTCTTATTAACTCGGACGTGTCTTCGTCGGATCCTTCAATAGTTCCAACAGATCCTTCAGGAACATCATAGAAAGTGTCTGTTGGCAGGGTATTGCTAGCCTCCAGGAGGATAATGACCTCCAGTATAGCATCAGGTGGAGTACTAAATTTAACAGCTAATGTGGTGTCCACTGTGGTTAAAGTTTCTGGAATGACAGTGGATTGTGGGACAGTGGGAATCTTAGGTATATTACCGGTTTCAAGAACTATAAGAGGTTCTAAGACAGTATTGTGGGTTATAGGTACAAAAGGAACTGAATATGTAGTATGGATAGATGGTGGAACATTCCACCGCCCAGCTCCACGGCCAGTAGGGGAAGGAATACGTGATGCAGGCATACAAGAAGTCCGTGGTGGTGGTGGTGGTTTAGGGCTTTGTCCCTATATCCTCCGTGATCTTCGTTGATCATCCATAATGATGGGAATATGCGTTTTAGGAATAGTCTTGTAGAAAAGAACTCAAAAACCCTAAAGCATCCGAGTGTGCAAAAGGGGAGGTAGAAAAAGGTAAGGCTCACAGGCCAAAAAAAGCAAGCTCAAAAAACTATACTGAGACCAGCGTCAGAGTAAGCGAAGTAAAACAAAGGTAACTAGAATGCCAACAAGAAACACTAAAAAGGGAAAATGACCCTCTAAGAATACGAAATAGCAAGCAAAACCTCCTAACTAAGAGTTGGAGACCTCAACAAGTTGTATCCTTTGCAAGGTGATGCAATCCAAGTCGAACAATACAAAATGAGAGACCAATAATGGAAGGATATCCCTCTACCGAAAGGGATCCTAGGTAAAGATCCCTAGAAGAAAAGTCACTAACTACTTCGTTCATGGCACATCGGAGAAGAATACTGGCACTTCTTCCTTATCACCTATACGGTAGAGTACAAGGAAGACAATGGATCGATATGACTTATGCACTAAGTGGAGTGCGGTAATCCACAAAGTCCATCCGGAACCAATCCTCGTGGCTTACCCCTGAAAAAACAGGAGGCCCTCTTCAAAAACTTGTCGATGAACATGTCAATAAATACTAGAGTATTTTAGCACCCTAGAGCACAACAATTATGTCTCAAACAAAAATGACAAGGGGGAATTATTTGGATTCCTATCCCCGGTGTCCTACCTAACTAACAAATTCTTTTTCTCCTCAAGTGAGGTTATAGTGTGTTGAGTTAGGGAGTGTAAATTTTAATGGTTGTATTACTCAATCAGGTAATGGAAGTGAAACTTGTGGTGTTATGATGACTCAAACCATGCAAATGAAGATGAATCGAAATGAGCCTTTCTGTTCGATGAAATCTAGCTAAAGTAAAGGGGGAGTTCTCCGATCACAAACCATGAAGTTTTTCAATAGAAATGAAAAAACCACTTCAAAAACAAACTTTTGATTTCTTTTTTAATAGGAAAAACTAATGGAACTACTTTCAAAATGCAACTGATCTACAATTAATGATTTCAAAAATGAGTAAAATTACGTGGCAATCAATAATAAGTGATTCACTTCCTAATGTGCAAAATTATAAATTTGATCTTTTCAACAAAAGCAAGACAATGTTCCCAAACATCTTTCAATATTGATATTGATAACAAGAATGGAAAGTTAATGCTATAAGAATAATGTAGTCTTGAAAACCATATAATCAAGGAAAGGAAAACATAGCAAAAACTTGATTATCATGAAAGGACCAAGCAAATGCGGAAATAATAAGGAGGTGATCAAGATGGGGTATGGTGCCACTAACTCAAGAAATCCAAGCTCGAAACAAATAAAATCAAACCACAAAAGACTTGCAGCTTATCGAAAAGTGAGAAGGTATGTAGACAAGAGGCAATAGGTAAGGTTTAAGTAGGTATGGTAATGACAATGAGCACGAACCCAAAGATTCCCAAGGTGTCTACAAAACTTCAAAAAATGAAATGCAAGCAATGTACTGCAGCTGAGCAAGTTACAAAGGTCTGATAAATATCAGAGCAACAACCAAAAGCAGAGAAGTCAAAAATTGACTAAAAGTAACCAAGCAAGTGAGAAAAAATCCTTTTTGTAGAGATTTTCGCGTGGCTGTAATCAGCCCAAGCGCGATAATTATGAATTATCATGTTCTGGAAAGAGGATAGGTAGCGACAAACTGGTAATTGTCGCTCTGTAAGCAATGGTAGGGGCACGACAAATCTCAGAAAGAGGATAAGGGCAGGAATTTGAGAAAAGTTGATGACTTTCTAAGGGTTTTCCAACCCATAGGACTCACTGATCATTGACAGTGGTCTGATGTAGAGGGGAGGGGGGTGAATGGAGGTCAAAATGACCAAATTTCACAACTTGTTTGACAGAAGAGAAAATTCACAATCAGAGATGAATGAAAGTAAAACAACTCAAAACAAAAGGGGTTCAATTCAATGGAGTCGCCAGTTTTTGTTGTAGAGATTTCCCCCTACAAATAGAAAGAATCCCTCTCAGGATAAAGCAAGATAGGATGACTCTACACTAAGACAAAAATCAAACAAATGCGATCTTGAATCCTAGATTAAACAAGTATTTCAGAGTTTCTGTATTGAAGAGAGTGAGAGAAAGCACCTCACCTTTCACTCTTGATGATTGTCTCGCTCGTCGTTCAGATCCCGAAGTTTTCACAATGAACCTGTTAAGATTAGACAATGCACAAACATATACAATTCTCCAAGATCTCTGAATTACAAGTTAGAATCCAAACCTAGCTAGATACAAATCATAAAATTGAAACACAATCAACACACATCAATTGGGAAACAAGACAAGTTAACTTTTTTACATCTTGAATATGCTTACAATGATTGCTTGATGTCCAAGCCAACTTTCAGCTCCAAGTCCTTCCTCTAGCTATCTCTGCAAAAGTCTCAAGATCATAGGTTGGATGCCCCAAAAGTCTTCCCTTTGGCCCATGGAAGGCCTCTCCTTTATAGTGTTTGGAAGGGTTAACCAAAAGGAGAGTAAAATGGATCTAATGAGTGTTTAGTGGATCAGGCCTACTAAAAAGAGAGAGGGGTTGGGATCGAATCAAAGTTGGTAATCCCAAGAAAATATATCGAAAGGTGAGATCCAAGGTCTATGGAAAAAAGGATAAAATAGGATTGTTGTGCCCCAGGGTCGGAGCATAGCGCAGAAACCCTAATTGTCGCGACCCAACAGATGTGCAAAGCGTGACAATGTATGCAGATTGGGTCAGTTTGGGTGACACGTGGCAGATAAGATGTTGTCTTCAGTATTTAGGAAATAGAATTCACTCATGGGTTTCCAGATGAGACCAAGGAGGGTACTATTAATGTATAATGATCATTAGGGGGATGTTTCATTCTAGGTCACTTGGTGTAAGGATGCAACACTAGGGTTGAGTGTGTAATATTGAGGTATAACACAAAGAGACATTCTGTCGTAATGCGTCAGTCGCAAGTCACAAGTTGATGCTGCATGTCAAGGTTGTGAAACTGTTGAGGTCACGGAACTTGTCAAAGCTACTGAGTTTGTCAAATTCCCAATTTTTTGCTCGGTTAGGTGATGAAACTTGACGATCAGTTTAGTAGAAGAGTACCACTTTCCTTGGGATGGAAGTTGTCCGACTTTAGAAACCTGAAACAAGGGAATTGTGCTCATCCTTGTATGGCATACTCGTTGTCCCACGATGGTGTCGCAAGGAAGACGGTCCTGAACATCTGAATGGATTTCTTTGGGTTTTGCTATCGATAATTCATTATGTTCCAACAGTGGTGCATGGTATGGTTGAAGTAGATCCACATTGAATACTGGATACAGAACCAGGCATGCAGGAATGTCGAGATGGAAAGTGTTTTCTCCGATTTGTCGAAGAATACTGTATGGACCATATCATAAAGGTTTAAGCATCTTGCATGGACCAGTGAAGATGATGCAGGAGCATTGGGACCTAGGCAGATGAGTCGAAGTTGATCAACCGAAGGGAGCCAATCAGTGAGAGTGCTAATGACCACTGCTGCGGGGAGCAGGTTGACTTGTCGAAGTCAACAAATGGGGCATAAGCAGTCGGGGTGCGGCCGATTGAAGGATCAACAGGTGAAGAGCGGAGTAAGAGGTCGGGTAGTCAACAAGTGGTCGAACTACGACACGACAGAGTTTGGTGAAGTCAAGTATATTGGGAAAGGAATGAACCGATAGGACAGTCAAGATGTGACTGACTGCTATAGCAAGGTTGGAAGGACAGGAAAGTTAAGGGACTGTACCAGTAGCCATTCGCGGTTGCTGAGGAAGTTATTACAGTTATTGCGAGTTGGTGAAGGACATGACAGAGGACGTCATGGATAGAAGCTGTACAGCACAGTTAGAAGCTGATAGTGCAGATTCACAGGATTTGGACAGGATCAACAAATGGAGGGAACGCATGTCTCGGGATTGTAATAATCTTGGAAACAACACCCGCAGAGTAGAAGAGGAGGAGAAGGCCTTCAGTCTAGACACTATTGGGGCACAAGAGCATAGCAGAGTAGAGCAGAGTGCAGAGCCGAGGAAGTTGTGAAGAGTCACATTGGATGAGTGCAAAGTGTTGAGATTGAACTATAGCTCAGAGTTCAGTGGAGAACCAGGAGAGGGTGAGATCAACACATAGGGATAACACACCACAGTTACTTCTAAGTTGTAACGGCTGAGGCTGATTGTAGTTAGTTATTTGCTTACAGTTATTTTACATTGTAACCGATTTCAGAGAAGTAATATAAGTAAATCCAGGCATCTTGTTCTACACCTTATTTGTGTGAGCATTTTGGTTTGTGTCATGTGTATTGTTAAGCAAGAACCTTATTTCCATAAGGTGACTTGCGTCAGTTGGTATCAGAGCCCAGAAGCAAGTCCGGTTGGAGAAGAAGACCATACCAACCTGACTTGCGTCAGTTGGTATTAGGATCTGAAAGTGTGAGAAGATTCAACAGAAGTTGAAAATGGATCATAAAGGCGTTAATGTCTGAGGATGAAGAGCGCGTGGTGCAGCAGCCATCACAGTGGATCGTGAGATGTTCGATGAATGCATCCGAACGATGAGGACTTTGAAAAATGAAAGTCGCAGCGATCAAAGAAAACCAAAGGCGTGGTTACATTCCTGAAGCACTAGACCACATCGACGAGGAAGTCGAGGAAGTGGAAGCTCGGGAAGCCGCAACAGAAGAACCAGAGGAGAAACTCATCAAGCTTCTGATATAAATGAGAGGTCGAGCGAAGATAGATGTGTGTACGTACTCAGGAAGCTTGGACCCAGAAGACTTGATTGACTGGTTCAGAGAGATGGAGAAATATTTCGATGTAGAGCAGATCGAGGATCCTAAATGGGTTAAGACTGCATGTCTAAGGTTGAAGGGTCATGCCTTGTTGTGGTGGGACAATGTACAGGCTGATAGACTCAAGAAAGGAAAGGAGAAAATCAAATCTTGGGATAGGATGGTTGCCAAGTTGAAGGGGAAGTTCTTGCCGAATGATTATGTGATTTCCTTGTTCAGGAAGGTACAGAACTCTCGACAAAAAGAGATGACCGTGAAGGAGTACATGGAGGAGTTCTACCGATTGTCGATTCGGTTAGGATAGACTAATGAAGGAGAAGAAGTTGTCGCCAGATATGTAAATAGTTTAAAATACGTTATTCAGGATGAACTCAGCATGTCGAGATTCAGAATAGTTGGAGAAGCCTATCAGTTCGCTCTGAAGGTAGAAGAGAAACTGTCGAGAAGGTCTGCAGCGACCAGAGGTAGGATGACTAGTCGGGGTGGAAAGACCATCTCCATAAAAGGTCAAGCTAGAGGATACAAGAAAGAAGGTGTCGAAGATAGTCGACACACAGAAGGGACATCGACGAAGGAAAGAGTGCAAGAGAACTGATGCGATGGTCTTGAGAACCACGGTCAAGGCACGTATGATTGAAGTGGTCCATCCGACAAGAAATGAGTTAACATACTAGATATAATCTGTTACAAATGCTGAGGAACGGGTCACAAGGCATATGAATGCCTGCAAAACCTACATGCCACAGAAGAGTCGAAACCCAAATGTCGAAGGGGGAGCAAGTCAATCAGAGGGAAGAATCGACATCAGATAGTAGTGGAGGTGAGAAAAAGAAGAATCGGAATCTGACAGTTCAGAGAGCTTTTATCCAGGAAGATCAACGTGATCCAATGGAACCAGCACAACAGAAGGCTATCTTTCGAACGAAGGTGCGGATCGGAGAATGGCATTGCAAGACCATAGTTGATGGTGGGAGTACAGATAATCTTGTTTCGACAGAAGTCATCGACAAGATCCGGTTGAAGTGTTGAGAACACCCACACCCATACAAGATCTCATGGTTGCAGAAAGGATACCATGTTAAGGTGACCAGACAATGCCTGATCAACTTCAGAGTTGAAGGATTAAAGGACAGCGTGTTGTGTGATGTAGTTCCCATGGATGCATGCCATCTATTGTTGGGGAGGCCATGGAAATATGATCGTAAGATGATCTATGATGGTCGAGCTAACACAGTCACAATGTGGAAAAATGGCGTGAAAAGAACTCTTAAGTTGAGGCAAGGAGAGCCAGATGACAGTAAGGATGGTGAGAGCAATCTTTGGGAAAAGCGAGTGTTAATGAGCACCACTAAGGAATTTCTCGCAGAGGAGGAAAAGCAGTTGGGGTGTTTTTCAATCATTCCAAAAGGACCATATGTCGAAGGAATGACCAATCAGGAGAGCATTCCGGTCGAAGTCGAGGAGTTGCTCGAAGAGTTTCAGGACATAATGGCTGATGAGAAACGGGATTGCCGCCAACAAGGAGTATATCCCATCAGATCGACTTGATTCCAGGGTCGAGTCTGCCAAAAAAAGCACCATATAGGATGATTCCAGTAGGGGGACAGGATCTCAACCGACAGGTCCAAGAGTTGTTGGACAGGGGATTGATCCGAGAAAGTTTAAGCCCGTGTGCAGTACTAGTAGTATGGACACCAAAGAAAGGCGAGGAATGGAGGATGTGTATTGACTCCAAAGCCATCAACAGGATCAGGATCAAGTATCGATTTCCATTGCCAAGGATGGATGACTTGATGGATTGCCTGAGTGGATCAACATACTTCATGAAATTAGACCTGAAGAGTGGATATCACTAGATTAGGGTCAGAGAAGGAGATGAATGGAAGATAGCATTCAAGACAATAGAAGGGTTATATGAGTGGTTAGTCATGCCATTCGGGTTGACTAATGCACCCAATACATTCATGCGATTGAGGAATGAAGTGTTGAAACCATTCTTGGGAAAGTTTGTCATAGTCTATTAAGACGACATTCTAATTTTCCGTCAGACCAAGTTAGAACATTTGGAGCACGTTCGACAAGTATTGCAGAAATTGAAGGAATAGAAGTTGATGATTAACCTGCAAAAGTGTTTCTTCATGAAGAAGGAGTTGGTGTACTTGGGATTTGTAATATTAGGTAAAGGGTTGGAGATGGACCCCGAGAAGTTGAAGGCAATAGTAGATTGGACCAAACCGATGAGCACGACTGCAGTGAGAAGTTTCCATGGACTTGCTAGTTTCTACCGGAAGTTCATTCGGGGATTCAGTCGGATTTGTGCACCATTGATAGAATGCATGAGAAAGGGCGTGAGTTCAAGAGGACGGATGAGGCCCAGGAAGCTTTCGACAAATTGAAGGAAAAGGTCACTGAGAGCCCAGTGTTGGTGCTCCCAGACTTTGACAAATTTTTCCAAGTTGATTGTGATGCAAGTGGAACAACAATTGGGGCAGTGTTGAGCCAGGAAGGCCGACCAATTGCATTCTTCAGTGAAAACCTGAATGGAGCGAAGCATAAGTGTTCGGTCTATGACCAATAATTTTATGCTATCATACATGCATTAAAGAACTGGAGGCATTATTCGTTGCCATAAGAATTTGTGTTATACACAGATCACCAAGGACTGAGGTATCTGAATACTCAGTCGAAGTTGTATTAGAGACACATGAAGTGGATGGATTTACTTCAGAGATATATGTTCGTGTTGCGACATAAGTCGAGCAATTTGAACAAAGTTGCCGATGCATTGAGCAGGAGAGTTGCGCTGTTGAGCAAGATGACTGTTCAGGCAACAGGAATAGAGTCGATAAAGACAGAGTATGAGACCGACGAAGATTTTGCGAAAGCATGGAAGGCGTGTCAAGAGCCTTGGAGCACCGACAGAACTCCATATTTGAGTTATCTGATTCAAGAAGGTTACCTTTTCAGGGGAATTCAGTTGTGTATTCCCATAGGATCAGTGAGAGAGAACCTAATCCAAGAATTTCATAATGGTGGGTTAGCAGGGTACTTTGAGATCGACAAGACCAAAGCATTGATCGACGAGGAATATTTCTGGCCAAGGATGTCGACAGATGTCAGAAAATGAGTTCGACAATGTCAAATTTGCTAGTTGGAAAAGGGAAAGAGTCAGAACATGGGGTTGTATACACCATTGTCAGTACCAGAGAACCCATGGGAGCATCTTAGCATGGATTTTTTGTTAGGATTACCAAGGACTCAGCAGGGGAATGACTCAATATTTGTTGTAGTTGACATGTTTTTGAAGATGGCACATTTCATAACATGTAAGAAAACAAGTGATGCCACAGGAATCGTTGTACTATTCTTTAAGGAAATAGTCAGGTTGCATGGGTTTCCAAAGAGTATCACGTCAGATAGGGATACAAAATTCACGGGGCATTTCTAGAGAACCCTAAGGAAGAAACTCAACATGAAGTTAGAGTTTAGTTCGGCATATCATCCGCAGACATATGGACAAACCAAGGTTGTAAATAGAAGTTTGGGAAACCTTCTGAGCTGTTTAGCAGCTGACAGACCCAAGCAGTGGGAGAATGTGTTGGCACAGGCAGAGTTTGCATATAACAATTCTATGAATCGATCAACAGGATTGAGTCCATTCCAGATTGTTCAAGGGAGAGGCCCAAATGTAGTGGTAGATTTGGTCGAATTGCCGACAAAAACTAGGAAGAGCACGGATGCAGAATCATTCGCAAAGCATATGCACGAAGTTCATGAAAATGTATGAAAACACATCGAGAAGAGTAACACGGCCTACAAATTGAGAGCCAACTGGAGAAAAAGACTATTGTCATTCCAAGAAGGGGACTTAGTCTATGCATATTTGTGGAAGGAGCGATTTCTGATAGGAACATACAACAAGTTGAAGTTGAAGAAGATAGGACCATGCAAGATTCTAAAGAAGATTTCAGACAATGCCTATGTGTTGGAATTGCCGGAAGACTTGAACATTTTAGCAATGTTCAATGTATCACACCTGTATAGATTTGAAGAAGGGTCAAGCAACAATAAGGGGGAAGGAACCAGTATTGACTAGATAGAACAGATTCCAAAACGACATAAAGAAGGGATCGCAGAAGTAATTAATGAATGCGGAAGTAGGGCATACCCATAGATCGCGCATGAAGGAATGCTTGGTGTGATGGACAAATGATGAGTTGTAGGAAGCAACGTGGATTTCCGAAGAGGATTTCAGGAGACTGACAAAGTAGACGAATTCTTTTTCACCTGGGGAAACTAATGCAGGTGCATCGGGACCTAGGCAGATAAGTCGAAGTTGATCGACCGAAGGGAGCCGACTAGGGGGAGTGCCGATGACCACTGGTGCAGGGAGAAGGTTGACTTGTCGAAGTCAACAAGTCGAGTAGAAGCAGTTGGGGTGTGGCCGAATAAAGGATCAGTAGATGTCGCAAAGCCGAGAACTGATAGAAGACGGTCGACAGGTGAAGAGTAGTGTAAGAGGTCGGGTAGTCGACAAGTGGTCGAACTATGACACGACAGAGTTTGGTGAAGTCAAGTATATTGGGAAAGGAATGAACCGACAGGATAGTTGAGATGTGACTGACTGTTGTAGCAGGGTCGAAAGGACAGGAAAGTCAAGGGACTGTACTAGTAGTCGTTCGGCGTCGCTGAGAAATTTATTACAGTTATTGCAAGTTAGTGAAGGACATGACAGAGGACGTCATCGATAGAAGCTGTACAACACAGTTAGAAGCTGACAATGTAGATTTGCAGGATTTGGACAAGATCGGCGAATGGAGGGAACACGTGTCTTGGGATTGTAATAATATTGGAAACCACACTCGCAGAGTAGAAGAGGAGGAGAAGGCCTTCATTCTAGACACTATTGGGGAAGGAGAGAAGAGCAGAGTAGAGTAGAGCGCAGAGCTGAGGAAGTTGTGAAGAGTCACACTGGCCGAGTGCAGAGTGTTGAGATCGAACCATAGCTCAGAGTTCCGTGGAGAACCAGGAGAGGGCGAGGTCGACACGCAGGGAGAACACACCACAGTTACTTCTAAGTTGTAATGGATGAGGCCGATTGTAGTTATTTATTTTCTTACAGTTATTTTACATTGTAACTGATTTCAGAGAAGTAATATAAGCCAATCGAAGCATCTTGTTCTACACCTTGTTTCTGTGAGCATTGTGGTTTGTGTCATGTGTATTGTTAAGTAAGAACCTTATTTTCGTAAGGCGACTTGCATCAGAAGCGCTCCTTCTTAAGAGTAACCAGATCTTCCATATCCCCAATTTGGAATGAATGAGGAATATGATGCTTGTCATGTCGGGCCTTAGCTTTCACGTTTGCTTGTTGCAACATTTCTTGTGCTTGCTTCTTGATGTCGCAGATTTGATCTTGATATTTCAAGGCTTTGTCAATTTCCCGTTGGTTGTAGTCGGTGTCGAGTTTCTACTATCTCAAGGAGCTGATCAAGTCAATAGGTGCTGAGGGTTGAAATCCATAACAGATCTCAAATGGTCTCTTTCCCATGGAGTTGTGGTGAGCACAATTGTAGTTGTGTTGTATGTATGGAATACCTTCATCCCATGTTTGTCGATGCTTGTGGTTGTACATGCGAAGCAGTTGTACTACCAAGCGATTCACAACTTCCATCTGTCCATTAGTATAAGGATGGAAAGCTATCAACAATGAGCGTCATGTGTCCAGCTCTTGCCAGAGAGCCTTCAAAAATATGATGATGAATTTGGCATCTCGGTCGGAAGTAATGGTTTTCGGTAAACCAAATTGTTTCCAAACATGTGTGAAGAAGAGCTAAGCAGTTTGCTGTGCTGTCGTGGTCTTCTTGCATGGAATGAGAATGGGCATATTGGAAAATCTATCGACTACTTCTAATATCGCATCATGTTGTTTACTGGTAGTAGGATATCCCATCAAGTAGTCCATAGAAATAGATTCCCATGGTCGACTAGGAATTGGTAGAGGTGTGTACAATCCTTTTTGTCGATTAGGCGGTTTAGCAATGGCACAAACCATGCATGATCGAATGTACTTGTTGACGTTGGTTTTAAGTGTAGGGAAAAATAAATACTTCTAGGGAATAGCAAGTGTATTTGCTACTACAAAGTGTCCTGCAGGTTTGTTGTAGTGCACGTCCCAAATGAGTTGTCATCGATGCTCACTCATCGGTACACAAAGCTGTCCAAGATTGTATAGCAAGGTGTCTTTCAGGAAGTAATCGAAGGTCGATGACTTTTCGTTATGCATTTGTCAATAGACTGATGAGAATTCATTGTCATCCTCATACAATTGAGGCCAAGTGGTAGTGTTGTATCCCTACATACACATCACTGTGAAAAGGAGAGTAATGGGTGGTTGAATTATACAATCGGCGGTGATGTTAGCTTTACCTTTCTGATACTTAATCACCAACTAAAATTTTTGTAGGTAATTAATCCACTTGAGTTGTCTGGTTGTTTGTAGTTTCGACTAGGTTAGAGTGAACTATAGAGGCTTATGCTCAGTGAGGATGATCGTTTCCTTTCCAAGTATGTAATGCCTCCATTGCTTGAGATCTTGCAAAATGGAGTACAATTCTTTTTCGTACACCAAATATATTCTAATTGTGTCGTTAAAAGTTTCGGAATGAAAAGCAACTGGGTGACCAAACTAAGTAATCACTGCACCCAAGGCATATTCCGATGCATATGTCTCAATCTCAAAGGGCTGATGCAAATCAAGAGATTTTGCTTGAGCTATTCAAAAGCTTCTTGTTGTGTCGATTTCCATTTGAAGACAATTTTTACATTTCCCTTCATCAATTGATTCAAGGTCCAGGCTATGTGACTGAAGCCGAGTATGAATTGTTGATAGAAATTCGCCAAACCAAGAAAAATTCTTAGTTCTTGAATGATTTGAGGAATGGCCCAATCTTTGAGGATCTATACTTTGTCTGGATCAATGTGAATGCTTGCAGAGTCAATTACATACCCCAAATATTTGATACTATTCATCACAAAGGTTCACTTGTCCATGTTCAAGTAAAGTTGATGTTGCTGGAGAGTGTCGAGGACTTGTCGAAGTTGTCTGGCATGTTCTTCCCATGATCAACTGTAAATCAATATGTTGTCAAGATAGACAATGAAACATTTGCTGATGAAAGGTCAAAGAATGTTATCCATGTATCTCATGAAGGTAGCAGGTGAATTGGTTAAGCTGAAATGCATGACTAACCATTGAAACAATCCTTCCTTGGTTTTGAAAGCAGTTTTCCATAGATCTTAGGGCTCGATTGGAATCTGATGATATTTCAACTTGAGGTTGAGATTAGTAAAGAATTTGGCACCTTTCAAACAATCAATGAGTTTGTCTATCGGAGGTAGAGGGTAGTGATTCTTTACCAAAAACATTTTTAGTGCCCTGTAGTCGATGCACATGCGCCAAGTCCCGTATTTATTCGGAACGAGGATGGATGGACTTCCACAAGGAGAGGAGCTAGGTCGAAGATGACCTTTGTCGATCAAATCTTAGATTTGTCTACGAATCTCTTCATTTTACAGAATGGATCTTCTATAAACAGATGCACTAGGAAAAGAAGAACTAGGAGCAAGTTCAATGGAGTGTTTTACCTGGAAATTTAAAGGTACTCCATATGGCTCTTGGAATAAACTCCTATAATCGTCGAGAACATTGCTGATCAATTGCTTCTATCGGGAGCTACACTGGTCGGTGAGTCAACTCGTCGCTATAGTCTTGCTAGAATGTTGCGGTTCAATCATGATTAATGCAAACGTTTGAGCATGATTGATGAGCTTCTTCGTCTGTGTAGCACATATCATTGAGACCGTTGGTGTAGGTCCTCACTTCGGTAAGTAGTACCATCGATTTTGGATTCTGACAATCACCTTCTGATGCCATGACTGATAAATTCCATGGCGATCCCACCAGTAAGGTTTACCAAACAAGGCGTCAGCTATGGAGAGTGGTGCCACATCGCAGAGTACTTCATGTTCAAAAGTATTTATTAAGTAGGCGAGTTTTCATTGTCAGATGATCTGTAGTTCGTGTCCATCCTTCATCCAACCGATGTTGTAAGGTTGAGGATGCGAAGTGGTGACAAGACCTAGTTTCTTCACGAGATCTTCATAAATGAATTTCTTATGGCTATCATTACCCACAATCAGATGTAATGGATTGTTCTAAACCCATATCCATGTATGGAGTAGGCGCTTTCATTCCTCGTCGTCGACAATAGTCGAGGCTGCTAGAGTGGTCTATGTTGATGTCAAAAGGGTCATTGCATCTGGATCAAATTCTTCCACCTTCTTATCAAACACGTTGGATGTCAACACTTTTCTCAAAAATGTCTTCTGAGATTTGCATTCAGATGTATCATGCCGAGATGAGTGGTGGTAATCACACCATTTCCCGGTAGGTGGTTGTTTGATACATTCCATTTTCTGAAAAGTATTTTTGCCATGATCTGGATTTGGAGGGGTCGACTGAGAAGATTTCGACTTGTCAAAGTCAACTGGTGTCTTCTTGTCGGGTGGTCGTCTTGATGTCAGCCTTGTCGCGAAGCGTGATTTTCCTTTCTACCTGGTTTCAAGTTTGTTGGAAAAGTGGAATGCATCCGCAAGCGTATTGACAGTTAGAAATTCTGATCTCCTACTAAATGTACTGGGAGAATCCGTTGATGTACTTCAGAACAAGCAATTTCTCTTCTTCTTGGATTCCAAGTCTAGCCATGAGTCAATAGAACTCATCGGTGTAACTTTGTACTGATTGGTCTTTCCATTTCCTTATCTACTATCAAATCTTATACTGCTGTTCAAGGCATTTGGGCGGGTCAAATTCTTTTTGGACTTATTCGACAAATTTATCCCATGTGTTGATGTGGTCTCCGTTTTTCTCCATCTTTATTGAGAGGTTATCTTACTAGTAGTGCATAGATGTTGACATATTTAAGGATGCAATGGTGATTCCAATTGTTGTATCGAATTGTCGACGGATTCTACATCAATATTTCCTTGTAGATTTGGTATGTCCAGATTCATTTTCACTTTGAAGGGGCTGATTTTGTCGGACTTAGTTCTCGTTGAAAATCCTCCAGATGTCAAAGCAAATTGTGTGAGAATTTCATTGAAATGGGTGAATATTTTAGTCCCTTGTCAAGTCAATGCTTGCTCACTAAGTTGTGTTGTCTTGTTGGCTGCATGTCTATCGTATGTTTCTCCTGACATTTCTGGAGGTAGTGTCTACTTGGATTGCTAAGATTATGAGCGTGTTTGAATAGGCATAAATCAGGTAACTTCACTGCTAGTGTCTATGCAAATTTAAGCATGAACAAAGTTGATTTCTATGATACCAATGATCTGCATCTGGCTAGAAAACATGAGGGGGACAACAGTTTGATTGAAGGAGTCAGATCTGTTATGGCGGAAGAATAAGAAACAAAATAATTCAAAGAAGGAATACACTACAGAGATGAAAAACGATACACACAGACAATATGAAGGAATGCGAACTGATCTTCTCTATTACTGGATAGAAGATCATACCTTGTATATTACAATATTATACATCCTTATATAGAGAGTGTTGAAATGCTTGGGTTCCTTCCTGTTACGTTTAGTTACAAAATAAGTTAGAACCGTTCGGAAGTTTAACCGTCACAGTCGACTAGAAGACAGAGAGACATTCTTCCATAATGCATCAGGTGCAAGTTGCAGGTCAAAGCCGCATGTCGACATTGCGAAACTGTTGAGTTCGTGAAACTTTTCAAAGCTGCTGAGTTTTTCGAAGTCACGTCAAATTTAGAACTTGTCGAAGTTGTGTCGAAGTCGATGACTTGTCGCAGTCGATGTTAGAATCCGACAACAATGCCAGCTGCGATGTGGATCATGGATGAGGCATACATACCCATGCTCATATCAATATATACAAATAATAATGAGGCCCAAAGGGGACCTGAACAATACATCGAGAAATACTGTGTACATAATAATCGTCCAAACGGGACAAAAATATGGGACATGCTCATGGTCCAACCATGATTGATTTGAAGAAATGATACATGGAAACAATGGCATCCATACTGAATGCGGTACCATAACAACTGATGCTATTCTGGATCTGAAGGTATCCAAAAATTGTATGGACTCAATGACTGAGAATCAAAATATCAAAGGTACACTGAAATGCATATGAACTGGACACTCCAGGAAGCATATAGTTGAATGGCTTCCAAATATTGTCGCCAATGCAACCCGGATATCCATAGGAACATACAACTAGGGGGTTCCAAATAGACTCACCAATGTGCTAGAGTCAGGGGACATCCGGGGTCTTTGGAAAATAATTGAAGGGACCAATAGCCTGCATGAATCTCAACGATGTGATGATGTTGTTGAAGTCGAGCACATTAGAAAAAACCATTCTAAGAGGCACTAACGACTCCTCTCAGGTGGTCCGTAGGAAATATCCACTGATGGAGATGAGTCCAAGGTATAGGAACCTCTGGGTTTATCCTCTAGAATAGATGTGTTGGTATCGATAGAGGGAGACCTGCAACTACCAAGGCAATGATGTTTCCTTGATAGGAGCGCGAGGTGGACAACCAAGGGGTCGTGATAGTACTAGATGTGAGATGAAAAGACCGTGGGTGGATACGAGGGTCATGGAGAGGGGGGAATAAAACTTCCTTTGTTCATAGTATCACAGAAAGGTTGACCTGGAAGCATATGAAACTTACTTCGGGGAAGGGCATCCTAGGTTAAGGGAGCAGGGATTTTGACTGCAATGGGGGAGACTCAGGGGGGGAAACTAATGAGTGATATCAGGAGACTCCAAGGGTGGCACATTAGAGAATGCTCTAAATAGAGGTTACCATGTTGGGGGTGCTTCCATAATGGGGGGAACTAGATGTGATTTGTCATGGCGTCGAGAGGCACTGTTTGGGCCTTATTCACGGTTTAAGGAGCTTAAAGAAGGGATAGAAGTGTGCTAAAAAATGGTATTGTTGTGTGGATTTTTACAAGCCCGAGACAACGTATGCTTGTGAGTGATTTTAATTTTAAGGAGTCTGAAATCAATAAGAAGACTTTGAATATGGTAATAAGGTACCGTCATGTGGATTTATATGATCGCAGGATGGTGAATGCTCATGGTCACTTTCAATTTTAGAGAGTCTGAAAGCAATAAAAAGACTCCAAGGGGGTTCTTTTTCGTGTGTTAGTCTCCAAGGCCCGAAAAAGCATAAAATTATGCAATGAAGAACTCTTCTAGCCAATGCGACTAGAGTATTCATTTTTTGTAATTAGTCTACCAGGTCCATAAAGGTGTTAAACTTATACCAGATAGGCCCCTTTTCAGATACTTTAGCAAGCATGAAAGGAAGCAAGATTGCTAAACGATATTTTCATTCTTTTAGAAGTCAGAAAAAATCTTAACATAAACTCCCTAAGTACCTTTTTCTCAAAGCAGTTGCTCAGCCCGAAAAAGGGAGAAAAGTATACCGAACATATGTAACAACCAAGCAAGGAGGAAGTGTTCAATCAAGGGACAACCATGGGAACCAAGAAAGAAGGGGTGGGGGGAACACTAATGGGGCCTCCTTGCAGGTTGATGAAATGGTGGAAAAATAATGCAATAACTACAGTAGGGATGGAGAGGAGGGCTCATGGATAGGCCGTGATATAAAAAAATGGTGAAAAATTACTGCGGCTTATGTGGCATGCAAATCGAGGTGCTGAGGGGCATTGAAAAAATTCCCAATTTTTTTTTAAGTGAGAGCGAAAAATGATCTCAAGCATCATTGCGGGCTCAGAATTAGGAATCCAATGGTGCAAATGGTGCGAAAATTGGAGGCCATATGACCCCAGAATGGTCAAAGAAAAAATTAGGGTAAAAATGACTATAAATAAAGGGGAGCCCACCAAGCATAGGATGTGGTGGTGGGGATAAATGATGACCCACAGGGGCAGAATACTAGGGCTATAAAATCAAATAAAATATACAAGTGACATGTGACCTAGAAAATGGTTGAGATCAGGCATGTGAAAAAGAGAGCAGGGTTAAGTTCTTGGCCCCATGCTATGGGCATAGGGTTTGTGATTTTGGATCTCATATGTGTTGGGTTGAGAAATGGGATCATTGAAATTTTGAGATAGATGTGACAGGTCAATTTCAAAAATATTGAGCATTCCCCCTATCCTAGGTTTTAGGTAATCTATTATGCCCCCTAACTCAGAGGTGTCAATGTGGTGCAGATGCTGTCTCAAAGAGGGATCAACGGGGCATCGAACAATTGTTGGCAGTGGGGGGTGGGGGTACCAAGGTTGTGGGCCGTGGTGGATTACTGAAGTGATGATATGATGATGGGGGGATTCCCCCTTGTGGGGTATATTCTCCCAGTATTGCTGATGATAATGACGACAATGATGAGTAGGCAAGTTTTTGGGCCTACCCCCATGCTGTGGACATTATGAAATTTTATGATGATATGTATATATGATGGTATTCTTTTTGTTTTTATGATGTTATATGCCTATATGATGTATATATGGATGTGGATGGTATGATGATGCATTTGTATGGTTTACTTCCTACATGTTGTGATTGATGTGCCAGTCTAGAATATTATTAGCCATTTGGTCTACAACACTATTATGATCTCATGGGACATGAGTGAATGTAATGGATTCAAACTATCTAATAATTTTTTTAGTGAGCATGAATTTTCTAAAAAGGCAAGGTGCTAGAAAAACAAGATCCCAGAGCAATAACAATAAACAGAAATGCAAATATAATCACACAAACACATTACAAGAGAGACACCAATATATCGTGGTTCACCCAAGATGGGCTACTTCCACACTGAAATTGTCAGTCCTTATTATTATACCGTCCAGCAAAGTGAAGGGATACAACCTGCAACACAACCGCTGCACTTCCTCTTCACACTCTCTCACAGTCTCTCTTCTTGATCTTAGAGATCTTTACAATGCATAAAACCTAATACATCAACCGTAGTCATGATACAATGTCTTTCTTTTATAAGGGAAATACAATGGGGAAATACCATGGGTTACCCAAAACCATGGGCCTAACTCCCCTGGACCCCCTGGGGATCGTGTCGGGATCATACCCAAACCTAGGGTACAAACACGGCTGAATCATCATCTATGAGACTGGAAGATCAGGCTCCACAACCAACACAAGGATCCTGTACCTGGTAAAATTTGTTGAGCTGAGCGACAAGGAGCTAGGAGTCAAGAAACACATAAAGGTGACTTATGCCCAACTGGAGAGTCGCGGTCAGGAGACCGATCACCACATCATACTCAACCTGGCTATTTGTAGCAAAACCTATACAAACTCTATCGAGGTGGATCAACTCGTGTGAGGGGGAATATAATACACAAGATGCGGAGTCGAGGTTTGGAGACCACCTACTTACGCCGTCGGCAAAACCGACATAGAATGGTGGAGAAGGATCCATCTATGGTCATGCATGGAAGCAAACTGTAAGTTTCTGGATGAAAAAAAGTGGAAAAAAAAGAGAAAACTATACAACATGGACTCTCGGGTCCAAAAATGTGTTAAGGGTAAAATTGTTTAAGATATAACCCATTATGAGGGTTGGTCACATGGTTCCATTCAGATTCGGTAAGCATGTATACCCCCTTGCCGAGGTAGGTGTGGATAATGTATGGGACTTGCCACATGGATTCAAACTTTCCTTTTCCGTGCTTGTCTTGATCTTGGTCATAAACAAGTACTAGAACCCCTTCTTGGAAATTGTGGGGATGGACATGTTTGTCATAATTGGCTTTAGAGCGATGTTTAACAGCCTCAGTGATTTGTAAATTTTCCCGGCGATCTTCATTGGCTTGTTCCAAGAGGATTAAGCATTGCTCAAGTGGTGAAATGTCTGGTAGAAGTTCAACAAAAATGTGTAAAGAGGGAATCTGAGACTCAATGGGGAGAACCGACTCTACTCCATGAACCAGATGGAAAGGGGTAAAACCTGTGGCAGTCTTAGTGGAAGTGCGGTAAGACCAAAGTGCATAAAATAGCATATCGTTCCAATTGGACTTGTGTTGGTTTACAGTTTGTTGAAGAATTGTCTTCAAGATTTTGTTGATAGCCTCAACTTGGCCGTTCCCTTGAGGGTAATAGGATGAGGCATGCTGGTGGTCAAAATTAAGGAAGGTGGACAGTTCTTTCCAAATGGTGTCCTCGAAGTGTTTTCCATGGTTGGATATGAGTTTTTTGGGGACATCAAACTAAGTAATAACATGGTTAAATAAGAAACATTTCGTGGTTTTGGCCTGGCAGGTAAATGTAGGCATGGCCTTGGCCCATTTGGTGAAATAGTCAATAGACACAATGATGTCTTTATGGCCATTCGTTAAGGGTGGGTTACACTCCATAAAATCAATGGCCCACTTACAGAAAGGGACAATAGTGATGATTGGATGAAGAGGGGCAGGAGGGTTCCTAGCCTTGGGGGCAAAAATGTAGCAATTCTGGAAATTTTTGACTATTGTAATGCGATTAATGAAAAGATTGGGCCATAAATACTCAGAGCGGATGAACTTTTGGGTAGTGGCCATTCCAGAGAAATGTTCGCCATAGGCTCCACTATGTCAATCATTTAGAACTTGTTTAGCCTCTTCATGTGTGAGGAATCGACGTAAAATGGTGTCAACACCGCGCTGATAAAGGACATCACCAAGGAGGATATAATGCGAGGCATGATGACGTATGTGACGTCGATCATTGCAGTCTTTGTTGGATCAAAAATTTTGTGTTCGTAGGTACACTAGGATATCGCCATACTAGGGGTCATCCGACGAAATGGTGAACAAGTGGTCATCAAGCAAGTTAGTGATGATGGGAGGTGATGCTGACGAAGATGGTAGGTTAGTCATGAGGTGGGCCAATGCAAGGGCTTTGGTACTCTTGGGTGTAACAAATGTTAGGTCATACTCTTGAAGGATAATGATCCATTTTCCCACACTGCCTTGAATAAGGAGGTGACTCAAGAGATAGACCATGGGGTTGGAATATGCCACAACTGTGGTTCGGATCATAAGAATGTAGTGGCGTACCTTATGAACCGAGAAGATGACGATGAGGGCAAACTTCTGTTCATGGGAGTAGCATAATGGTGGGCCATATAATGTCTAACTCACATTATAGATGATGCATTCTTGACATGCACTGTCTTCCTGGACTAACATGCCGGACACGACATAATTGGATGCTGAAACGTAAAGGATAAATCCTTTGAGAAATTAGGAGGTGAAATCAAGGGGGTGGAAGTCAATGCTTGTTTGAGTGATTCAAAATTCGCTTGTGCTTGTTTGTCCCAAACAAAAGGGACATGGGTCCGAAGCAAGCAAAGGAAACCATGAAATTTTGTTTCATAGTCTGGAACAAGGCGATGGAGAAAGTTGGCTTTCCCTTGAAGGCTTTGTAATTGGCGTAATGTACATGGCAAGGGTAGTTCAAGGAAGGATTGAACCTTCAAAGGATCAACAGTGATCCCATTCTAAGAAACAATGAAAGCCAATAACCGTCCAATAGAAACACAAAAAACACACTTGAGCGGGTTCAAATGAATGTTATATTTGCGACAGCACAAAAATATTTTCCGGAGATCGTTCTGGTGGTTGGATCGCTTCTTCGATCAAGCAGTGAGTTCTTCCAAGTAGACTAGGATAATGTGGACCAGGTCATGGGAGAAAAAGGTCATGGCCCACTGAAATGTGGCCCTAATTTTTTAAGACCAAACGACATAACTCAATAGGCAAAGGTGCCCCACAAGGTAGTGAAAGCAGTATCATACTGATCTTCCTTGTGAATTTGAATCTGATTATAGCTGGAGAAAATGTCCATGAATGAGAGAATCTCATGACCCACACATGCATGGTTGGTAGAATTTTTCCCTACGGATAAGTAAAAATTCTCTTAAATTAAAGCAGATTTTAACTGACTCTAAGATAAGACAAAACAAAACAAATGCTACCTTGAATTTCCTGAACTAATTTTCACAACAAGATCACATGTATTCGGAATAAATGAAAGATATATCTCACCTTCCAACCGTCGTTTGTCCCGCTTCTCACTCTTGATCCCAAAGATCCAATGCAGAACCTGTTGAAATCAAACAAAGAACAAGCATACAAGCTTCCAAATACCTTGAAGCAAAGATTAAATTCAAATCTAGACTAGATACATTCCATGTCAGAAACTTATACAATACACATGAAATGGGAAAAACAAGACAAGTTATTTTTATTACAAACTTGAAGAATTCTTACAAAGGTTGCTTGATGTCCAAGTCAATCCTCCAGCTCCAAGTGCTTCCTCCTCTGGCTATCTCCACAAAGCTGCAAGATCATAAGTTTGATACCTCTAAGAGTCCTCCCCTTTGCTCATGGAATGCCTCTCTCTTATAGTGTGTGGTAGGGTTAACCAACAAGAGAGAAGGGTGGGTCTTGGGAGAGTTAAGTGGATCAGGCCTACTAATCACAGAAAGTGAGTTAGGATCGAATCAGGGACCCCAATCCTCAAAAATCTCTCGAAAATCAAAATCCCACAAGCCATGGCAAAAAGGCTAAAAAAAGTGTACCGCGTCTCTAGAACAGAGCATAATGCGGTAGTACCACGTGGCAGAAAAATAGCATAGCGCGGTAGTATGGAATACCGCACACCTAAAACTGAGCAAGGCGCGGTAGTTAGGGTAAATGAAGTCTCAGCTAGGTTGATTCTTGACAGGGTAGGTTTACCTTCAAGGATCACTCATCATTTTTCTCTTCTACGTGTTTTAAGCAGTAGGGGAAGTGTCGTCAACTATTTTTGTGGTGGAGATGCGACACTGTGGAATATGGAGGTATAACACTCTAGCTTCCTTTGTCCATTTTATTTGACTCTCCTTTCTTAGCATATTAGTGATACTCATCATAATTTCAATGAAACTAGGAATGAATCTTCTCAGAAAACCAACTTGCCCAATAAAAGACTGTACCTCTCTTTGCTTCTTGGTTCTCCAACTTTCTATATGGCACTAACCTTCTCAGGGTCAATCTTGATACCTCCTTTGGATATGATATGTCCCAAGGGTTTAGCTTCTCCTAAAGAAAAATGAGATTTCTTTGGGTTGAGGGAGATACCATATTTTATGCATTTCTTAAAAACCTGTTCTAGGTGCTTTAAATGTTCTTCATCAGACTTTGAATACACTGTTATGTCATCCATGTATACCACTACTAACTTGTCCTTCTCTTCAGCAAAGGCAATGTCCATTGCTCTCTGGAAAGTAGCTCCAGCATTCATCAATCCAAAAGGCATCTTAGCATACATGAAAGTGCCACATGGAGTGGTGAAGGCAGTCTTTTCTTGATCTTCTAAACTGACTTTGATCTGATTATACCCTGAGAAACCATCCATTGTAGAAATCCTTTCTGCCCCTACTTCCTTCTACAAGATGTGTTCCATTTTTGGCAGAGGGTAATTATCCTTTGAGGAGGCTCTGTTCAAATTCCTGAAATCTATACAGATTCTAATTTCTCCATTCGTTTTTCTTACAGGAAGTAGGTTTTCCACCCATTGAGAAACTCTTCAGAGTGACTAAATTTATGAAAAAGTACACTTTGGAGCCTCCTTTAAGTTTTCCAGGATCTCTAAATGTGAAAAACTACCGAGTTTTCCTTCCTTGGACTCGTTAAAATTTAACATCGAAGGACCCACTTTGGGATGAACCCCTCCTTTCTTAGGTTCGTAAAACATGTGAGATTGGACTCATCTGTGAGATGAGCTACACCGAGCATCTGTTATCCTCTTCAAGCTTGAAAAAAAACAAAGAGGTACTCGTCTATCATGTCGGGGGAATATGGGGAACAAGTCAAGTTTATTTTGGCAGTTTGTCAGTCATTACCTTTGAACATGGCATGTGTCTGTCCCTTGTCTATACTGGGTATCTATTTTTCACTGAGTTATGGTCATCATCCTGAGTCATCTCCCTGGCCACGAGCCTACTCATTCGGTGTCTATCCTCTGTTATCAATAATACCTGTTTCCAAGTCCTCTTACATGCCATTACATGTTCAAAGGGTTGCAGTGTTCAGAGTCGTTCATTGTGTCATACCTCCGCTGTGTCAGTACATACTCCAGTGTCTCATCATCTTATACTATCTTTCGTTCCAATTTTGTGTCGATGATGTGGAAATCATTATGGCCCACCTTCGACGAGTCTGTTCCCGTCGACGCCAAATCACTATCCGGGAATTAGACTTAGGGATCAACCATTAGTACCTTGGTACCTGCATGCCCCAATGGCAGGTTTCCTCGTGTTCGATGGTAGGTTTACATCGCTGACCTCTGATCAAACAATCTCTTGAATGCTCGAAATCAACTCATCTATTCGCATTTCGTTGAGATGTACTTCAGATACCTTGGGGATCATTGTCATCATTGGTGATTTCCCTCGCATTTGTTAACGGTTCAAGTCATTGACCGGTAATCAAATGGTTTCTACCATGTTCGACTTCAACACTTTGTAATCACATGGCTAGATTCGTATCATTTGCGATTGGGTAAAAGACCCTGGGTGCACCTTTGTATCTTGATTGCGTCCAGGTTGCATTGGAGATATCCTTTGTATTGTCACACAAATCCACTTTTTGTATTGGTCGTGACTGTGTCATTACTGTCTCATGGATCTACGCTTGTTCACAGTAGCCATGATTTCTCCACAGTCTATATCATCTCAGTACTCATGGATATGCAATGTATTGGTCGGCAGCCATGCTTTGAGTTAGTTGTTTCCGAGCATGGGGATGCACGCCTCGGTGGTATATCTAACATCTTGTTTTTGTTTCAGCTCCTTGTTGCTCTCCTCGATGCTATCTCTGCACGGTATTTGTAAAGTATTTCGGCCATCAGTCCTTTCTGACCTCACACTTTAGGGGGCATCTGTTATACCTCCATATTCCATAGTGTCGCGTCTCCACCACAAAAAGAGTTGACGACACTTCCCCTACTGCTTAAAACACCCAGAAGAGAAAAATGATGAGTGATCCTTGAAGGCAAACCTACCCTGTCAATAATCAACCTAGTTGAGACTTCGTTTACCCTAACTACCATGCCTTGCTCAGTTTTAGGTGCTCGGTAGTCCGTACTACCGTGCTATGCTATTTTTCTGCCACGCAGTACTACCGCGTTATGCTCTGTTCTAGAGACGCATTACACTTTTTTTAGCCTTTTTTCCATGGCTTGTGGGATTTTAATTTTCGAGAGATTTTTGAGGATTGCGGTCCCTGATTCGATCCTAACTCACTTTCTATGATTAGTAGGCCTGATCCACTTAACTCTCCCAAGATCCACCCTTCTCTCTTGTTGGTTAACCTTACCACACACTATAAGAGAGAGGCATTCCATGAGCAAAGGGGAGGACTCTTAGAGGTATCAAACTTATGATCTTGCAGCTTTGTGGAGATAGCCAGAGGAGGAAGCACTTGGAGTTGGAGGATTGACTTGGACATCAAGCAACCTTTGTAAGCATTCTTCAAGTTTGTAATAAAAATAACTTGTCTTGTTTTTCCCATTTCATGTGTATTGTATAAGTTTCTGACATGGAAAGTATCTAGTCTAGATTTGAATTCAATCTTTGCTTCGAGGTATTTGGAAGCTGGTATGCTTGTTCTTTGTTTGATTTCAATAGGTTCTGCATTGGAACTTTGGGATGAAGAGTTAGAAGCGGGACAAACATCGGATTGAAAGATGAGTTATATCTTTCATCTCTTCTGAATACATATGATCTTGTTGTGAAAATTAGTTCAAGAAATTCAAGGTATCATTTGTTTTGTTTTGTCTTATCTTAGATTCAGTTAAAATCTGCTTTAATTTAAGAGAATTTTTACTTATCCGTAGGGAAAAATTCTACCAACAAGAATGGCGACTCCGTTGGTTTGAACTCCATTTGATTGATTGAGTTCACTGTCATCCAATTTTTGATTGTGATTTCTTCTTTCTCTTCAAACCAGTATTGAATTTTGGTCTCTTTGACCTTCATTCACCCCCCCTCTCTGTATTTTTCCTTCCTGTGTGATCAATGAGTCCTCTCGGTCTGCAGCAACCCTGAAAATTTCATCTTTCTTTTCAAAAGTTGCGCTTTTTCATACTTTGCAACAGTACCGCGCCCTCTGCATTTACCACAGCGCGGTAGTACCGCGTATCCTGAATTAGTACCAGAGTGGTAGTACAACAGTACCGCGCTATAATCTTTATCTTCCATGCGGTAGTGTCTGCATACTGTCAATTTTTCTTGCTTGCTTGGTTTACTGAGTCATTTCCTGATTTCCTGTACCTTAGTTAGTATTTTCTGTTTGTTGTTACCATCTTGTTCATTATACAGTCTGTGTGGTGTGTTTACTTCTTTTTTGTGAGCTTGATTATTTTGTGAGGTAGTGGCATTATTTGCACATTGGGTCACCCCTTTAGTTTGATTGCATTGGCTTGATCTTCCAGACCATTACTACTGTTCTCTGTTACTGAATTGTGTAGCTTTCATAGTCACATTGTTTCCATTATTATCATTAAAATCCATATTGAAAGTTATCATTGGAAAACATTTGTGTTATCTTGATTAAAATGGTCTAGCAGTATCATTGTGCATTAGGATGTGAACCATTGAAATTTGCCACATAAATTCTCATTTTTTTAAGCATTTTTAGTTGTAAGATCAGTGAATTGGAAAGAAGTGTTCATTTCAGTTTGGCTCTATTTACAAAAAGAAAACAATTTTTTTTTTGTTTTGGTTTTTAAATTGCTTGTGAAAGTTTCCTGCATTTATGATCAAAGAACTCTCTCTCTTCCATAGCTAGTTTTCATCGAATACAAGGCTTATTTCGATTCATTCTCACTTGCATGGTTTGGGTTGTCACAACACCACCAAGTTTCACGTCCATTTACCCGACTGAGTAATACAACCACTAAAATTAATCTCCCTAACTAAACCAACATTAATCTCACTTGAGGAAATCAAAAGAATTTGGTAGTTAGGTAGGACACCGGGGATAGGCATCAAAATAATTCTCCCTTGTCATTTTCATCTGAGACATAGTTGTTGTCCTCTAGGGAACTAAAATCCTCTAGTATTTATTGACACGGTCACAGCCAGTTTGTTGAGGGGCCTCCTGACTGTTTTTAACTTTCAGGGGTTAAATGGCCGCGAGATTGAGAACCGGACGGACTCTTTGGAATGCTGCACTCCACTTAGCCCTAAGGCAACATCGATCATTGTCTTCCTTGTAATTCATAGTAATGAAAGGGTGATAAGGCAAAAGCGCCCAAAGCCTTTTCCAACATGTCATGAACAAGGTAGCTTAGTGACTTTTCTACTAGGGCTCTTTTACCCAGGATCCCTTTCGGTAGAGGGATATCCTTCTCATATCGGTCTCTCATGTTGTATTGTTCGACTTGGATTTCATCACCTTGCGAAGGATACAGCTTGTTGAGGTCTCTAGCTCTTAGTAAGGAGTTTGCTTGTTATCTCATCTTTATAGAGGGTCATTTTTCTTTTTAGTGACTGCTTGTTGGCATTCTGGCCATTCTTTTTATCAGCTCGCTTACTGGGACACCGGTCTTAGTATAGATTTTAGAGCTTGCTTTTTCTAGCTCCTCTTCTGCACACTCGGCTGCATTAGAGTTTTTGAGTTCTTTGTTACGAAACAGCCCCCAGATTTCATTTTCCTGCCATCATGTCAGAACCACCACGGAGATCACGACAAGTACAGGGAAAAATCCCTCCACCACCACCACCACCACCACGGACCTCCGGTCCACCTGCATCATGCATTCCCGCTCCTCCTGGCCGCGGTGCTGGTCAAGGGAACATTCCACCGTCGATACATACTACATCTTCAGTTCCGCCCGTAACCGTCACTGACAACACAGTCTCAGAACCTCTTCCAGCTTATGCAAACACCAATATACCTGAGACTCCCACTGTTATTCCAGATATATCTGCCACAATGGACAACATTACAGCAGCTGAATCTAGTACAGCCGAAAATGCTAGACCAGAGTTCATCCTTCTACCTGATGTCAACACCTCCCTTCCACCAGAAAATTTCGATGATGACACAGATGGATCTGTTGGCACCATCGAAGGATCCGACCAGGATATACCTGGCTTGATTTCAGTCCCGGGCGAGTACGTCAAAATTATTGAAGATACTCGACTTCCTGACACACCTTTTGAGCCTGATTATGGTTTCATCACTTCCCAGGCAGAGCTTCCGCTTATTATTACTACACCATCCAATGTTCATCTACAGGAAACCAGTTCTTCCAGTAACGTACGTCGTAGAATATCTCTCCCCAACCTTCCTCTGGGACATGAGATCATGGCCTCCATTTAGTCTAGTATGGTTAGTCTAGCAAATTCCTCGTTATCATCGGCACAGTTTAAGCGTGACATAGAGCAAATGCTCTCCACAGCTTCCCGATATCCACCTGTTACTCGTCCTCCTAACTTTCAGGATCCCAACATCCAGTCTAGCACAGAGTTTCATCACTCCTATGCAGACGGCTTCGGACCTTCAGACGTTACTATACCTAGGTTCCCGCCGGACCCCGAAAACCCTTTTCAAGACATGAACCCGGACCCAGTATTCGATAGTCCTCCTATCATTGAGCACGCTATGGATGGCACCCCCAATACCCCTCGGTTAAATTCCCCACATTTTTTTCCATCACCTATGTTTGGCGCACATTCTATGAGGGATAACCCAGTTTTTTCTCCATCCTCGCCTGTCAGATTTGGAAGACCCCCTCCAAAAATTGGCACTTTTGGCACCGTTGTCCAATCGACACTATCGTATTTGGCTAGCGGCGGAAGAACACCAAGTCATACTGCTGGATCTTCCATTTTGACCGGAGGATCACCTTCGACCACTATCTACACTATCTCAGTAGGTGGACAACCGACTGCCATGGTCCCCAACTCCAACAACCAGACTCCCCCTGGTGGGACATCGACCCAACCAGCTGGAGAACAACCCTTTGTTGGGAACCCCGTTCCTAGTCAACAACCTCCTCCTGTAGGGCCATCCAACCCATCTGCTAGAGGACAACCTATTGGCTCTATCCAACAACCCTCCCAACCAATAGCATCTGCTTAGTATGGTATGTACAACACACTTGGCAGCGGACAACCTTATACCGGTTTTCCAACCGGACCTCATCCTCAACATCCCCCGTCAGGTATGCTTCCTTCTTGGGAACTTGAAATCCCACAGAGTGGGGGATACTCACTATTTGGAAACTGGAACCCAACTGGGGGGCAATCTCAGATTCTCCCCAACTTGAACTCTGTCTTCCCTTATCCTTCAGCTGCTACAACTCCATGGAATCCATCCCTTCAATTTCCACTCGTCCCTCAAGGAGGAACGAACCTTCCATGGACACCATTATCGCAGCTACCCCCCAACCCTACTATGGGAAACCCTCCACTTACTCAATATAGTGGTAACATTCCTAGAACACAACAACTCCAAGGAACTTTTCCCCAACCAGGAGCAGCAACCATTCCTGGGTTTCAGCAACCCCAGGGTACCATACCTACCATCCCCACTCAGCAGAACATCCACCAACCGGTTACCAACACTCAACCAGTTAACCATATGGCTTACTACCCACAGAACTTCCAGCAGTATCCCCCGGGAAACACATATGGGTATAACACGCAACAGTATGCTATGCAGGGCCCCCCAGGTTTCTCTGCACCACACGGTTATTACTCATACCCGTAGACTAATCGTCAACTTCCCTTTTTGGCCACACTAGACTTACTTGATTTGTCGAGGCTCATTAACGATCCCATATGGCATGAACCTCACTGGCCACCCATTCCAGCCAAACTCCCATCGGACATTCCCAAGTTCAATGCTAAGCCCAGGGAAGACCCCAAGAACAACATAATGACCTTCCATCTTTGGTGTTCATCCAACTCCTTGATGGACGATTCCATTCGACTACGACTCTTCCAACGTACGCTTACCGGCACAGCATAAAAATGGTACATCGAGCTTCCACAACACTCTTTCCACGATTTCAACACCTTGGCTATGCAGTTTCTGACCCATTTCCAGCTCCCCATCCGGTATGAGACTGGAACAGAACTCTTAACCTCATTGCGTCAAACCACTTCTACACACATTTCGGATCACATCCATGAGTGGCGTCGACACCGTAGGCTAATCAAGGAACCCATTCCAGATCAGCTACTCGCTGATTGGTTCATGAAATCCTTTTTTCCTCCCATAGCCAGAGATATCGCTATGCGCGGGCCGGTTATAGAAGAACAAGCCATCTCGGCAGCTCAGTACATGGATTTGGTATACACCCAATCCGTCACTTTACATGAACTTCTTCCCCATGCCACCCGCATTACCACTGATCCAACGAAACCTACCACTGAACCCCCCATTGACGGTATTGTCGGTTCAGTCAAGGCCCAACCTATTACCAACTCGACGGGACAACAAGCTTTTGCTTCCCCCGCTCTACCTCAGGCTACTTCAAAAGCTACTACTTCTCTTGCTATCTCCTCCGAAGTGAACGCAGTTCAATATACGTCACAACCATCCGGAGGAAAGAAGAAAAAAAATCATGATAAATCTAAGAAGAACCAGTAGGAGAACCCCAAGCCACAACCCACCCACAATGACCAGAAACCACGTCGAAAGGCTAAGTTTCCCTGCCTAATTTGTCAAGATGATCACTACACATGTGACTATCCCTACAAGGACGAAGTCAACAAGTTCGTTAAAGGATCCTCTCACCTGACAGTATTAACTGACCCTTTCCCTCAACAGCAACAGCAGATGGTTACCCAAGAAACCCCACAGGGGGGGCAATCCGAGCAACCCAACTCGCGGAGAGACGTCCACAAATCATGAAATCCTGATGACAAGTAATGAGGAGATTCATATAACCACTCATTCAAAGACATATGAGAACCCTCCAAGTTTAAAAAAACAGTCAGAGATAGCCAAAGGAAAATCTCTTGTTGAAGATCCGATTCCTATTCCCCCCCCTACCGGCCATCTCCATATCGAGAGACCGCTCACGGACATAGTGCTACGCCCACCCAAGGGAACCATACGAAAGGCGACATTTAATCCCAACGCACGAGCTGCCCAAAATTACAACATTGTTGAGGATTTAGCTCAAGCACCTTGCGCCATGTCAACTCTAGAGGTTCTTCAACACTACCCCACGTAGCGTAGAACCTTAATTTTAGCACTGGGGGCAATGGACCCAGATACTTCAAACTCCATTATGTTTAACTTGGAGCACGCCAAACCTCAACTTTCTCACCAGTTAGCCTTCCAGGTTCATACAAAAATCCATGGAAATAGCATCCATCGCACTGTGTTAGATGAAGGTGCCTCCACGTCGATCATGTCTTTGAATTGCTGGAGAGCCTTAGGCTCACCCGAAGTCACAAACTCTCCCACTACTCTCAGGGCATTTGATGGACACGGTTTTCAACCTTACGGACTCATTCCCTCGATTGGTGTTGAACTGGGGGGCAAAACAGTATCCGTACACATTGAAGTCATTGATGCACCATTAGATTACAATCTTCTACTTGGTCGGAACTGGTTTTATGCCATGACCGCCATAGCATCTACCGTCTTCCGGATTGTGCAATTTCCTCATGAAGGGAAAATTGTCACCATTGATCAACTTGATTACTGTATCCCAGACTCTCATCCAAACTCCGCCAACACCGTCCCGTTATTGGATCAACCTCGGTACCGGTTCCAAGACATTGGTGTTGGTCTCATGAAGGATTCTTCCCTTATTGGAGTTTTTCCAGAGCTGGGGACCCATGTACAACCATTCAACATGATTTCATCCAATGTCACCCCTTCCAATGATTCATGGGTGATTCTGAGTCCCTCTAAAATTTAAGACCACAGCAACTCCATGCCTTTGAATAGAAACCTCACAGCATACGAAGAGATCCAATCAGCCACCGATTGGGTCGACTGTTCTACACATCAGACCGTGGCACAACTCTCGTCTGAGACTCATTCACCCCTACCATTTATCTATCCTCTCAATTTGACTTTTCCCACTGACGAATCAATTATGGAGGTTATGTGCAGTGATGAGTCACCATGGGGATATTTTCACCATCGATCTTCATTCCCCACCATTCAGACACTTGAGCCTGATACAAAACCCAGTCCTTCACTCGGAATGGTTCAAACCAAGTTTCCCACTTCCCTCGACGAAGTATTTTCTGAAGGAAACTTGGCTAATCTTATGGCAACCACTCCCATAGATATTTCGGTGAATCCTGGTATCATGGAAAACATACATATTGGAAAAACATGTACTCCCCTAAAAATGGAGTTCTACTCTGCCTACTTCAAAACCTTCCGTGATGTTTTTGCTTGGAGTTATGAAGAAATGCCAGGAATAGATCCCTCGATTGTGGTCCATGAAATTCCAACCTTTCCTGGCACCCGACCTGTTCGGAAGAAACTTCGGCCCATCCATCTTCGTAAGGCAGCCGCTATTAAAGAAGAAGTTGAAAAACTTTTGTGTGTTGGTTTTATCTATCCTGTCCCATTGACAGAATGGGTATCTAACATCGTTCCCGTAGCCAAGAAACAGGGAACGATTAGAGTCTGTGTCGATTACCGCGACTTGAACAAAGCTTGTCCAAAGGACAACTACCCAACTCTGTTCATTGACCAGATCATCGATAACTGTGCCGAGAGTGTCATCTTTTCATTTATGGATGGCTTTTCTGGCTATAATCAGATCGATATCCTCCCAGCCGACCAGCACAAAACAACCTTTATCTGCCTTTGGGGGATTTTCGCATAACGAAAGTTACCTTTTGGCCTTAAAAAAGCTGGGGCAAATTTCCAACGGGTGATGTCATACACATTTCACGACATCAAACATATTGTAGAACCATATCTTGATGATCTTCCCACTCACTCTCAGACCCGGGATGACCATCCTGATCACTTAAGTGCCATTTTCGAAAGGTGTCGTCGCTACAATATAAGTTTGAATCCGCATAAGTGCGTCTTTTGCATAGAAGCGGGAAAATTTTTGGGATTCATAATCTCCAAAAGCGGGATACGCTTAGATCCTGCGAAGGTAGAAGCTATCTTAGCCCTGCCTTCCCCCACAAACATTCCAGAAGTTCAAAGTTTGCAAGGGCACGCAAACTTTCTACGTCGTTTCATCTGTAATCTTTCCGAGATAAAAAAAGTCTACATGAGGCTTCTCAAGAAGAACATTCCCTTTATCTGGGATGACGAAGCCCAACGCTCCTATGATAATCTAAAGGAAGCCTTAACCAAAGATCCTGTGATCCAACCCCCCGATTACACATGGGATTACATTCTTTATCTCGCAGCTTCGACTTCCACCATCAGTATGGTGCTAGTCCAGGAAGACCACAACGGCATAGAACATGTGGTATACTATCTTAGTAAGAGTCTTCTCGATTTTGAAACTCGTTATTCACATGTTGAAAAACTGGCTCTGGCAACAGTTTTTGCTGTCCAAAGATTCCGTCATTACATTCTACTCCGCCGGACCACTCTTATAGCCGATTTCAATCCAATGTATTATATCCTAACGTGTCAAGTGCTTGGGGGAAAATATTCTCGTTGGATCATCATCCTTCAAGAGTTTGACTTGGAATTTGTTAAAGCCAAGTCCAAGAAGTCTTTGGTCTTTGCTGAGTTGATTTGTAACTTGCCCCGTGCTACCGAGCAATCCGAGCCCATCGATTCTCTTCCTGATGAATCGTTGTTCCTCATTAGCACGTCTGATCCGTGGTATGGGGATATTTTATTATATCTCCAAACCCAACGCTTCCGCCCTGACTGCACTCGCGATGAACGTCGACGCATCCGACATCATGCCAAGTACTACCTCATAGTCAACGACACTCTCTATCGATGTGGTGTCGACACCGTTCTTCGACGATGTTTGACCCTAGATGAGGTGGAACGCGTTCTTAATGACTGCCACGCTGGAGCATGTGGTGGTCATCTCTCTGGGATGGCTACGGCCCAGAAAATACTGTGAGCAGGATACTTTTGGCCCTCAATTTTTAAAGACTGCATTAAAACGGTCAAAAAATGTCCACCATGTCAATTTTTTTATAGTAAAACACGCTCTCACCCTGCTCCACTCCATCGTGTTATTGTCATCGACCCCTTTTCCAAATGGGGCATAGATTTCATGCACTGTAAGCCCACTTCAACCGGGGGGCATAGCTATGTCATAGTAGTTATCGACTATTTCACAAAATGGGCTGAAGCGATGCCTCCTTATGCTGAGGATGGCAAAACAGCAGCACAATTCATATTCAATCACATTATAGCTAGATTTGGTGTCCCACAATCCATTATGACCGATCATGGCTCCTATTTCAGGAACCATATGATCGAGGAACTAAGTGCCAAGTTGGGTTTTTGCAATGAAAACTCAACCCCATACTACCCACAAGCCAATGTCCAAGTTGAAGCCATTAACAAAGTCCTGAAACGAATGATTCGACGTATTGTGGGTACTCAGAAATCCAACTGGCACTTAGCTCTATTTTCAGCATTATGGGCATACCGAACCTCAGTGAAAAGTGCTACTGGGTTTACACCATTCCAACTGGTGTATGGCCTAGAAGCCATTTTACCGATTGAATGTGAAATTCCATCACTTAAGATAGCCATAGAGCTACTCCCCCGCACCACTTCCGAAGAGGAACAGTTTCTATACCTAGACAATCTAGATGAAACCTGCCGCGATGCTGCTTTAGCCAATGAAGCTCACAAGAAACGCGTCAAAGCACAGTATGATAAATCCGTTCAAACTCGGGTTTTCAATGAAGGTGACCTCATACTCACATATGATCAAATGCACGATAAACTCGGAAAAGGAAAACTAGAATCTATGTGGTACAACCCATTTGTTGTAAAACGTGTCTTGGAGAAAGGAGCTTATGAACTCGTTGATTGTGATGGCACGCCATTGGCACGGCCCCACAATGGGCTATACCTCAAACGATTCTACGCGTAAAGGTTACCCTACGCGGGTTACTTTTTGTACATAATGTACTTAGCTTATTTTTACTCATCTTTTGGTGTTTGCATGGACCTCATGTATCCATTCTTACTTTGACTCGTGATTTTATGCGCAGATGTCTTCCTACTTTGGATTCGTTGACGGTGCAAGCCGGCATACCCGGAATCTTGCTTCCACATCATGGGTAATCTATTCTCCCACTGGCAAGTTGATATCTTCAGGAGCCAATTGTGTGGGTCTTGCAACCAACAATATCGTAGAGTACCATGCAGTCATCGGACTCTTGACGAAGGTTGCTTCACTCGGAATTGACTCCCTATCAGTATTTTTAGACTCCCAAGTCGTGGTTTCTCATCTGAATCATGTTTACACAGTTCGCGATCCTATCCTACTCCGTTTATTTCGGAGGGTATGCCTCTTGGAACGATCTTTTAATTTTATTTCATATGAACACATACCAAGAGAATTCAATTGTATAGCTGATTGATTAGCTAATTACATGTTGGATTGGCATCTTGCTCATACATAAAAACACGTCACAAAAATAAAACACGCAAGTCATTGTAGATAAATAAGATCATAAAAATAGGTCCATATCACTGTATATAAAAGTGTTTTTCCAAATACATATAGTTTGTGTCTAAAGACAAAATTTGGGACCAAAACCATATAAAAATTTGGCTCTCAAAGCCTACATATCGTATACATACCGCAAAAACATAAAAGCTTCCATCTAGGGAGATCTAGGATATCTATCATGTCCCTCGTTAGATTCCTCACGTTGCTGGTGATAACACACTACAGCATGAGCCACCCTACGAACGAGTCGGCCAATGCGCCTAGGAACACCTATAGTATGCCGCTGGAGATGCAAAGGGATGTCGTCCACCCTCATAGCAGGAATACCGTGAGTCAAACCTTGCAAATTCCTCTCTATTTCTTGGACCCCTCCCGCTTCATCTTCGTCTTCCTCCTCGTCTCGAGCAGCTTGGCGATCAACACCACCTCAGTGTAATGGCGAGTACCCTGGCGGTCTTTGTGTTCCACGATCTGCGACATGCACACGTACATACATTAAAGTCTTTCACACATTCTAAGGAAAAAGAAAAATTATATATTTAAAAAAAGAAAAATATATCCATGAAGGTCATACCAGAGTTGTCCCAATCCTCATCTTCCAGCAGTGCCAAGTCTATGTCCTCGCAGAAATCTGTTATACCTCAATATTACACATTCCATATTAGTGTCGCATCCTTGCATTATTGACCTAAACGAAGGTTTCACTTAAAGATCATCTGAACATCCAGAGTGAAAACCATTGACTGAATACTGAAAGTAAAACCTTTTTCTTCCATCTGCCAGCCCAACTTAGCCCTGTTTGTGAGCACTACCGCTCCCTGTACATCTACAGGGGCACGGTAGTTAGCACTACTGCGCATTGCTCCTTCTCTGGGGCGCAGTACTACCGTGTTATGCTCAGTTATAGGGGCGCAGTAGTCTGAATTTAGCCTTTTTGCCTTGGATTTTGAGCTTGTGTAAAAACGAAACCAATCCCAAGCATAGTTTACGTTCGGTTTCAAGCTTGCGTAAAAATGAAACTACCCTCAAGCACAGTTTACTTTTGGTTTCAAGCTTGTGTAAAAATGAAACTACCTTCGAGCATAATTTCTTTCTGTTTTAAGCTCATTAAAAAATAAAAAGGACCCTTTCAAGCATTGTTATTATCTATTTCAAGCTTGTGTAAAAATGAAATAGATCTCCCTTCCATTTTTTTGAGTCTCTCGCTAGAATTAGGATTTGAACCTTCATTTCATCTGCCTGGGTCACTTGATCCTAGTTCTCCCTACCCCCCCTGGTCAACACATTTGAATTAATAGCCAGGATTTTTGGGTAAGGAAGAAGAGTAGTCAGACGAAACGAAGCTTGGGGGGCATGTTTAGCCGTTAGCAATCATGCTGGGGGCTTTTACTAACCTCTGGTCATCATGTTGGGAGGGAACCCATCAATGGGCCTTAATCGTGAGCAGAGTTTACCTTTGGCTTCAAGCTCATTAAAAAATGAAACCAGTAGTCTGAGCAAAGTTCTACTCCTGTGTCAAGCTCGTTAAAAAATGAAACATATCCTTTCCCTTTGAGTCGAGTCTCCTCGTAGACTTAGTACCTGAACCTTCTTTTCACTCGCCTATACCTTAGGCGAATGAAAGTAAGCTTGGGGGCATGTCTTCAACCTCTGGAAGTTATGTTGAAGTCAACTCGATCGCCTCTCCACACCACGTTGGAGATAAGTCACTCACTTCTAGCAATCATGCTGGGGGGCATGTACCAACCTTTGGATTTCATGATGGGAGGAAGTTCATCATTGGGAACATTTTCGAGCATACTTTCCTTTTTAGGTTTTGATCTCATTAAACCATGAAAATTATCCTAAGCATAGTTCATTTTTTGTTACAAGCTTGTTAAAAAATGAAGCAGACATCATGAGCATTCTTCCAACCTATCTTCGAGCTCGTTAAAAATAGTAAGATGGTGTTTGAGCTTACTTTTCACTTTTTTCGTGCTCTGGTTAAAAACATGAAAAGTGGTTTTAGCTTACTTTTTCTTTTTTCGTGCTCTGGATCTAAACATGAAAAAGATTCTGAGTGCTTTTGATACCATTATCGTGCTCGTTAAACAAATTGGAGTAAAAAGGTGTGTCTAACGAGTATAGGTTTATCACTTTATCCGGCCTCGCTAGACTATTTACGAAAAAGGAACTGTGCCGAGTTTACTTTTCCTTTGTCGTACTCGGTCATCAACCATGACAAAGTTGTTCATGGAGTCCTTTTTAAGCTCTTTTCAGACTCCCTAAATAGAAAAAGATTGCCAAGTGAAATTGATTCATTCACGCTTGTAAAAGGATTTGAATGATCGTCTCCCTAGTGATAGTTTACCCCTTTTTCGGACTAGGGGGCACTACTTACGAAAAAGGAATACTCCAGCCAATCATGACTGGAAGAGTCCTCTCCCGCGTTGTTTTACCCTTTTTCGGGTGATGAGGCTAACTTTACGAAAAAGGACCGTTGGAGTCTTCTTTAGTTCTTTTCAGACTCTCTAAACATGAAATGACAATCGAGTTTTCCTTCCTTGGACTCGTTAAAATTTAACATCGAAGGGCCCACTTTGGGATGAACCCCTCCTTTCTCAGGTTCGAAAAACATGTGAGATTGGACTCATCTATGAGATGAGCTATACCGAGCATCTGTTATCCTCCTCAAGCTCGTTAAAAAACAAAGAGGTACTCGTCCATCATGTCGGGGGAAAATGGGAAAATGAGTCGAGTTTACCTTGTTGGCAGCTTGTGAGTCATCACCTTTGAACATGGCATGCATCCTCAGCTTGTCTGTTTTGGGTATTCAGTCTTGCTGATAGTGTCATCATTATGATCATGCGTCCTCATTATTGCTATGAGTTCACACTTTCTGTGGTTCTGTCTGTTCAAGTAATCCCTGTTGCTAAACTCTGTTTCATGCCGTTATATGTTCAAAGGGTTATTACCTTGAGTCCACCTCCACTTCATGTCAAACCTTCCCTTTGTGTCAGTACATATTCCGTTGTTTCATCGGTCCATACTATCTCTCGTTCTGATTTCACATCGATGATGTGGGAATCGTTATGGCCCACCTTCGACGAGTCTATTCCTGTCGACACCAAATCACTATCCAGGAATTAGGCTTAGGAGTCAACCACTAGTACCTGCATGCCTTAATGGCAGGTTTCCTCGTATTCAACAGTAAGTTTTCATCATTGACCTCTGATTGAATGATCTCTCGGATGCTTGACATCAACTCTTTTATTCGCATTTCGTTGATATGTACTATAGATACCTTGGGGATCATCGTCATCATTGGTGATTTCCCTGACATTTGTTAACGGTTCACATCATTGACCGGTAATCAAATGGTTTCTACCATGTTCGACTTCAACACCTTGTAATCACATGGCTAGATTCGTATCATTTGCGATCGGGTAGAAGACCCTGGACACCCTTTTGTATTTTGATTACGTCCAGGTTGCAATGGAGATTTCCTCTGTATTGTCACACAGATCCACTTTTGTATTGGTCGTGGCTGTGTCATTGCTGACTCATGGATCTACACTTGTTCATAGTAGCCATGATTTGTCTACAGTCTATATCATCTCAATACTCATGGATCTGCAATGTATTGGTCGACAGCCATGCTTTGAGTCATTTGTTTCCAAGCATGGGAATGCCCGCCTCGGTGGTATATTTGACATTTTGTTTTCAGCTCCTTGTTGCTCTCCTCGATGCTATCTCCGAACCATATTTGTAAAGTCTTTTGGCCATCAGTCTCTTCTGACCTCACACTTTAGGGGGCATCTGTTATACCTCAATATTACACATTCCGTATTAGTGTCGCGTCCTTGCATTATCGACCTAAACGAAGGTTTCCCTTAAAGATCATCTGAACATCCAGAGTGAAAACCATTGACTGAATACTGAAAGCAAAACCTTTTTCTGCCATCTGCTAGCCCAACTTAGCCCTATTTGTGAGCACTACCGCGCGTTGCTCCTTCTCTGGGACGCGGTACTACCGCGTTATGCTTAGTTATAGGGGCGCGGTAGTCTGAATTTAGCCTTTTTGCCTTGGATTTTGGGATTTCGACCTTCGAGGATATTTTGTTGGGATTACCATCTTTGGTTCGATCCTAACTCCTTCTTTGTTTAGCTGGCCTGATCCACTAAACCCTCCATAGATCCACACTTCTCTCTTGTTGGTTAGCCTTCCCATGTGCTATAAGAGAGAAGCTTTCCATGGGCCAAAGGGAGGACTTTTGGGGCATCAAACCTATGATCTTCCAGCCTTGTGGAGATAGCTATAGGAGGAAGCACTTGGAGCTAGAGGATTGGCTTGGACATCAAGCAACCTTTGTAAGTATTCTTCAAGTTTGTAATAAAGATAACTTATCTTGTTTTTCCCATTTCATGTGTATTGTGCAAGTTTTTAGCATGGAATGTATCTAATCTAGATTTGAATCTAATCTTTACTTCAAGGTATTTGGGAGCTTGCATGTTTGTTCTTTGGTTGATCTTAACAGGTTCTGCATTGGAGCTTTGGATCAAGAGCTAGAAGCGGGACAAACATCAGTTTGAAAGGTGTGTCTTATCTCTCATTTGTTTCTGAATACATCTAATCTTGCTATAAAAGTTAGTTCAGGAATTTCAAGGTAGCATTTGTTTTGACTTGTTTCTTGCTTTAGAATTAGTTGAAAGTCTACTTTAAAGTTAAGAGAGTTTTGACTTATCCGTACGGCAAAATTCTACATAACAAAATCCACCCCCGCATAGGGGTAGTCATCAATCATCACTATCTGTTCCTCGAGACATGAGAAGAAATCCTCACCAAAAGCCAAACGCTGAGGTCCCCCAAGACGTCCTGCATAATCACTCCATCGAGCCATCCATGGCTCGGTAGGAGAACGGGGGGGCATAGCTATCTGTGGGCGCAATAATGGCACCCTCGCTAAAAAGAAGGTGACTAAGATGCTCCCATAACCAAATTGGGAATTATCTCCAATCCTGCACTTGTTCACTTGCTCTTTGAGGTTGGTCAACACTGCATCACACCAGTTGAATATTGTTCCCTCCATACAATCCACTGCGAGATTCATCTGTGTACGGGACGCCTGATGGGGACCCGTACTCCCTGTTGTACGTGTGATGGTGAACAACACGGTTTTTATAGGAAGTTCTATAATGTCTTTGATGACCACCTTGCCACTTTTCTTTCCCGAACCCTGACGACAGTAACGGGCAATCAAAGCATCTGTGCTCGCCTCCGAGGCTGCATATCCAGTAAAATTCACCCGGGCTCCTCTTTTTGAGAGGCCTGTGAGAAAATAAATGTCCTTGAGTTCAATTTCAAGGACGTGTTCTCCTACTCGCAAAGCCTGAATTTCGGGATCCCACATTTGAATAATGTGGGTAAGAAGCTTTACCTACTTATGAATTCCCTTGGTCTTGAAGAATTTTAATAGACCACATTCCCGCAATGCAGTCAAAGTATCTTCATCATTTTCAGCCTCTAAATCATACGTTTCATGTTCGCTTTCTTTCCAATGGACCATTTTGCTCCAAACGAGTTTCAAACACCTACAAAAGGTCATGGGAAACATTCAGTAATTATTTAACAACTTGATCTCAGTTAAAAATTTAAGAAAAATGATTTTTTCATCTTAATTTTTGCTCCTATCGTGCCTGGGTAAAATTGGACTGCGTGGTACTGCACAGTACCGCGCCTCTATTTAACCTCACAGTGCGGTACTGTTACATAGTACCACGCTTCCCGATATGGACCCCGCGCGGTACTGTGGAGGGTGAATTTTGCCCAATAGGGCTTGCCCAAAAAATTACTTTTTCCTACTGAAAACAAGTTATTCATACATGAAATGAAAGAGAGGCTTAAAAGCTCTTAATTGTTCCCCGAATCTCCAGATATGGACTCTTGAAGTTTTGCTCCTCAAATGGGTAAAATCTCCTCTTTTGGTAAATACACAAGTGAAATGGTAACTTTCTATTTCTACCTATCCTTTATATAGCTTTTTCACTCATTTTTTACTCATTATTTTATCTAGTTAAAATAAAACCCATTTCGCATTACTAATATCTGGTTTCATGAGCACTTATTGACAGGATCTCCTTTAAAGACATTATTTTCACACTGGCATTCATTTATTGTTTAACCTTCATTTTGAGCCTACTTTATCTTTTTCGTGCTCTGGATTAAAACTTGAAAAAGATTCCAAGTGCTTTTACACCCATCTCGTGCTTGTCAAACTCAAGTAAATGGTGTCGAGTTTGGTCAGTTTTACTCATGCTCATTAAATGATGAGGAAAGTATTATCCTGGTTGTATTTTATTCTCTTTTCGGACCATAATAATTAAAAATTACGAAAAAGACCATTGGAGTCCATAGTTAAACTCTTTTCAGACTCCCTAAAATTGAAAAGATTGCCAAGTGATCTTGACTCTTTCACACTTGTAAAAGTATTTGAAAGGTCGTCTGTTCAGTGATAGGTTACCCCTTTTTCGGCCCGTCTAGACTGTTTACGAGAAAGGTATACCTCGGTCAATTTTGGCTGGGAGAGTTCTCTCGGGAATTGTTTTACACTTTTTTCGGGATTGAGGGACTAAATTTACGAAAAAGTACACTGTGGAGCCTTCTTTAAGTTTTTCAGGCTCTCTAAATGTGAAAAACTACCGAGTTTTCCTTCCTTGGACTCGTTAAAATTTAACATCGAAGGACCCACTTCGGGGCGAACCCCTCCTTTCTCAGGTTCGTAAAACATGTGAGATTGGACTCATCTATGAGATGAGCTATACCGAGCATCTGTTATCCTCTTCAAGCTCGAAAAACAACAAAGAGGTACTCATCTATCATGTCGGGGGAATATGGGAAACAAGTCAGGTTTGTTTTGGCAACTTGTCAGTTGTTACCTTTGAACATGGCATGTGTCTGTTCCTTGTCTATACTGGGTATCTATTTTTCACTAAGTTATAGTCATCATCCTGAGTCTTCTCTCTGGCCATGAGCCTACTCATTCGGTGTCTATCCTCTGCTATCAATAATCCCTGCTGCCAAGTCCTGTTACATGCCGTTATATGTTCAAAGGGTTGCATTGTTCAGATTCGTTCATTGTGTCAGACCTCCGCTGTGTCAATACATAATCCATTGTTTCGTCATCTTATACTATCTTTCGCCCTGATTTCGTGTCGATGATGTGGGAATCATTATGGCCCACCTTCGACGAGTCTGTTCCCGTCGACGCCAAATCACTATCCGGGAATTAGACTTAGGGATCAACCATTAGTACCTTTGTATCTGCATGCCCCAATGGCAGGTTTCCTCGTGTTCGATGGTAGGTTTACATCGCTGACCTCTGATCGAACAATCTCTCGAATGCTCGACATCAACTCATCTATTCGCATTTCATTGAGATGTACTTCAGATACCTTGGGGATCATTGTCATCATTGGTGATTTCCCTCGCATTTGTTAACGGTTCAAGTCGTTGACCAGTAATCAAATGGTTTCTACCATGTTTGACTTCAACACTTTGTAATCACATGGCTAGATTTGTATCATTTGCGATTGGGTAGAAGACCCTGGGCACACCTTTGTATCTTGATTGCGTCTAGGTTGCGTTGGAGATATCCTTTGTATTGTCACACAGATCCACTTTTTGTGTTGGTCGTGGTTGTGTCATTACTGTCACATGGATCTACGCCTTTTGATAGTAGCCATGATCTGTCCACAGTCTATATCATCTCAGTACTCATGGATTTGCAATGTATTGGTCAACAGCCATGCTTTGAGTCATTTGTTTCCGAGCATGGGGATGCCCGCCTCGGTGGTATATCTAACATCTTGTTTCTGTTTCAGCTCCTTGTTGCTCTCCTCGATGCTATCTGTACACAGTATTTGTAAAGTCTTTCAGCCATCAGTCCCTTCTGACCTCACACTTTAGGGGGCATCTGTTATACCTCCATATTCCACAGTGTCGCATCTCCACCACAAAAATAGTTGACGACACTTCCCCTACTGCTTAAAACACCCAGAAGAGAAAAATTATGAGTGATCCTTGAAGGGAAACCTACCCTGTCAAGAATCAACCTAGCTGAGACTTCATTTACCCTAACTACCGCGCCTTGCTTAGTTTTAGGTGCGCGGTAGTCTGTACTACCGCGCTATGCTATTTTTCTGCCACGCGGTACTACCGCGTTATGCTCTGTTCTAGAGGCGCGGTACACTTTTTTTTAGCCTTTTTTGCCATTGCTTGTGGGATTTTGATTTTCGAGAGATTTTTGAGGATTGGTGTCCCTGATTCGATCCTAACTCACTTTCTGTGATTAGTAGGCCTGATCCACTTAACTCTCCCAAGATCCACCCTTCTCTCTTGTTGGTTAACCCTGCCACACACTATAAGAGAGAAGCATTCCATGAGCAAATGGGGAGGACTCTTAGAGGTATCAAACTTATGATCTTGAAGCTTTGTGGAGATAGCCAGAGGAGGAAGCACTTGGAACTGGAGGATTGACTTGGACATCAAGCAACCTTTGTAAGCATTCTTCAAGTTTGTAATAAAAATAACTTGTCTTGTTTTTCCCATTTCATGTGTATTGTATAAGTTTCTGACATGGAATGTATCTAGTCTAGATTTGAATTTAATCTTTGCTTCAAGGTATTTGGAAGCTGGTATGCTTGTTCTTTGTTTGATTTCAACAGGTTCTGCATTGGAGCTTTGGGATCAAGAGTGAGAAGCGGGACAAACATCGAATTGAAAGGTGAGTTATATCTTTCATCTCTTCCGAATACATATGATCTTGTTGTGAAAATTAGTTCCAGAAATTCAAGGTAGCATTTGTTTTGTTTTGTCTTATCTTAGAGTCAGTTAAAATTAATTTAAGAGAATTTTTACTTATCTGTAGGGAAAAATTCTACCAACATGCATCAATAATTTGGTGAATGAAAGGCATAGGAAATTTGTCTTTGGGACACGCTAAATTTAGATCACGAAAATCAGTACAGATGCAAATGGTGCCTTGTTTTTTTTTACTAGCACAAGATTGGAAACCCAAGTGGTGTAAGCAATGGGATAAATGAACCGAGCTTGAAGTAGTTTCAATCTCAGATTTCATTGCAGGTAATTTAGAGGGGTGAATGGGTCATTGATTTTGGAGACAGGTGGGACATCAGGCCAAATATCGATACGGTGCTCAACAATGGCGGGATCGAGACCAGGCATCTCAGTGTATGACCAAGTGAAAATATCCCGGAACTCTTGGAAGAGTTCCTTATAGGTAGAAAATTCTTCTGGAGTACATGAGGTGCCTAATGTAATGTTCTCCATTATACTGGGTGTGACAAAAATGTTGACCTATATGGTTTGTGATATGTTATCCATGTTACCTTCCTCGAAGGCATCGGGGGCTAGGATAGGTTTCTTAAACCAATCCACTTGGTTATGGACGAAGGCTTTTGACTTGACTGAAAATTGATTGGCTGCAACAGGGGTAGACTCTTCGGGAATGAAGTAGGCTCTATGATGCATGTCATCCCAAGGGATGTCCATTGCATTTAGTTCTTCAAGGATTTCTTCGTAACTATGAAAACACTGTGTATAAATATCGGTAGAGGTAAAGATAGAGTTTGTGAGTGAAGTTGGTTCACCATTTGTGGAAATCATGTTGATAGTATTAATCTCTACCGAAGAGGAGGATTCAGGTGCGTGAATATCCTCAATGGTGGTAATGGAAGAATCTAAGGAAGACTGATTCATTTCATGGAGAACAAGTCGATATTCCAATAGGTATGTACAATTATGGGAATAATATCCGTATATCCCGCATATGGCGTAGGAATGGTTGGTGCACAATGATTTTTTGTGCTGCTGTAGGGCGAGCGCTAGTTTGACAACTGGAATATTGGGGTCTTCATGTGTTCTTGAAGGTTTGGAAGTTGTGAACAATTATGGGTGGCATGGCCCAAATCATTTCACAAAGAACACTTAGGAGATGTGCGGAAGGGAGGGGGTTGTTTCACAGGTTTAGTAGGATGTGGAGTAGTATGATTTTGCGTGGATCTGCCCCCAGTGTTCTTGGATGGTTGAGGGGAATTGTTGGATGAATATGGTGCCACCACACTGGGAGTTGGATTAGTGGTTGTAGTGATCAGTTGAACCGATTGATGAATGACTTGTTGTGTCAGAGTGGGGTTGGGTGAAGGTAAATACCATACTGGAAGTCCCTGTGTCAACCCCAAATGGTTCAATGTGTCCATGATGGGAACACTCACTACCCCTGATGGTGGGAACAAGAACGAGACTGTGTGGGTTGGTGTGGCTCCAATGTGGCTAGGTACTGACGACAGTGAGGTAGCAATGGTGGTTGAGGGTTAGGTACCAATTGACTGGACGAAACGGTGCACAATTCAGATATATCAATGGTCGGCGGGTGTAATGTCCCCACCCGCTGACCACTGCGAGGCAAGGAACATACTACCAATCGATGGGGCTTTTAATCAAAATTCAGCCCACTCATTTATTAAAAGAAATAAATATGAATGTGCAGAAGTAAACAATCACTCATGCACAGCGGAAACAACATCCACACCATCATTCGAATACATTCAACATGTCAATTTCAATCATTAATAAAAACATTTCAGAAATAAATACATAGACAGAAACACTTATCTTCATTTCAATTGTCCCAAGCAACTAGCTATGTCGCTGCAACGTTCCACCCAACCATAGGCTCTTCGATAGCTTATACTGAGTCCGTCCGAAGGCCACCCCCGAGCTGGGCATGATTCTCACAAGGACGAAGGGACATTCACGCTCACACATAGCCCATTAACCATTTTGTTTTAGCCAAGCCAGTCTAACTGGGTTTATCAGGCTACATTTGCACAATGGATGCTTATTCCCAAGCCCAAGCCAGCACAAGGGATTACCCATCACCCATACCCATCATACTCTTCTCTCACACGGCATGCACAAACAGGGGCAGGGATAACAGTAAGATTTACAAATGAGATGGCCATGGGTTCTCCCCAAAACATTCCCAACCAAAAACGGATTATAGGATGGGGCAAACATCCACAGGGATGAAAACGATTTCTTCCCCAATATCTCAGCCCTCAACAGCCCAAAACGGCCTCTATTGTAATGTCATTCGTTTTCCCCTCTTCCCCACTGGTATCCAACAACAGAAAAACGCCCTTCTCTGCTGGGAAAAGAACACAACGTTTTTCCCCCATGCCTGGAAAACGCCCAGGTAGTTTTGAACTCGTGGGGGAGGAAGAATGGTTATGGATAATCCGCTGGAGAGCAATTTCGTGGCTCTCTTTCTTGCCCAAGGAGACCCACACGATTTTCCATGAAGGGTGGCTTGCCCATACCCGATTTTTGGACAGCCATACCTCCCCATTCCCAAGGCATTAACTTCCCCAACCAATTCTTGGGAGAAATCAATGGTTGGGTACAAAAGTCAACATGGGTAGTTGAGGGTTTGATGGGTTCTCTCATTGACACTTGGCTTGACTCTAGCGGCTCAAGGGTTTGAATGTTTTTCCCTCCCAATTCCTTGTGAAATCATGCCCCCATCTCTTTGTTGCATTGCATAGCTAGTTGTGGGTATTTTTATTAAAATGCATGTTACATGATATTTGAATTTCCACTGTGCATTGCTAGCACGCAAACCATATGCATCACGAAATCGATGGCGGGGCCTTGGCCTTGAGCTCCTCACCATGATTTCATAGCAATATTACATCATTTATAATGTTAATGCCATGGGGTCAAACTGGGGACATTACATTCCCCTCCCCTTGGAACAACACCGTCCTCGGTGTTTCAACACTTCGGACTATATACCCACTTTACACATGATTCATAATTCACATATGGTGGCAGGTCTGCCCTGTAATTCGTCTCTTTACTTTGATCTTTCACGATCAAGTCCCCTAGCTTCCACAAGTTCCTCCTGCTAGCTTTGGTCTTCCAGTTCTACAGGTGGGCATTGCTCCAAAGCAATCCCTTCCATTTGTTTATCTTCTAGCTGATCTACAAGTCTGGAATTTCATGGATGCCATCTTTCTTGTTGTCCCGACAACTATCTGTGAGACTTATCATGGCAATTCCTGTTAGGACAAGCATAACATAATAATAAAATTAGTCAATTATTTTCCTAATTGACTTAGAACGTCCATGCTTTACCCATGAGACTTCCACACATTTCATGCTTTCCCACATACACATGAACTCATTCATGTTCATCCTTTCACAAGAAAATAACTATTTCAGCATTCACAATTCATTTCAAGCAATAAAACACCAATTGTTCTCATTTATGATATGCACTCAATAGTCTTTTGTTTCTGAGATGCATCAGTCAAAAGGAAAGAGAAGAGTAAGAGTTTCCCCCTCTTAGTCTTGTTCCAATCCGGAGCCACACCATCACTTGTGGTTCTATGCTCCTTGGCCTCTTTCACTTTAATGTGAATGCTTGACTTGCCCTTTCTCGGCTATGACACTTTAGTGTCTAAGGTCTGTCGTGTAGATTTCAACTAGGGAACCTTTCCCCATGGTTGCTTACAGAACCTTTGGCTGCTAGGACCCACACAGTTCCACTAGCACCATCTTTCATTACTGCTCATATTGAGCTCTTTTTAGGATGGTCAGATGTCCACATGCATCCTCCAGATGCTTTCATAGTCCTTGCTTCCAGCAATACCCAAATATTTATCTTTATAGGATGTCTTCACTTTATCCCACAGGATCCTTCTTCGCTTTCCAAGCATTGGATTTCCCGTGGATACCACAATGAATGTTGGGCCAGCACGCAGGCTACTCCACAACCATTCGAACAGGCAATGCCAGGCCAGTATGCTGACTGGTTTTATCAATTGTTTAAGGGAATGTTTGGCCAGCACGCCGGCTGCTCCACAACATCGAGTGGTTAATGTTCCCACCAACTATTCTCTGAATTTGTCAAGAATTTTATAGCTCCAACCAGTTACTCTCTGGCTTTACCAAGCATTTATAGCTCCAACCAGTTACTCTCTGGATTTACCAAGCCTTTATAGCTCTTTCAGGGTCCTTGCTTCCTGCAACGGCCAGGGTTTCCAACAAAGAAACAACAGTGTATTAGCTCAGTTGTCATAAGACTTGTACCCGAAAACTTCATTATTCCAACCAAGAAATAAATGAGAATGAGTACTTATCTGTATTGTGCATTTCCTCGCTACTCCACAGGTTTCCTTCTCTGCTTTACAAGCCTTGGATCACCTGTGGGGTGGATGCTTGGCCAGCACACATGCTGCTTCACAACATCATCTGAATAGGCAATGCCAAGCCAGTGCGCCGACTAGGTTTATCAGGCATCCCTCAAAATCAGTATGCTAAGCCAGTACGCTGACTGGGTTTATCAAGCATTTCAAAACCAGTATGCTAAGCCAGTACGCCGACTGGGTTTATCAAGCATACAGTAACCATTTCCAAGCCAGTTCTCCGACTGGTTTTATCAGGAAATCACACCCTTCACCAATACCTCCACATCATGCAAATCACCAATGCCAAGCCAGTACATCGACTGGGTTGGTCAGGCATTAATTTAACAACATGCCAAGCCAGTACACCGACTGGGTTTATCAGGCATCCAATAAGCTTTTGCCGCAACACCCAAGTAACCAATGCCAAGCCAGTACACCGACTGGGTTTATCAGGCATCCAAAAACCATTGCCAAGCCAGTACATCGACTGGGTTTATCAGGCAATATGAACAACATAATATGATTACGTGGCTCTTTCTCTTGTGCAACCAGCGGTTCCCTCCAGGAACTCCATAGGTGACTCACTTGACTGCAGGCTAGCATGGCCCCACAATACCCACTCACACTACACAAGGATGATACCCCTTTTCTGCAACACAGCTTCCCGGGCCTATCCACCCCTTCTAGTGTGAGCGTAGAAAGGTTACCACTGCCCATACAGTCCTCTTGAGCACCCTTTCTTCACTTTGCCTCTTACGTGCAACACCAAGTTGCATCCGTGTAAGCTGATAGCACAAGAAGGATAAGCAGACTCATTAGTATTGTTGCTCAAAAATCGTAATCATACTTCATATCATTCGCTATCAAGTATTGAAACACCAGGAATGCGTCCATTCCCTTAGGGTGTAGTCAATATTGAAAACCCTATCATGACCCAGCACCAGAAAAGGTGTGCACCCCCTTTCCGATGTGCGCCATGTAGGCCCTAATCATACTCAAGCAGTCTGTAATGATATAAATAAGATAGAGCATGCTAGTAATTTAGACATGAATGTTCTTGTCTAGGGTCACAGAATACTCATTCATTTTGCAAATGTGTCTCTCATGCCTTCTGGCATAGCTTTACCATCTCACTTTCATGGTTTACCGTCATGCGGTTTGGCCGAGACATTATCAATGGCGTTTCGCCCGAAACCCATTTCCAAAGCATGGGATCCTTCCCATCTAGTTTGGCTTCTGCAGGCCATCACACATGGTCTTCCTGCAATGTGTCATCCTGACACACTTTATCAAATAGCCAAACAGTCAACAACATTTAGCAATAAGCTTCAAATATGATTGTTTCATAACCAATCCGTAACATTAACTATTAAATTCAATATGAGTTTACAATTCTGTCTCCTACAGAAATTGATTTGCTTAGCAATGAGTCTCTCCTCATATTGTTTGGCCCTTGTAAGTGGTATCACACTGCCCATTATGGTTTCACCCTTGCTACCATACATGAACATCCACCTATAGCATGTCTTCCTGACACAATTCTATATAAGCCAAACGATCATTAGCAGTTATAAGCAAACTCTCAAATCTGAAATTTGTAAATCTGTTTTCCTACAGAAATTAGATTTGCAACTATGAGATTGTTCTCATAAACTTAAACAGACAATTTTCAGATTTGTTTCATGTATAAATTTCAACCATGAGAACCTTCTCATAACCTTTGGCTTCTGCACATGGTAGATCTCGGTCTTTACTATGGGCTTATCCTCATTGCCATACGCAAGACTTTTCTACCTGAAAACTGAAACCTCAATCAGCCAAACACGTTGTAAGTATCTATGCATATTATCATTTCATTGCCACAACAATTACTGAAGTGATCTCAGAATTATAACACTCAATAATTCAAAACACCTTCAGTTGTTAACATTTGAAATGCAACAACTATATACACTTCTATATATGCATCATTATCACAATTCATCAATTCATCAATTATCATGATTGGGCTCTTCATGCATTTACTATTCTGTACTCATAACAGTCCATGAAATGATCCTAGAATTATCACCAATTCATCATTTCATTCATTATTTATTTTGCAATAACATATGCATCATCCCTATGCATTCATACAATGCATCACAAGATTTATAAAATATCTTAATGCACATCTACTCAATGCTACCTTGCATTGTTTCATGAGTACTATGCATTCAAGTATATTATGATCGAAACATGTCTACCTCCTATAACTTGCATTACCATAATCAGGAACACCAGTCCTCACTTGCTTTGGTTATTAAGCACATAACCAGCATACACATGGTATGATATACATTCATATGAATGCATTCAGATTTCTAAATAGTCATAGGGTGTAAGGATCCTTTCCTTCACTTACCCACACCTCACCAAGCTTGGTAGGTTAACAGTCCCAATCGGTAACCAATATCACATGTAAACTACCTTGACATAGCTCAAACATAGTTGAAGAGATCTTACCAAATCCCTTTTCAACATTCATGCAATTGGGCACTGATAATCATTACCTGCATGGTTACCATTAACATCGCCTGATGTTACCTGATCAGTTAGCCTCTTACCTAGGCTGTTCAGTCCTTTTGCAAATTTTATGATCATAGATTTGTTGCACCATCCTTTCCTCATAAGGTTTTTGGGCTTCATGCAACAACATCCTTAGCACATTTAGCCACGCTCTTTGTTATCTTTGGTCCCACAACCAATACCAATCATCAATAGTGATCATCAATCACAATATTCTCCATTAGTGGTTCATTGCATATGCAAACTTCATTCTTCTACCAATGTGCAATATCCCATTTAGGCACAAGCATTTCCATATGCATTATGCAATGTTAAGATGCCATCTAGTGCATATACATCTATGTAATCCCTTAGATTTTAACATTTGTATGCCATATGACAATTTCATAATTATAAGTATGATAACGAATAGAGGTTTAAGAAATTCTTCCCTTTTTGATCCCTCATCGTAGCATGGAATTCCTGTTCCATATTATGCAATTATAGAATTTGCCCATATTGACAACAAAATTTGTTTGTCAAAACCGCCGCTAGCACTCTTCTGCACTAAATATCTATGATACATGCAGACCTCATCTGAACTCTGTTCATGTATCATGGTTCCCTGCTGGACAAGCTTTCCAATGCCTGTCTTCATGCTCCATTCTGACATCAGGTGTGGAAACTACATCCCTTCAAAAATGACAACTTTCACTCCAGTTTTGCACATTTTACACAGTTGCAGTTTTGGTCCCGAATGCCAACTTTAGCCACCTGTGGAAGAAAATCTATGAGGAATCACAAAAACTTTTCTATCGGGAGAAGTTAGTCCATATAACAAGGAACACTCAGCAATTCACGGATTTCAATTCTGATGCACCATTCATCTTCTATGAATTTCTGGATTTTGCTACTTCTCATTTTTTCACATTTTTCCAAAATTCCAAATTTTGGGCCAAAAATGGCTATCTCCCAAACGGTGCATTTCTGAAAAATCTTCGTCTAACGGAAGTTGTCCGTCTTAATGAGAATATGAAATGTCTAGTTCAGTAAAATTTTTGATTCCCACATCTAGGGTCACTTTTACTGCCCACAAGCTTTTCAAAATCCCGAAAAAGTGGCTCGGAACAGTGCTTTTTGGCCTTCTTGCTCACCCCGACTCCACATCCCTTGGAGTTTGGCTCCAAGATTCGGAACTTAACATTGTGCCTGCTTCATGACTACCTCGTATCAATTTCAGCTCAAACCGGCCTTCTGTCAAGCCTCGGGACTCTGTCCTTCAGAAGTCACTATTATCCAATTTCTGTCAAATCGGGGTGTAATGGGCTAGGGGTCTTCACTGGTCTTTTCATGGCCCTCGCCAATGGCCTCCGAGCCCCACAGGAATCATCGCATTCTGAGTTCGGATGCTCCTGCTATCCAAAAATCGAGGTTTTTTTTTTTTTTTTTTTTTTTTTTTTTTTTTTTTTTTTTTTTTTTTTTTTTTTTATCGGTTCGGGCGCGCGGGCCGGTTCTCCGAACGCTTCCGCAATGCGGAGCAGTTCGGCTAACGCTTCCGCAATGGCGGAGCGATTCGTTGAACTCTCCCGCACTGCGGAGCCATTCGGCGAATGCTCCCGCAACTGCGGAGCCATTCGGCGAAGGCTTCCGTTGCGGAGCCATTCGGCGAATGCTCCCGCAACTGCGGAGCCATTCGGCGAAGGCTTCCGTTGCGGAGCCATTCGGCGAATGCTCCCGCAACTGCGGAGCCATTCGGCGAAGGCTTCCGTTGCGGAGCCATTCGGCGAATGCTCCCGCAATTGCGGAGCCATTCGGCGAAGGCTTCCGCCGTTTCGGAAGACTTTCCCGAAGCCTCCCGCGATTTCGGAACCGTTCGCGGAATCCTTCCGCAGTTTCGGAACCGTTCGCGGAATCCTTCCGCAGTTTCGGAAGACTTTCCCGAACTCTTCCGCAGTTTCGGAACCGTTCGCGGAATCCTTCCGCAGTTTCGGAAGACTTTCCCGAACTCTTCCGAAACAAACTTTAAACAAAATTTTCGAAGACACTTAGAAAAATTTTCTTCTTTTCGGAGCATTTTGCCGAATTTTTCCGCGTTGCGGGACAACTCGCGGAATCCTTCCGCAAATTTCGGAAGAGAATTCCTTCCGCAATTTCGGAAGGGAATTCCTTCCGCAAATTTCGGGCGACTTCCCGAACTCTTCCGCGTTGCGGAAAAACTCGCGGAATGCTTCCGCAGTTTCGGAGCAATTCGTCGAATGCTTCCGCAACTGCGGAAGTCATTCGGGATTCTTTCCGAAACAGACTTAAACGGATTTTCAAAAACACTTAGGAAATTTTAACAAACAGAGATCATTATTTTTGCAACAACACAGTATTCCAAGAAACGAAAATTGCACTTCTTTAAGCATGAAACAACAATTCAAAACAGCATAAGATGGCAGAGGTTGCCCATGTTCCTTTCTCTATTTCATAGAATGCACTCAATGCAATCAAATGCAAGCAATTTGCAAAAATCCCCAACAGTGATGCGATCTTAAGGTTTCTCTAATGCATTTTTGTTTCAAATACAAAATGCATGTACACACACAATGACTTAAATTTCTGTGAAGGGCCCAACAGCCGTAGTGTTGAACCTAGGGCTCTGATACCACAATGTAATGTCCCCACCCGCTGACCACTGCGAGGCAAGGAACATACTACCAATCGATGGGGCTTTTAATCAAAATTCAGCCCACTCATTTATTAAAAGAAATAAATATGAATGTGCAGAAGTAAACAATCACTCATGCACAGCGGAAACAACATCCACACCATCATTCGAATACATTCAACATGTCAATTTCAATCATTAATAAAAACATTTCAGAAATAAATACATAGACAGAAACACTTATCTTCATTTCAATTGTCCCAAGCAACTAGCTATGTCGCTGCAACGTTCCACCCAACCATAGGCTCTTCGACAGCTTATACTGAGTCCGTCCGAAGGCCACCCCCGAGCTGGGCATGATTCTCACAAGGACGAAGGGACATTCACGCTCACACATAGCCCATTAACCATTTTGTTTTAGCCAAGCCAGTCTAACTGGGTTTATCAGGCTACATTTGCACAATGGATGCTTATTCCCAAGCCCAAGCCAGCACAAGGGATTACCCATCACCCATACCCATCATACTCTTCTCTCACACGGCATGCACAAACAGGGGCAGGGATAACAGTAAGATTTACAAACGAGATGGCCATGGGTTCTCCCCAAAACATTCCCAACCAAAAACGGATTATAGGATGGGGCAAACATCCACAGGGATGAAAACGATTTCTTCCCCAATATCTCAGCCCTCAACAGCCCAAAACGGCCTCTATTGTAATGTCATTCGTTTTCCCCTCTTCCCCACTGGTATCCAACAACAGAAAAACGCCCTTCTCTGCTGGGAAAAGAACACAACGTTTTTCCCCCATGCCTGGAAAACGCCCAGGTAGTTTTGAACTCGTGGGGGAGGAAGAATGGTTATGGATAATCCGCTGGAGAGCAATTTCGTGGCTCTCTTTCTTGCCCAAGGAGACCCACACGATTTTCCATGAAGGGTGGCTTGCCCATACCCGATTTTTGGACAGCCATACCTCCCCATTCCCAAGGCATTAACTTCCCCAACCAATTCTTGGGAGAAATCAATGGTTGGGTACAAAAGTCAACATGGGTAGTTGAGGGTTTGATGGGTTCTCTCATTGACACTTGGCTTGACTCTAGCGGCTCAAGGGTTTGAATGTTTTTCCCTCCCAATTCCTTGTGAAATCATGCCCCCGTCTCTTTGTTGCATTGCATAGCTAGTTGTGGGTATTTTTATTAAAATGCATGTTACATGATATTTGAATTTCCACTGTGCATTGCTAGCACGCAAACCATATGCATCACGAAATCGATGGCGGGGCCTTGGCCTTGAGCTCCTCACCATGATTTCATAGCAATATTACATCATTTATAATGTTAATGCCATGGGGTCAAACTGGGGACATTACAGCGGGGGAGTTGGTAAGGAATGAAAAGTGGAGACCATTATGGTCTGCGAATAAAGTCCAAGCGCGACGATGGAAACCAAATAGGCAGGTGTACCAAATACTAGTTGTTCAACCATGGGGAGAAAATTCTCTGGTGCAGCGAGCGCGTTCGGGTCATAGTAAGTAAGTTGGTCAATTTTAACAACCAGTCCCTCGTGGGAGAACATCATAATGCAAAATACTGATGAAGCAATAGCCTTCATGGCATACTTGTAACTTTTTCCTAGGAGTAGGTTATAGTCGAGCTGTGCGTTGATGATTTTGATGTCATTCAGGATATTTTTACTAGCCAATTGAACTGGAAAATTGGCCAGCAGGCCTTGGTGTTGAGTTGAATGGCCATCATAGTCTCATAAGGAAGTCGTGCATGGTTGTAGTGTAGGAGATCCGAGCTTCTGCCACACAAATGTAGACATAACGGATGTAGAGGCACCTTCATCAATGATGCATTATTGGATAAAAATTTTCCAGACTGAAACAAAAAATTGGAATACTAATGTGGAAGGCATGCATGGTTTAGATTGGTCTAAATCGAATGCCGTCATCTGTGAGTTGGAAGGGTCTATCGCACCTATGGAGGATAGCAGTGTTTTGCGCTGCGCTAGGAAGTTCTTTAAAACTTTGAGGGTTGACATAGCAGCAGGGGACTAGGCTAAGTCATCCACGATATTATAGTTGGGGGAAGCAAGAGGGTTGGGGTTAATATTAATGTGACACAGAGGAAAGCGAGCTTTGGGGCCCCATCGAATCGTGATGGGGTTATTCATAAAGATCGGTCTGTGGGAAGAGCGTTAGCAGCCTGGTCGGAAGGAATGGTTTTTTTGGTGGAACCATATTGGATACGGGGTGTTTGAAGGTTGATATTAGTCGAAGACATCATCAAAAGGTGGTGGGTTCCTAATTCAATGGGGTGACTAACAGGCGCATCATAAGTGATTTGTTGTTGTGCTGCGACGTCCCCTTGAGGGAGGTACGACATTTGGGAGGTTACTACCCGTTGCGTGGGTAGGGGGTTCTGCAACACCATAGGTTGTGCATGAGTTTGCATGGGGTTCAGTGGTGCCAGAGGTGCAGCATGTCCTTGGCGTTGGGCGTCATCATTCCACAGTTGGTGAGCTCGCTCCAAATGGGGACAATTGTGTGTATAACGGCCATATATTCTGCAGATAGAACATGGGTGGTTCATACGTAAATTGGGGTTTTTACCTTGCCGTGGTTGTCTATCGATATTTTGGTTACCTGGAGCAAGACCATTGTTGTTTGGAGGTTTTGGTGTAGGGTCGGCTCTATCTATAGGTTGGTTGTTACCGTGGTTACGAACTCATCCTCTATTTTGTTTCCCTTTTTGGTTCTGTTGGGTAGGTTTGTTGTGTGGTTGGTTTTGTTGGGCATAAAATTTCCCTTGGGGAACTAAGGGATTATGTGGTTGAGCAGGTGCTTGGGTAGGTTGCGGTGGATAATAAGAGGGGGGGACTTGGGGTTGTGCAGGCACAGGTACTGGTGGTGGATGGTAGTAGGAAGGTGGTGTGGTAGGGGGTTTGTACGCTGGTAGTGTATGTCTGTAGGAATGTGTCGGACATGAAGGTCGGTGTATATGGGGGGCTTGGGATAGGAGAGAATACAAAGGTGTTTCTCCCGATTGGGTGGTGGCCTGCGAAAGGTAGGGACCACTCATGGTGGGGTTAGGTATAGGATTATAAGCTGGGGTGGTGGCAGGGGGCATATGGACATATGGATGAATATGATATGCAATGTGTCCAATTATGTCATCCGCGGCATGGTATGCCGTCGACGCATCCTTCCTCAAGGAATCGTCACAGGGAGCATTAGGTAAAATGGAATATAGGTAGCTTGATTGACCATAGATAAGATCAAATTGTTGGGATTTGAGGGTGGCTTCTTCTTCAGTTTGGGGACTTTCAGATTCCACATCCTTGGCGATAAAGGTATGAGGGATTTTAAGAACCAATCTAAGAAGACGGGGTCATCTAGCTTGATATTGCATAAACTACGACATCTACACCATTCATGAATATGGTGAGTGATATGGGTAGCTGTGTTTTGTCTGTAATAGATTAAAATATCAACACTAGAGTCATAATGGACAGGTAACTGAAATAACTGCAAGAAAGTAAAAGCAAGGGATGTAAATGTGGAATGGGTCCCATGTGACTATTCAATATACCACTTAGCAAACTAGTGAGTGTCTGTTGCAAAATGCATAGGCAGACCGAGTCATCCACGATGGAGATGGAGGAACACCATAAGTGAAAGGACATGATATGGTTTTGGCAGTCTTCCCCACCCTTCCTTTAAAACTTTGGGATGTCTAAAGGGAGTTTGGTAGGATGGGAGGCCATGTGGGATCATGTCGGATCGGATCATTGGTCATTCGTGCCAGATGAGGTAGGTTGAGACTGGCCATGAATGGAAATCTAGCAGAAGTATATGACATAGTCGAAGTGGCATGCATGCTAGCCATGGAGGATCGTGGGGCCACCTCCGTCGAGTGGAGGGGCAGTGGCATGTGTCATAAAGGGGATAAAGGGACCCTCGGTAAGGGGCGGAGGGATCGTGTAGGAAGGGTTGGTTCCCCAAAGTGTATTACTGGTGAACAAAGGGATGGTAGTCAGAATGTATCCGCTAGAGATGGGTATGGATGTAGTAATTGGAATTCTAGGTGTAGGTCCTGTAGATGGTATAGCAAGGATGGATGCTGAAATGGTAGTTGGGCTAGTGGAGGAACCACTGTCAATGATCCTGCCAGTAAAGGGGTTGGGATTCATTCCTGCCATGGGGCTAGACAGATCTGTTTATATGGGTAAGCCTGATATAGAATCATACGTAAAATTAAGGGTGTCGGGATAAAGATCCGGTGACGAAGTTGTGCATCTGTGACGGGAGGTGTTAAGGGGATCGTGCTGTGGGGATAATCCCCTTAGGAGAGTGTCTCGTTGAATCAATGGTGATAGGTGTAAAAGTGCTGACAAGCCATGGGAGATAAAATGCTCAAAAATCCTACTACAACCGTGTGTGCAAAAGGAGAGCTCTTAATAAAGATGACACTCAGGCCAATAACAGGCTCAAAAACACATGCAACAACAACGTTACACAATAGGTGGAGCGGTAATAACATGGTTAGAATACCAAAAAGAAGCACTCCTAAAAAATAAAAAAGTGTAGACTCAGTGAATGAATGGTGGTATAGGAGCATGCAAACACCTATCTAAAATATATGAAAGCTCACACAAATCGTATCCCCTGGAGGGTGATGAAACTCGTAGTCAAGCAATCCGAAATGGAGAACCAAGTGGCTAAAGGATATCCCTCTACCAAGAGGGAATCTAGGTAAAATATTCTTAGAAGAAAGGAAACTAAGATACCTTGTTCATGGCATGTCCGGAAAGATGTCCCGTAGCTACAGTTCTTTGGTCGTCGTACAATCAGTATGGGAGCCATCATGAACGATGAGTTGGTGTCCTTCAATATAGAATGGAGTGCAATATTCCAATCAAACTTCCGGAACCAATATTGCTACTTTCCCTCCTAAGGTAGAGGCCCTTCGACAAATTGGTGTTAACTGTACCAATAAATAATAGGGGATTTTGGCTCCCTAAAAGACAACAACTATGTCACAAATGTAAATTACAAAGGGGGTGTTGTTTGGATTCCTAACCCTAATGTCCTACCTAGCTACAGAATTATTTTTTGTTTTCCAAAGGGGGGTTAAAGTGATTTTAATTAAGTCAATTTTAAGTCTCTATCGAATTATGGGGAGAGTGTGTGTGCACAAGTGGTGTGTACCCAATATCGCTAGATAGTAAATGCTGAAATAAAACAACTGAGACTGAAAAATACAACTTTTTGTTTTTTGCTTTTCAAATAAAAATAGTAACGGCTAGAAAAAAAATGCATGCAAATAATGCAACAAAACTTAGAATAATTTCTATAATATTCTATGCAGAATTTTTAAAAATAGAATACAGATCTGAATTCTTCTTGGAAAAAAAAACACTCAATTTTGAGTCCGAGAGGCCAAGATATCTGAGTTTGAAAATGTATAATTTTTTAGCATATTTCCGTACGAATGAAAATTTTGGAAATGATATGTCTCCACACTCTGTGAATAGATGGTGACCATATTAGTGTCATTGGATCTGGATATGATAAATGGTGACCAATAAGGCACAAATATGACTCGAAATGGAGATATCTGGTAGGGATCACATGCCAGATTCACAGATCTGCTAAAAATAAAACAAACCCAACAAGATAAAATGAAAAACAAACAGGTAAGGATGGTCAAAAGAAACCACAGATCTACAGAGATCGAACCCGATGGGAGTCTCCAAAATTGTAGCTGGACTTTTTACACTAGCTTGTGATAAAGAGAACCTACTAAGGATTCAGGAACCCTTAGTAGCAGTTCATAAACATGGATAAAAACTAAACAATAATCAAATGATTTATGCAAATAACAAACATGAAATAGATCTAACTACTACAGTAAAATGGAAAACAAGGGTTTGCAGTAATGGTTACCTCAAAAGAAGAGTAGTGTGCGGGTATCCAGAGTTCCTTGCTCTTCTCCAAATTCTCAATGGGTTGGCCAAGATTCAACTAAATGGGCATAAAATCTTGAAATGGGAGGCTAAAGTGCAATAGGAAATTTGGTAGCATGAGGGTGTGAAGAGTGATTCATGTGAAATGGGGGGCCTCCGTCACCTTTTTATAGTGATTTTGAGTGGTGGAGTATTGACCCATAGTTCTTGGCAACTAATGGTATTGGGAAATGGTATTAGGTATTTTCCCTCTTTTTTTAATTTATTTGTATTTTCCCCTTTTTTCATTTATTTTGGGGATTTTTGGACCCTTTTGTGGGTTTTTAACCTTTTTTGAAGGAATTTAATTATTTTTTAGGGAAATAATGATTTTTTTCCTATTTGGTTACCAATTTAGGGTTTTTTGGGGTTTTGGAGTCCAAAAATGTGGGAAAAGTGAACAAATGGGTTATGTGACTAGGGAGATGAGCTAGTGAACAATTTTTGGGTGTTAACAATTCATATTCTGCATTCTAAGATAATAGCATATGTACCTACTTATGCAGTACAATATGTTCTTGTACAGCTGGAAAACGATGGAAAATGGGGAATATGGACTGCTAAGGTGCTTACATATGGTTTAGAGATTAATCCTATGAAATTAGTAAAGGAGAAAGGATTATCTAGGATTTCGAGAGAGTATAATTGCAAATTTATTTGGTTGAATTATGTTTTCACCAATCTATTCAATAAGAATTTCTGACAAAGGAAATCATGTTACAGGTATATGAAAAATATGCTTCTTCACCCTATTACAAAGACATTGGTTATTTTTTGTTAAATCTGCAATGCCCTCAGGATTTTGATAAGACTAAATATAGATCTTTGAAATTGAAGGCTATGAAATATTGTCTTATCAATCAATATTTGTTATGGAAATATCTTGGTGGTATTCTACTTAGATGTGTTGATGAAAATGAAGTAGAGAAAATCATTTCATAAATGCATAGAGGGGTTTGTGGAGGTCACCATTACGGGAGGAAACAACTTTTAAAATATTAAGAGTAGGATAATATCATCCTTCTCTTTTCTTTGATGTGTTTTCTAAGGTTAGAGCTTGTCCTGATTGTCAATTGTTTGTTGGTAAGCAAAATATTTTATCTTTTACTTTAAATCCCATTGTAGTTGATGGTCCCTTTGAACAGTGGGGTTTGGATTTCATCATATAAATCCATCCTCCTTTAAGTGGCCAACACAGGTGGATATTAATAGCTACATATTTCTTTACTGAGTGGATAGAAGCCATCCCTACCATAAATGAAACATATAAAGTGATCATGAATTTCTTAGAAGAAAACATATTATCTAGATTTGGATGTCTGAGAAAGATAATAACAGATAATGCTCTTGCATTTAAGTATGTTGGAATGGTCAATTTATAATTATAATATTATTTCCCAGTATTCTACTCCATATTATTCACAGGGTAATGGATTGGCTGAGTCTTCTAATAAGAGTTTGATCAAGATCATTAGGCAGTTGTTCACTGAAAATAAGAAGGTGTGGGATTTAAGGCTCAAGTATGCATTCTAGGCTAACATGATCAGCACTAAGAAGGCTATTAGAACTTCCCCATTTCAGTTGGCATATGGTACTGATGCAATATTTCCTATTCAACTTGGTTTTCATGTCATGAAATTTTTGTAGGATAAAATGGATGAATCTAATGATGTTTATAGGAGAATCTATCAACTGATTGAAGTTTAGCAAGTCGAAAAATCATTGGGTTATAAATCTCAAGCTTATCATGATAATATTAAAAAATATTTTTGATAAAAGATCCAAAGAAGACCGTTTTCAAGTTGGAGGTCTTGTTCTGTGGTGGGATGCAAGAAGAGAGGAGAAATCTAAACATGTTAAGTTTGATAATTTGTGGTGGTATAGCCAAACTTGGCACTTCTTCGTCCATGACGACACTTACATCTTTTGGTCGCATGACGACACTTCATGAGATTACTGTGAGTCACACAAAAGGAAATTTGTGGATGGAAAAGACATATTAGGGACTTTATATGGATGGAATTACCTAATTCATGGCCCATTTGATAGGTAAAAACCTTAGGAACAATTTTGGAAACCAAAACTTCTCCTGAAAACCCCCAGAAAAGGTTGTCTTTGACCATTTTCCCACAAAAGTGCAGGCCCTACACATGGTAAAGCCGCAGGTTTCCTAAAAAACCATCATTTGAATATGGTAAGAGTCGTGGGTATCTGCTGGTTTTCCTTGTTCAAAGTCGTGAATACCTCAAAAACACTAAAAATACTTAAAATCGCGAAAAATGGTTGGTTTTGGGTAGTTTTGGAACCTCCTCTTCGGTTGTAACTACTTCCTATTCAACCATATCTTCTTCACTTGCTATATAAGGGGAGGTAAAAGGACCATGAAAAGGAGACCAAGTTCATTATAATTTTATGATGGAGGAATTGAGACTCACATCCCCCTCACTTGTGCCCTAGTTTCTTTTAAACCCTAACACATCTTATCTGAGGTTGGGATCTTTGGAGAAGAGGAGCGGGAGACCTTGAATCTTAGTTTCATGAAGTTCCATGCTTGAAGGAAGGTAAATTTTGATGTGCTTGATTCATTCATTAATAAATATCAGACATTCTTCCTTTCCAAATAGATTTGTTCATGTATGTTTCATATATGATTACAATTTGATGTTTTATTATCTTATTAATATCAATCATTTATTTGTAGTTAAATTGGTTTGAGGAAGGTTTATAGTTGTTTTGCAAGTTGTTTCATTGGAGAAAAAGAGGAGAAGCTTGGATCAACCTTCTGAATAAGGTACGCATTCTCCTAAACCCTAATCTCTTTTCTTAATAATTGTAGTTGCAGAACATTGTATGTCTATCTTTTACCCGAGTATGTTGGTAGTTTCTCCTCTTCTATAGGAACATTTTCCCTAACAACAGAACTGGCGACTTCACTAGGGAGAAGCCTATCTTCTTTGGGGTATCCAAGGCCATTTTTTCCAGTATCTTTGAAGTTATGAGTCTGATTTCATGTTAGGACCTGTCTTTAAGCTTTGTTAGACCCTTCCTTGCTCAATTTTGAGTTGGATTTTTTGTAATTTTTTTTACTTTTCTGCATACTCGCGAGTTTGTAGTACTCACAGTTACGTGTCTAAGATATATTTGCTCCTTTAAGCCTTTTATACCCACGGGCCCCTCTCCCTTGTATCGTTACACAGTTGTGGGTACCTCCTGAGCTTGAGTTTTTCAATTTTGAAGCTCTTTGGGGAGTTCTTGATTGTAGTTGTTGGAGTCCATGGTGATCCTAGGTCTATGTAAGACCCCTTGGAAGTGTTTTCTTGTCTCTTGATTGATCTTAATTTAAGGTTTGGGATATTTTTGAGTTAATTTGGGCTTGTTTGGAAATATTTGGGGCTTGTTGACTCAAGTTGGAGGTTAGTGAACAAGTTTGGTGTTTATTGCCCTAATTTGAGTCTAACTGAATCTACTTGCTCCATTTTGACTTGATTTGGAACCTATAAAGTCTATTTGACCCTATTTGTATTTATTTGAGAGATTTTTCTCTTTAGATTGGTTTCTTGTACTTCCTTACACTTTTGGTCTCTCTTTTGTAGTGAAAGCTCAAGTGTCCTTTATGTGGTTTAAGACCTTGATTGCATTGTTTCTGTGCAGACCTAGCTTTACCAAACCGTATTTAATTGTAGGTCCTTTGCTTTGATTGGATATAAAAGTACTTGGGGTATGCTTTTCCCAATTTTGGCATGCTTACATGATAAGAAGTTGAGATTTTATGGTTGCTTTCACTATTTAATAAGTAGATATGAAATTTTTGCATTTGCTTTGGTAATGTGTTACTTTGAGTTTTAGTTTTTTTCTCACCTTGAAAAAGCATAAAAATTTAGTGTTTGTAGAATACTTTGCAAGTGGCTTAAAGAATCTAGGAGTGCTTTGCATAAAAAAAAACAAATTTTCTTTTGCATAGCTATTTGTTTGAGTAGTTGCATGCTTAGGTTTTGAGTTTGATTTTGAACATTAGAATTTAAATTTTTACCTTTTGCATTTGGAAAGACCAAAAAATTGCATTAGATACCAAAATTTTGCATATGCATTCCAGATTATATCTTTGGGACTTGCATTGAAAAGAACGAGAGTGGGTGAGTACATAATTTTGGTGATCAAGTGCTTCATGTTTCAGTTAAAGGATATCTTTCTTTAGTTGCACTTGTTTTACTTCTTTTGAAAGTTCTTAAAGTACATTTTTTAAGCAAGCAATTAGCAACTTGCATAGGATCTTAGGTTTTCTTCTAGTTTAGAAACACGCCTAATAGCATAAGTAGGATTGTGTAGGTAGGAAGTTATGAGTTAACTCCTCCACGATCACTCAAACTTGTCAAAACATAGGTGTCTTTCTTTTAGGGATAAAATCCATATTTGTAGAAGGTGAATTGGGAATCTCCACTAACACGGGAGTTAAGCATATGGTCATGCGAGATTGAGTAGAAAAGATACCCCTCCTATATTCAATTGAGCATCTACTAGAATCGGTGCATGTACGAGGACTTATTAGTATCTTTTGGTACTTTTGAGTTTTGGGCTTTATTACCCTACCCATGCACATTGATTCGACCTGTGAATGTCCCTGTGGACCCTTTCTGCAAGGTTGGTAGCCTTAGTATCCATACTTTAGGATTCATACATAGGTGACAGTGGAAGGCTATTTTCATTGTACCTAGAACAGACGTGGGAGGAAATCCCTTGCAGTTGTTTGGGAGGGAGGTTGGTGATTCAAACGGTTGCACCCGAAGACTTTGTATTGTGGACCCCGGGTAACTATTCTTCATCCTTCGTTGGTTTGTTTTGGACCCTAATCATCCAAGACTTCCCTTCGGAAGACATATGTTTTCCTTGTTTGGATTACCTAGGAACTTTCTAGCGGTGTTCTATTTCTGCTACTTGTTTCTTAGTTGGCCTTAGAGATTTATTGCTTGTTGATTCAGAAAATATGGCTAGCATTATGGTGAGCACCAATCAAGGGACCCATGTTCAAGGGGATCCTTTTTATTTTCCATTCATTGGGAACATTGGTACTCACTTAATAGCTACTTTGAATTTTCCAAGATTCACTATAGGGCTACTGGTTTGGTTTTTTTCCACTCTGAACACTGTGCATGCTCCTAACACTTCTCAAGTAAGCACCTGAAACCAAGAGCATCAGAACCCTATTCTTTCTTCTCCAGTAACATCTTCTCCTCCTCCTGCCTTAGGGGGTGAAATTAGTAAGACTAGTAACCAACAGTCTAAAAGGAATAGACAGAGGAAGAATAGGGAGAAGATGCCAAAGCAAGGGGAAACCACCCAACCTTTGGAGGTCATGCTAGGGGCACCCATCCAACCTCTAGAGGTCATGTTGGGGGCACTCAACTACTCACTGTAAATCATACTGAACCTATGAAACCAACCTCTATAGGTTATGCTGGGAGAAAACTTTTAGTAGCTGTGAATCACACTGAAAGTATGTATTCAACCACTGTTGGTCATGTTGAGGACACATCATTGATCACTGCTGGTCATATTAATGACAAGTCACCAGTTACTATGAGTCATACTAGAGACACTAAATCAACCACTACATGTCATGCTGAGAAAGTTGACATTATCAAAAAACCTAATAAACAGAAGCTCAAGTTCCCTTGTAAGTTTTGCGAGGGAGACCACTTGACTTATTTGTGCTCTGTACTTATAGAAGTGCAAAAAGCATGGTCTTTAGTTCAAAAGTCTTCTGCTTCTGAGAAAACAACCACTGCAAGTCATGCTGGGGGAAACCTGTCACCCAGTGCTAGTCATGTTGAGAGTACTAATGTTGTAAAGGAGTCTAAGCTTATAGGACAAAATCCAAAGTTCCCTTGTAAACTCTGTAATGGAGATCACCTTACTCACATGTGCCTTGCTACTTTAGTGGTGCAGAGAGTGTGGTCGATGTCTGAAGGATCCTATGCTCCTGAATTGTCTATAGATTCCCAACAGCATCATCAACCTTTGATTGATAAAGTGTTGAACCAAAACAATTTTTGGTCAACCCCACTCTTCCTTTGGAGAGTGAAGTGATCGAATCGATGCAATCTTCGACCGATCCCATCAGTCCTTCAGAAAATTATGCACCTACCAGTGAATTATTCTGCATTACCAGTTGGGGTGTTTCTAAAAAAGGGGGCACTTCATCTATGTTGAGTGAACCCCTACCAATATCTAGGATCATTTCCTTTAATTGGAATAGTCTAGTTGGGTCTTGTCTTCCTTCGTCAACACCTTTCCAGATAAGGGTTGATATTGGAAACCATGCGGTTCATTGATGTATTGTAGATGAAGGAGCCTCTGTTAGTATATTATACCCTTATTATTGGAGAGATTTAGGTTTCCCTAACCTTTTTCCAGTTGTTAATTGGCCGTTGAACTTCGATATAAGACCTAGTGAATAGGTGGGATTCCTGCCTTAGGTACCTATTACTTTGGGTGGAAAAAAAGTCTTAGTTGATTTAATGGTTTTAAAGGACCCTATGGACTTTGATATGATCCTTAGGCATGATTACATATATGTTATGCATGCTGTGGTTCCTACGCTCTTTCGTATGATGCATTTTCCTCACAACGAAAGCATCATCACTATTGATCAACTTGCATTTGTTGATCCCTCTTATTACCCAAATTTAGACCAAGTATATCCCTCCTCAGTAGGCACTACCATGTCACAACAGAATTATGTGGCATATTGTTCTCTGAGTCCAATTTATACTAAGAAGAATCCTCTAAATTCATGCTTACCTTCTCGGGACTGGGTCCTGACAGTTGACCAGGTGATACCTCCATCTGAATGTTTAGATATCTGTTATATTTGGGATGATATACTTCCTTCTGATGAAGTTTTCCTAGAGTCTATAATGCATTCTGCCATTCATTTGGACATTGATCCAAGTGCAGTTATGTCCAGTCCCGATTCGGCCTTGGAGTCTGATCTTCCTACTATTGAGTCGTTAGACTCTCCCATACACTCGCAAATCGATGTTCCTGTTGAATTTGATTCTTCTTCTAGAATTTTCAACTCTCATGATGATGAATTTTTTTTCTGCAGATTCCTTCATGTCCTTCAACTCTGATCTTCATCCTAAAGTTGATATTGTTGATCATAATTCCTCAGGCTTGGGTACTATAGATTCTGCATTGGTCAGTTATGCCTGTTGTTGATAATAGTGAAGTTGAAAGTATTTCTACCATAGTGACTTGTATCAGGTATTTATTAAGAAATGTTTTAGATATGATTTTGGTACTAATGTTTCTTGGAGGCATGACTCTTAGCTGGAATTATAATTGCTTATTGGTCCTTTTTGTCACTTCGTTCGACCATGTCAGGTATATTCAGAACCTTGCATATAGGTTTAGGATTCCCCACCGTTATGATGCATTTGAACCCTTTTTCCATATGGATTCTCCATAGGTTCGAACCTATTGGATATTGGTGTGTTAACCATATCTATATGCATTGTGCACTAGTCCGACAACAGATCCTACCTAACATGGGTCACCCTAGTCAGCACCCTTATGCCATTTTGGTGCCCATATTGATTTTTTATCATAGGCTCGGAAGCCTTTCTAGATTTAGCATGACATTGAGAAGAAGCCTCATATCTTTCTTCCTCATACATTTCTTGCCATCCCTTATAAGGCTCCCATCTTTGTGTTTAAGTTGCATATGCAATTATTTTGATCTCGCTTGCGCTAATGAACCTGATGTCGGATTCCATGCTTTTAGCTCGTTATATAATCCTTCATCTATGATATCATTTATGTTAAGCTATGTATCACTTTGCCTTTGTGATTTCACATCCTTTACCCTGAATTCTTCCCATCGAATTCAACTCATCTTGATCTGGGAATGAAGTTTATTGTTTTTGGCAGTACCTTGGGGATTGTAGTCATTGGTGGTAATTTCCCTCGTCATTTAGTCATGGGAATACATTAATGTCACTTACTCAATGGATTATTCAAGTGTTCAACTTCAAGAACATCTATTCACACCTGTTAGAATGTACTAGGAACCTTAGGGCCCATTTTCATTATCGGTGGGATTCTCTTGCGATTGTTAATGGTTCACATCAATGACCAGTAATCAAATAGTGTCTGCCATGTTTGACATCAACTCATTTATTCACATGGTTAGGATTCATACCTTGAGACTGTTTGGATTGAAGACCTTGGGATGATGGAAAAATTTGACATATTTTTTTATAGCCCAAGTTGCGCAATACTGAGCCACACTTGTTTTGGTTCTTGATGAGACATAGATCCAGTTTGTTCTCTATGGCTATGTTCTCCAGTTTCAACATAGATCCACCTTTGTATTTTTGTGGCTATGTTTTACACTTATGTTTCTCATGGATCCACACTTGTATTCTCGTGGCCATGATATATGCATCAGTATTGGATCATTATTGTATCCTCATGGAGGCCATGTTCCATTATTTGAACATGGACATATATCCTAGGGATGAGATTGTCTGACATTTTCCTTTCTTTCAAGTACTTCATTTCAGCCTATGATTCTTGGTTTCTCCTGTTTCTACGACTCCATGACCCAACCTTTTAATATTTATAATTTATTTCATCCATATTTTTGTCCTCTAACCTCATACATTAGGGGGCATCTTTTATAGCCAAAATTGGCACTTCTCCATTTGTGATGACACTTACATCTTTTGGTCACATGACGACACTTCATGAGATTACTGAGATTCACAAAAAAGGAAATTTGTGGATTTAAGAGACATATTTGGGACTTTAGATGGATGTAATTACCTAATTCATGGCACATTTGATAGGTAAGAACCTTAGGAACAATTTTGGAGACCAAAACTTCTCCAAAAAACCCCTAGAAAAGGTTGTTTTTGACCATTTTCCACCAAAACGCAGGTTTGCACATGGTAAAGCCATGGGTTTCCTAAAAACAAGCAGGTTGCATATGGTAAGAGTCATGGGTACCCACTGGTTTTCCCTGTTCAAAGTCACGAATACCTCAGAAACACAAAAAATACTTAAAATCACGAAAAAATGGTTGGTTAGTGGGTAGTTTTGGAACCTCCTCTTCGGTTGTGACTACTTCCTCTTCAACCATATATTCTTCACTTGATATATAAGGGAGGGAGAAGGACCATGAAAATGGGACCAAATCCATTATAATGTTATGCGAGAGGAATTGAGACTCACATCCCCTCACTAGTGCCCTAGTTTCTTTTAAACCCTAGCACATCTTATATGAGGTTGGGATCTTTGGAGAAAAGGAGCAGGAGACCTTGAATCTTGGTTTCATGAAGTCCCATGCTTGAAGGAAGGTATAATTTGATCTACTTGCTTCATTCATTAATAAAGATCAGGTATTATTCCTTTCCAAATATATTTTTTCATGTATGTTTAAGATCTGATTAGAATTTGATGTTTTATTATCTTAGGAATATCCATATTTTATTTGTAGTTAAATTGGTTTGAGGAAGGTTTGTAGTTGTTTTTTAGGTTGTTGCATTGGATAAGAGGATAATATTGTATCAACCTTCTGAAAAAGGTACACATTCTCCTAAACCCTAATATCTTTGCTTAATAATTGTACTTGTAGAACCTTGTATGTCTATATTTTACCCTAGGATGTTGGTAGTCTCTCCCCTACTATAGGAAAATTTTCCCTAACAACATGTGGTTTGTGCCTTTTAAGAGTTCAAAAATATTAGACAATAATACTTTCATTCTTCAGAACCTGGAACATAAAGATATAGATGGCATCCCAGTTAATGGGTCTTTCTTAAACACTTCTTCACTTGGTAATCCATTGGTGGCTAATCCATTGTAGATACCTGTGAGTGGATGTTTTGAATAACACACCATGGCCCAATGGAAGTATTTGCAGGCTTGGAACATTTTTTTATTTGCTTCTGATTTATTTTTGAATTGGAAGGAATAAGGTTAAGTTTGCAAAGATCATTCTTTGAAATCATAGTTTGGGAAAGGCACATGGCCTATTGTTCTTGGTATCTCACAAGGTTATTACCATCCCCAAGTTGGGATAGATGTTAGTCCTAGATTTTTTGACCTAAAACATTTCCTTTTCCTTATTCATTTACAAATATTAATGCTTATACCATTGATTCTATTTCTTATTCATATTCATTCCTTCCCTTCTTTCAGTTATTTTTTCTTGGTTTGCTATGAATGTGTTCAGTTCCAAATCAATAGCTATTAAATTGGGTTACTTAGTTGTATAGTTCCATAAAAAAGGGTTTTTGTCTCTAGCGTTTTGCAGCCAAATCAAGCGCTACCGGAAGTTTTGAATTTTTGATAACAAAATCAAATTTTATTCAAAATGAGGCACTGAAGGAAGTTAGTGAAGTTTCAGTTAATGTATCATTCATGATAGTTGGATTGTTATCATTAGTCAATAATCCTGTCAGGATCAACGGTTATGCTTTTAATTGTGCTCGAATATGGAAAATGATTTACACAAATGTTTAATTTCTCATGATTTGATTTGTGCACTCACATTCCGTGGATTCTTTATTCTAGAAAGTAACTAGATGTTTTAATGATAATATTTGATAGTCACGATATTTTATCTGTTGAAATTTGAATGGTCCTAGTTCTTATAATACGGGTCCTATTTCAAGATCATTTTTCTTGCAATTTAACCTTTTCCTTGCAAGTTTGAAACTGATAAGAGGATGTTGATTAAGTAAAGTATGGGTAAAAAGGGAGGTTTAGTCTAGAGGTGTGAGATTACAGATGGTCATTATCTAGAATCGTTTCCAAATTGTGCTCATAAATTTAAAGAAGCGGGATGGCTTACCTTTTGTTAGAGGCTCCAGGGTTTCCACGATGAAGTTGCAGAATGATTTTCCCAGACATTTGAAGGATATTTTGTTGAATTCAAAGATTTCAAGTTTTGTGTTACAGAGGATTCGATATCTACTTCCACTAGTTTACCCCTTGATAGCGAAAAGTGGTTGAAGAATCAATGTATTTCTACATACTTCAATCAATTTTTAAAGCCCCAGTATCAGGATCCAAATTGGAGCAAGGGGATTCCAAGAAGCTATTTCAAAGATGAATGGAGGGATATTCTAAAAATGGTTTGGTTGTATGTAACATGTGAAGGTAGGTTTTCTATTACTTTCATCTATCATATAATATATCTCTTGCATATTTCTGGTTTTAAAAGGATGAATCTACCATATTATTTTCTGATAGTCCTGACAAACATGTCAATGAGGGTTCAGACTCATCCATAACACACAAAACATAATATATTCAATTATGGATTTATTAAAAGGTTGGTTTTAGATGCAGTTGGGGAAAGAGAATAAAAAATAATAGATTTTCCTAATTTATTTATGGTTTATTCTAGAGAAATAACTTGAATCTCGGGAGGCTGAGATAGAAACTTTTATTCCATAAGTTCATTCATATAGGGTTTCTAAAGATTTGGTTAAGAAATATTCAGATGTAAAATCACCAGAAGAAATTCCCATGAGAGAAACTAGAAGTCGAAAACGAAAGTCTCAATCTCAATCTTAGAAGCATGTTGAACAAAATCTAGTCCCTTTTATATGTGACGAAGAAGTGAATTTTAAAAGGGGTAAGTATTTAGAAATAGGCACAGATCTCTCTGAATCCAGTTACATCACTTGCAAATTCATCTGGGAGTTTGCATAAACAAGAGAAAGTTAGAATTCATTCAAACGTGTTAAGCTAGAGATATATATATTTTCAGCTAGGAGTCTGCATACTAGACCATTCCTTTGAGAAATATGTTGTTATTACCATTGAAAATGATTATAATGAGGAAGATGCACGTGTTGTTAGGATTGAGAATAAGGTTGCTCAAAATTTAATCTAGATTGAAACAAGATTTCATAATATGACTAATCTACCTGGAGATGATTATTCAGAACATGCATATTTAGAGATAGAATTAGAAATAGAGGAGATGCTTACAAGCATGTTTAATTGAAAGAATAAGGGAAAGTCTGTAAAATTTCGGGATTCAGAGCAAAAATAATCTTGATTTTTAGATGAATCTTAAACAGATAATGCCTTAGGAGATAAATGTAACTCATACTGTATAGGAAAAAAAAAGAAATACCAGAGCTCCAAGAGAAGATGCACATGATTGAGGACTGGAATGAGAATTTGAAATAGGTTAACATTGCAATCAAGAAAGAAAATGAAGAGATTGTAAAGGATTATGAGAAACTTTACACTAAAAATAATCTACTTTGTGCTTTGGTTGAGAAGTCCACAGAGAAAAGGAAGAAGTTTCATCACAAGAGTAAAAACATTCTTACGAAAAATAAGAAGTTATTGAAGAAGAACATAATGCTTAAGAGGCGACTGTAGAAAAGGAAACATTAAATGAATTGAACCATTTTTTATATATGATTTTTTTTTGTTATATTACTTAGAAAGTTGCATGTTTTGGAAGCATCAGGTTATACAAGTTTGTCACTACAAGAAATTTTCAAGTTCTGGTAGTGCTTTTCTTGGAAGGATTGTTGGTACTATTGAAAGTCCTAAAGATTCATGTTTTGTAAATTTTGGCATGTGGCAGATATGAGAAGATCAATTCCAATTATATCCTTAGCAAATAAGTTATCCTTGATTTAAAGTCTAGTGTTATTTAGCATATCTAAGTTAAGATTATGTTAAGTCAAACGAAATCCTTCAATTATGGATTTGGAATCTTGTTTCCATTCTTATCTTTTAATTTGGTTTTTGGTCCATCTTTTTGGGATCAAACTTCCATTTTGAAAATTTCATGTAATTATAAATTAAAATAGAAACATGTTTTAAGGGGTTCAATTTTGAGGGATGAGAGAGAGACTTATATTTCGTAAAAGGGAGTTCGGTTACTCTATTGTATATGATCATAAACTGACGTATTTGTTGGATGGACTATATTATCTATGATAAGCCAGTTTTTACTATTTTTGGAATATAAATACATGTCAGCTTAGTTTTAGTTGTTTTTCTTTGGTTATAGAAATATTTATAGTAAAGTTTTTATTGTGAATGCCTATGATTGGATTGTTTTAGTCCATGTTCAAATTTGATTGTTTTGTTCTAGAATGCTATTCTGAAATAAGATTATCTATCAAACGAATGTATGAGATTTACATTATGTGATCTTTATATTTTCATTTATTTTTTGGGTATCTCGGCTTATGTATTTGCATATTTGATATCTATCCTTCAAATTTAAGGCTTCTGAATTCTATTTACTTTAGAGTTTGATGTGATCAATAACTTGATATTCCTATTTAAAAACCTATTCTTCTCTACGTTGTATTAACCAAAATTCCATTAATATCGAGGTGCCTAAACTTTGCAATCTCATAGTCTAGTGCAAAATTTAAGGCTACTTGGAAGCTTAATTATCATTTATCTTAAATGAAAAGCATGCATTGGTGCACTATGATATATTAAAAAATGGTGTGTAACAATATTACACACATTGGCATCAAATTCCATCCCTCAATTGAAAAAAATATTTCTTTTTTTATATCTGCATGGACTTTCTAGTACATCTACACTAACATAATGCATAGGGACATTAAAATATGAAGCACATTGACTCCTGTAAAATATTTTGGGAAAAATAAACCTTTGTTTATTACAAAATTTCTATATCTAAATTGCGGGATCTCTCTCTCTCTCTCTCTCTCTCTCTCTCTCTCTCTCTCTTTGTGTGTGTGTGTGTGTGTGTGTGTGTGTGTGTGTGTGTGTAATCACACCAATTCCCAATAAAACATCGACCACCAATGTATCAAAAAATATTTAGTAATAAAATATATGTACCGGTGCATTTCACCATTTCTATTTTAAACCTATTTAGAAACCATTTAGTGCATCTAACATTAATAAATGCACCAGTTCACATATAGATATGGTGCTCTATTAGGTTCACCACTGGTTATAAATTTAGTCTTATATTTCTAAAAACTTCTACACTTTCTATGTTGAGGTCAGATAGCTACACTAAGGAGTTTTCACCGATTGTGAACCACTATTGTAGTGTCTCTCCAGGGACCCTCCTATGACCTCTAAATAATTATACATGTCTTCAATCTAGCATATCTAGAATTAACAATAACAATTTTATTTTATTTTAAATCAGCCATAGATCTATGATCTATAGGATAACATAGGAATAGAATAGCAAATGTAACATCTAAGCATACATCCTTTTCTTTTAAATTTAAACCATTACATTTCTATGAACGGACAATAAAAAATAAGTAAAATAACTACTTATACCAACCTAAAACCTCTGGTCTCATATTACCAAAGGTTGTGGAAGGCTGTCAAAGTTCCATTGCAAGTGTGTGATTGAATTTCCAAATTTCGATGTCCACCAGAAACCACACTACCACTCAAGAAGCATGCTCTTCTTCCTGTAGGACCCCCGAGCCACAATGGGGATGGATGTAGGAAATCACTAGTGTAGTCATGGTACACAAATCTCACGAAAGGGACCCCAACCCTATTCGCACAATGATGAACAAAACTCTTAGCAGTCACCATGTGAATCTGGCATCACCTATGCCATTCAACAATAAGGAAAATAGATGAGAGCCTCATGATGCTCTATCCTTATCTTTATAGCTTTCCAAATTTCGCCATGCATCCAACACATGTGTAATTAAGGATTATCAATTTACCTTTTCTTTTAATATTCACCCACCAAATGTCACTTTTCTCACTAATTCATATTTTTCTAATTATTTATTGAGATTTATCCTCACTCAATCTCCTATATTTTCTCATAGATGATTCCCTCAACTTCTCCTATTTTTGTGTGTGTGCAAGGTGTTTACTAAATCTTGAAGTAATTCAATTCTTTTATTTTCTTTATTCACATGTCAATTTCTATTTGGAATTAATAAACTATGACATTCTTATCCCCCTTAGCATTTTATTTTTATTGTCACATTGTGTTACAATGTTAATATCAAGGGTTCCATGCTACCTGCATGCCCTTCAAATATCCCTCTTCCATCGTGGGGACTAGTGTGATGATTGAGACCTCGTTAACTAGGTTCGGTCGACCCTGAGAGAGTCATGGTTCTTAGGGAATAAGGCCATGTCCTTATGGGTAGGGAAATTTTTAGGGGCAAATTTCTCCAATTGGTTATTTTTGGGGTTTTTTTCAAAAATTAAATTCTCTATTTGGTCATTTTTAGTCTCTACTATCGCCTATATTTACATAAAATATGTTTTTTTTAGCATAATATTCATCAAAATTTACAAGTTTCAGTAGTAAATTGAATGTTTCATATTTTATATTCTCCTAACAATCTATATACATGATTTTTTCCATCAAAATAATCGCCTAGAATACTATACTTAAGTATACTTTTATAATCCTTAAAAAATACCCTGCTCATGGGGTGACCCCCAATTTAATCCTCATGAGTGACCGAATCTATATCCTACCCTCACATAAACATGCACCTGATGAGTAAAATCCTCTCTAACATTTCAACTCATTACATGGAGTAATCACTACTCTTACTTCCTTTCTTCCCATTCATCCCCATCACATGCACTTGACGAGTACAATATTCTCTCACTTTTTAACTCATGTCATGGAGTAATCGCTACTCTTACTTCCTTTCTTCCCATTCATCCCCATCACCTTTATGTGGACCGATCAGCATTCATGACCCTATTCTTGCACACATGCAATCCATATGCATAAAATAGTTCATGCAACAATAATCAAATATCAGTTTATAAGATTTTATCACTTGATACCATATTTGGGCTCAATCCAAAGCTCATGCGACATTTACGCCACCTTCGGTTAATTCACACCTATGCTTTCCCTGTCACACTTGGAAGAAATTGTCAAAGAATATGACAATCACTGAAATATATTATCATTTTCTTGCAACATATCACCAATGTTCAGTCCTCAAACATAAATCCATTGTGACCATTCATTTCTATCATAACAAAAATAGTATTATGATGACTATGCAACATAACTTTTTAAGTTTCCAAATCATAGTAACCTAATAAAGAAGGTCTAATCCAAAACGAACCACTACATACACCTCCTCTTCAGGAAAATCCATCCCAAATTTCTAGGAAAGATAAGGGAACTGCTGACATATAAATATTTTTACACATAAGTAAAGGTTAAATGCCATTAAGAATAACAATGTATGTCATCCTAGTTGTAATGGGCCATTGGAAACTCTGTCTCAGAGTTAATGTAAGACGTTAATAATCTATTATATATGTTTGTGTACTCAACGCAATGTTATCAAACTCATTTTTCAATTCCACATGTGAATCTCTTAATACTAGTCTTTCAAATGTACATTCATCATTTTGGTCGACACAAGCTAGAAAAAAACAGACAATCAACTATAACTAAGATTCATATCAAACACCTCCCAATTTCATTATCTACAATTCTCATTCCTTCTAAAGAAGTTCAATGCAATTGCATTTCCTCTAATGTAACTAAAATTCTCATTAACCAAATTCAAAGTTTGTATGATGGAGATTTAACATCTAGATCTTAGTAAAACAGATTGCCAAAGCATTATGGTTTTAAATGCACACAATACTATTAATGCATTTAAAATTTATAATATAAGAAAGAAAAAAAGTTGAAGATGATAACATATATTCTATGAAATTAGATAGTGCCATTAAATTTTAAGAAGTACTTAATGTAGGTAGTACAACTACCTAATGAATGAAATACAAGGTGATCTCCTTCACTATATCCAATGACTCCAGTGATAATGGAATATTATAATCTACATCTCCCAATCATTTACTTATTCATCTTTTGATACTCGATATAAAATAAGCTAGGACTTGAAATGGAATAAAGGTATACTATATACAGTTACTACCATAACTAGAAAAAGACTTCCACTATGAATTAAACTTCCATACATTGAATAGATGATAACCATAATTACTATGCCCAGTTAAATGTGTGTAAAAAAGGATAACTTTATGGACAGTGAATGAACAACAACCTTAAAAGGATCATAAAATTTACAACACACCAATTCTATTCAAGTTATTATTGCCAAAATTCCATCAATTTGGTAGAAAACCTTGCACTCCACATCTCTTATAAATAATAAACAAGGAAGTTCATAGCAGTCCTATTAGGCTATTTCTACATTCAAAATCAAGTACTTAAGATGATGGTGTTTTTGTAGTTTAAAATACTTACCAATACACTCCCTAAACATAAAGAGATTTATTTCATGGATTGAAACTTTGAAAGCCCATTGGTGGGTTCACTTTTAGTATTAAAGAAAGATAAAGGGAGGCATCAACCTGAGATAGATTCATGTTAGTTTAATAAGAAAACAACATAGAAACCAAACTAACAACCCGATATAAACTTAAGCATCATGTTTATTGCACATACTATTAACCTTATAGTTAACTTACTCAATCTTAGAAGGCAACCTTCATAACTACTAAAAACACTTCTCCTTGACATGCCTTTACACTATATCTAATTCACTAATATATAAGTACACTTTATTAGAGTCAAACAACTAAATCTAACACTTTCACTTTCAAGAAAAAATACAACTTTTTAACTTTAATCAAAACTTATAACATGATATCTATCAATTATAAACGTTTCAATGCTTGCATGATAATTTAATATATATTCCACTTTAGATTTTCCAAGTCCACCATATGGCATGCATCGTAGAGACAATTTGAAAGAAACTCCAAGCTCATTGAGTACAATGCACTACTTCACATTTTATTTGGTTTGACTTCATTACTATGTACAACTGTGAAACAACATGGGCTAGTTTCAAATAACCGTGACCATAATTAGCAATACTTTGTCTGTGTGTGTTATGGATTATAAATTAATTACATTATTAACACTAATATTAAACTTAAATCAAAATATAGAAACATCGTTTATATTAAACACCCATGTCTTAGTCATAATTAATAGAAACTGACAATTACAAATGACTTCTAAGTGACTAACTCAAGTCTTATTTAGATTAAAATTAGTTCTCAATATTTATAATGAGCTTCAACAATGTTTCTCACAAAGTGACAGACAGATTATGATGATTCACAATGATTCGGATATGTCGAGATATACTGACTCAGACGAACATCTTAAATTTTATTGTATAGTCATTTCGTTAGCACCGTCGTGTCTAGGTCAAGGAGCTCATCATGCCCATACCTCAGTTCACCATTCCCATTGTCATATGGCCCCTTCGATGGACTTGACAAGTCACATCATGTGTGTTGTCATAGTCTGATGAAGTCATGTTTTGAGGAATAGTTGTCTTTTCATCTAGGAATCACCATAAGTATTTAGCATCATTGTGTTGATGTTAGGAACCTATGTAAACCCTTCTCTTTACTATGTTAGTATATTGTTCTTGGACGCATATGCTTTGTAAGTTGTCCCGTAGTATTTGTTGATCCGTAGTTTATACTAGCCCATAGTATTGACCCATAGTATTTGATGCATATGTTTTGTAAGTCGTCCCGTAGTATTATATGTCCCATGGTTTTGACTCATGGTATTGGGCATAGACTTAGTATATAAGTGTGTGTTTAGGTCATTGAAGGGACCGTGAAGTTAATTGTATTGAGCTTGCTCAAAGGAGGTTGCCCCCTCGAAGTGGCCCGTGATCAATATAAAAGCGATTATGTTCTATTATTTCTGATATCTCATGTATTTGCATTAATTAATTATTGCAGGTACATCACATCTGGTATTAGAGCACTTTCCTTGGCACAAGTGGGAATTTGTTTTTTTGTTTTTTGGGCGGCGACTTTCAGATCAATTTTTGAAACTTTTTGCAAAAAATCAGGAGAAACCGATTACATATCTGAATTCCTCTTTCAAAAATATGCATTTTCAAAAAAAAAATCATCTCATTTGGAGTTCTAAAAGTGGAGATATCGCAGATTTAAAATCATCAATTTTTCAGAATTTCGGTGACGGCCGCGGAAATTGCGGCGAGAAAATATTTTGACCAAGTGCCCAGATTTCTATTCCGCTTTCATGGGTAGAAGCAGAGTGGTTGTTCTAGTTCCGGAAACATGCTATAATAGCGATTCTGAGCAATATGGATCCGGTTTTTGAACATTGGGTGGAATTTCTGCCCAACTTTTTTTCTGTTGCAGGTTCGGATCTGGGAATAATCTCTATCCGCTTAACTATGGGAAGTACTTGGGCATAAGCCCTAAAAATCATTGTGAGGAGTACCATAGGAACCCCGAAGTAGCTGGCCATTAAGAGGACCTGCCAAGCGAAAAGGGCAACGACCCCTACCTGATTGACTAGTTCCCACCTGTGAGGTAAACCAAGAGCTGTCGTTTGTGGCCAAGCAGTTATCAGTTTTACCTGAGTCGTGGAGTGAGGGGTACTGCCCCAATACGCAAGCTGTCAGACAACATTGGTGGCCGAGTGAATCCCTTGAACCGATAGGAAGCCGTATATACCTGGGGTCCATATCTATTTTTAGTTGCCCAATTGCAGATTTCCTCTGTCCAGAACTGTTGCCAGTCAGTTCCGCGCCATTGCAGATCCATCTATTGCCGATCACTTCCGCATCGTTGCAGATCCCTTCCTCAAAAATCTCCTGCTTATGGTTGTCACCCGCACAGGAGCAAAAATCATGGAGGACGCACTTGCAGCCATCCAAGCCAAACTCCAGGAACTGGATGACAAATTTCTCGGTCTCCATCTTGAGCATTCAGCTATGAACACCAGACGCCAGTCCAAGTCTTCATCAACCAATGGGTTCTCTTCTTCCAACAATTTTCGTGGGCCGAAGCTTGATTTTCCTCGCTTCAATGGTACTGATCCGAATGGATGGATATACCGAGCAGAATAATATTTCAGTCTGCATAATACTTTTGATGTCTAGAAAGTTCCACTTGCATCCTTTCATTTGGAACAGGAAGCCCTTCAATGGTACCGTTGGTACATCAAAGCTCATCCCGAGCCAAACTGGACAGATTTTTGCCAACTCATTTTGCCACGATTTGGACCTAGTGCTTTTGATGATTTCACAGGAGCACTCACTAAACTTCACCAAATTGGCACAGTGAGAGAGTATCAGACAAAATTTGAGAAATTGGCCAATCACATAGAAGGATTGTCTGATGAATTCTATAGGAGTTGTTTTATAAGTGGTCTCAAGGATGAAATTCGCTCAGAGGTCAAAATGTTTTGTCCCAACACAATGATGGAAGTCCTAGGGTTGGCTAAGCTGGCTGAGGACAAGATTGCAGCTCAACAACGCTCCAAACCCACCCTTGTTCCCTTCATAAATATGGGTTCCCAACGACCTCCCATCACGCCTTCTCCTCAACCAACTCCTATCAAGCATTTATCTGAAATAGAAATGCAGGCACACCGAGAAAAAGGACTTTGCTATAATTGTGATGAGAAATTCACTCGGGGACATAGATGTGTTCAACAAAAGCTCTATCTCTTGGATGTGGATTCTCCGCCTGCCTTAGAACTTGGTGAAGAAGCTATAGATACAGTGGATGATTAGATCGCTATTCAACACCCGCCTGTTGACACCCCATTTCAGGACGACCCACCCGAGATCTCTCTCCATGCTGTAACCGGCGTCACCACCCCACAAACAATGCGGGTCAGGGGATACTTCAAGAAGCTCCCTCTTACCATACTCATTGATTCTGGTAGCACTCATAACTTCATTGACCCTCGGATTGCCAAACAGGATGATTGTTTTGTCCATCCTTGCTCCAACTTTGAAGTCATGGTTGCCAATGGGGGCACCTTACCTTGCAAGGGGAAGTGTCACAATGTGCATATCTCTATGGAATATTATAACCTACGCTCTGACATGTTTGCCTTGCCCTTAGGTGGATGTGATGTGGTTTTGGGAATTCAATGGTTACGCACACTTGGCCCCATCTTATGGGATTTTGCTGAACTTTGGATGCAGTTTAAAGTCAATGGGGCACAACACAAATTTATGGGCTTACAACCAGGGTCTCTCTGCATCATCAGTTCACATCGCCTGGAAAAAATCCTTAAGAAGAATTCACATGGTGTCATCGCTCAGCTCAATTCCATTCAAATGCACCCATCAATTGTCTCCACTACTTCCTTGGATAGATATGCAGGTATCTTTGCTGAACCAATGCGCTTGCTACCTTCACGAGACCTTTCCGGTAAGAATTTAGCCACATCTACCTCTCAGCCGGAAATGATGGCTATTTTGCATGCAGTACAGAAGTGGAAGCCATACCTATTAGGGAATTATTTATGCATCAAGACTGATCTCCCGAGTATGGAAAATTTTCTGGAACAATGGGTCTCCTCCCCAACACACCTGAAATGGGTTATCCAACTCATGGGTTATCCCTATGTGATCACTTACAAGAAGGGTAAGGACAATATGGTGGAAGATGCTCCTTCTTGCACAAATTATGACCCAGTTTCTCTTACAACTCTTTCTCTGCTTGTTCCAAATTGGGTGCAATATGTTCAATAGGGCTCTCTCTTCTATGAACTCCATGGTTCTTCATCAACAGGGCACTCTGAGTTTTGCAACATGTATGACCCAGAATAATGTAACTTCTTTTGGCAGGGACTAAAAATGACAATTCAACAGATGGTGGCTGATGATGATACTTTCCAAGTCAACAAGGGTGAAACGACATTCCTTTCGGGATTGCTCAAACCCTTGCCCATCCCTAAACAGCTTTGGCCAACTATTTCTATGGATTTCCTAACAACGCTCTGGTGGTACAATACCACATCTCACAGGACACCATATGAAGCGGTCTATGGAAAAACACCGCCAGTTCTTCTTCCATACACCCTTAGCAGCTCCCCAGTTCAGGCAATTGACTCGGTTCTTCGAAATCGTGATCAGATTCTTCTCATTCTGCAGGACAATCTTCACATGGCCAGAATTCGCCTGAATCAACAAGCCGATCAACACCATTCTGAGCGCCTTTTCCACGCAGCTGACAGGGTTCTTCTTCATCTACAACCTTCCAAGCAATCCTCCTTGACACCCCAAAGGCGTTAGTGGCCTGAAATGCAACCCCAGGATGCTACCGGGGAACCACTCCTTCAGCTTCTGCAACAAATTCTCCAACCAAAGCTTTGAGGACAAAGCTTTTTCTAAGGGAAAGGGGATGTTAGGAACCTATGTAAACCCTTCTCTTTACTATGTTAGTATATTGTTCTTGGACGCATATGCTTTGTAAGTCGTCCCATAGTATTTGTTGATCTGTAGTTTATATTAGCCCATAGTATTGACCCATAGTATTGGATGCATATGCTTTGTAAGTCGTCCCGTAGTATTATATGTCCCATGGTTTTGACTCATAGTATTGGGCATAGACTTAATATATAAGTGTGTGTTGAGGTCATTGAAGGGACCGTGAAGTTAATTGTATTGAGCTTGCTCAAAGGAGGTTGCCCCCTCGAAGTGGCCCGTGATCAATATAAAAGCGAGTCTGTCGTGTCGATCATCTCCTTATTTCATTTGACACAAATTGTTTTCATTTGACTCTTCTATCACTCGAGGGAAGTTTCTACTAGAAAGAGCATTTCTTGTCTTATTAGTTAAAATTTGTCAAAAATGTCTCCATTAACTCATTTGCTACATCCTTTTATAAGTGTCACCTTCACCTTTGAATCCATATTGTCTTTTAAATATTCTCATGTGTTCCTGTTCCTTTGCAAAGAACTTATGTTCACCATTCTTAGGAAAAACCTCCCTCCTTTTTGCATTAAATATCACTTCTAAATTTCATTTTTCCCTTTAAACACCTATATCTTATTATCCCTAATTACACATTTTCTCCATTATGCCATTTCCTCATATACCCCTTTATCTTAATATTGTGGGTTACTCCTTTTTTTCAATTTTTAAAAATTTTGATGTGAAATTTTTACACACTTAATATTTTGTCTTTCTACTAACTAATCTACCATTTGACTTGAATCTACCGTGAAAACCCTTGAAACATAAAATAATAGAATCATTTTTATAGTGCCAAACGTTTATGTAAAGCAATATAAATAATGAAATTACTTTTATATACCAACACTTATGCAATATAAACATAAATTAATGGAAATATTTTTGTATGCTAACATTTATGCATAAATGTATAAATAGAAATTAATGGAATTGTTTTTATAATTCCAACAATTATGCTACACAATTATATAACTAAAATTATTTTTAAAAAAAAGTACTTTTGTTATTTCATTGAAATCAAAAAATATATGTCATATGTCTAGATATTGGAATCTTGACTTTATATAATCTTCCGATACCAACACCAATACTGTTCTATACATATAACAATACCAAAATAACATAAACTAATAACCCTTTACAGTTCATAAACTTACTTTAAGAGCCTTTCCACCACAAAAGTTCAAAAAACTCGTAAACTTCTGATCAACATCCACTCACACACCGATATATAAATAATAGAATTTCTTCTATATTTAACCTCCATGTCAGACAATCACGAAATCAAATACAGTTGCACAAATACCTTCGTTAACTAATATCATAAATATCACGTTTTAATAATAAATATTATAATCATTATCACAGAACAAATTTCATTATAATGACCAACGACCATGTGCTCGTTGTAAAATACATTACTTGAATTACAACGCAATCACGTAAACATGTAATAACAATGAACTTATGTTCTTAATTCCAACACTACGGATGCAACTACATTTTTTATGTTAGCAATCCGTGGGATCAAGGTGGCCATCCTGCCATATTGCACAATATCGGTACAAACAAACAAATTTCAGGTACAATAACTACAGGTATATGCTACGAGATCGCCTGCAAGTTATATTTATTCTTCCATGAATTTCTATCTTGATCATTCAATTCAATGAACTCAGTGGAGAAGTTGCGATCTGGTAGCGGATGAGTACGTACTTATGAAGCTTTGATTTCTGTAAATTTATGAATGTTTTTACGATAAATACAATGTTAACACTGATAAGTGTTTATATCTTAGAAATCATTTATGTTTTTCTTCCTCGATTGAACGAAAATAAAACAAATATACTGTACAAATCCGAATCCGACGAGAATTCTAAATAAATTTAAATAGGTTTTAATCTAATGTTCAACACCATTTAATAGATATGGTTAACCTACTGAATGGCGCACCGACAGCTACGACCTCATCCACGCTCAACAACGATAGCAATATGGTTAAGGTTGCATTACAACTAAGAACTCTGCTAGATTTATTCATACCGAAATGGGTTACATGGGTATAAGAAATGCACCATCCATTGAACACTTTGATTCCACGCACAGGATGGGATTTATTCCATGTAAATATATAGTAATGCATTAAGTCGCATACATTGAACCAATTTTTTAGCTAGGCTTCGACAACTAGACCGTACGATTACATCCAACAGATTAAAAAAAAATGCAATGGCAGATCGTTCTCTTCAAAATTGAGTTAGAGTTATTATAAGTTGAAAAAACATTTAAAAAAAAAATTAGCTGCAGATGATTAATAGGGTCGAACCAAGCATGTTGAGCCGATCAATTTTCCCTAGGTATTGAAAAAAAAAAAAAACTGGTAAATCTAAGAACAACTTTTGAAATGTTTATTTAACTCAGCATGACTATATATATTCTTAAACATATGGGATAGCAGGTCTATACTTCGCCCTCTAGATTTTCCTTACTTTTTTAAATCGGTTAGACTCGCAACATTGAAATCTAAAGGGAGCCCTCCATGATTAGTTCTTGATAAAATTAAATTAAGCATTACATTCTTCTTAATGTGATGGAAAATTTCTAAGATACCATATTAATTTCTAAGGAACCATACCTTGAGCAATCTTTTAAACCGATCAAAATACATCAAGCTCAACACCCCTCGCCCCCCGCTCTTTTAACATATCGCCAATAAAATTTAATTCAACATTCTAATTCGATCAACAAATCTCTTAACGAAACGTTAACTACTGCATTCATATTTAATTACGGCATTGGAAGAACAAATATAATTAGTTAGCGAGATGAGCACTAGGTCCTATAGTTGACCCTCGAGGGATATGCTCAGACCACTAAAAAATTATACACGTCTTCATTCTAGCAAATCTAAAATATAACAACAACAATTTTATTTTATTTTAAATCAACCACATATCTATGATCTAGCATTCTTAATCGAATAGCATTATATCTAACATCTAAGCATATATCATTTCCTTTTAAAGTTAAGCCATTACATTGCTATGAATGAACACTCAAAAATAACTGAAATAATGACTTATATCAACTTGAAACTTCTTGTGGCATGTTGTTGAATGCTTTAGAAGGCTGTCAAAGTTCTCTCAGAAGTCCATGTTTTGATTTCCAAACATCAATGTCCACTAAAAACCAGCTTATCACTCTGAAGGGTATTCTTCTTCCCCTCGGACCCTCGAGCTGCAATGGGGCTAATGTAAGAAACCACTAGCATAGTCAAGGTACGTAGATCTCACTAAAGGGATCCCGACACTATTCATACAATGACAAACCAAACTCTCAGCAGTCACCGTGTGAATGTGGCATCTTCTATTCCATCCAACAATAGGGGAAAGAGATGAAAGCCTCATGCTCTATCCTTCTCTTTATATCTTTGCAAATCTTGCCATGCATCCCACACATGCATAATTAAGAATTATCAATTTAGCTTTTCTTTTAATATTCACCCACCAAGTGTCACTTTGATCACTATTTCATATTTTTCTATTTATTTATTGAGATTTATCATTTCTTATTTTCCTAGATTTTCTCTTGGATGATTCCTTCAATTTCTCCTATTTGTGTGTGTGTGTGTTCAATTCCTCTCTTTTCTTTATTCACAATTTAATTTCTATATGCAGTTAATAAACGATGGCATTCTTGTTTGCTCATAATTTATTTAAAACCTTTTTCCCTATTTTTTAAAATACACATTCTTACCCCTCTGAGTATTTTATTTTTATTGTCGTGTTGCATTACGATAGGTATATAATGGGTGCCATGCTTCCCACATGCCCTTCAAATATCCATCTTCCATGGTGCGGACTGGTGCGGCAACTGAGACCTTGTTAATGCATTTTGGTTGACTATGCTAAGAGACTCACGGTTCCCAAGGAATAAGACTGTGTCCTTACTGTGCACCCTCTAGTTTAGTCCTTGTGAATGAGCAAATATGTTTCCTACCCTCACAACAATATGCACATGATGAGTAAAATACCCTTTCACTTTTCAACTCATTTCATGGAGTAATCGCTAGTCTTACTTCATTTCTTCTCATTTAGCCCCATCACCTTTATGTGGAGTAATTAGCAATCATGATCATGTGCTTGCACACATGCAGTCCATGTGCATTAAATAGCTCACACAACAATAATCAAATATAAATTTATCACATGGTATCACCTAATACTATATCAGGGCTCAATCTAGAGCTCATGTGACATTTACGCCACCTTGCGTTAATTCGCGCTTGTGTTTTCCCTATCACACTTGGAAGAACTTGTCAAAGCATATTACAATCATTGTAATATATTATCATTTTCATGTAGCATATCACCAATGGTTAGTCCTCATACACAAATCCATTGCAATCATTTATTTCTAACATAAGCAAAATAGTACAATGATCAGTATGCAACATAACTGTTGAAGTTTCGAGATCATAGTAACCTAATAAATCAAGGCTAAGCAAAAATGGCGCACTAGAACTTTAGGTATTATTCAAATAGATTTATAGTTCACTTGTAGAAAAAAATACACACTAGCTTGGCATAATGTCAAGCACATCATGCTAGGGTAAACTAAAAAGAAATTATTGGCTATTAATTTCATTTTACAATTTATTTTAGTTCATTTTAGTGCTTCAAAATGCACAAGAACCAGTGCATGATGATGTTATTTCCCATCATCACTGTTCCTAATTGTTAGGTTCCTCATATCCTTCAATTTGCTAGTGAATTGGGAACTTTTGTAAAATGGTTGAAAATATTCGTTTTTAGTGTTCATGAAAACCAAACCTTGTCGACAAGCAATAGTGCATATGAATTACTTCTTACCCACTCATTTACAATTTTAATGTATTAAAATTGTAAATTTTAATATAATTTTCTATATTTTCAAAAAAAAACTAAAACCCCTTCCAATGCAATCAATCCATTATGATTGCACTGAAAAAACCAATTTTCCCTTTTAATAAATTGGTTACACCAAGAATGCTTTGCTTTTTGGCACAAATTACCCCAATACCGGTGTGTTAACATTTAGCAAGTGTACCATTAAAACCAGTGCACGTAAAGTATGCCCATTAAACCAGAGTTCTGTGTACTATATGTACTTATTGGTATCCATGTGTCATAGTACAACAAATGCACAGAAGAAAAAAAGAAAAGAAAAAATATTTGAGCGACGTTAATTCATTGCAGTTGATAATATTAGGAATCATTGTTAATGGAGCGTGCTAATATTAAAAACAAATCATGAGACCATAAAAAATTTCCACATACCCGTGCCTTAGAGTGCACATTATAAAAGATGAGAGCACGAGTAATAATTCTTTTCGATGTGATAAACACGCTAGAAAAACTATAAAATTTACACTATGTTATGCTACTTAATAATATCGAGAAAAGCACTAATAACAGTGCTTAGGGATATTATAACCACGCCTAAAAAAACCTAGAAATTAAATAAGAATTTATAGTTGAGTAGTGCATTGTATTGAATGTGAGAACAATCCGCGGTGCATCCATATGTTTTAGGTGCATCGATAGTGTCTAGAATTGCTCGATGTGTTTGAACAGTGATGCACCGACTATATTTTAAAAGCACTATATTATGGTAAAAGTGTGGTTTGTGTTACATATTGCACTATGTACAATGTTCTTATTTTATTAAATCACTACTATTTCTGCATTATATTTCTAATAGAGCATTGATAATAACGGTGTGCTTAATAGTAAGAGAACCAATAACAAATATTAAAGTTTCACAAACAATTAATGAGATGGTATACTTCCTAGGTTGTACAATTAATAATGCATTGTAGGATATATAGAATTGTTGCGTAGTGTAAGGTGTATTATTTTATTGAAGCACCATTATTGTTGCGTTATATTTAATGTGAGAACTGATGTTACTAGTGTGCCTAATTGTGAGAACACCAATAATAAACATTAAAATTATACACCTTGGTGATGGTGCACTATAATTTTTATATCATATAGTGTATGGTCTATTTATGTAAAGAAAAAAATTCACACATTTGTAGTGCTCTTTATTTAATGAAGCATCACTATCAATGTGTTATATTTATTGAGGAGCATAGATCTTATCGGTCTACTAATTGTGAGAGCAGTGCTCTTTATTTAATGAAGCATCACTATCAATGTGTTATATTTATTGAGGAGCATAGATCTTATTAGTCTACTAATTGTGAGAGTACTGATAAGAAATATTAAAATTATAGATATCATCAACAATTTGGTATACCTTTTATGTTGCAACATAGATGGCCTGCTATATGTTAACAATAACTAGAAGTAGTGCTTTCAATTTTGTATAGTGCACTAGTGTTAAACTTTATTTTCCACAAAAAGAAAATTCAGTGATGAATAAATGAGACATGTGATTTAGAGTGGCACATATGAGACCATTTCATGTAAAGCTTGGTAGAAAATGCAATGATTCACATTGAAGAAGGTTAGTGTATATTCGCATTTCCTCTATTCGAGGACAATATTTTCATATATCAAATGATTATTTCATATTTTGGAAAACCAAATTGATACCATTTCATATATAACCACGCAAAAAATATTTCAATTATTAATAAATAAAAATGGTCATTTGATAATAAAAAAATGTTATTTGTTTGTGTGTGCACGTGCACCCAATGAAAGTTGTATGTGAGACAGAGGAAGTAGCGATGCTAGTGGAAGGAGAAATAGTAGTTGTGATTCGACATGTATAGCTTTGTACAATACTAGGAGGCCCAAGAGAGGGAGAGGGATTTTTACCCTCAACCGATTGCAACAAAGACTCATGTCTTCTTGAGGAATGTTGGCCTCATCAAGTTGTGTGAGGAAACATTCCATAGCAGGCACTTGCTCATATTAAGGCAGCTCATCCATCATTAGGATCTTACCAAGTAGGAATTCAGCGTTGGTCCCAATCTATGGTTCTACCCCATAGAGGAGGAAATATATTTCATTACTAGTCTATCCAAGATAGGGTAGAATTTTCCTCGATCTCCCACCTAATGTTGTTGGAGATAGCTAGTTGACATATCTTCACTGATGTGTTGGTAAGGATATAATTTCCTCTAGTGAATGCTTATTCATTGGGAGCTATTTGTATATTTTTGCATTCAGTGTAAAGTAGGTTAGGTTCCTTTCTCTTATGGTCATGATAATGGCCCATTACACCTCACATGAGCAACACATTAGATTCCCTCTATTGTACCATGTAGATTCTATATTGTAGAGACCTAGATTGATTAGGTGGTATACAATTTTTTTGCGATAATTTGCTTTAGGTTTGGATAACTATTGTTCAATTTTTTTGGGAGGATATACTTCCCATTTGGTTTAGATTTTTTTATTTTATTTTTTGAGATGATTTTGGTCACTATATTGCCATCTGACCACCTTCCTCATACGGAAAGGAATGATGAATGTATGCTTATGTGGGGGTATATGATGTCCAAGAAGGGACAGCTATATTTTTGTTATAGGATCAACCGAAATGCACTATAGATAATTTCTAATGACTATAATTATACCATGGATCTTGTGAAATAACCATATGCGGGGTTGGATTAGAAAGGATGTGAAAGCATCCTATTTACCTAGTATCAAACATTAGATGATAGAGGTAATATTAGTGTTGTGTTTCGATTAACCTAGTTGAAATTTTTTTGTCTTAGTTAATGAACATGCAATTTATTGTAATATTGTTTTTAAATTGTCTAATTCTTGATCAAATTGTATAATTATTGTTGTCTGTTATTTGTCATATATTGGCACGTATGTTGGGGAGGTGCCCCGCCATTATCATGAGGAGATGCTTGAGTTTGATGAGATACCTCAAGTATAAATACTTGACATATGATGCAACCAAGTCATAGATTTTATTAGGATTTGGTGGATTACTTATATGGACTATCAGCTTGGTAGGGGATACACCCTATATGAGTTTCCCTTTTGGTAATGGACCCTCCCCATACAATTATATGAGTGATAATTTTCAATGATATGATGACACTGATGAATCATATTTTCATTGTAGTTAGCATAATCTAGAGGAATAGTTATAATATGCATCCTCCATCTCCTCCTTCACCTCCTCCACCCTCTCCTCCTCGCCAGTCCCACTAACTATTCCCTCTCCTCCTCCACAGTCCAAGTGACCACCCTCTCCTCTTCATTGAGCTAATAAAATACCCTCTTCTCCTCATTTAGACAATCAACCACCCTCTCCTCTGCCACATATCAACTAACCATCCTCTCCTATTCTACAATACAACCAACCACACTCTCATATTCTACAAGTCGATCAACCACTCTCTTCTCTTCCACATGATAACCAACCACCCTCTCATATTCCATAGGCTGAATGGCCACCCTCTCATCTTCTACAAGTATATCAACCACTCTCCCCTCTTCCACATGTTATCAAGCCACCCTCTCCTATTCTATAGCCTAACGAGCCACTTGTTCCCCCTTCATAGGCCAAACAATGAATTGTGACATCCACTCCACTTGCTAGAGATATAGATGCGATGATTGCATCGAGTGATAGATTTTAGTGGATAGATATCCCATTTTATTCATTATACATTTTTATCTGGTGGACATGCCTCTAGCTTTCATAGTGGAGGTATATATGCATCTATATCCGGTGGTGGACTAGCTAGCTCATACCCGTTATTTCACACATGTATCATATTTGATTGCTACAATATATATTTTTCATATATATTTCACTCAGGATTATATTTGACATCTGCATGTGTTTCTATGTGCACACACACACACACACACACACACACACACACAGATATATATATATATATATATATATATATACATCATGTCGATATTGTTCATATATGTTTATATGTATTTTCATGTCATGTTGGTGTTGTTTGATTTATAAAAAAATTTGTGTATTAGTGATCTAAATTAGAGATGTGACATAATGTTTAACTCTAACTTTAAAATCATATAATGTCATTTTCCGGTGGTAGCTATTTAATGACATAACATAATGTTTGATGAATTTTAAATGTGAATTATTTTTTTTGTGAGGAGATGCAATATGTTGATGAAACATGTTTACAAACTTGAATATTGAATGATTCAATCAATTATTTCTCCATTTGATTAATATTTGAAATCTACTCAACTTCTCCATCATTCAAGTTCTCTAGGCTAAGTAGACGTGAGACATAAAGTTTCTAATAGATTTACCCTTAGTATTCAAACTTAGTATTAAATGTTTGTAAATTGAAGCATCTAGACTCCTCATAGTCTAGAGATCTCATAGTGTGAAAAAATCATAAAATGATTCTAGATCGGCACTCAATGTGCCAAAAAATGAGGTATAACTTTAATAGCACGGATGATCTATTCTAAGTGACACAACCAATTCACACTTAATCCATAAGCATGCCTCATTGTTCAAAATGTTTGTTTCATAATGTTATTTATACATCACAAAATTCCATGAAAACATATGTTGGGATCGATTTAATACTGATGGGGGGGGTGAATCAGTATTAGCACAGTTATTAGCATATTTTACCTTCTTTAACATGTTAGCCTTTACTTAATATTTATCTTTTGTTATGCATCAATAAATAAAAATTCACACATATATGCACCACATCATCAACACATAACACACATAATTTTTACTTGGAAAACTAAATGGGAGAAAACCACAGAATGCTTCTTTATAGTGAGAAAGAATACATTCAAGGAAGCACCAAATTCCTATATTTACTAGCACCAACTGGAAGGAGGCACCAACACCCTAGTTTTATAGGCACTGACCTGAAGGAATATTCCACTCCCTAGGTTTTCTCCAGCACCAACTGGAAGGAGGAATCGAACCCCTGTCGTTTTGTTTTATAGGCACCAACCTAAAGCAAGTTGTGACTCCCTGTCTTGTTTCCCCGTCTGACCGCCATGATGTTCAATATATTTTACTGCCTTGCTATACTTAAACTCTACACACTTCTTCAAGTCTTTTGATGATGAATCTATTGTGCGCTACCTTCGTATGCAGATTGTACTCGGTCAATGCTCTATATACATCACTTAACTTCTCATTCCTCTCAAATTACACTTCTGCTGATGACTTTCTACTTATATTGTGTGCTATGCTGATTTTGCAGTGTGCACTTCTGGTTCAATGTTCTCCTCTACATGAATGCAATGATCAACTAATACTGTGCTTATAGTTTGTTGTTCTAAAATGAAGCACCAATAACAGAAGTAACTGTGCACTTTCTGATGTGTCCATTCTGATTAAGTGTTACATTCTATCAAATAATGTGCGACGTCTTGTGCATCAAATAGTGGGTCCATTCAGTTTAATGCACTTGTCTCAAATAATCTCAATCATGATTCACCTATTGAGTTCTGTTGTTGTTATATTGTTGCACATCAGATGGAGTCTTTGAAATCCCACACTTTCACTTTTGTTCATATGCATCAGCTAGACATCATCACAATATATGATAAACTTCGGTTATGTCTAAGTGCTTCTGTCTCTTGAACTTTTGTGACTATGGACGTGTTGAGTGTAATACTATCCTTTGATATATCTAGCACTTGCAAATTATTTGGTATCTTTTTCTTCCAGTGTTTGCGAAACTGTCACAGGTATACAACATCTTTCTGCACACCATCAAAACTTCGTTCTGTTCTTCACTAGATCATTCTGTTATGTCCACTAGCCCCTTTATGCCCCAAAAAACAAAATGAAACTTTCACATAGAAAAATTTATGTTCTTACTATCAAGCTTCCTTCAAATCTTCAACTTGAATCTCTATTTATACATGTCTTACATGGATTCTATGTTCATAAGTTGGTTGTGGCATCCCTTCTTCCATACTTTACGGATTGTGCATATGCCATGTGTCATCATCTATTCTATTGATGTGTCATCTATGATGCATCAAGTGCCCTCAAGGTCCACAACTTATTGGGACTTTACAGCTTGGTGGTGTACTATTTCACTCTTGATGTACCATTTCCTTATGGTATGTGCGCAATCTTCAACTTCATCTTGATCTATCCATGACCTTTTTTGTACCATTATTTGTGGGTAATGCGCCTTTGTGATATCAATAATTTGCGTAATCTACGCATTTTGCAGCTTCTTCTTAGTGGGATTATGATGGTTTCTTCATCATTGCATTTGGGTGATGTGCCCTTGATGTAGTGATACTTTACGGAATCTACGCATACTCTGACTTCTATTTGGTGGGACTTTGAATTCTACCTTGTCATCACTTGTGGGACTTGTGCACTTGTTTTTCGTCGGCTGTGGAGTTTTCTCATATACGATGTTCAACCATTGTACCATTCTAGGAGTTTTTATGTGTTCCACTTACTGGAAGCATCTTCTTATTGGCTTTGCTTGAACCCTTTCAGGATTTTCCAAGTACTTGTTGTTCATTTCTTCCTGCACACTCCAAACTATCAACCAAGCAATGCTAAGGTTTGATTTCTCACTTGTCCCTTTTGTTTTAATCAACTTTTTGGTTATTTGAGCACATGTACCATTGTCAAATCAACTTCTTTAATTTGCTAGCATGTGAGAGTATGACTTGGTGGACTTGATTTACACACAAGAGCCACATGATGTAGGATCCATTACTTGTGTCTTTTCTTGAACTGTATATTCATGAAGTAACTTCTGGATCTACATGATGTATTATCTTATGTATCCTTGATGCACTCTTAGATATACTCCAAAGTTGCTTGAGTGTTGTATCCTTGATATACATATTCAAACATAATGCACTCTTAGATATACTCCATAGTTGCTTGAGTTTTGTATCCTTGATATACATCTTCATACAAAATTCACTCTTAGATATAATCCAAATTTGCATACATATTTGTCACCTTCACCATTTGCGCATATACTTTTGGCGTTCATGCTTTCTTCATCATGCATTGCATACAATACCTTAAAGTGGCTTCTTCATACTTCTGCTGGAATTTTGTATCCACTTTGAATTAGACTGATATCAATGACTCACACTGAATCAGTTTACGTTCTCTTTGACATTATATGACAGTCAAACACTTGACATCATTCTTAGTTTTACATCAATGACAACCAATGTTCAACAATCTCCTCCTTTGGCATTGATTTCAACACCTTATGAAGCTATGCCTGATCTTCTTGAGCTATATGATTCATTTGTGCTTGGTCACGGTGCTCCCCCTGTGTATGTGCTCCCTATGAGTTCTTTTCTCTTTTAGCTACCGCGCTCTCTTTCAATACTTCTGTCATATTTGATCGAACTATGATGCTTCCTATTGTATCTGCGCAAAACATATCTTCAAGTGTTTTTCTTCACGCTCTTTAACATCTGCTATAGCTTCATGCTTCATGATCTTTCACAATTGATAGGACTTTAAGCTGTTTCTTTTGATGTCTACATTTCTTCCCCTTTTGTGTCGTCCTTCTGACTTCATTCATATTTTGACTTCTTCCTGTCAGCACTAATGGGCATTTCATGCCTCAGCTTTATGTATTTACCATTTTCATGCATTTCTCGACTTTGGATACCTTTGATATCTTCATATTCATGCATCTCTCCCCTTTTGACATCAATGGAAAAGGGTCCATTACACGATGTTGATTCTTCCCTTTATGTTTTGCGCCTGAACTCGCGCTGACTCTGTTCTTGGGATAACTCCCCCTATCTTCATACCTCATTTTTCAGTGTCTCTTCATAATTATCTTTAATTACTTTTCTGATATAGATGTTATATTTCTCTTTCATACTGGTCTCTTGCTCCTGTCATAATGCATCACCTTATCTTGAATAGTTATCCATGCTATCATCCTTACTGCACAATGCATAATTCAGTTCTCTACTGATTTTGCATTATTCTTTATGAGCCTGACTGCTTCACTTGTCACATTTACTGTGTTGTGACAAAACCTTGTCACATTTAATGCAGTTGCATCCTTTGCTAAGAAAATAAAATATATGGCACGTTTTCATTCATTGGCCAACTTGGCACAAAAGTGGACATGACACTCAGCTCATGTGGCAAGAATGACGTGTCATTTCCATACTAGAACCTTTTGAGGCAAAAATCTTCATCGTATGGTGTAATGAATCGAACTTTCCTCTTTTTGTACTATTTTTGAAAATTCATTAAGTTCAGCTTTATTTTTGGAAACTCCACCATCCTTTCCTTCTTGTGTGACATTGAATTCCTTTGTCATCAATTAACTGCATGCGCGTGAATGTCCTTTAATGGCTTCTATAATATGTATGCAAGCAATGTTTGGTTCATTGCTTCTTGCATCATTTCTCTTATGTGTCGCATTGTTGTCTAGTCCTTTGTTGGTTAATATTCCTTTTCCTTCCAATGGCCTCCTATCATATCAGAGTAACTAGTTCCCTCAAGAATGTGTAGCAAGGAATACAGACTCAACAATCTTATTTCTCGCACTTGTGAACTAATATGGGCACTTGGCAGCAACAAATGCAGAATAACCAAATTCTCCACCTGTATCGTTATTCTGAGCAGTTAAATCGTCTAAATCGTAGGGTTAACAATATGGAGTGTCAACAACAACAAATTCTGCAAGAATTGTCTAGTATACTGCCTCATCAGGGTGAATCGTCGTCAACTACAACTATGAAAATTATTCCTCTGCACTCTGCTTCCGAATGTACTTTCCTGGTTCTGATGGATTTGGAACTACGTCTTGCGAACCAGCTATAATATGATCTCGACCTTGAACTTAGATTGTAGGATGCTTCATCATTTTTAATTTTTCTCCCTTTTTTTATATATGCCATTCATGGCTTTGGCATGGAGTGTTAACTCACGCAATTTTGTAATCATGCCCCAATTTTGAATATGATGAAAAAGATCCATTTTCCGCAATTTCATTTCTGTAGCAGTGTTGTAATTCTTCATACAAGATCTTATCCTTAAATTTGTGCAACTGAAACCAATATGATGCTTCTCTATTTTATGATATGCAAGATAAATGTATGACTATGCTTGTATGAAATCTTCCTTATCTGCGACATAATCACTAAATGTGTGCGAACATAATGAATCATATTCTAGCTTTAAATACTTCTCACCATACACCAAACAAACCTAACTGCACACCTAACTAATATTCCCTTGAGTTCCTTAAGATGCATCGTTTTGAACTCAAGGGTCTCCCATAGTCCTTATTGGACTATCTAGAGAGGTAGAAATTGCTTGCTACACCTGGATCTTCTGCATATTTAGCACATTTCTGGGGAGTTTTCTTGATCCAGGTTTTGTTGTGCACACTTTTGTTTTGAATCTGCTTCGGATATTTCCTACTGAAGTCTCCTTGGGTGTAATATCCTTTGTGTAATAGTTCTTCATCCAGACAGTTTACTACTCCTTGACAATACATAGCTTTGTGTCCAAAGTGATCACTATCATAACATCTTACAGTTTGAGAATATTTTGCAATATGGCCAAAATGATTGCATCTTGTGCACTTCACTCTATTGATCCTTCCTTCGTTAGTGTATAGAAAAGATTTGTAACTGAAGGAATCATCATACCTGCAATTTTTGTCATGGCTTGAGCATTTCTCTCTATTGCAGATCTTCTTAGGTGTGTTTACAAAACCTAGACCATTTTTGTCTTTTGGTGATCTCTGATCCTTTAGAATCCTATATTTCAATCTTGATGTATTGTCTTTTAACTTGTTCTGCACTTCATCTTCAACTTCTGATTGTGCACAAATTGGATCAATGCAAACTTATCTCTTTCCCTTTATCTCAATAAGCTTGTTTGTTATACAGAGTGTCTATTTATCCTTTTCCTCAAGTTGATCAATCATATTTCTGATTTCCTACGTCAATTCCTCAAGTGAAGTTCTTAGTACATATTTTTCTTTCTCCAGTATTAGAACTTTTTCTTGTGTGCAATTCAGTTGACACTCATAACTGATTATCCTTTCACGAATGTCTGCATCAACATATTCCTGACATGGCCTATCCTGTTTTTCATAATTTGACAGTTGTTCCTGCAATAGCTTATTCTTCTTATTATACTTATTTGATTCATCTAAGGCACTTATCAGTTCACCTTCCCAGTCAATTCTGCAGCGTCTCCATGTTCAGATTGACTATCACTCTTAACCTCTTCAATAGGGTTTGTAGGTGTGACTTGCTTTGGAGGCATTTTGAATGATTTACTGAAAAAATATTTGTCTAGTGACCCTGGCTTTCTCTATGCAACTGGAGTGTTCTTTGAATTTTTCTTCTTGCTTTCTTAAACTACATGAACCATAAAAAGTACTTCTTTGGGTTCTTTGTTGTAGTCACTTTCTTCAAATGCATTGCTTCCTTCCTCAATGTATAAACTCTTTCTCTATTTTGGAATCCTCTTATTCTTAGGTCTGTGTTGAGAATGCGCAATATTTTGATCATGTGCACTAGATTCCACATCATTGTCGATGTCTTTTTTCTTGTAAGGAAATTTTGAGGCATAATGACTTATTCCTCCACATATAAAACATTTAAAGGTTAGCTTATTCTTATACTTACCTCGTCCTCTTTTCAACTTCTTGACAAAGTTTGATTCTTCATCATCTGATTCATCATAACAGTCTTTGTCATGATCATCATTGTCCTTTCCTGTGGATTTGAAGGTGTCTTCCTTTCTGATGGGAGTCTCTTTCTTTGTTCTCATTTCATATGAACTGAGGATCCCGTGAAGTTCATCCTTTGTTAGTTCATTAATATTAGCTTAGTCTTCTAACACAGATACCTTGGCATTGAATCTTTGAGGAAAAGTTCTTAATATCTTCTTTACAACCGATTCTTCATTTAGAGTGACCCCAATACTTTTGATAGCATTAACTATCTCATCAAACCTTATGAAGTAATATGTAATGTTCTCTTAATATTTCATTCTCAAAGATTCAAATTTCCTATAGTAGTTATGAAGCTTTTCTTTATTTACCTTGTCATCACCTTCGTATATACCTCTAAGTTTGTACCAAACTTCTTTGGCTGATACACAATGCATAACCATGAGAAATTCATCACCTATCAGACCACACAGTATATAATTTATGGCTCTAGCATTGCTTTCATAGAGTCTCCTTTGTGTTGGATTTATTCGTACCATTTTCAGGATGTCATAACCATCCATCATAGATTGCCAAACATCTGCTCCCAATGATTGCAAATAGACTTCCATACGTACGTTCCAGAAAATGTAATTGGTTTTGTTGAACCTTGGTGCTCTTTTTGTAGAAAAGCCTTCCTACTTATCCATTTATGCACAATGATCTATATTCCAGATGTTAATGTGTTACTGATGACAACCACTTTAATACCAATTGATGGAATCAATTTAATACTGAGAGGGGGGGTGAATCAGTATTAGGGAAGTTATTAGCATATTTTACCTTCTTTAATACATTAGCCTTTACTTAATATTTATCTTTTGTTATGCATTAGTAAATAAACATTCACACATATATGCACCACATCATCAACACATAACACAGAGAATTTTTACATGGTGCAGCAACCGTATTCGGTTGTGGATTTAACTGTGTCCGGTTAAGGAGTTAATTCTATACCTCCATATTTCGCAGTGTAGCATCTTCACCATAAAAATAGTTGACGACACTTCCCCTACTGCTTAAAACACCCAGAAGAGAAAAATGATGAGTGATCCTTGAAGAAAAACCTATCCTGACAAAAATCAACCCAGCTGAGACTTCATATACCTACACTACCGTGCCTTGCTCCAACTTAGGTGCTCGGTAGTCCACACTACCGCGCTATGATCTTTCTATGCCACGCGGTACTACTGCGCTATGCTCAGTTTAAGAGGCGCGGTACTCCGTTTTTAGCCTTTTTGCCATGGCTTGTGGGCTCTTAATCTTCGAGAGATTTTTTAGGATCGGTATCCTTGATTCGATCCTAACTCACCTTCTCAGATTAGTGGGCCTGATCCACTAAACATTCCCAAGATCCATTCTTCTCTCTTGATGGTTAACCCTACTACACACTAGAAGAGAAAGGCATTCCATGAACAAAGGAGAGGAATCTTGGAGACATCAAACTTATGATCTTGAATCTTTGTGGTGATAGCTAGAGGAGAAAGCACTTGGAGCTGGGAGTTGGCTTGGATATCAAGAAACCATTGTAAGTGACTTCAAGTTGGTAATAGAACATAACTTGTCTTGTTTCCCAAATCATGTGTGTTGATTTTGTTTCAATTATATGATTTGTATCTGTTATAGATTTAGATTCTAACTCATATTTAAATTTGCTAGAGAATCATATATGCTTGTATCTTGGTTTCATTCTGACAGGTTCATTCGCGAGAACTTGGAAATTGGAGCGACCATTAGCATGAGCAATTGAATTGAAGGTCAGTTAGACCTCTTCCGTTCTTTCAACAGTTTAATCTTGAAATGTCTGTTTAAATCTAGGAATGCAAGGTAGCATTTGTTATCTTTTGTCTTAGTTTAGAGTCAGTTAAAGTCTACTTTAACCTAAGAGAGTTTCTACCTATCCGTAAGGAGAAATTTCTATTACAAGAATGGCAACTCTGCTAGTGTGAACCCCATTTGATTGATTCATCTCACTTTCAGTCATTTTTTATTGTGATTCTTCTTTCTGTTCAAACTAGTATTGAATTTTGGTCTCCTTGACCTTTATTCTCCCCTCCTCTCTACATCTTTCCTCCCTCTATGATCAGTGAGTCCTTTGGGTTTGCAGCAACCCTGAAAAATTCAATCTTCTTTTGAAAAGTTGCATTTTTCCATCCTTTGCAACAGTACCGTGCCCCCACCACTGTCTATAGCGCGGTAGTACCGCGTACCCAACACGCTTACCAGAGCGGTAGTGTATCAGTACCGCACTCTATCCTGTCCCTGCCACGCGGTAGTGTCTGCATATTTTCAATTTTTGTTGCTTGTTTGGTTTCCTGAGTCATTTTTTATTTTCTCTGCTTTAGTTTAGTGTTTTCTATTGCTTATTACTATCCTGTTCATTACACAGTCTTTGTGGTTTGTTTATTTCCCTTGTGAGCTTGATTATTTTATGAGTTAGTGGCGTTATTTGCACATTGGGTCACCCCTTCAGTCTGATTGCATTTGCTTGATCTTCTCATCACAACCAAACAGTTACTACTGTCCTCTTTTTACTGGATCATGTATCTTTCATAATCACATTGTTTCCATTATTATCATTAAAATCTATATTGAAAATTATCATTGGAGAACATTTGTGTTGTTTGGATTGAAATGATCTAGCAGTATTATTGTGCATTAGGAAGTGAACCATTTAAATTTTCCACATAAATTCTCATTTTTTGAAGCATTCTAGTTGCAATATCAGTGAATTGGAAAGAAGTGTTTATTTCAGTTTGGCTCTACTTAGAAAAAGAAAACAAAATTATTTTTTTTGAAGTGGTTTTTAATTGCTTGTGAAAGTTTCATGCATTTATGATCAAAGAACTCTCTCTCTTCCATAGCTAGTTTTCATCGAATACAAGACTTCATTCGATTCATTCTCACTTGCATGGTTTGGGTCGTCACAACACCACCAAGTTTCACATCCATTTACCCGATTAAGTAATACAACCACTAAAATTAATCTCCCTAACTAAACCAACATTAACCTCACTTGAGAAAATCAAAAGAATTTGGTAGTTAGGTACGACACCGGGGATAGGCATCAAAATAATTCCCCCTTGTCATTTTCATCTGAGACATAGTTGTTGTCCTCTAGGGAACTAAAATCGTCTAGTATTTATTGACACGGTCATAGACCAGTTTGTGGAGGGGCCTCCTGACTATTTTTAACTTTCAGGGGTTAAACCGCAGCGAGATTGAGAACCGGACGGACTCTGTGGAATGCCGCACTCCACTTAGCCCTAAGGCAACATCGATCATTGTCTTCCTTGTATTCATAGTAATGCAAGGGTGATAAGGCAGAACCGCCGAAAACCTTTTCCAACGTGTCATGAACGAGGTAGCTTACTGACTTTTCTACTAGGGCTCTTTTACCTAGGATCCCTTTCGGTAGAGGGATATCCTTCTCATATTGGTCTCTCACGTTGTATTGTTTGACTTGGATTTCATCACCTTGCGAAGGATACAACTTGTTGAGGTCTCCAGCTCTTAGTTAGGAGTTTGCTTGTTATCTCATCTTTAGAGAGGGTCATTTTTTCTTTTTAGTGACTGCTTGTTGGCCTGCGAGCCTTGCTTTTCTAGCTCCTCTTTTGTACACTCGGCTGCATTAGATTTTTTGAGTTCTTTGTTACGAAACTGCCCCCGAATTTCATATTCCTGCCATTATGTAAGAACCACCACGGAGATCACAAAGAGTACAGGGAAACATCACACCACCAACAGCACCGCCGCGGACCTCCGGTCCACTTGCATCACTTATTCCCGCCCCTCCTAGCCGCGGTGCCGGTCGAGGGAACATTCCACCGCTGATATGCACTACATATTCAGTTCTGCCTATAACTATTACTCACAAGACGGTCTCAGAACCTATTGCAGTTTCTGCAACCACTAGTATATCTGAGATTCTCACTGTCACTTCACCCATTGTTATTCCAGATATATCTACCATAGTGGACAACATTACAGCTGTTGAATCTAGTACAGCCCAAGATACTAGACTGGAGGCCATCCTTCTCCCCGATGTCAACACCTCCCTTCCATCAAAAACTTTCTACGATGACATGGAAGGATCTGTTGGCACCAACAAAGGATACGACTAGGATATATCTTGCTTGATTCCAGCCCCAGGAGGGTACGTCAAAATTATCGAAGACACTCAACTTCCTGATACACCTTTTGAACCTAACTATGGCTTTATCACTTCCCAAGCGGAGCTTCTGCCTGTTATCACTGCGCGATCCAACGTTCATCCACAGGAAACCAGTTCTTCCAGCAACATACCTCATACCATATCTCTCCCCAACCTCCCTTCGGGACATGAGATCATAGCCTCCATTCAATCTAGTATGGTTAGTCTAGCAAATTCCCCATTAGCATCGGCACAGTTTAAACGTGACACAAAGCAAATGCTCTCGATGGCTTCTAGATATCCCCCTGTTACCCGTCCTCCCGACTATCAGGATCCCAACATTCCATCTAGCACAGAGTTTCATCACTCCTACGCAGACGGCTCTGGACCTTCAGAAGTTACTATACCTATGTTCCTGCCGCACCCTGAAACACGGACCCAGTCTTCGATGGTCCTCCTATTGTTGAACACACTATGGATGACACCCCCGATACCCCTCAGTTAAATTCCCCACATTTGCTGCCATCACCCATGTTTGGTGCACATTCTATGAGGGATAACCCAGTTTTTTCTCCATCCTGGCCCGTCACATATGGAAGACCCCCTCCATAAATCGGCACCTTTGGCATCGTTGACCAATCGACACTATTGTACCTAGCTAGTGTCGAAAGAACACCAAGGCATACTGTTGGATCATCCATATTGACCGGAGGTTCACCTTTGGCCACTATCTACACTATCTCAGGAGGTGGACAACCAACTGCCCCGATCCCCAACTCCAACAACCAAACCCCTCCTGGAGGGCCATCAACCCAACCTATAGGAGGACAATCCTTTGTTGGGAACCTCGTTCCTAGTCAACAACCTCCTCCTATAGGGCCATCCAACCCATCTGTTGGAGGGAAACCCATCGGCACCATCCAACAACTGTACCAACCAGCAGCATCTGCTCAGTATGGTATGTACAACACACCTAGCAGCAGACAACCTTATACTGGTTTCCCAACCAGGCCTCATCTTCAACATCCCTCGTCAGGTACGCTTCCTTCTTGGGGATCTCAAATCCCACAGAGTGGGGGGTACTCATTATTTGGAAACTGGAACCCAGCTGGGGGGCAATCTACGATTCCCCCCAACTTGAACTCCGACCTCCCATATCCTTCAGCTACTACAACTCCATGGAACGCATCCCTTCAATTTCCACATCTTCATCAAGGAGGAACGAACATTCCAAGGACACCATTGTCGCAGCCACCCCCCAACCCTGCTACGGGAAACCCTCCACTTACTTAATATAGTGGTAACATTCTTTGAACACAACAACTCCAAGGAACCTTTCCCCAACCAGGAGCAGCCACCATTCATGGGTTACAACAACCCCAAGGTACCATACCTACCATCCCCACTCAGTAGAACATCCAACAACCGGTTACCACCGTGATTCCTATTCAGGTAATGACTACCAACACTCAACTGGTTAACCAAATGGCCTACTTCCCACAGAACGTCCAGCAATACCCCGCGGGAAACACATATGGGTATAACACGCAGCAGTATACTATGCAGGGCCCCCCAGGTTTCTCTACACCATACGGTTATTACTCATACCCGTAGACCAATCATCAACTTCCCTTTTTGGCCACGCTAGACTTACCTGATTTGTCGAGGCTCATTAATGATCCTATATGGCATGAACCTCACTAGCCACCCATTCCAGCCAAACATCCATTGGACATTCCTAAGTTCGATGCTAAGCCTGGGGAAGACCCCAAGAACCACGTAATGACCTTCCATCTTTGGTGTTCATCGAACTCCTTGATGGACGATTCCATTTGACTACGGCTCTTCCAGCATACGCTTACCAGCACGAAAACAAAATGGTACAACGAGCTGCCACAACACTCTTTCCACGATTTCAACACCTTGGCTATGTAGTTTCTGACCCATTTCCAGCTCCCCATCCAGTATGAGACTGGAACATAACTGTTAACCTCGTTGCATCAAACCACTTCTATGCACATTTCGGATCACATCCATGAGTGGCGTCGACGCCGTAGGCTAATTGAGGCACCCATTCTGGATCAGCTACTCACTGATTGGTTCACAAAGTCATTCTTGCCTCCCATAGCTAGGGATATCGCTATGCGTGGGCCAGTCACAGAAGAACAAGCCATCTCGACAGCCCAGTACATGGATTTGGTATATACCCAATCCGGCACTTTACATGAACTTCTTCCCCATGCCGCCCACGTTACCACTGATCCAATGAAACCCACCACTGAACCCCCCATTGATGGTATTGTTGATTCAGTCAAGGCCCAACCTACCACCAACTTGACGGGGCAACAAGCTTCTGCTTCCCCCGCTCTATCTCAGGCTGCTCCAAAAGCCACTACTTCTCCTGCTATCTCCTCCGAAGTGAATGCAGTTCAATCTACGTCACAACCATCCAGAGGAAAGAAGAAGAACAATCATGGTAAATCCAAGAAGAACCAACAGGAGAATCCCAAGCCACAACCCACCCACAACGACCCGAAACCATGCCGGAAGGCTAAGTTTCCCTGCCTAATTTGTCAAGACAATCACTACACGCGTGACTGTCCCTACAAGGATGAAGTCAAAAAATTCGTTAAAGGATCCTCTCGCCCGGTAGTGCTAACTAACCCTTTCCCTCAGCAGCAACAGCAGATGGTTGCCGAAGAAACCCCACAGGGGGCAACTCGAGCAACCCAACTCGCGGAGAGACGTCCACAAATCGTGAAATCCTGATGACGAGTAATGAGGAGATTCATATAACCACTCGTTCAAAGACATATGATAACCCTCCAAGTTCAAACAAACAGTCAGAGACATCCAAAGGCAAATCTCCTATCAGAGATCCGACTCCTACCCCTCCCCCTAACGACCATCTCCATATCGAGAGGCCGCTTACAGAAATAGTGCTACGCCCACGCAAGGGTACCATACGAAAGGTGACATTTAATCCCAATGCGCGAGCTTCCCAAAATTACAACATTGTTGAGGATTTAGCTCAAGCACCTTGCGCCATGTCGACTCTCTAGGTTCTTCAACACTTCCCTACGCAGCGTAGAACCTTACTTTCAACACTGGGGGCAATGGACCCAAATACTTCAAACACTATTATGTTTAAATTGGAGTATGCCAAACCTCGGCTTTCTCACCAGTTAGCCTTCCAGGTTCATACAAAAATCCATGGAAATAGCATCCATTGGACTGTTTTAAATGAAGGTGTCTCCATGTTGATCATGTCTTTGAATTGTTGGAGAGCCTTAGGCTCACCCGAAGTCACGACGTCTCCCACCACTCTCAGGGCATTTGGCGGACACGATTTTCAACCTTATGGACTCATTCCCGCAATTGGTGTTGAACAAGGGGGCAAAAAAATATCCGTACACATCGAAGTCATGGAGGCACCATTGGATTACAATCTTCTACTTGGTCGGAACTGGTTTTACGCCATGACCACCATAGCATCTACTGTCTTCCGGATTGTGCAATTTCCTCATGAAGGGAAAATTGTCACCATAGATCAACTTGATTACTGTATCCCATACTCTCATCCGAACTCCGCCAACACCGTCCCATTATTGGATCAACCTCGGTACCGGTTCCAAGACGTTGGCATTGGTCTTATGAAGGATTCTTCCCTTATTGGAGTTTTCCCAGAGCTGGGGTCCCATGTTCAACCAGTCAACATGATTTCATCAAATGTCACCCCTTCCAATGATTCATGGGTGATTCTGAGTCCTGTTGAGATTGAAAACTATGGCAAATCCATGCCTTTGAATAGAAACCTCACAGCGTACGAAATGATCCAGTCAGCCACCAATTGGGTCGATTGTCCTACCCATCACACCGTGGCACAACTCTCATCTGAGAATCATTCATCCCCACCACTTATCGATCCTTTCACATTGATTTTTCCCACTGACAAATCAATTATGGAGGTTATGTGCGGTGATGAGCCACCATGGGGATATTTTCATCATCGATCTTCATTCCCCACCATTCAGACGCTTGAGCCCGATACAAAATCCAGTCCTTCACTTGGAATGGTTCAAACCAAGTTTCCCACTTCCCTCGATGAAGTATTTTCCGAAGGAAACTTGGCTAACCTTATGGCAACCACTCCCATAGACATTTCAGTGAAGCCTGGTATCGTGGAAAACATTCATATTGGCAAAACATGCACTCCCCTCGAAATGGAGTTCTACACTGCCTACTTTAAAACCTTCCACGATGTTTTTGCTTGGAGTTATGAAGAAATTCCAGGAATACATCCCTCGATTGTGGTCCATGAAATTCCAACCTTCCCTGGCACCTGACCTATTCGGCAGAAACTCCGACCCGTCTATCCTCGTAAGGAAGCCGCTATTAAAGCAGAAGTTGAAAAACTTTTGCGTGCTGGTTTTATCTATCCTATCCCATTGACAGAATGGGTATCTAACATCGTTCCCATAGCCAGGAAATAGGGAACGATTAGATTCTGTGTCGATTACCACAACTTGAACAAAGCTTGTCCAAAGGACAACTACCCAACTTCCTTCATCAACCAGATCATCGATAACTGCGCCGGGAGTGTCATCTTTTCATTTATGGATGGATTTTCTGGCTATAATTAGATTGATATCCTCCCAGCCAACCAGCATAAAACATCCGTTATATGCCCTTGGGGGATTTTTGCATATCAAAAGTTACCTTTTGGCCTTAAAAATGATGGGGCAACTATCCAATGGGCGATGTCGTATGCATTTCACGATATCAAACATATTGTAGAACCATATCTTGATGATCTTCCCGCTCATTCGTAGACCCGGGATGACCATCCTGATCACTTAGGTGCCATTTTCGAAATATGTCGTCGCTACAATATCCGTTTGAATCCACATAAGTGCGTCTTTTGCGTGGAAGATGGAAAACTTTTGGGATTCATAATCTCCAAAAGTGGGATACGCTTAGATCCTGCGAAGGTAGAAGCTATCTTAGCCCTGCCTTCCCCCACAAGCATCCCAGAACTTCAAAGTTTGCAAGGGCATGCAAACTTTCTATGTCGTTTCATTTGTAATCTTTCCGAGATAACAAAAGGCTATATGAGGCTTCTTAAGAAGAACACTCCCTTCATCTGGGACGACGAAGCCCAACGTTCCTTTGATAATCTAAAGGCGGCCTTAACTAAATATCCTGTGATTCAACACAATTACACACAGGATTACATTCTTTATCTCGCAGCTTCGATTTCCACCATTGGTATGGTGCTAGTCCAGGAAGACCATAACAGCATAGAACATGTCGTATACTATCTTAGTAAGAGTCTTCTCGACTTCGAAACTCGTTATTGACATGTTGAAAAACTGGCTCTGGCAACAGTTTTCGCTGTCCAGAGGTTTCGTCATTACATTCTACTCTGCTGGAGCACTGTTATAGCAGATTTCAATCCAATGTATTATATCCTCACGTGTCAACTGCTTGGGGGAAAATATTCTCATTGGATCATCATCCTAGAAGAGTTTGACTTGGAATTTGCCAAAGCCAATTCCAAGAAGTCTTTGGTCTTTGCTGAGTTGATTTGTAACTTGCCCCGTGCTACCGAGTAATCCGAACCCATCGATTCTCTTCCTGATTAATCGTTGTTCCTCATTAGCACATCTGATCCATGGTACGGGGATATTTTATTATATCTCCAAAACCAACATTTCCGCCCTGACCTCACTCGCGATGAACGTCGACGTATCCGACATCACGCCAAGTACTACCTCACAGTCAACGATACCCTTTATCGACGTGGTGTCGACACTGTTCTTCGACGATGTTTGACTTTAGATGAAGTGGAACACATTCTTAATGACTGCCACACTGGAGCATGTGGTGGTCATCTCTCTGGGATGGCTACGGCCCAGAAGATACAGCGAGAGGGATATTTCTAGCCCTCGATTTTCAAAGACTGCATTGAAACGGTTAAGAAATGTCCACCCTGTCAATTCTTTCATAATAAGACACGCTCGCATCTTGCTCCACTCCATCCTGTTATTGCTGTTGGCCCCTTTTCCAAATGGGGCATAGATTTCATGCACTGTAAGCCCACTTCAGCCAGGGTGCATAGCTATGTCATAGTAGCTGTTGACTATTTCACAAAATGGGCTGAAGCGATGCCTACTTATACTGAGGATGGCAAAACAGCAGCACAATTCATATTCAATCACATTATAGCTAGATTTGGTGTCCCACAATCCATTGTAACCGATCATGGATCCCACTTTAGGAACCATATGATTGAGGAACTGAGTGCCAAGTTGGGTTTTCGCCATGAAAACTCAACCCCATACTACCCACAGGCTAATGGCCAAGTTGAAGCCATTAACAAAGTTCTGAAACGAATGATTCAGCGTATTGTGGGTACTCATAAATCCAACTGGCACTCAGCTCTGTTTTCGGCACTATGGGCATACCGAACCTCAGTAAAACGTGCTACTGGGTTTACACCATTCCAACTGGTGTATGGCCTGGAAGCCATTTTACTGATTGAATGTGAAATTCCATCACTTAAGATAGCCATAGAGCTACATCCCCACACCACTTCTGAAGAGGAACGGTTTCTATACCTAGCCAAGCTAGATGAAACCTGCCTCAACGCTGCTTTAGCCAACAAAGCTCATAAAAAATGCATCAAAGCACAGTATGACAAATCCGTTCGACCTCGGGTTTTCAATGAAGGTGACCTCGTACTCACATATGATCAAATGCATGATAAAATTGGAAAAGGAAAGCTAGAATCTATGTGGTACGACCCCTTTGTTGTAAAACGTGTCTTGGAGAAAGGAGCCTATGAACTCGTCGATTGTGATGGAACACCATTGGCACGGCCCCGCAATGGGATGTACCTCAAGCGTTTCTATGCATAGGGTTATCCTATGCGAGATACTTTTTTTACATAATATACCTAGCTTGTTTTCACTTATCTTTTTGGTGTGCACACACGGACCTCATGTATCCATTCTTACCTTGACTTGTGATTTTATGCGCAGATGTCTGCCTACTTTGGATTCGCCGACGGTGCGAGCCGACATACCCAGAACCTCGCTTCCGCATCATGGGTAATCTTTTCTCCCACTGGTGAGTTGCTATCTTCAGGAGCTAATTGTTTGGGTCCTGCAACCAACAATATCGCAGAGTACCATGCAGTCATCGGACTCTTCACGGAGGTTGCTTCCCTTGGAATTGACTCCCTATCAGTCTTTTTAGACTCCCAACTCGTGGTTTCTCATCTGAATCGTGTTTACACATTTCGCGATCCTATCCTACTTCGTTTATTTCAAAGGGTACGCCTCTTGGAACCAAAATATTGGACCTAGTCCGATTCAAAAATTTGGCTCTCAAAGCCTACATATCGTATACATTCCGCAAAAAGATAAAAGCTACCATCTAAGGAGATATGGGAGATCTATCATGTTCCTCCTCAGATTCCTCACGCTGCAAGTGATAACACACTATAGCCCGAGCCACCCTACGGAGGAGTCGGCCAATACGCCTAGGCACACCTATGGTATGCCGCTGGAGATGCAAAGCGATGTCGTCCATCCTCATAGCAGGGACACTGTGGGTTAAACCCTGTAGGTTCCTCTCTATCTCTTGGACCCCTCCTGCCTCATCCTCATTTTCTTCCTCATCCGGAGCGGCTCGGTGATCAACACCACCTCGACGTAACGGCGAGTACCTTGCCAGTCTCTATGGTCCACAATCTGTGACATGCACACATATATATATTAAAGTCTTTTACACATTCTAAAAAACAATAAAAATTATATATTCAAAAAAAAAAAAAAACATTTATGAAGGTCATACCTGAATTGTCCCAATCCTCATCTTTCGGCAGTGCCAAGTCTATGTCCTCGCGGAAGTCCACCCCCGCATAAGGGTAGTCATCGATCATCACAATCTGTTCCTCGAGCCATGAGAAGAAATTCTCACCGAAAGCCAAACGTTGCAGCCCTCCAAGTCATCCTACGTACTCCCTCCATCGAGCCATCCATGGCTCGGTGGGTGGACGGGGGGGCATGGCCAGCTATGGGTGCAACAATGGCACCCTCGCCAAGAAGAAGGTGACTAAGATGCTCCCATACCCAAATTGAGTGTTCTCTCCAAGCCTGCACTTGTTCACTTGCTCTTTGAGGTTGGTCAATACTACCTCACACCAGTTGAATACTGTTCCTGCCATGCAATCCACTGCAAGATTCATCTGTGTATGGGACGCCTGATGGGGACCCGTACTCCTTGCTGCATGTGTGATGGTGAACAACACGGTTTTTAAAGTAAGTTCTACAATGTCCTTAATGACCACCTTACTGCTTTTCTTCCCCGAACCTTGATGGCAATAACGAGCAATTAAAGCATCAGTGCTCGCCTTTGAGACTGTGAACCCAGTAAAACTCACCCGGGCTCCTCTTTTCGAGAGGCACGTGAGGAAATAAATGTCCTCAAGTTCAATCTCGAGGGTGTGTTCTCCCACTCGGAAAGGTTGAATGTCGGGGTCCCACATTTGAATAATGTGGGTGAGAAATTTTTCCTGCTTACGGATACCTTTGGTCTTGAATAATTTCAACAAACCACATTCCCGCAATGCAGTCAAGGTCTCTTGGTCATCTTCGGCCAACAAATCATCCGCTTCATGCTCTCTTTCTTTCCACTGGACCATTTTGATCCAAACAAGTTGCAGACACCTGCAAAATGTCATAGAAAACATTCATTAATCATTTAACAACTTGATCTCAGCAAAACATTAGAGAAAAATCAATTTTTTCATCTTAAAAACCGCCACTACCATGCCTGGGGGCAACGTCACTGCGCGGTACTGAACAGTACCATGCCCCTATTTAACCCTACAGCACGGTACTTTTGCACAGTACCACATTTCCCGATATAGCTCCCACGTGGTACTGTGGAAGGAAAAAATTGCCTAATAGGGCTCGCTCAAAAAATTGTTTTCCCCTACTGAAATCAAGTTATTCATATATGAAATGAAAGAGGGGCCTGAAAGCTCTTACCTGGCACAGACAACTGTTGAAACGATGCTCCGGATCTCCAGATATGAACTCTTGAAGTTTTTGCTCCTCAATGGGTAAAATCTCCTCTTTTGGCAAATGCACAAGTGAAATGGTAACTTTCCATATTTACCCATCCTTTATATAACTTTTTCACTTATTTTTTTTACTCATTATTTTATCTGGTTAAATTAAAACCCATTTCACATTACTAATATCTGGTTCCATGAGCATTTGTTGACAGGGTCTCCTTTAAAAAAAAGTTCACACTGGCGTTCATTTATTGTTTGACCTTCATTTTGAGCCTACTTTATCTTTTTTGTGCTCTGGATTAAAACTTGAAAAAGATTCCAAGCGCTTTTACACCCGTGTCATGCTTGTCAAACTTAAGTAAATGGTGTCAAGCTTAGTCAGCTTTACTCATGCTCGTTAAACGATGAGGAAAGTATTATCCTGGTTTTATTTTATTCTTTTTTCAGACCAGAATAATTAAAAATTACGAAAAAGACCATTGGAGTCCATAGTTAATCTCTTTTTAGACTCCCTAAAATTTAAAAGATTGCCAATGATCTTGACTCTTTCACACTTGTAAAAGTATTTGAAAGGTCATCTATTCGGTGATAGGTTACCCCTTTTTCGGCCCGTCTAGACTATTTACGAGAAAGGTATACCTCGGTCAATTTTTGGCTGGGAGAGTTCTCTTGGGAATTGTTTTACACTCTTTCGGGATCGAGGGACTAAATTTACGAAAAAGTACACTTTGGAGCCTTCTTTAAGTTTTTCAGGCTCTCTAAATGTGAAAAACTACCGAGTTTTCCTTCCTTGGACTCGTTAAAATTTGACATCGAAGGACCCACATTGGGACGAACCCCTCCTTTCTCAGGTTCGTAAAATATGTGAGATTGGACTCATCTATGAGATGAGCTATACCGAGCATCTGTTATTGTCTTCAAGCTCGAAAAACAACAAAGAGGTACTCATCTATCATGTCGGGGGAATATGGGAAACAAGTCGAGTTTGTTTTGGCAGCTTGTCAGTCGTCACCTTTGAACATGGCATGCGTCTGTCCCTTGTCTATTTTGGGTATCTATTTTCACTGAGTTATGGTCATCATCCTAAGTCATCCCTCTGGCCATGAGCCTACTTGTTCGGTGTCTATTCTCTGCTATCAATAATCCCTGCTGCCAAGTCCTTTTGCATGCCGTTATATGTTCAAAGGGTTGTATTGTTCAGAGTCATTCATTGTGTCAGTACATGTTCTATCGTCCTATACTATCTTTTTGTTATGATTTCTTGTCGATGATGTGGGAATCATTATGGCCCACCTTCGACGAGTCTATTCCCATCGACGCCAAATCACTATCCGGGAATTGGACTTAGGAATCAACCATTAGTACCTTGGTACCTGCATGCCTCAATGGCAGGCTTCCTCGTGTTCGACATTAGGTTTACATCATTGACCTCTGATCGAACGATCTCTTGAATGCTCGACATCAACCCATTCATTCACATTTCGATGAGATGTACTACAGATACCTTAGGGATCATCGTCATCATTGTTGATTTCCCTTGCATTTGTTAACGGTTCACATCATTGATTGGTAATCGAATGGTTTCTACCATGTTCGACTTCAACACCTTGTAATCACATGGCTAGATTCGTATCATTTGCGATTGAATAGAAGACCCTGGATGCACCTTTGTATCTTGATTGCGTCCAGGTTGCGATGGAGATGTCCTTTATATTGTCACACAGATCCACTTTTGTATTGGTCGTGGCTATGTCATTACTGTCTCATGGATCTACGCATGTTCATAGTAGCCATGATTTGTCTACAGTCTATATCATCTCAGTACTCATGGATCTGGAATGTATTGGTCGGTAGCCATGCTTTGAGTCAATTGTTTCCGAGCATGGGGATGCCCTCCTCGATGATATATATGACATTTTGTTTATGTTTCAGCTCCTTGTTTCTCTCCTCGTTGCTATCTCCACACAGTATTTGTAAAGTCTTTCTGCCATCAGTTCCTTCTGACCTCACACTTTAGGGGGAATCTGTTATACCTCCATATTTCGCAGTGTCGCATCTTCACCATAAAAATAGTTGACGACACTTCCCCTACTGCTTAAAACACCCAGAAGAGAAAAATGATGAGTGATCCTTGAAGACAAACCTATCCTGACAAGAATCAACCCAGCCGAGACTTCATATACCTACACTACCACACCTTGCTCCAGCTTAGGTGTGCGGTAGTCCACACTACCATGCTATGCTATTTCTCTGCCACGTGGTACTACCGCGCTATGCTTAGTTTAACAGGCGCGGTACTCCCTTTTTATCCTTTTTGCCATGGCTTGTGGGATCTTGATCTCCGAGATATTTTTTAGGATTGGTATCCCTAATTCGATCCTAACTCACCTTCTCATATTAGTGGGCCTGATCCACTAAACATTCCCAAGATCCATTCTTCTCTCTTGATGGTTAACCCTACTACACACTATAAGAGAGAGGCAGTCCATGAGCAAAGGAGAGGACTCTTGGAGACATCAAACTTATGATCTTGAATCTTTGTGGAGATAGCTAGAGGAGAAAGAACTTGGAGCTGGGAGTTGGCTTGGATATCAAGCAACCATTGTAAGTGACTTCAAGTTGGTAATAGAACATAACTTGTCTTGTTTCCCAAATCATGTGTGTTGATTTTGTTTCAATTATATGATTTGTATCTGTTATAGATTTAGATTCTAACTCATATTTCAAGTTGCTAGAGAATCGTATATGCTTGTATCTTGGTTTCAATTTGACAGGTTCATTCGTGAGAACTTGGAAATTGGAGCGACCATTAGGACGAGCAATTGAATTGAAGGTCAGTTAGACCTCTTCCGTTTCTTTCAGCAGTTTAATCTTGAAATGTCTGTTTAGATCTAGGAGTTCAAGGTAGCATTTGTTATCTTTTGTCTTAGTTTAGAGTCAGTTAAAGTCTACTTTACCCTAAGAGAGTTTCTACCTATCCATAGAGAGAAATTTCTACAACAGTTAAGAGTCGAATCCAACTTTCATATTGGATGATAAATAGAATAATATATAAGATGGTGATTATAAAATTACAATAAGATGGCCTTTTATAAGGCTTGATCAATCATAACGAAGGGTTAAGACCTTTCACTAATAACCTAATAATCTATTAATAATATTAATTAAATATTCACAGCATTGCCTTCCCCTTTTGGAAAGCTTTGTCCTCAAAGCTTGAGTATTTTCCTAATGTCGTCCTTCATTCAGATTCAGTGTCGGTATTAGAATCGGATGCGATTTCTTGTGTAGAGACTTGCACTTCCTTCCCATTGATGATTTTACACTGTATTGTCTGATTGTTCCTACATTTATGGCCTGGGGTCCAATCATCACTTCATCGACGACATATGTTTTTCTTCTTCTTTCTATTATTAGAGTAATTGTTAGATGGCTTTGATCTATTTTCCATTTCATAGGCATATGATTGAGGTTTGTGGCATTGATGGTTGGGTGACCACGTATCTTCACAGTACCTACATTGTGTCTCTTTTTCTTTTCGATAATGGTTGTCACCTCTTGTTTTCATTCCTTCTAGTTGGCGTTCTACGGCTTTTGCTTTATGTCTTGCTAACTCTACGTTAGGTATGTCGTGTAACTTTAACTATATTTAAAGGTACGGTTTAAGACCCCCTAAATAGGTTTCGAGTCTTTGTTTGTCTGACAACCCAATTACTCATGTTGATAAGGATTCCCACTGATGTGTGAATTCCTCAACATTTCCAACTTGTTGTAATCTTGTAAGTTTACTGAAAAATTCATCTTCCTCGATTCCTTGAAACCTATTAAAAAAATCATTTTTGAACAAGTTCTAGGTGTATGAAAATTTGTCTCTCTTCCACCATAAGTACCAATTATAGGCGTACCCTTCCATATGCATAGATGCATATTTCACCTTCTCCTCGTCAGATTGAATATTGTAAATGTCAAAGTATTCTTCCGCTTTGTTTAGCCAAGCAACGCATTGGTCTTCACTTCCATTGTATTTCGACAACTCTATTTTTGCCTTAGGTGGGTACACTATGTAAGGGTGATATTGATTCCCTTTTGCTTTATGGTATGATGGTGGATCAGAACTACCGGACAATATAAGTGACATATTTGAACTGCTTTGTTGTTGGCGGTGATTTTTATCTTTTTTATTCTCTACTATCTTACTGATAGCTTCTATTTGGCTGTTCAATCGTGCCTCCATATCTAGAAGTACTTTTGTTTCTATCTCTTGCTTAAGCGTGGCATTGTTAATCTTTATTTCTTTTTGCAATTCTTCTTGATTCTTGGCAAGTGTTTCCTATGTGAAAATATGAAATGAGGCATCTAGCATGTCTGGACTGCTGACTTGGTCTGTCTTAGACGTTAATCTTTGTAACGCCTCCATTAATATATTATGGTTCTGCATCATGGTGCTCAAGTTCTAGGTTATGGTGTTTATGTTTTGAGTCATAGCACTCATTTTTTCATCCAAGTCTTTTTGTTTTTCATTCAGAGTGTCAAATTTTTTACTCAACCTTCTTTCTAGTACCAGAACAACTTCATCTTTGATTTCTTTTTTAAGAATGGCATTGTTATTTTTCATTTCTTCCTTTAAATATTCTCGAAACACTTTCTCAAGTTCGTCCATTCTGGAGTTTAGACCTTCGACAATTTTTAAATCTCTAATTTGGTCTTTTTCTAATTTTTCTATCCGGTCTCACAACTCGGCCATGGTTCTTGACCTGGTGTGGGGAGGTGAATATTTGGAATCAATCTTGGAGTAAGGATAAGAGTTAGGGTTAGGGATAAAATAATACAATAAATATTATTAAATTATAATAATAATTTATTATATATATTAAAAATAATAATACAATAATTATTATTTAAATTATAATAATTTTATTATGTATGAAAAAAAAATATAATAATAAAAATTTATTATTAATTTTTTTTGTTTTGAATGTATGCAGGTCGTTGGGAATGGCGGGAAGTGATAGTGGGGAGGCGGCGGTGGAAGAGTGCAAAGGGGAATGGAGGGGGAGGGAGGTAGGGACGGTGCAACAATGGGAGGGACGGCGTTTGTGGGGAGAGGAGTGCCAACAGAGAGGAGGGGAGGGGTGAGGGGTTGAGGGGAAGAGAGGGCATGGGGAGGAGCAGAGAGGAGGGGTGTGGGGTTGAGCGTGTCAAACAATGAGGGGGGTTGGAATCTTGGAGGGCATTTAAGGTAGGGCGACGTAGGTGGAAAGGCATAGAGAGATGGAAGTGAAGAGGGAGGTGGGTGGAGAAAGTGTGTGGGTTTAGCGTGAGGATAAAATGGAATGGAGTAAGGGAAAATGAGAATGGAAGTGGGAGAAGAGGTATGCCACGGGAAGATAGGGGATGGAACGTGAAGAGAGAGGACAGATGGGTGAGCAGTGAAGAGAGAGGTAGGTGCGGCGAGAGGGAAGGGCAGCGGAGATGCAGAGTGGAGAGAAGGTGTAAATGATGGGTAGAATAGGATAGGTGAGCCGAAACCAAGCTCAAAAGTAGGAGGAGACGAATCCGAGCTCAGGTCGAAAGAGACGAATGTGAGCTCTGATACCAAATCCAGCAACCGTAGCAAGTTGTGGAGTTAACCATGTTTGGTTAAGGAGTTAAGAGTTGAATTTGAATTTCATATTGGATGATAAATAGAATAATATATAAGATGGTGATTATAAAATTACAATAAGATGGCCTTTTATAAGGCTTGAGCAATCATAATGAAGGGTTACGACCTTTCACTAATAACCTAATAATCTATTAATAATATTAATTAAATATTCATAGCACATGGAAACCCGAACGGGAGAAAACCACAGAATGCTTATTTACAGTGAGAAAGAATACATTCAAGGAAGCACCAACTGGAAGGAGGCACCAACCCCCTAGTTTTACAGGTACCGATCTGAAGGAAGATTCTACTCGCTATTTTTTCTCCAGCACCAACTAGACAGAGGCACCTACCCCCTGTTACTTTGATTTACAGGAACCAACCTGAAGGAATCTATGACTCCATTTCTCCTTGCCCCATCCGACCGCCCTGATGTCTAATATATTTAACTGCCTTGCTAAACTTCAACTCTGTGCACTTCTTCAGGTCTTATGATGATGATTATGATGTGCACTACCTTCGTATGCAGAATGCACTCTGTAACTGCTCTGCATACATCACTTGACTTCTGATTCTTCTCAAATCACACTTTTGTTAATGACTTGCTTCTTATATTGTTTGATATGTTGATTATGCAGTCTGCACTTCTAGTTCAACGTTCTCCTGTACATGACTGTAATGATCAACTGATACTGTGATTATAGTTTGTTGTTCTAAAATGAAGCACCAGTAAAAAAAGTAACTGCACACTTTTTGATGTGTCCATTCTAATTAAGTGCTGCAGTCCATCAGATAATATGCAATGTCCTGTGCATCAAATGGTTGGTTTGTTCAATTTAATGAACATGTCTTAGATCATATTCATTGTGATGCACCTATCGAGTTATGCTATTGTTATGTTGTTGTGCATCATATGGAGTCTTCAACTTCGCACACTTTCACTTTTGTTCATATGTGTCAACTAGACATCAACACAATATATGATAAAATTTGGTTTTGTCTCTACACTTCTTCCTCTTCAAGTCCTATGACTATCAATGTGTTGATTGTGATACTATCCTTTCATATATCTAGCACTTGTGCATTCTTCAGTATCTGTTTCTTTCAGTGTTTATGCAACTATCACAGGTCTACAACATCTTTTTGCGCACCATCAAAAATTCGTTCTGTTGCATTTGCACATTTGGTTCTTCGCTAGATCATTCTATTATGTCCACGAGCCCCTTGATTCCCTGAAAATCAAACTGAAACTTTCACATAAAAAAGATTATGTTCTTACTATCAAGATTCCTTCAAATCTTCAACTTGCATCTCTATTTATACACATCCTGCACGGATTGTATGTTCACAAGTTGGTCGTGGCATCCCTTCTTCCATACTTCACGGATTGTGCATATTCTACATGCCATCATCTGCTCTATTTGTGTGTCATCTCTGATGTATCAAGCACCCTCAAGGTCCACAACTTAGTGGGAATTTACACCTTGGTGGTGTATTATTGTGCTCTTGATGTACCATTTCCTTACGATATATACACAATATTCCACTTCGTCTTGATCTGTCCATGACCTTTTTTGTACCATCCTTTATGGTTAATGTGCCCTTGTGATATCAATACTCTTCATAATATGTGCATTATCCAGCTTCTTCTTAGTCGGATTATGATCCTTGCTTCATCACTGCTTTTGGGTGATGCGCCCTTGATGTAGTGATACTTTATGGAATCTGCGCATACTCTGACTTCTATTTTGTGGGACTTTGAATTATTCCTTGTCATCACTTATGGGACTTGTGCACTTATTGTCCATTGGCTATGGAGTTTGATCATATATGATCTTCAATAGTTGTACCATTCTAGGAGTTTGTGTACGGTCCACTAACTGAAAGAATATTCTTATTGGCTTTGCTTGTGCCCTTTCAGGATTTTCCAACTACTTGTTGTTCCTTTCTTCCTACGCACTCCCAACCATAACCAAGCAATTCTAAGTCCTTCTTTCTCACTTGTACATTTTGTTTTAATCAACTTATTGGTTGTTTGAGCACATGTACCATTGTCCAATCAACTCCTTCAATTTGCTGGCATGAGAGAGTATGACTTCATGGTCTTGATTTATGTGCAAGAGCCACAAGACGTAGGACATTACTTGTGTTTCTTATTGAACATGATCTTCATGAATTATCTTCTAGATATGCATGATGTATCATATTATGTAGTTCTTCAAACTTGACCTGCAAGATGTATCCTTGATGCACTCTCAGATATACTCCAAAGTTGCTTGAGTGGTGTATCCTTGATATACATATTTAGACATAATGCACTCTTAGATATACTCCAAAGTTGCTTGAGTGTTGTATCCTTGATATGCATCTTCATGTAGAATGCACTCTTAGATATAATCCAAATTTTCATACATATATTTCACCTTCACATTTGTGCTTATACTTTTGGTGTCCATGCTTTGTTCATCGTGAGCATAGACTACCTTAAAGTGGCTTCTTCATACTTTTGTCGGAATGTTGTATCCACTTTGACTTAGACTGATATCAATGACTCACACTGAATCAGTTGACATCCTCTTTGAAATTATATGATAGTCAAACACTTGACATCAATTAGTTGCCATCAATGAAAACCATTGTTCAACAAAATAATGATTAGTTACATAAATATGATTGTATTTAATTATGTGGATATCATCATATATGTCATCCTTAGTAGTAATTTACAAATTTGTGATTATATATGAAATTAATCATAATAGTATTTAGAAAAATAGTAATCACTCTAAACCTTATCTCAGTGAATTAATATATAATTAACTACAAAATATACTACTAACAAGAGGACACCTAGTGAAACCATTCATACACTCTCTATATTACCTATATTTTCAACTTGGAGTGTTAAATGTTTAACATATGTATTAATATGCATTTCTACAATTTAAGATAAATTATGTTAAAGTGTTGTCAACATCCATGCACACAATCTTTGAACTACTAATAAAATTCCCAATATATCTCTCACAAAGTAATGTTTGGAATAAAACATGGGAAATATGAGGGGGACATGAGAACAAATACACTAAGAACATAATTCATGCTTAATTTACTAAATTTGTCCTAATAAAGATGAGACTGAACATGATAATCACGACAACAAACAATATCGTGTCCCTATAATAATCCAAGAAACCATGGATTGCAAGTATCAAAATGTGTTAATGATCATGATCATTTAAATGTTTCTCATAATATTCTTTAAATAACTTTGGATATATCCTCTCCTAATCTTTTGTGAACACCACTACTAACTCTATAAAATAAAGCATCATTAGGTCTAGGTGGTACATAATATTGTGCAACCTAAAAGTATTATACATCTAATATTTGCATCTAGAATGCTATATCTAGGTTCCATATTGATTATCATCTAATATGAACTATATTTAGTATTATCTATATAGCCTTTCCTTTCCCAAATAAAAAAATCTATAATATCTAACAACTTTAGAAGTAGTTGTTACTAGTATTTTTATAACATTATTTGGTTCCATTAAGGAAATGGGTAAAAAATATCTAACATACAAATAATCTCTATTCTTCACACCCTCCATTATGTACTACACATGTATCTCACATTTGGGTCTCATCATACACACAACTCTTGAAATTTAGCGTAGTGGGTGATATTTATAAGGAATTTCCATAAAGGATTACTAGGAAAAGGTTAATCTCCACCTTTTCTATATTGGTCATTGCACCTAATGAACCTATAGTTATACCCAATCAAAGATTTTCTTAGATGTCTAAGAATCTCTTTTAGAAAAAAACTATGGTTTGCTTAAAACATGTTACTCATTTGTGCAACTAGATTTTCACTAGTCAAACATGTGAATCAATGCCCATGAATGGAGGATTTTCCTAAATGGTTAGTTTATCTTTTTGTTGACACCACTGTATATTTTTTTTAATTAAAAGATAAACCCATAACCCATAGAAATTCACTAATTCCAAACTAAAATTAACTCAAAACCATTATAAGCCCACATTCCCCTAAATGGCCTATATCCTTAACAATTGTAACCCCATAATATTTTTAGTGTTCTTTTCCCTTGATGAATACAAACCCGCTAACTTGGCCCTAAATATTAATCCATGATTCTATTACCACTACACCATTACCCATTGATACTATTCAACCCCAAAGTTTCAAACCATATAACCCCACAAACACCCTAAACTACTATTGATGATGGGGGTTGATCCAGTCATCAATGCAAGGAAAGAAATATGATCCAAGAACTTCATAAAACACTCACAACAGTTTCCCTATTTCCCAGTCATTTGGGATGATTTATTTTGATAGATATAAGCCTATGTTTGCCTTAGGGTTTTTATTCTTGAAAAGAAGATTTATAATCTAAATGATAATCCTAAAAAATCTAATAAAATTTGGGGTTGATTTGGTTAGAAAATTCAAGAAGAAAAACCTACTTATAATGTGTTAAAATTCCATAACTTGATTTTTTTAATTAAATAGGATGCAATTAAAAAAATAAAGATAAATATATATTTTCATCAAAACAATTCCTACTGGTAATAGTTAAACAAAAACATTATTCAACTAAACCAATTTAAGATATAAATTCAAATGCTCAGAATAGTATTCAATGAAATTAGTGAATGATAGAGTAAAAAACATTAGTATTTAAAAATGTTGATAACTTGTAAGAGATGTTGTCGTAACAGAGATACATGAACAAATTCACATCATCCTGTCACAACAATTCACCATAATAAAGAAATTCATGATGGAAAATTTACCTCGCAATTATTAGCCTATGAAACATTTTAAAGGATGACTGAATTAAAAGGAAACACATGAAGAATAAGAAAAATTTATCTCACATTATGCCAAGAACCATATGCAGGAAACATTCCACCTTACATTCACAAGTCTGTAAATCATTACATAACTAGTTTTAAAAGATATAAAGTTATACAAAGACTGGTATAAGAAATTCCACCAGTGGTTCCACAATGTTTCCCCCTCTTTCTCCTTTGGAGGGATCAAAATAAATACAATTAAGTGGATAAAGACAGATCCACAAAAGAAGTCCAAATTCCCTAAATCTAAGCAATAAATACTAACTACCCTAGTCTAGATTACTAAGTCAATCCTTCCAATAAACATAAAAATTCCATGTCTCAGTCACATTAGGGTAGTTGGCATGTTCCCGCTGTATCTGTGCTTTACACAAATAGGATCTAATTTCTTTAGTACATATCTTGGACCAAGTGTTGAGAAATCCTTGCAACTTAGCTTCCAATTGACACAGGGATGAAATAAATAATCTTAACAAAGTGATGTGCAGATAAGTGGTGTTCTAGATCATGTCTGTGGATTGGTCCCTTTGCTTGTCCACCTAAGAAAATCTTGGCTTTGTTGGCATGGATTCTACCAACTCAGCAAAGACATGCATTGCCATATTCTCCATGTGATCATCATTTAACATCCACTGTCTGGCACAAATATTTTGGCCCTTCTCAATCATGTGAGCCACCTCATCGTAGACAAGTTCCCATGACTTGATCGATATGAAATTTCTCATCAACTTTATTGTGTCCAAGCAATAAAGATTCTATGGAGCAGCATTAAAATTGGGTTTCCATTCACAAAGATGCTCATACGCTAAATGGGCCTTCTTCCTTTTATCAATATAGTCCACAAGGACATCTGACAAACGCTTAAAAAGTTTGAAGTCATCATGTACTTCATTGAAGCCTTGAAAGTATAGGGTCCAAGTCTCTCTCAAATTATCATTACAGGAAATGGCTTCATCCTTGAATTCTTTCACAGTCAATTTGAAAAAATCATAAAAGGGATTTTGATCTTTGAGTTGTTCCATTTGCTTCTTGATATCTACGATATTGGAGGATTGCTCAATCACCTTAGCCTCTGCAATTTCCTTTTGTTGAGACAATTGTTGAATCTGACCTTGCAAATTATGCACCACTAAATTGTGTTGGGATTTGAATTCTTCTATTTTCTTGATTAGATTCTGATGGAGAGATTCCTTCTCTTCCTGCAATGCTACATTCTTAGCTTTTTCTTCTTCAAATTCCTTATTTAGAGTGGAAACAGAACAACAATTATCCCCAACAAAGGATCCCATTGTTGCAACAACTTCTATGGCTTCTCTTTGTGGGTCATCAGTGGCCTGCTTCCATATGACTTGGTTAGGGAATGGAACAACTTGTAGCATTGCTTCCCCTTCCCTATTTCTTTTAGAACCTTTTCTTAGCATTGCTTTTTGTCTCTTGCTGAAACAATAATCTCCAATCACCACTACTACATCCTCACCAAAGTCTGTTGAGTTTTCAACTGTGGTAGCCAATTTTTTTTTGGTATTGGCAATATGCAATGGTTGACTATCAATGGAAGTTTCTAACTAAGATGAATCTTGTGGTGATGGTAGGATAACTTGGGGAGAAGCAGTTGTAAGAAAATTTTCAGAAGGGAGTTCAGTGGACTGAGTAGGGGGGTGTTAGTTTCAGGCTATAAGGAAATGACATGGGTATCATCTTTAGCTGATAGGGTATCTAATTGATAGGTTGTGGGTTGTTGTGAGACAATAATTCCAACCAATGTGTCTAATATAGTCTAAGTGGGTGAGTTAGTATATTGGGAAACTGAATTCGAAGGGTTGGGAGTAGGAAGAAAATTATGTGGTGAATTTGAGGTAGATTGGTGAATAGGGTCATCAACAATAGGGATTTTTTATAGAACACTATCCGGGGATGGATGAGAAGCATCACCATTAACTATTTGGATATTGTGAGAAGTATATGTTTGATGAGATTCCTGGACTACTGGTTTGGATTGATAACCTACACAGGTTGCTCTTTTTCTAAATCAATAACATCATTAATGGATTTTTGGAGTGGAGGACTGAAAAATAACTTAGTTTGTTTTTCAACCTTCACAGAGATATTTGGTGCTATATTAGGAATAGGATCAATGTTATAAATAGGCTGAGTATGAGAAACACACTTACCTTGACGTATTTGGGTCTGTTGAATGAGGGTGTTGAGATTCTGAATGGGAGTGGAAGATTGGGCAGCTAACATAGGTTTCTTACCATGATTCTTGTCTAACTGTTGATGTGCATTGGAATGAGATGAGGATGCATTGACAGATATATCTTTATTGGAAGCCTCCATTGCTTCTTTGGTAGCTTTATGTTCTTGTTGAAAAATTGTGTCTCTCTCTTCCATAGCCCTAAGACTTTGTTGCTTTTGGGATTCATGTATGAGGATCCTTTGGTCTGCATCTGTCACTTTGATCAGAAATTCTTTGAACCTGTGTGCACCTTGGTATAAGGAATCATCTCTCTATTTCTCATGTACATAGTTATTTTTCAAATGTTCTTATACAAATTTATTTGCTATAAAACCCTCTGGGTCATGCATCCTTTTCTCCGCAAAATCCAATTTCAACTGATTGAATTCTTGAGCTAAAATGATACCATGAGTTTCATTTTGAATTATTAAATGACCAATGTATAGATGGAATTTAGGCCATGCTCTTATGTTTGAAGAATGGCATTGACCATGAACTCCATCATAAACGGTCTGGAAAGCTACCTCAAAAAGAACCATCCTGTCAGGGACAAGCCTTGGCAACAAATGAACCAATTTAATACCCCAAATTATGCGGTAAGTAAAATGATCTCTGACGTACCAATCACCCATAGTAGAAATCAAAGAAATGATATTTTTCTGAAACCCTAGGAGCATTATTTTTTAAGATGGAAAAATAAACAACACTAATGAACTTGTCACATATGTCATAAATGTAGGGTTTGTAGTTATATTCCCATAGAATTGAACAATAAATGTGGATTGGAGGCTTTTATATGGTCCAGTGCCAATTCATTGTAGGATAAGAGAAGGGAACACATACAATATCCATCAAATAGGCCAACATGTAAAACTTAGGATTCAGAATGGCTGGAGTCTTCCGTGCTTGAGCAATTGCATCTTTAAAGGTGACAGAAACGTTTTGTGCCCAATTGAATATTTTACCTATGGTGGATATGTAATATGATAAGGGGGCCCATTCCAACTTGAAGTACTTGCAGGTATCTGCACCATAAAACCTACAAAGCATGGTTGCAAGTAATTTGTATGGCTCTCTAAGTAGAGAAATAGGATATTTCCTATTTGGCCTAAGTATGAAATTATCAACGTCATCCATCCAAGTTTTCAAAAAAAAAATTGGCTCATATGTGTTCTCAAATTCCTTTATGAAATCCTATGTAAGAATTTGTTGCGGGGTTTTCAATGCATATATCCTTGAGAATGTATATGTCCTAAACAAATCATAAACAATTTGGTTGGACACTCTAAACATGTTGGTTGGAACATCAACGTAGTCAATCATCCACTTTACTAAGTTCGTATAGGGAAAAATGGCAGGTCGTGTGGCACTAGCATGATGATGAGAATTGCTTATATTTTGGTAGATTGGGGCTTCATCTTTGAATTTTGAAAAATCATCACTATCAAAGATGTTGTATATTTTATCCCAGTCTAGATAAAGTGTATCAAAGACCTACATGTTTCTGTCTGAATAGAAGAAAAAATTGGGATATTTTAGCTTCAATTCCTCCACAATGGCTTTAGACCTAGTTCTTTTAGCCATCATGGGAGAAATAGTCCTATAATGCGGAAAAAACTAAAATAAGGTATTCGAAATATGAAAAAATTGAGAGAGAGTTGATAAGATGATATGATACCTGCAAAACTTAAAAAAAATTCACTGAAAGCGATAAAATTTACTTACAGAAACAAAGAATGCTGGTATGCTAGAACCCGAATTCACTGTGTTGTAATGGTGAAGGAAATTCAAAAATTGAATAAGTAAATAGTACATTAGGACCAAATCAATCACTCATTAATTACAACAATATTCCCTAAAATCGATGGTTAGATCTTAATCATCCATTTATTGGATTAATTTGGCACAAATTTCGAGGAATTTTGGCGCATGCAAAAATATGAATTTTGGATGTGAAAATAGAAGTGCGGACATGGGACCCCAAAAATTTGAAAAAATCAGGAGTTAGGAGTCGGGAGTGAAATTAATATAACAATTCATAACACCTCGAGTTCTCACTTTAGCAATTTTTTATGAATAGGAAAACTCGAGAGTTCGGAGTTGGGATTGAAATTTGATCATAACAAACAGCTCCCCTAACTACCGACTACGAATGTTAAAACAGAAATATCAGAGTCAGTAAGTTGGAAAACTTAAATAATTTTAACCAAATTTCATGCCGAATTCTGACTTCCATAATCATTGAAGTCAGGAAGTCCGGACCGTTAATTAAAATTTTATGAAATACACTCCTAACTTCCAACTACCAAAATTAAGAAAATGAGGACATCGTGATCGGAATGATGGGATAGTTGATACGAGAATATACTCATCCCGACCTCCAACTTCCACAATTTGCTACTTTACTTACTTAAGTGAATTAGAAAATTCAGAACTATTGTTATTGAAAAAACCAATTTGTTTTAGATTTACTTCCAAAGTATCTTTAAGCCAAACCTTAAACATAGTTAACTAAACAAAATAATAATAAAGTGCTTCTTATACAAATAAGCTAAGTAAATGAAAAACTAAAAATAGGGGCTCCCATCTTATTTGGACAAGATGGGATCATTGTGGATACAACACCTACCTATCCCTCTTAATCCTTAATCCATGTAATCCCCTTGCCCTAATTGACTTAACCCTAAAACCATGCAACCCAACAAGCCCCTTAAACAACAACCCATAAACATTATAACCTTAATAATTTGTAGCCATTATATTTACATTGACCCCAAGTAATCTTAATTCCAAAACTTTATAAAGCAACATACCCCTATTCAAACTCTATGTCCCTAATCTGCACTTTGAGGGATGAGTAATATCTTAACATGAATCTAATGTGCCCCACCTCAAAATGTTTTGCATCCTACCTTCAATAGAATCAATAGAGACTCAATGATTAGGGGGGAAGCATGTTGGCACGTGCATTATATATTAGACTTTGGTGCCTTTTTCATAGTATGTGGGTTCTTAGCTGCACTTATGTTATCTATTGTAATCGGGGTTGATGAGTAATTGAATTATCTGTCGATAAAAAATACTTTCAAGCATGAATATTAAATTATTTAATTAATGATTGCTTGATTTGATTAATATTTGAAATTTTGTTTTGAACTAAAAATATTTCTTAAATATTTCTACTTTATTTTTCATTAATTTTCATTAATTTTCATAAAGTTAACATTATTATAGTTAAATTTAGCAGGGTGATTATTCCTTCACTTTTATATACTATAACATCATATATATATTAAATCATGAAAAACATCATGTAGATTTATTGTGAAAATTTGTGAAAGATGTTTATTAAAAAACATCAATAAAAACGTCTTCATAATAGTGTTATTACTATCATACAACAAATGTAAACAATGTTTTAAAAATATGTTTCCATATTGTTAAAAATATAATTAATTTATTAAAAATATATTAAAATTTTTATTTCATAAAAATAAATATAAGAGAGCAAGTACTTCACTAAAAAGGAATAAAAAAAAATCAATAAACCCTTTCATAGAATCACATAATACTAGATAGATAAACAATACATTATGCATTAAATTGATTTTAAACCAACTAAAATCATTTAAAAAAATCATCAAAAATATTCTTATCTATAACCTTAGAAATATTATTTCTAAACTTTGATTAAATATTTAGATGAAATATCACATTGTTTAGTACTAATTATAATTTATTTTTATTTTTTAACAAAGAGCTACAAATTATATGTGATGCATATAACAACATTTTTTGAAATATGACTTTAAAATCTCCAACAACAGCTAAAATTTTAGGTAATTAAATATTGAATGAGAAAAAAATTCATTCATAACTAAACCTCTTTAAGTTTATTTTTATTAACATGTGACATTACATCTATTAGAATATTTAGGATATGCATAGCACTCAACAATACATTTACACTAACATGTAAATCAATAACAAAGATCTACATCTATCCTTCTATCCATACAAGCAAAAATAATCATGTAGGAAATAAGATACAAGCGAACAATACATCAGTTATACATGTCAAAACATCAAATAGGGACATCCATGGGAAGGCTTGGACTTCTTTACTCTTTATAAAATCCATCTTACAATACATGGAATCCTGCATCACACTCCATATCCACTTAATGTCACAAGGACACAATAATATCATGTGCGTTTGATAAGCCTCCTTCATCTCTATTATATAGCTAGAGGTATGGAATATTTACATCCCATGACACATGGGATCCATAACTTTCCAACCCCCATATATAAAGAATGACTATATATCTAGATGTACGGAATATTTACATCCCATAACACATGTGGGATAAATAAATTTCCACCTCCTCTATATAAAGAAGGACTACAAGATATTTTATTGTGTGATGCATGTGGGATAAATTTATTTTACAATACTAGAGTTATTTATTCATTTTTATTATATTTCACCAACAATACCATATAATTAATCATTACATATCCAACACTCACCCTTAATGATGACTAGGATAAATAATACAAATGGAGGAATTTGGCATTATGCTAACATCCCTATTGATGACAAATTCCAGAATACCCCATAAGATGAGAATAAAAATACACTTCACCTCATGGAATTGGTGAATATAACAATAGCTTCTCACTGAGTCATGAAACTACACCCGAACCAAGATGTACAATGAACTCTTACAAAACATCGGAACAGTGTATGGCCAATACAAAAAATTGTCGCTAGTAGACAATCATCACAAATGCAAATAAATTGATAGTTGAAGAACTCTACAATAGACCCCATTGTGAATAAAATAACCCCATATCTAAACATTGAAATGTTTCTTGCGGGAATTCTTCATAACCAAAGAACTCTACTAAGGATTACATTGCAAATACAATACCCGAATGGTCTATCCATCGAAATGTTTTCCAAGAAGTCAATCTTCACAAGTAAGATGAAAGATGCAAAAACTATATAGTAGACTCATCACAAATACAAGACCCAAATTCCTATCCGTTGAAATGTTTACCCCATAAATAATCGTCGTGACTTTACAGTACAAGATGGTCATTCCTTTCATTACATTATTACTGTAATATGGTGATATGATATGGATTTGATTACATTACATTCCTTCTTAATATCAAACACCCCATATAACAAAAGGTTTCAACTTTGCTACTGTCACGGATAATATGAAAAGAGGAACAATGATGAAGAACTAGACATGGAAAACATCAATATGATTAATATAGGAAGGAATAATAGAATCAAGTTGTCGTACAACTCTTCACAAACACCCATGTGGAGAAAGTGAAGTAAATAAAGAGATAGTTTGCACAAAATAATTTCAAAGAGTAAAGAATATAACAAACATGATAATCCCATAAGAATAAATTCGTGTCATGATATATGAAATATAGGGGAGCATATGAAATTGCTTTTACACAACAAGGGTTAGCAACAACATAGAATGAGTGAGAAAAAGATGATACCAAGATATAATATTGAGCAAGATATGATCAAATGAAACAATATATCACTTAAATATATGAAAATATAGCCATGAACCAACTAATTCCTAAGCATAGGTTCATTTCTTGATGTCACCATGACAAAATTAGAGATCCATGCCCTTGAAAATGTCAAAAGATATTCCACGCAAGAAGGTTAGAGATAAGTGAAATAGGAACAAACCAACCTCTACAAGCATGATGAATAAACCAAGAACATAAACCATAATGCAAAGAGAACAAGAAGCTCATAAAAAAAAAATTAATATTGTTTACGGACAATCAGTTAGTGCGGACACTAACCGATCTCCCTAGTCTGAATGGTTCATATCTAGAACAAAAGAAGTGCACAACACAAATAACTTTCCTAGATTGATAAAATTACATAAGTGTTAAGTTTAAACCAAATAGACAAACAAGATCTCTGAAAGAAACACAATCACAAGATAGACACACAATATACCCTGGGAAACCCTCATGGGGTAGAAAACCCAGCAAAGCTTTCCTTAATAAGATGATCAACCAAAATACAAGATGTGCTCCTTCTCCTTGACTCCTTAGCAGATCTCCTCAACTAGTGCGCACTCTTCCACAAGTGAGTGAATGATCTAATGAGGAGTTCACCTCCTCTATTTATACTTGACTCCCAACTGACTAAAAGACTAATGGGGCCGACCTCACCTGGAGAAGTCTAATAACCCCTAAAATATAACTTCCGGGCCGACCCACACATGGTGGGTCTAATAACCCTAGTTAATACAAACCCCTGGAGGAATAAACATCTCCAGATACATGATAGGGTTACCTCGGAGGAATGAACCATCTCCGGAATAATAAAGTACAAATATAATATTCTTTGAAGTTACAATATTCAACACTCCCCCTTAACAAGAAGGATATTATAACAACATCTGCAAGAGCAAGGAGTCATCATATATGATACATCTACAAATCATCGGAAGCTTTCTTCAATTCATCTTCATCAGTAACTCAACCAGTTACTGGAACAGTGTCGATATCAATCCGATCATCGGCATCGTCATCAGCATCGTCATCATACGATCATCAACATCGCCATCATACGATCATCAGCATCGTCATCAGCATCGTCATCACACGATCATCAGCATCGTTGTCACACGATCATCAGCATCGTCATCACATGATCATTAGCATCGTCGTCACACGATCGTCAGCATCATCATCACATGATCATCAGCATCGTCATCACACGATCATCAGCATCGTCATCACACGATCGTCAGCATCATCATCACATGATCATCAGCATCGTCATCACACGATCATCAGCATCGTCATCACATGATCATCAGCATCGTCGTCACACGATCGTCAGCATCATCATCACATGATCATCAGCATCGTCATCACACGATCATCAGCATCGTCATCACACGATCGTCAGCATCATCATCACATGATCATCAGCATCGTCATCACACGATCATCAGCATCGTCATCACATGATCATCAGCATCGTCGTCACACGATCGTCAGCATCATCATCACATGATCATCAGCATCGTCATCACACGATCATCAGCATCGTCATCACACGATCGTCAGCATCATCATCACATGATCATCAGCATCGTCATCACACGATCATCAGCATCGTCATCACACGATCATCAGCATCGTCATCACACGATCATCAGCATCGTCATCACACGATCATATTCCTAGGATGATCAATCCTGCTCCTTTTAGGACATAGGTCCATGGATGATACAATCCAATCTCCAGTTCTCGGAGACTTCAGTCTACGGATCAATTCTGGGACCTCAGTCCGGGGACGATGCAATCCCCTGCCTGTTCATTCAGGACTTCATTTATCGGAGACCCAGTCTACGGTTCTATTCTGGGACCTCAGTCCGGGGACGATACAATCCCCTACCTGTTCATTCAGGATTTCATTATCGGAGACCCAGTCTACGGTTCTATTCTGGGACCTCAGTCCGGGGACGATACAATCCCCTACCTGTTCATTCAGGATTTCATTATCGGAGACCCAGTCTACGGTTCTATTCTGCGACCTCAGTCCGGGGATGATACAATCCCCTACCTGTTCATTCAGGATTTCATTATCGGAGACCCAGTCTACGGTTCTATTCTGGGACCTCAGTCCGGGGACGATACAATCCCCTACCTGTTCATTCAGGATTTCATTATCGGAGACCCAGTCTACGGTTCTATTCTGGGACCTCAGTCCGGGGACGATACAATCCCCTACCTGTTCATTCAGGATTTCATTATCAGAGACCCAGTCTACGGCTCTCTTTAGGACTGAAAGTCCAGGGATGATCCAATCCCCTCAACTGTCCGCTAAGGACTTCATTCTCGGAGACCTCATGTCTACGGCTCTCTTTAGGACTGAAAGTCCAGGGATGATCCAATCCCCTCAACTGTCCACTAAGGACTTCATTCTCAGAGACCTCACGTCTACGGCTCTCTTTAGGACTGAAAGTCCAGGGATGATTCAATCCCCTCAACTGTCCACTAAGGACTTCATTCTCGGAGACCTCACGTCTACGGCTCTCTTTAGGACTGAAAGTCCAGGGATGATTCAATCCCCTCAACTGTCCACTAAGGACTTCATTCTCGGAGACCTCACGTCTACGGCTCTCTTTAGGACTGAAAGTCCAGGGATGATTCAATCCCCTCAACTGTCCACTAAGGACTTCATTCTCGGAGACCTCACGTCTACGGCTCTCTTTAGGACTGAAAGTCCAGGGATGATTCAATCCCCTCAATCTGTATTCTCATCAATACAAGTACAAGTATCCTCATCCATACAAGTACATAATCAATATCTAGCATCAACAGCATGTATACGTCATATATCAAAAGCATGTATTCTTACTAATACATCTAAAAGCATGTATACATCTGTCATCAAAAGCATGTATTCTCACTAATACATCTATCATCAAATCATATATACATCTAACATCAGAAGCATGTATATATCTAGCATGTATTCTCACTAATACATCTATCATCAAAATCATGTATACATCTAACATCAAAAGCATGTATACATCCAGCATGTATTCTCACTAATACATCTATCATCAAAATCATATATACATCTAACATCAAAAGCATGTATACATCTAGCATGTATTCTCACTAATACATCTATCATCAAAATCATGTATACATCTAACATCAAAAGCATGTATACATCTAGCATGTATTCTCACTAATACATCTATCATCAAAATCATGTATACATCTAACATCAAAAGCATGTATACATCTAGCATGTATTCTCACTAATACATCTATCATCAAAATCATATATACATCTAACATCAAAAGCATGGATATATCTAGCATGTATTCTCACTAATACATCTATCATCAAATCATGTATAAGTGAAACTAAATGAAAATAAAATAGTCCTAAATCTAACTATTTCTAAGTGACTAGGTGAAGTCTCATTGTTGATGAGACTTGCTTGTCATCAGGAACCATGCTACTCCCCCTTTCTAGGAGAGTCCTTTTGAACTACACCAAGCTTGTCTCGAAAGTATTCAAATTTCACACGAGACAGTGGTTTGGTAAGGATATCAGCAATTTGATCTTCAGTGCTCACGTACTCAAGCTTGATAGCTCCTTTCTGCACCATATCTCGAATATAGAAGTATCGGATCTCTATGTGTTTTGACTTATCATGGAACACAGGATTTTCTGTCATCTTGATGTAGCTTTGATTATCACACATAATCATAGTGGGATTCATTTCTAAGTCAAACACCCCAGATAACAGTTTCCGAAGCCATACAGCTTCACAGCTGGCAGAGCAAGCAGCTATGTATTCTGCCTCAGCAGAACTGAGGGCTACACTGGATTGTTTCTTGCTGAACCAAGAGATCATGGCAGATCCAAGGCTATAACATCCACCTGAAGTACTTTTTCTGTCTGAGACACTGCCTGCCCAATCAGAGTCTGAGTAACCATGCAACTTGAGTTCATGACTTCCATCATAGAGTAAACCAAAATCTAATGTACCTTTTAAGTACCTCATTACATGCTTTGCAGCTATTAGATGAACCTTTCTGGGTTCTACTAGATACTGACTTAGGGTATTTATAGCAAAGCATATATCTGGTCTAGTATTTGTTAAGTACATTAGTGACCCAATGATCTGTCTATATAAAGTTAGGTCCACTAATTCTGATGAGTCATTAACCAAAATCTTTAAGTTGGAGTCCATGGGAGTGGCCATGGGTTTACACTCCAACATATCAAATCTCTTCAGAATTTCCACAGTATACTTACCTTGATTCAGAAAGATTCCTCTTGGTTCTTGCCACACTTCTAATCCTAAGAAGTAGTGCATCAATCCGAGATCTTTCATCTCGAATTCTGAAGAAAGCTTCTTCTTGCTTTCAATGATTTGTTTCTCATTTCCAGTTAGAAATAGATCATCTACATATAATAAAAGTATAACTGGTTCATCATCCATCACCTTGAGATAAAGGTTTGGGTCAGCTTTACTTTTGGTAAAGCCCATGCTAGTTAAGAAATTATCAATCCTTCCGTACCAAGCTCTGGGAGCTTGTTTCAACCCATATAATGCCTTTTTCAGTTTGCATACATGAGTCCTTCCATCATTTACCTCAAACCCTTGTGGTTGATCTATGTATACTTCTTCTTCAATTACACCATTCAGAAAAGCTGTCTTAACATCCATTTGATGTAGTTTCCACTTCATCATGGATGCAAGAGCCATGATAGTTCTAATTGAAGTGTACCTAGCAACTGGTGCAAATGTTTCTTCATAGTCAATTCCCTCCTTCTGAGAGAAACCTCTGGCTACAAATCTTGCTTTGTATTTTTCAATACTTCCATCCGCAGCATGTTTTATTTTAAAGATCCATTTGGAAGAAACCACACTTTTGTCTTTTGGTTTGGGAACTATATCCCAAACATCATTTTTCATTATTGACTGATATTCTTCAGTCATTGCTTCTACCCATTCTTTCTTTTGAGCTGCCTCTTCATAGCTGGTAGGTAGTTGATCCACTAGATCACACATCAGGGCCATATAGTTGGATACTAACTTTGGTTTCTTTCTTTCTCTAGTGGAGCCTTCAGGAGCACCATATCTTTCTGCTCCTTGAATAATGTCTCTAGCCCATGCTGGTCTTCTTTTCCTTGACAATTCTGTAACAGGAGGTTCTTGTGGTTCCAGCATGTCATGATCCTCTGGTGTGTCCTCTTCAGGAATGTGAGCATTCTCTGAGATTCTGGGAGATGTATCTTCTTCATAAACTTCTTCAAGTTGACACTTTCTAGATTTCTTGAGGGCTGCTTCCTCATCGAAGGTAACATCTCTACTTATTTCTATATGATGGAAACCTGGTATGTAGATTCTGAAGGCTTTGGAGGTTTCACAATAACCAACAAATATTCCCTTCTTACCTGAGGGATCCAATTTGGATCTCTTTTCTTTTGGAATGTGTATGTACACAGGACACCCAAATATTTTGAGATGACTTACCTCAGGCTTCTTTCCTGTAAAGACTTCTTCTGGAGTTTTGAAGTCAAGAGCACTATGAGATAGTCTATTTTGAACATATACTGCTGTCTTGGCTGCTTCAGCCCATAGATACATGGGAAGGTCTTGATCATGTATCATAGTCTTTACAGCTTCCATGATGGTTCTATTTTTCCTCTCAGCTACCCCATTTTGTTGGGGATTGTAAGGAGTGGTTAGTTCCCTTTTGATTCCAGCTTCTTTACAGAACTCTTCAAATTCCTTGGAAGTATATTCTCCACCATTATCTGTTCTGAGAATCTTGATTTTCTTGTCTGAGAGGTTTTCTATTAGAGCCTTGAACTCTTTGAATTTTCCAAAGACTTCATTCTTACCCTTTAGGAAGTATATCCAAGTTTTTCTTGAATAGTCATCAATGAAAGAGAGATAGTATTCAAACCCACTTAGAGATGTGGTAGGCATAGGTCCACATACATCTGAGTGTATTAGCTCTAGAGAACCCTTAGTCTTTGTTTCACTTTTCGGAAAGGGATTCTTGATATTCTTCCCTTTCTTGCATCCTTTACATGAGCCATCATGATCAACCTTCAAGTTTGGCAAACCTATAACCATCTTACTCACATATGGTAAAGCTTTATAGTTAATGTGAGCTAGTCTTCTATGCCATAGCTCACTGGGACTAGAAACTTCATGAGCAAGGGCAGATTCTGGATGACCCTTGAGTTTATAAAGTCCTCCTTCTTCTTCACCAATGACAATTGCATCTTTGATTGATTTTCCTTTGGTCCACATGAGTACTTGACCATCTATGAAGGCTACTCTAAAGCCTTTCTTGTCTAGTGCAGAGATAGAAAGTAGATTCTTCTTTAAACCTGGGACATATAAAATTTCTTTCATCTTCAAAGGTGTTCCTGAATCAAGCTTGTAGCTTGCTTCACCAATTCCCTTGATGGGATATTGATAATCATCTCCTAGAGATACCTTCTGTGGTGAAGACTTCTCTTCAATCTTGGAGAGAGTTTCCTTATGACCTGTCATGTGCTTTGAAGCACCACTGTCAATGAGCCAAGTGCCTTCACCAGGGGACACAGATCCAGAGAGAGCAGAAAATAGTACATATTCTTCTGGTTCTTCTTTCTTTACTTTAGATCTTTTCTTTTGAGGCCTTTCCTCCACTTCTTCTTCTTCTTCTTCTTCTTCTTCACTGTCATCTTCTGCCATATGAGCATGATGTCTTTTGTGAACAAACCTTTTCTTCTTCTTCTCTGGTAGGGTACAGTCTCTGGCATAGTGTCCTAGCTTGAGACAATTGAAGCATTGGACTGTGGAGATGTCTCCCCCTTTCTTTTTGAATCTATGAGAGGGTTGAGGCCTTTTGTGGTTCACTTTCTTGAAGTAGCCTCTCTTTCCTCTTTTGGTGTGGGTGGCCAAAGCTTGGTCATCCTCTTTGAGAAGTGCTTCTCTGTTGGCAACCCTAGCCTCCTCTTGAACACAATCTTCCCATACTACATCAAACTTCATACTTTCTTTTCTGGCACACATAGTTTGAATGAATGACTCCCAAGGTCTAGTGAGACCATTTAGAGCTGTCATCACAAGTTCATCTTCATCAAGAGTATCACCAATGGCATCTAGTTGTTCTTTGATTAGAGAGACTCTTGAGAAGTAGTCTTGAATGGATTCTCCTTTGTGCATCTTGGTACTTTTCAACTGAGTCCTTAGATTCATCTTCCTGTTGATGTTCTTTCCTTCATACATTCTTCCTAGGGCATCATACATTTCCTTTGGAGTCTTCTTGGAAGACACTTGGGGAATCAAGTGGTCTTTAATGGAATCAGCTATGATTCTCTTTGCCCTAATCAGGTCCTTCCTGTGTTTTTCTTTGGCTTCATCATCTTCTGGTTCTGCAACTTCCTCCTTGATATAATGAGCAAGATCATTCTCCTCAAGAATGAGACCAATTCTGTATTTCCATGCCCGGAAATTCTCTATGCCTTCTAGCTTGTCTTCAAGCTTAGTATTTGGAGCCATCTTCTCTTGGGGGAGTCCAAGAGACAGAGCAGACTTACCTGGGAAGTTACTTTTCACTTTTCCGGAATCTGGAACAGAATTTTATCGCACTTTTGGTAGAATTAGGGTTTGACTTTCCCGGAGTTCTATCCAACCAAAAAGTTCGATCTATAGCTCAAAAGAATGCTCTTGAGAAGATCTATCCAGCCATGTAATCAGAAATAAAAAATTACAACTTTTTTCTGAAACCAAAATCTGACGTATCGCACTTTTGGTAGAATTAGGGTTTGACTTTCCCGAAGTTCTACCCAACCAAAAAGTTCGATCTATGGCTCAAAAGAAAGGTATTGATGAGAGCTATCCAGCCATGCAACCAAAAATCAATAATACCAACTTTGGGCTGAAAACCCTAACTTCACCAAAGAGAGAGAAAGAGGTATTCTTACCTTGTGAAAGATGTCCTATTCAGTCTAGCTCTGATACCATGTTAAGTTTAAACCAAATAGACAAACAAGATCTCTGAAAGAAACACAATCACAAGATAGACACACAATATACCCTGGGAAACCCTCATGGGGTAGAAAACCCAGCAAAGCTTTCCTTAATAAGATGATCAACCAAAATACAAGATGTGCTCCTTCTCCTTGACTCCTTAGCAGATCTCCTCAACTAGTGCGCACTCTTCCACAAGTGAGTGAATGATCTAATGAGGAGTTCACCTCCTCTATTTATACTTGACTCCCAACTGACTAAAAGACTAATGGGGCCGACCTCACCTGGAGAAGTCTAATAACCCCTAAAATATAACTTCCGGGCCGACCCACACATGGTGGGTCTAATAACCCTAGTTAATACAAACCCCTGGAGGAATAAACATCTCCAGATACATGATAGGGTTACCTCGGAGGAATGAACCATCTCCGGAATAATAAAGTACAAATATAATATTCTTTGAAGTTACAATATTCAACAATAAGGTAGAGGAATATACCTCACCTTATGATTGTAGTGCTACCTCCTTTCTTGGTGTAGCTCCTGATATTCATATCTTCAACTGCAAAAAAGTACGCAACAAGTGGAAACAAGCAAGTACTAATGATATGAAAATATAGATCAATATACACTGCCAGTTAGAGAAGCCGATTCTAAAGATCTTACAAAAACAATATTTTTATGGAAATAATATGCATTAATGTAAATATAATAAATACATAGGGAGGTATTACAACCAATCTTTGACATCGTAAATCCTTCCAAATGATCCTAGCCTCAAAGATCCAAGATTTTTCCTCGTAATGGATGAAAGGGAATGAGTTCCAGCAAAATTTCACCAGCGTTTTAGTACTCTATCCTTCTCCTCCCTAACCATGGAGAGGAGGTTTGTATTTATAGGCCTAAAGGGATAGGAGAGGTTGAGGATTTGTGGGAGAATCTCAATGGATCATCCGAAAAGGTAAGGGGATCAAGTTCCACCCTTCCTAGTTCATAGGGATAAGATTCCACGTAACCAAGGGTTCTAGAAGCCACTCGAAGCTTCTTTGTCTCCTTTTAAACCAACAACACCACACTTTGTACACAAGCAACTCGCGTCTTTATAGGGTGATGCATATTATCCAAAGGTAGCAAGTGTCACTAACGCACTCTGTCAATGTGGAGAGTGCATTACCAAGGGTCTGACGCACATTGCCAATGTGCAAGGTGTGTCAGGGTGACAACAAAAGGAAAAAGGAGCAACAACAACTCTTCTGTCAATCAATTGGACCAAGTGCTTCATGAATAAGGGAAAATAGAGAACACATAACTCATGATGATGATATTTTGGTGTAACAGAATGCCCCCCAAAGCATGAAGCTAGAAAAATAGGGTAGGTGAGGTGTTTTGAAATATTGAAGTTCGAGGCAAGGACCATTGGTTGGAGTGCCGAGCCAAGACTCTTGTAGTACACAAACTCTGAGATGTATGTCTCATGTGACTCATAACATGGTTTCCGACCAATACACTATAGATCCATGTAATAACGAATACAAAGTATGGCCACTAGAAAGACAACTGTGGATACATATGCCCATGACAATACCAGATCATAGTCATGAGATAATACACAATGGATCTACGAGATGAACTAAACATAAACACGAACCAATACAATGTGGATATATGTAAAAGTACAAGGGTTCCATCATGATATCTATGTGGAACCTAATCAAGAAATATCGCCATCATATCCTGGGTGAAATACATAAATTAACCCAAGGTATTCAAACCGAACCCACAATGATACAAATATGACCATGTGATTGCAATGTGTTGAAGTCGAACATGGTAGAAACCACTTGATTACCGATCATTGATGTAAACCGTTAACGATTGTGATGGAAATCATCATTGATGGAAATGACACCCAAGGTATCATAGTACATACCATTGAATGTGAATCAATGATCTAAAGTCGAACATTCAGTGGAATATTTCAATCAGAAGTCAATGATGTGAACTTACTATTGAAAGAAAGGTAACCTACCATTGAGGCATGCAGGCCCAAGGTACTCAATTGGTTTCTAGGTTTACTCCTTGGATGATGACTTGAAGTTGACAAGGATAAACCCGTCAAAGGAGGTCGATCATGTTTCCCCCATTATTGACACGAAACGAGATCAAATATATTCGAAGTAGATTGAATTGTAGAGTAATGTATGAGACTGAATCAGGGATGACCAACATAAAGGAGGGCATAACGACTACAGAGATTGACCTGATTAACAGACTTCTCTTGAACATGGAATGGCATGACTTGGAAACATTGACACAACGATATAGATGCAAATACCAAATACAAAAAATGGTTGATGCATTCTTTGGATGACCCAAAGGAGTGAGATGACTCATGGAATTGGTGAAAATCGAGGACAAGTAGATTATACAAGTGGTTTGAATGAAATAAAAATGAATTCCATGTTCAAGAGTGACTATGTACTGCCATTAATACAAGTTAACAGAAACTCTTTCCTTATTCTCCACCATGATTAATGAGTACCTCTTTGTTTATTAACGAGCTTAAGGAGGATAGCAGATGCTCGATATAGATCATCCTTAGGAAGAGTCCAATCTCACATGTTTAATGAACCTGAGAGAGGAGGGGTTCGTCCCTAAAAGGGCCCTTCGATGTTGTATTTTAAAGAGTCCAAAGAAGGTAAAATCGTTGTCATTTCACGTTTAGAGAGTCTGAAAGGACTAAAGAAGACTCCGATGAGTAATTTTTCGTAAATTTTAGTCTCCTCACCCGAAAAGGGATAAAATAATGTGAGAGAGAACTCTTCTAGTCATGATTAACTAGAGTGATCCTTTTTCATAAATAGTCTCACTAGTCCAAAAAAGGGATAAAATATCATGAGGAAGATGACCCTTCGAATACTTTCACAAGCGTGAAAGAATCAAGTTCGCTTGACAATATTTTCCTATTTAGGGAGTCTTAAAGAGATTAAAGGATAACTCTAGGGAGGTTCCTTTTTTGTAAGAGTTTTATGAGCCTTAAAAAAGAGATAAAAGATAACTCGGTGACTTATTCTCATGTTTTTATGAGTGCGAGAAAGAATAAAGTCCCTACTTGATACCTTTTATACTTAACTTTAATGAGCATGATAACAGTATTAAGAACACTCGAAGGCCTTTTCACACTCAAGAAAGAGCATGAAAAGTCAACAATGGATCTTGAAATAGCCAAAACATCAGTCTTTTGCACCTACAAGCTTCAAAACAAATTCAAAAGTGTAACAACCCTCATATACGAATATAGAGAATATTTAATATAACAAATAAAATGTAATCTAAAATAATGTAATATAATAATATAATTGGGAATATGAAAGAAAATAAGGGAAAACAAATTGCATTAAATAAGAAATTAAGAAATTGGGAGAAGGAGGAGATAAAAGGAGGAGAAGAAGTGAAGAGAGGGGTCTTTTTTGTCTTTTGGCATTTGGAAGGGGAGCTCTAGAGGAGAGGAAAGCAAGATAGCACTGGAATAGGGTTAATTGTTGGGGGCTTGGGGGCCTCTGCCTTTGGCTGGGGTTTGGTTGGGTGGAGAGTCGTCCCCCGACCTACAGTTGCACTATTGGAGATGTTAAGGTAATGGTAGCTCCTAGGTCATCTAACCAGGTATGATTTTCATAGCATATTTTCTGTATTTATTGATTAGATCCATTTCTTTGTCAGATCTTCTATGCATGCTGTTCTTATTGTTTCTAGATTTTATAAGATGTAACATTTTATCAGATTCTTGTGTTGGATTAGAGATATGCATGCATATTTAATATTATTTGTTATTTAGTAGGTTTTATGAGTTTTAAGGTTCTTACATTTGGTATCAGAGCAAGGCTCAAACACTTGGCCTTTAGGACTCTTAAATGCTTCTCAAATCCATAGATATGCTCATCTCATGGTTAAATGGCTGCAAATTAACAAATCGGTTATATTTTCATGTATTGAAGAATGTATACAATATGATAGGAATTAATAGGTAGATCTGAGTTTTTAATTCTGTTGGTCGATATGCATGCTATGGATCTACGATTCCTATATCAAATCCATGAGTTTGGTTGCCTTCCTGGTATGGTGTTGTTTCCTGCTATACTTTTTCCTCCGTATTTTTGATGCACCAAGGAGGTATGAGTGTAGTAAATCTAGACACGTTTTATACTTTATATATGAATATCGTAATAAAGTTGTAGAAAGATTTGAAACCATATAAATATTATTATCTTACATTATTTTAGATTATATTTTATTTATTATATTAAATATTCTCTATATTCGTATATGAGGGTTGTTACAAAAAGCCATCATAAGGTTTTAAAACACTAAAAAGGGACCTAGAACTATAGTAAAAATCCCATGAAATAACAAAAAATAAAAAAGGTGTTAGAACAGTAATCCACACTTAGTACCATAGTCCATAAATTTTTATTGCTTATGTGCTTAATTAAACCATAGTTTGGACTAGGTGACTATAGTTGGTCAAATACCCACTTTTGAGAGTGTTCACACCCACTTCCAAGCAAACCAGTTCACCCAGCCTCCTGTTTTGTCCACAAGTGCACCCTCATTAATTGCTGGAGCACCCTCTCTCCTTGATTTGGGGAATTTCAGTTGACTAGGTGCGCTAGGGTGGATTTTGCCCATTTTTGGCTAGATTTGGAGCATTTAATGCTCCCTTGGTCCCTCCAAACTCCTCTACTTGCTCACCCATGCCTGCCTTGGCCTCATTAATGACCCAGCATGCTTCATCCACCTTCACACCAGAATTCGTGACTGTTTGGGGTGATTGGGATTGAGTTGGACCCACCTAGGGGGGATTGAGGCCCATTTGGCATTTTTGACTTGTACACTCAGCTTGAGCTCACTAATGCTCTCGAATTTCTCATGGATGTAATAAAAACCAGTTACTAACATTTTCAAATGTTAGACAGGTAGTTAATGAAAATATTCAGCTTACATTGTGTGTAAAATTATCTCCTTTTTCAAGTTTTTCCACTGTTTTTGCAAATTAATTCGATTTTGTGAGGTTCTCCATAGCTCCTAGATCTTTTGTGATCAAAATAATCACATGGTATCAGAGCCATCATGGATTTAGTGAGTCGCAGGTCAATATTGAGCATTGAACTGCATTCTAGAGAGGATTTCCAGATAAAAATTGAGTGTTTTTTGCAGGTGTTTCAGTAGTTTTCTCACCATCAACGCAACAGTCATGGAAGCAAACCAAATGTTGCTCACACCCTTCAATTTTTTCGATTGGAAGGCTGAGATGGTTATCAAGCTGAGATCTAAGGGTCTCTATAGAGTAACCATGGGCACAGAAGTGGAGCCAAATTCTGCTGTGGAGAAAGCAAAGTACTACAATCGACTTGATGAAGCTTATGGATTGCTATGCTTGAGCATTTCAAGGGAACTCTTGTTTCATACAGACAGTTTGACAACCCCCAATGAAGTATGGGTGAAGCTAGAATCACTCTTTGGGAAAACTGATGAACTGAGAGGCCACCGGCTTGAAAACGAGCTCATTAGCTTGAGCCCAACGCATTTTGAAACCATCCAGGAGTTCTTCACGAAGTTCAAGTCACTAGTGCTTCAACTGCAACAATGTGGAATTGTTAAGAAGGAGGAACAACTGATTCTGTCCATCCTTTCGAAGCTAGGCCCAGAATTCTCTGTATTTGTTAGCACATTTCACTCAGCCAAAATGACCCTTCGAAATTGGCAAATGCCATCACTAGCTACCTTCATGGAGTGTCTCACTCAGGAGTAGGAAAAACTAGTTCAGATGGGCACCATAAAATCAAAGGACCAAGCATTGGCAATGGGTGTTTCAAATGCCAACAAAGGCAAGCAGAAAGCCAAGAATTCGAAGCAGCAAGAGAAGAGGAAGTTTGACAAGACCAAGTCTGCAAATGGGGGTTCGAATCTGTCAAAGGAGAAGGACAAGAAGGGAAAGGAAAAGACCAAATGCACCTATTGTCATAGGGGATGGCATCCAGAGAGCTCATGCATGAAGAAAACCATTGACTCAATGGCGCAGCTGCTGGAGAAGAACAACATCCCAGTCCCTGAGGGCGCAAGGAAGAAAGAGAGCACCTCAAATCCTGACAATAAGGAGAAGTGTCATGGTTTGGTAGCAGGTATTTCGAATCCCTCATCCTTTATCATTGATTCAGGAGCTTCCAGACATATGGTTTCATCCAGAGAACTCTTCTCTTCTATGCATTTGAATGGTGGCCCAACAGTTCGAATGGGAGATGATTCAGAAATCCAGACCAAGGGGATTGGTAGGATTGACATGGAGCATGGCTATTTCAGTGATGTGCTCTATGTACCTTCATTGGCTGCAAATTTTCTATCAGTTTATCAAATGACCCATACAGGAGAAGCCAAGAGAGTAACATTTACTCCAGATTTGGTAGAAATCTCAGAAACTTCTTCAAATCAAGTTGTGGCTGTAGGGTATGCTGATCATGATGAGAGAATGTACAAGCTCTCCAATTTCATTCCACACTCTAGTGACCATGCTCTTGTCTCTCATGCCAACGAGACCTCCAAGTTGTGGCATGAAAGATTTGGCCACATGAACTACAAATATCTCTAGACATTGCACAAGGACGAGATGGTGGAAGGGCTTCCAGAAATCAAATCTTCAAATGGTGCATGCATTGGGTGTGTAGTTGGAAAGCATCCTGAGCGCATCTATGAGAAGGGAATTGCAAGGAGAGCCACTCAACCACTTGGATTGGTACATTCATACCTCATTGGTCCTCTTCCCACTCCATCATATGGTGGATCAAGGTATGTACTTACATTCATAGATGACTACTCTCAATTCTGCTAGGTTTACTTCCTTAAATTGAAGTCAGAAGTGTTTGAGAAATTAAAGATTTGGAAAGCCCTAGTGGAGAATCATAGTGGTCATAAGATAAAGATCCTTAGGACTGATAATGGAAAGGAATATGTGAATAATAACATTCAGCATCTTTGTGAGGAATGTGGCATCCAAATGCAACATTCAATCCCCTACACACCTCAGCAAAATGGTGTGGCAGAGAGGAAAAATAGATCTCTCAAAGAGATGGCTACTTGCATGATTGAAGCTAGGGATCTAAGCCCTAAGCTATGGGCTGAAGCCATCAATTGTGCTGCTCATATTCAGAACAGAGCCTTTCACAAATCAGTCAAAGGAAAAACCCCCTATGAGGCATGGTTTGGCCAAAAACCAAATGTGTCAAATTTCAGGATTTTTGGGTCTAGATCATGGGCTCGAATTCCATCAGAAAAGAGGAAGGCTTTGGAGCCACAGAGCAGAGAATGTATCATGGTTGGATATGGTGAGGACACAAAGGGATACAATCTCTTTGACACATACACACTCAAAACTTTCATTGAGAGAAGTGTGCAATTCGAAGAAGAACCAATTCCATATTTTGAGCTTGCACCGAGGGAAAGCTCCTCTCCTCCACACCTTAATGAAATTAGTGATGATTCCACTTCTGATTTTTCTGATATTGCTGAAGATGACATGGCTGAAGATGAAATTTCTATACATGAGTCACCATCAAGGCCCAAGTGGGCTGAAAAAATCATACAAGCTGCAGGTGAATTGGCAGGCAATCCCCAAGAGCCTAGGAAGACTAGATCTCAAACAATCAATGCTTCCTTTGCAAATGAAAGTGAACTTGCTGATCACTGTTATATGATGATTGGATCTGATCCAAAATCATATTAGGAAGCTCATCATGATCCAAGGTGGAGAGCAGCAATGCAAGAAGAATTCCAATCTCTCCAAGAGAACAAAACATGGGATTTGGTGCCTCTTCCTCCCAAGAGGAAACTTGTGCAATGTAAGTGGATTTTTCGAACCAAACCTGTTGCTGATGGTTCTGATCTGAAGTACAAGGCTAGGTTAGTGGCTAAGGGCTACTCACAAATCCATGGTGTGGATTATACAGAGGCTTTTGCACCGGTTGCAAAGATGGACTCAATTAGACTAGCTCTAGCCATGGCAGCTAGTAAAGGTTGGGAAGTTCACCACATGGATGTCAAAAGTGCATTCTTGCATGGTGATCTACAGGAAGAGATATATATGCAGCAACCTAAAGGATTCCAAGAGGATCCCACACTTGTATGCAGGTTGAAGAAGTCACTCTATGGACTCAAGCAAGCTCCCAGGGCTTGGTATGCCAAAATGGATGCTTTTTTGCTCTCAATTGGTTTCTATCGATGCAAGTCTGATCCAAATGTTTATTTGCAGCAATGTGATGATAAGTTGCAGGTCATTGTACTGTATTTTGATGATTTTTTAATTACAGGGAGCTGCAACAAACAAATTGGCTCAATTAAAGCTTCTTTGCACAGTGAATTTGCCATGAGCGACCTAGGATTGCTAAGGCAATTTTTGGGTTTGGAAATTGAGCAATCTGAGAGAGGTATATTGCTGAGTCAACCTAAGTATGCTTCAGACCTGTTATTCAAGTTTAAAATGGCTGAATGTAAGGCAGCCAAGTGCCCATTCCTTTCAGGCATAAAACTAGGTGAATTTGAAGACTCTCCATTGGTGGATTGCACACTCTACAGGCAGCTAGTCGGAAGTTTGTTGTATCTTACACATACAAGACCTGATTTGTCTCATGATGTAAGTGTTGTAGCAAGGTATATGAAAAAGCCACATGAGATCCATTGGAAGGCAGCCAAAAGGATCCTTCAATATGTCCAAGGAACAAAGAGCTTTGGGGTACACTATGCAGCTGGTTCTTCACTTCAACTAGCTGGATTTTCTGATTCCGATTGGGCGGGAGATCCCATCGATAGAAAGTCCACTTCAGGTTTTGTGTTTATGTTTGCTGAAGGTCCCATTTGCTGGTCAAGTAAGAAACAACATACCATTTCTCTTTCATCAGCAGAGGCCGAGTACAGGGCAGCAGTGAACGCAGCGACACAGTGTGTTTGGTTGCAAGGCATTCTTCGGGAGTTTGGTGTTGCTATTGATTCTCCAACCAATATTTGGGTGGATAATCAAAGTGCCATCAAGATATCTACTGATCTAGTACAGAGGCAAAGAACAAAGCACATTGAAATCCACATGCATTACATTCGGGGCTTGGTGCATGACAGGGTGATTTCATTGCAGTATTGCCCATCCACCGAGCAAACTGCAGATATTTTCACCAAGTGCTTTACTGAGAAGACCTTCACTCACTTGAGAGATTTTCTTGGAGTGAGTGATGGATGGTGATTGCTGCAATTTAATTGTAGGTTCAGCCCCATGTCCATTTTAGAGGGAAGTTTTTATCCCATGAGGTTTTACTTCTTTTCCTCGGTTCATATGGACAAATAAAATTTCTGTTTGTAATGAGGTGACTTGAGCCTTTGTTGCCAAGGCCTCCCACTTATCTTTCATGAGTTGTACTAAGTTCTGGTTAAGGGGGGTGTTAGAACAGTAATCCACACTTAGTACCATAGTCCATAAATTTTTATTGCTCATGTGCTTAATTAAACCATAGTTTGGACTAGGTGACTATAGTTGGTCAAATACCCACTTTTGAGAGTGTTCACACCCACTTCCAAGCAAACCAGTTCACCCAGCCTCCTGTTTTGTCCACAAGTGCGCCCTCATTAATTGCTGGAGCACCCTCTCTCCTTGATTTGGGGAATTTCAGTTGACTAGGTGCGCTAGGGTGGATTTTGCCCATTTTTGGCTAGATTTGGAGCATTTAATGCTCCCTTGGTCCCCCCAAACTCCTATACTTGCTCACCCACACCTGCCTTGGCCTCATTAATGACCTAGCATGCTTCAGCCACCTTCACACCAGAATTCGTGACTGTTTGGGGTGATTGGGATTGAGTTGGACCCACCTAAGGGGGATTGAGGCCCATTTGGCATTTTTGACTTGTACACTCAGCTTGAGCTCACTAATGCTCTCGAATTTCTCATGGATGTAATAAAAACCAGTTACTAACATTTTCACATGTTAGACAGTCAGTTAATGAAAATATTCAGCTTACATTGTGTGTAAAATTATCTCCTTTTTCAAGTTTTTCCACTGTTTTTGCAAATTAATTCGATTTTGTGAGGTTCTCCATAGCTCCTAGATCTTCTGTGATCAAAATACTCACAAAAGGGAATATTCCATTTTTATATAAAAAAGGTGAATAGTAAAAATTATTTACTATTTCATTTTTCCAAGTTGAATAGTGAGAAAAAACCTCTTTGAAGCGTGATCTTGCGGCGACGATTGTAGGAGTCTCAGTCATTCATTCAAACTCCTGTCAGTTCCATGTAAATCTAAACCTCATTCTCTTTGATTTGATGGTTAAAACTTTGTTTTTTATGCAAGTTTTTTGGGGTTTTGAGACTCATTCTAAAGGGGGAATAGTGCGCCCTGAGTGATGTGCTTTCCCCTTTCGGGAAGTGCATCATCAAAGGTCTTATGTGCCTTCCCTACGGGAAAAGTGTGTCATTGACACCTTGTCTGCAAAGACGGGGTGCGTTGGCACAGTTTGACCCACAAACTTGAGAACGAGCCCCCCAAAAAAATTATAAGGCAATGAAAAGGATCTAATGCCCATTATTTTGATGTTTATGTAGGGTTTGGCCGTCAAGATTCAAAATGGTGCAGGGAAAAGAGAGTAAGCATGAATTGGAGGATGTGCAAGCCACAAATGACCCTCACTCCATGAATTATTTAAGGGAATATGGGTTGCTCAAATTATTTCATGTCTAGGGAATGAGAGCCCAAATATAGTTATTGGACTATTTGATTCGATTATGGGATCGAGGTCAATATTATTTCAGAGTTGGTGCTCACATCCTCACCATAGATATTGAGGACATATACCTCTTGACAGGATTGTCTAGACATGGGGCCTGGATGTCACTATCCAAAACCAGGGGTAGTGACTTGTCCACTGAGGATCTCTTAGCACAGTTCTATACTCTAGGCACGCATATTTTGGGTGGGAAAATTCCCATAAAAAATGTGTGGGGTCATCCTTTGAGGGCTGCATTATTTACCATCAAGTAGGTGGCAGGAAGTAGAGCCCTGCATTAGGCCACCAAGTCCCATATGATGTATTCCATTGAGTGTATGGTTCCTACTGTGTTCAACTGGTGTGAGGTGCTCCTCACAATCTTAGAGGACAAACTGACCAAGTGCTTTAGAGGGGAGTTGAAACAGTTCGGTTATCAATCCATCATGGTCTCTTTCATCCTTGAGAGGGTTCCACTTCTCTGTCTTTAGGTTGATATTAGTGATCTCGATCCGCGAGATCCGCATATGCATCGGTGGGCCAAGGTGATGGCCCACCATGGAGGTGGTGGACCAATGATCACATACATATTGAACTTCTTTCGGTGGCTGCGAAGCCATCTCCTCATGGTTGAGGATTATGCTTATGCAGGGGCATATTTCAAAGGAGATCTTGACTTGGTTCTTCCAGAGGGAGATTAGTGAAGAGAGATTGGTAAGAAAAAGACTCTTTTGGTTCTTTTATTTGTATTTGATGATTTACATATATCTATCTATATATATATTTTATGTAGTACTGATATCTCATGTTTTTCTTATAAATATATTATCCCATCGATATCGGCGAGATCCTCACCCATCGAGAGACAAGGAGTAGTACGGGAGATGGCAATTGTCCATCAAGAGGCTGTGGAGGAGTTAGATGAGCTGGAGGAGAACATCCAGTGGCTGACTATTGATATTCTAGACATCTCCATTGACGACCTATTGTGACATTACCAACGTAGGACTGCTAGAGTTTCAGGTCGTTTCAGTCGGATACTCCGTCAGGTGGTTAGGGCCATCATGTGCTATCACGAGCACCCTCAGGGATAGGATGCATATGGGATGATGTATTGAAATCCACAGGATTCATATTTTTTGGACGTTACTTACTAAAAGCCATGAGCTTCATATTTTTGTATCAATACATTTTTGTACAATATTTTTTCTAGAATTGATATATGAAACACTATCTATGGTTTATACACTGTGTTTTTATGATGGATTTGGATCTTATTTGTGTTTTCTTATACATTAATGATTAATTTACATGTCATGTCAACTATGCATCTTTAATAAAAATTCTTATGAATGTGCAATGTGCCAATCTATTACAAAGTTAGCCAACAAATCAACAACCGTATTTATGGATCTTGGGATATGTAGACATTGAACGGACTCGAAAGACCTTTCCAAGAAGCGTACCTACTGGAATAAGCAGAGCAGTGTAGGGTCGCGGAAAGCATAGACTCGATTCAAATGAGAGATCATTAATTGAGAATCGATATAGATTAAAACATGTTCCATACCAATAGAAAAGGTGTGGATCAATAATCTGATCATCGCATGATATTCGACGATGTTAGTAGTTGTGGGACGTAGACAAGTTCCTCTTGAGATTATCAGTTCATCGGAAGGGGAATAGAGTACCCAAGATGTCGAGGTGAGTTTCCAAGTGTGTCAACTAGAACCATCTATGAATCCATAGCGATTTTCCATCTACACATCCAGGAAAAAAATGGTATAATTTAAAATCGAGATAAGACCCCAACACGCTAAAAGTAAGTGTCACACCAAACACAAACATACGTTATGTACAATATATACAAAGTACTAATGAAAAATTACTTAAGCATAGTATCTCTTTTGGTAGATACCGTTATAAGTCTCCCCTAAGGATATTCCGTCATATTCAACCAACTCAGAAGATCCCTTTTCCAAGACACGTTTTATGATGTATGGTCCATGTCACATAGACTCAAGTTTACCTGCCCCTATATTATCATGTTTTCGGACGTAAGTCACGACCGAATCACCCTCGTTGAAGATACGGGGTTTCATGGATTTTTCATACTGAGCCTTGATGTGATTCTTATGTGCTTCATTGGCCAAAGCTTCATCACAGCGGGTTTCATCAAGTTTTTCTAAGTATAAGAATCGTTCTTCCTCAACAATTGTGTTCGATAAAGTTCAACGGCTAGTTTTTAGGACAAAATTTTGCACTTAATAGGAAATACTCCCTCTAGTCCATACACCAACGGAAAGGGTGTGAAACAAGTGGCAGTTTTAATGAAAGTCTGGTATGCCCAAAGGGATGAAAAAAGCATCACATGCCAATTTGACTTGTGCGTACCTACCATGTGTTGAATCATGGTTTTCAAGACCTTGTTGATGGCCTCTACTTGTGCATTCGATTGGGGATAGTAGGGGGTTGATTTTTCATGACGAAAGCCCAACTTAGCACTTAATTCATCTATCATCTTGTTTTAGAAATGTGATCCATGATATGTGATTATGGCTTAGGGGACTCCGAATCTAGTGATGATATGATTCAACATAAAGAGTGTGCCAGTTTCTCCATCTTCCTTGTATGTAAGCATAGCCTCGGCCCATTTGGTAAAGTAGTCTACAATGAAAATGATATAACCATGCCCCCAGGAAGAGGTAGGCTTACAATGCATGAATTTGATGCCCTATTTTGCGAAGGGGCCAACATAAATAAATGGATGTAATGGGGCTGGGTGTGAGTGCTTTTTATGATGAAAAAGATGGCAAGGAGGACACTTCTTGACCGCTTTCATACAATCTTTGAAGATGGATGGCCAGTAGTATCCAACTCGTAAGATATTATAGACTATATCCATCCCAAAAAGATGACCACCACAGCCCCCGAGTGGCAATAATTTAAGACACACTCGACCTCCTCGTGAGTTAAAAAGCATCGTAGGATGGAATCAATATCATGGTGGTATAGAGTATCACTGATGATCAGGTAATATTTTGCGTCGTGACGGATATGATAGCGTCCATCATGAGATAAATGATGTCCAAAGTGTTGGGTTTGGAGGTATAAGGTGGTATATCTGTACCAAGGGTCATAAGTACTAATAAAAAACATTGACTCATCGGGGAGAGAGTCAATGGGATCATATTCTCGATCAGTACGTGGAAGATCACAAATGAGCTCCGCGAATACCAATGACTTTTTTTATTTATACTTTTCAAATCGTAGATCAAACTCTTGGAGAATTATGATCCAGCACGTTTATTTCCCCCCCAGTATTTAACATGTGAGGACGTGGTACATAGGGTTGGAATTGGCAATGATGGTAATAGTCAGGAGTAGGATATAGTGATGAAACTTTTGGATAGTAATGACTACTACTAGAGATAATTTGTCCACATGCGAATAACAGACTTTAGAGTCTATGAGACCCTTACTAAGGTAGTAGATCACATGTTCCTACGCATTGTTATCTTCCTACATGAAACCATAGTGATACTTGAGATAAAGGCAGCAAGATAAAGGATGTAATCCTAGGTGTAATCTAGTGGCTGTAACACAGGTGCATGATTAATAGAATGCTTGAGGTTTTCAAACGCATTTTGGCCATATTCATCCCAAATAAACGAGATGTACTTCTTTAACAATCGCATGTAACCATGTGTCTTTTCTACAAAATTACACACGAAACGATGTAGGTAGTTTTCCCTCTCCTGCAAACTTTGAAGTTATATAATATCCATGGGTGCGGGTAGGGTGACAATGGCCTCTACCTTGAGGGAATCAATACAGATCCCATCTTTGGAAATGATGAAGCCAAGGAGATGTCCGGACTCCACACAAAATATGCACTTATGGTGATTTAAACGGATATTTTACCGTCAACATCTGAGAAGCACAGTAGTCAAATGATCGATGTGAAACTCATAATGATTTGAATGAGTGGGTAAATCATCAATATAGGGTTCCACAAAATCCTTGAAATCGTGAAAGATATACGACATGGCCCCGCTGGAATGTGGCACCAGCTATTTTGAGGCCAAAAGGTAATTTGTGATAGGAAAACGTACCCCATGGGCAGATGAAAGCAGTTTTATGTTGATCAGTTGGGTGGATCTCAATCTGATTATAGCTAGAAAATCCATCCATGAATGAAAAGCTGACACTTCCGGTGCAATTGTCGATAATTTGGTCGATAAATGGGGTAGGGTAATTGTCCTTAGTAAAATCCTTATTGAGATCCCTATAATCAACACAAAATTTGATGGTTCCTTGTTTCTTCGTAACTGGGACAACATTAGAGACCCAGTCTATCAAGGGGATAGGAAAAATGAACCCATATTTCAATAGTTTCAATCTCTGCTTTGATGGTTGAAGTCTTTCTAGGGTGCATTGGAAGGAGTTTTTGTCAGACAAGTTTTGCATCAACATATGTTTTGATTTCATGTACGACAATAGCAGGATCAATCCCGGGCATTTTTCGTAGCTCCATGCAAATACGTTGTGGAACTATTTAAAAAAGGTTGTATAAGTCTTTATTTCATCGGGAGAACAAGTTTGGCCAATGTGTATTTGTTCCATGATGCCTGGTTTTATCGAGATGTCTATGGTGGTGGTAGGCGTGATATTGTCCAAGTTCCCCTCAGTTATCATATCCTGTGTGAGAATCGAGAATTGAGGGTTGGGAGAGATATCTAGTGAAACAATGGTGTGAATTGTGTTCTCTACCATGTCCAATGGTGGGTGCAAAGACGATCTATGATGATGGTCTTCCCAAGGAGGCTCATCCAAGGTCATAACCTCCATGATCGATTCATCAGAGTGAAAATTTTTTAGGAGACGATCTGATCATGGTAAGGATGAGGTTCGTTGAGAGGGTAGAGAACTTGAGTCATATGCCACCAAATGGTGGTTACCAGATAGATATGGTGTTGATTGGATGGCCTTATTAGTGGCTTCAGTGGGGCTGAGAGGAATTAGATATCCAATCGAATCAAGGTCGGGAACAATCCATGTGTTCATTGAGTTGGAGGAGGATGGGATCATGGATGAGATCATGTTCACCGTGGAAACATGTCATGGGGGATTAGGTGTTGGAAAGACTCCCATCAGTGATGAGTATTTTAGGAGTCCTACCCCCACGCTCTCATATATTTGTGATGAGTGTCCGAAGAGAGGGACATTATCTACAGGATGAGTAGTGGTGTCTCGTGTATAAAAATCTAACTGGTCAATAGTAACAATTTTCCCTTGGTGGGGGAACTGCACAATGCGGAAGATGGATGATGCGACCGTAGTAGATGGATCTTCTACTACCTCGTAAATGGATCTTCTATGAGATCCATGACAATGGATGAATCTTTGTCCTCATGTCATCATGATCATATGTTCTTGAACCAGAACATGATTTGTCTTTCTTGGTGTACCTTTCATGTTAGTAGACAACATAAACCTCATACAACACCATAATGCATTAGTACAATCATAAGTGTCAACACCCTAATCAATGAATATTTTCTATCGTGCATTCATAATTTTATTAAGGTGATATGACAAGTCTAAAATCAAGATTGTACTAACCGTAATAACATGAAGACAAACATACCATAAACTTAATCATGAACAAATCTCAAAATATACCTCGATGAGTCATACCTATCGAGATCGCTTGTAATCTTCTTATGTAAGGCCTTAGCCTCATCTCCCTCTGAAACAGGAACTTCTTCACTTATGCAGGTGACCAATCCATCTTCTTCTAGGATTAACCCAATCCACTTGATTTGTAAGAACTGGATCTGGAGCTGGATTAGGGTTTGTCAGAGAAACCGCAAAAATTCAAACTTTGAATTTCAAACTTCCGAAAGGATAGAAATATGCGCCTTGATGAGATGATCACGCTGGTATGCTCAGAATTTGAAAACTGCAAAGTTTCATTCAATTTTTCGTTTGAAACTTCTGGATTCACTGGACGTGACTCCGAACTGGGGTTTGATGAAGCCCACTCTTCTGCCCAATCAAAATGTTTGATCCAAAGCTCTAAGCTTCTATTTTTATGAGGATCTTCCAGCCGTGGTCACAGATTTCAAAAATTCCCATTTTTGCAGAAGCCCTAATTTTCCACTTTTCTGATCAAAGTCCCGAACTAGGGTCTGATCAAGCCCGGCCTTCTACCCAACCAAAAATTCTGATCTTGGTCTCTAAATTTTTATTTTCATGAGTAGCATCCAGCCATGGTCTCTGATTACAAAAATTCCAACTTTCTTCGAACCCCTAAATTCTGAAAGCCATGAATGAAGGTACTCAAAAATAATTCTGTTTTGATAGAAATATGTACCTGATTGTTTCTGGCATACTTCCAAACTTTTTGATCCACAGGATCTGAAAAAGTTTCTTGAGATATCCCGACCTGTTATCTTTCCATCTTGATAGGTCTGACCTCAATTGGATTCTCTGAGAGAGAGTTATGCCAAGTGTAGCAACGTGACCTGTTTATGGGATAATACAGGAGAGTGAACTTGTACGGAGTACCACGTGTCACTGTTTCAACTTCGACCTCTGAAATTTTTTTTTGAGATAGCTCGCCCTGTTATATTTCCATCCTGACAGGTCTGATCTCAATTCGACTCTCTAAGAGAGAGTTATGCCACGTTTCACAATGTTACCTGTTTATGGGATAATACAGGAGAGCGAACTTGTACGGCATTCCACGTGTCTCTGGTTCAACTTCAACCTCTAAATAATTTTTCAAAGATAGTACAGTCTGTGTACTACCTATCACTTTTTACGAAATTTCATTTGGAGCTTCCTAGCCCAATTTATGACCTTTTTCCCAAGGTCACCTGGTTTTAACGCAGATCTGGAAGAGGCAGAAACCCTATATTGTACAGATCATAAATCCCAAAGTACAACGAATTAGAGGTTTTTCTTTGGACAAAAGGTACATGGGGATCTGATATTCGACCTGTAAAAGTTTCAGATCCGAAAACTTCGCCAAAACGGATTTATAGCGAAAGTGCTACGATGACTAGTTTTTGCTATATCAAGCCCTAGCATCGTAAGTGCAACAAGTGTCATACATGCCATATCATGCCTTCTTTCAGGCTAGCTATGATACCATGTTAAATTTTCAGAATTTACTTCAATCTGATTTAGGATCTTAACTGAGAGAACAACATGTACAACAAATCTACATATCATTCATGGAGACAATAATGCAAGCACACAAGAGACACAAAGATTTACTTGAGGAAAACCATAAAGGTGAAAAACCCCAATAACTTCCTCAGAGATAGATAGAGAAATGATACAACCCAAACATGAGAGATAGACATATCCTAGCAGCAGATCCTCCTCCTCCATAAGTGTGCCACTCCTCCTTGAGTGCATGAGTGAGAAGTGAGTGATAAAATAGAGTGCCTCCCGCACTCTATTTATACTTGACTTGACTTTCCTTTTACATAAATCATGTAGGCTCAAAATTAACCACATAACATAATGCTGACTGGGCCGACCCCCAATAGGGTGGTCTAATAACCCTTTGACCCACATGAATTATACAGGGCCAACCCCAACAAGGTGGTCTAATAACCCATCAAGTATAAGTGACGACATTTACAATATAAATGACGACACTTCCGTATAGAGGAATAATACCATCTCTATAGGAATACAATATACATATATGTGAAATACATTCCGAAGTTACATATACATCAACAATATGGTTTCCTGGATTCGAATATTTTGGGATTCTAGGTTGCTTTGCTATGAAATATGATATTTCTCCTATTACATGAATCGTCGGAGGGTCTTTTTGTTTTATACCTGGTCTCTTAATACAGAGCTCCTTTATTACCTTACTATAGATTGCGATATCCTTAATGGCTTGTAATAAAGGGATATTAATGAAAATATTTTTCAATTTGTTAATGATATCATACTCTGGATAAGTTACAGGTTTTTCTAGTACTAGATGCTCCAGATATGGGGGTGACTTTTCTCTTGAAATTACTTCTTTACATGGATGGTTGTGTGCTAAAGATTTAGGAATAACCACATATTCAAGAATGGCATTATTCAAAACTTCACTAGGTATGTCTTCTTCATTCTCTTCTTGAATAACAACTAATGACTTGGGATTATCGTGCAAAACTCTTCCAGACCGTAGTTGAATCTCATGTATTGGAGCGGTCGAAATGGAATATGATGGAAGAGGTAACAACCCAATTTTATTAAGAGCTTGGGTTGGTATATTGTTAGGATTCGGTATCAGTTGTGCAGGCAATATTGTGGGTCTTGGAGGATTCATGTTCTGGAAATGGTGAGGTTGATTTGGGATAGGGGGTAATGAAGGAGGGGTAAATCTTGGAAAAAGTTGTTGAATATTAGGTGGGTAAGGATAGTTAGGAATAGGAGGAGATGGTTGAGCATAAGCTTGTCCTCTCCACCCATGTGGCCACTGTTGATGTTGGTATTCTGAGGAGGGTACTACGGAGGCCAATTTTTCCAACCTGAAGTGTTCCATTGTTGAGGGGGTTGATAAGGATAGTAATAGGGTGGAATTTGTGATGAGTCTTGATACTATGGTTGATCTCTAGGTTTCCAAGGCCTCCTATATTATTCACCAAAGTTTCCACTCTTATACACAGCTTGCAACCCAGGCAATGATGGACAATTATCAGTTGGATGTTCTTCTGTACAAAGGTGACAAACTGAAACATTATTCAATGGACATTCTCGTTGAGTATGTTTAGTTCTACACATAGCACATAAAACACTCATTGCTGCACACTATTCATCTTTCCTCTTTTTAGTTTGTAGTGCATCTAGTTGAGAACCCATGGCTCCTAAGATATCTGTTTTGAAATTTTCCAATAGCTTTCCCAACTCTACCCTTGTAACTCCACTAGGACTGGATGTGTTCCCATTCGGGTTCCTGGCACAAGATTCTCAAAAGTGTCTTCCACCTTTCCCTCTGCTCCTAGATTAATTCCTACATAGCTCACAAATCTGTGCAAAATACTAATGAGAGATATCTCCTGCTGCCATGAGATTAAGGTTCTCTAAGAATTCTTCTGAGATTCACATGAGGAAGAGTGTTCTTACTGCATCTTCCCAAAGATCACTATATTTAGATTTATGTAACACATAGTTAAATCTCTCGAGATAGTCTTCTAGGCTCTCATCTTCTTCTAGGCTCTCATCTTCAAGTTGTTGAATTTTAAAGATACCATTGCAAGAGTCCTTAGTTCTACAGTAATCTTGATATTTCTGTAGAAATGCATTCTTCATGTCTTCCCAAGTTCTAATACTAGATTCTCCTAATCCCATAAACCATTGAAGAGCAGAATATTTTAATGTGGCAGGAAAGAGTTTTAGTTTTTGGCCATCTTGTAGGTAATTATAACTTCTACACAAAATATCAAACTCGAATAAGAATGTATCCAGATACTCACTACTCTTGCCATAGAAGGTTGGTAGTGAGGAGGGAGGGATATTTTTCATAGTTAGATCATGTGCAGTGTCTAAGATAGGGAATCCAAAAGTACCTTCGGTTCTAACTTCTCCTTCTCCTTCATCTTGTAGGACATGATCTTCATTTTCATCCTCCATAAAGATTCGATTGCCAAAGAGAGAAAACCTAGGTGGATTGGTACTTGGTGAATATGGGATGTCCCAACGTTCTATTTCAGGAAGAGTATTCTTCTTTTTAGGAGGAGAATTACCAGCTATGTGGGTATCCAGTTTTAAAGGTCCTAATGTTGTTGTCTCAATCTGTGAAATGACTATGTTCATAGAATTCTCAAAAAGGGCATCTACTTGTGCAGGATCAAAAAAATCCACTAAGTTTGAACCACCTGCTATTGAAAAAGTAGTATCTCTAGGTTCTTGGACTAATGGAGGGTTGGAAGGTTTTGAAGTTTTATCCTTTGGAGTTTCCTCTTGTCTAAGTTCGGTCTCAATATGAGCTTGAGGTTCTTGTGGAATTTCTTTATGGACAGACTGTTCTGATGTCCCTATGGTTTTCCCTAATTGATTTCCAGAAAGGAGTTCCTTTTCTTTCCAAGTGGGACTGTCCCCTTTAAGGGTCTTCTGATACCTTTCTGCTGAGTTAGTAGTTGGGGTGGCACGCCCTCTGTATAGGTTAGTATGAATTATAGTGGGAATTTTAGTTTTAATAAATTTACCTTGCGATTCTCTAGACCTAGTCATGAAAAACAAACTATAACTGAAATAAATTCTAACTGCATCACTACTACTACTGGGTTTTGGGGATGCCTATTATAACAGATGCGCAGGTTCTTACCTCTCGTCTTACCGCTCACCCGCCACCAACATATTTCTAAAATTAAAAAAAAAAAGAGAATTTCAAATCTATCCCTAAGTTTTTAAGAGAATGTCCTATTTATCTATGATTGAATTCTACCTATCGATCTACAACTCCCCGACAATGGCGCCAAAATGTTGAGGTGTGTGAGCTGTCTAAAAGAAAACACCTAAATATTCAATTATCGACCAGGGTTGGTAATCTTAGAGTTGAGGAAAAGCATATGCTGAGGTAGAATAGTACCTAAGTTTCAGCTTGTCAGACCTTAAAAATATTTAATAAAGAAAAGATCGAAAGATCTTTCAAAATTAAAAAAACCAAGTCAAACTTCAGAATAAACAATAAAAGAATTAATTAAACCTAATTAAGCAAATAGATCAGAATAGTATCAAGTCATACTACTCTACTCTATGATTAAATAAGAAAAGAACAAATACTGATTACAAAGCAAACTACTGACTATAAAAATGAAAACTACCTAATCAATTTCAGAGTCTAATTCTAGGAATTTAAAAACAATTGTAAATGAAATTAGAGACCTATCTATGAAATAACTTAATTCAATGATAAATTACATGAGCAGAAAACTATGTTACTTCAAAACAAAACTATAAACTATTTAATGAATTCAATAACTATTCAAGACTACACTAAAGCATGTAATTCTAATTCCATTCTCCTTGATGTTGTATGTCAAGAGTAATAGGAACTGGAGTAAATTTATCGTAATCAATTTCAAATGTAATAGAAAAACAAAATGGAAGTAAATCTAATCTAATCTCTGCGAAAAGATGTAAACTACAAAGAGACCAATTACAATTAACTTTAAACATTATGACCTATCTACTATCCATAAGCAAAATAACATAAAACTAATGAAATCTAGAAGCAAGTAGAAAACTTGATAAAGATATTTATTTATGGATTCAATTTGGAAGCAAGTAGAAAACTTGATAAAGATATTATATAGAAGCAAGTAGAAAACTTGATAAAGATATTTATTTCTGAACCAAAATCTTATTTCATGAACATCTTCATTAGCTAGATGAATGGAAAACTGATCCTATACTTAGCAAAGAAACTATCAAAATTCAGATAATTTGGAGAATGAAATTATTAACTCTAGTTTGAAAAGAGACCTTAAAAACATGTAGTAAACAATGCTACGAATAAGACTGATAAACTTGAAAGAAACAACATATTAGCAAATCAAATATGAAAGACATAATTTAAAAGACAGTTAAGGAAAAACTAAGAATGATAACAAAAATTTAATTAAAACTTTATAGAATGTAAAGCAGGGTCCTAATTATGGTTAAGAATGCTAATTAAGAGTAGGAAAGATTACAATTAAGAAAAACTAAGAAACTGAATTCAAACGAGCATAAAAATAGTGCAGAAAGAATGAAGGTCCGAATGACGATCCGGATGACTATCCAAATGACATTCCGGATGAGGAAAAAAGAATTAAACTAAGGAAAGGGGTAGTTTTGATGATCTTAATCGTCAGCTGGCGAATGCAGATGAACCTACAATGCAAAGAAGTCAATGAGAATACTTGTTGAGAAGCTACAATAATAGGAAGCAACCTATTTTAATTATTATCTAAAGAAGATGAACTATTCCTATTATATGCTAAAGCAAGACTAAGATGAGAGATAGAATTAACCTACAGCTACAGAACATAAGCTAATGGGACTAATTCTAGCTATTAACGGAACTTGAAACAGAAACTAATTAAATTCTATTTATTTGCAGGAAACTAGAAAACAAACCATCTAGTTACAAAAGACTGAAATTAAACTATGAATACTATGCTTTGGTCGACCATGTATTAATTCTGTAAACACGAACTAAGTTAGCAGCACAATACAAATTACAAAGAGGAAAGAAATGACATATATAGAAAACAAAATTAATTGCTTATACAGGAAAATAAACTAGCTAATTGCAGAAAAGGAAATGCAAAAAAACATAAACGAAACCTCCGGTTGATGAGGGGCCCTTCCCAACAATCAAATATGGAAACTAAATCACTTAGTTACTAACATCAGAGCATCAACGAACGTAAAGTTCCATTAACTGGTGAAAATTACACAATATTTATTCAAAAGTAACTACTATCTTCTGTCTATTCTCTCTGCTATCTTCTCCTCTGATGATCATCATTTTGTTCTATACAAAGCATATATTTATAAGTTTACAATGGGAGAGAAGGTTGATATAGTCGACCTCTCTAAAAATAGAGGTCTTTAAGACTATCAAATGACTGCATGGTAATTCATGACAATGCAGAGGGCATCTGCCTGCTTTCACGGTGTCGACCCTGCCTGATGCAAACAGCTGTCTGTTTTTCTTTCAACCATGGGAAGAGTGTATGCTAGAGAGCTGAACGGACGGAGGAGAGGGATGCTGGGGCGTCGATGTGGGAAAATAATTGTGTTGGAAGACCGAGCATGGGTGGACTGGACTTCTCTAGAACATCGGCGTGAGCAGGTATATGTGATATCAGGCTAAACGAATAGGAAAGTAAGAGCGTTGGAGTGTTGACGTGGAAAGGCCATGTGTTGTCGAGCTCGGGAGGCAGGGAGGCGAATCTTCTAGAACCAAAGCTCATCAACCATAACCAACACGTCTCTAATAGAACCCACGTGTCCATTTTTGTCTTTAATGGCCAAACATATGCCAACCGTTGATTCTGTGGGCTGAACACAAGGCTGAATGACAGGCTGGATACAACTGAACTTTAGCAACATAAACATACAGTCTGAATGGAATATCGCTTAAAAACAGAAGCCTATAGATCAAAACTAAATGCCACGCATGTCTAGAAATGTCACTTTAAACATTAATAAATCACAATATAGCGAGATTTGACCAAAACTCATATGATAAATGAATATATGCATACATGGTCTATTTGATGGTCTGAATGGTGGAAAGAATAACTTATTATAGCAAAAATAATGAGATAAACACCATTCAAAGTAGATTTGATGATAAAAAATGGTGACAAAATGGAGAGCCTAGATCGGTGGAATGGTTAAATCCATCCCAGGATGGCCCTGTAGCAGATGTTGATCCAGCCACAGCCTATTGGAAATCATCTCTAGGCCACCCAGTGTCTCATTTTTCCGTTGCATCCACACCCATTTGGCCTACTCCTGAAGAACTCTTCGGACCCCTTCGTGATCGCTTGTAGCGATTACGTGTCAGGGGTGATGAAATTCGAAGACAAAGTATTTCACAAAGGGTAGAAGAACCGATGTTACCTCCTTATCAACCACTCCTAGGTTGTCATTTATCTTTTGACTCACCGGAATCATCCACACAACACGTGACCACTTTTGAATCTAGTTAACCATCACTTCCCGCACATACACCTCCTAGACAGGAGACCAGTTCTATACCTCCAACGACCCAACCTATTGAAGGACAACAGTCCAACAATCCTGTTACTACCATGGTTACGTTACATGTTCCTCCCCCACCCCAAAACACGTGGGAAGGATACTCTCTACCCCCTACCTTCCTTACCGGTAATGTTAATCCTACTGTAGAACATCAACAACCCGTGTTGGGTCAACCCTTGATTAGTGGTCAGCAAGTTGTTGCTGGGGGGAAACCCCTATCTCTTAACCATAATATTGGAGGAGGAGTTCCCATTGGACCTTTCATTGGAAATTCCTTACCTGCTGGACCTTCCACTACGGGATTATCCCATGTTGGGGGACCATCCAATGTAATTCAACCACCATGGAGTCAAGCATATCCAGCTTATCTTAACCCTGTGTCAGGACAACTCAATCCCATAAATGAGCTCTACGGGATCCCTTATCCCATAAATGCATACAATCTATGGGGGAAGCAAATTTTTTTACAACATGGAACCCCACCTACGGTCCCTCAAGTCCCACCACCCCCATTTGGTCCACCCCCACCTCCCATTGGAGGTGGCGGGCCCACACACAACTCCGACGAAGGCGGACCTCTACCTTCTGGGTGACGACCACCTCATTCCATCTATCATGGCCCACCTCGCCTGGCACTGGAGGTGGAGGCCCTCCCCCTTCAGGTAGAGGTGAAGGACCACCCCCCGCCTCTCGACGGTGGAAGACCTCCACCTTATGGTGGAGGCCCATCCCATCCTGGTGGTTGTGGTGGAGGACCATCCCATCCTGGTGGTGGTGGTGGATGACCACCATACTATGGCGGAGGCGGCAAAGGAGGATCTTACCCTTCTGGTGGTGGCGCTGGTGCACCACCCCCTCCTGGTGGAGGTGGTGGAGGTTCACCCTATCCCGGTGGCAACAACGGACCACCACCTCCTCCCGACGGAGGCGGTGGAGGTCCATCCTATCCCGATGGTAGTGGCGAACCCCCACCATTTGGAGGCAACCCACCCTCTCCCGAAGGTGGAGGTGGGCCCCCACCTTATGGTAACGGGCCACCTTATTATGGTAACGGACCACCCTTTTATGGTGGCGGACCTACATATGGTCCGGGCGGAACACCCCCTTACATTTAGTTCCCTCCGAGACACCCTATAATTAGTAGATTCAAGGTCCTACCGGTCCATACATGCCTTATCAGTACTATCAGTACCCCTAGCTGAACCAATAACTGCCATTTTTGGCTACTTTAGACTTACACGACTTGTCTCGTCTGATGAATGATCCCATTTTCCACGGGAATAACTGGCCACCCTTTCCGGTTAAGTTACCATCAGATATCCCCAAATTTGATGGCAATCCTGGTGAGCATCCCAAAAGCCATGTGATGACATACCATCTATGGTGTTCATTCAACTCCTTGATGGATGACTTGATCCATCTTAGGTTATTTCAATGGACTCTCATCGGTCCAACTGCCAAGTGGTACATTGAGCTACAACCCAATTCTTTTCCCGACTTCCGATCTTTTGCTATGTCATTCTTGACCCACTTCTAGTTGCTTATTCCCTATGAGACTAGTACGGACTTATTGACCTCCCTTCGCTAGAACACTGCCACTCATATTTTCGATCATATTCATGAATGGCGGTGAAGACGACGACTTATTAAGGCTCATAATCCAGACCAACTCTTAGCTGACTGGTTCACGAAGTCACTTTTACACGTCGTAGCTCGAGACATAGTTATGGGAGGAGCTGTCACTGAGGAATAGGCTATTTCCCGTGCCCATTACTTAGACTTCGTCTATGCTCAATCTGGCACATTGTATGAAATTGTTCCTGACGCACCTCGCCCTACGTACGATCCCGCGAAACCATCCAAGGGACCACAAGCTGATGGCATCATTGGTTCCCTTGCCTCCCATCCTTCTATTCAAACTGGTGGCTCCTCAAACCTCTAAGGTTCTTCTCCATCACCACCACGGGATCGCAATAGCACTACCAAGTCCACCGCTCCTGCTTCCACTAAAGAAGTGAATTCCATGCAATTAGCTTCATCTCAGAAGACCGGTGGTGTTAACACCCCAAAAGTGCTCACTAGCTCATTTCCCTATTCACATGACCCATTTGTCCACTTTTTCCACCATTTGAACCTCTAAAACCTTCAAAAAATCACCAAAAAGACCAAAACCCATCTTTTTCCCCTCAAAATATGTAATTTTCCTCAAAAAAATACAAAAAAACCCTAAAAAAAGGGTCCAAAATTCCCAAAATCAATTAAAAGGGAATAAAAATATAAAATATCTTCAAAAAAGGAAAAAAGAGGGAAAAAGAGGAAAAAGAAACCTAAACCATTTTAGTCATAACCATTGGTATCCTTAAACCACAATGGTATTCCCCATCACCAAAAAACTATAAAAAGGTGATAGGGGCTCCTCACTATTCATTCCATATTCATCCTATCCTTAAGCTGCCAAATTCACTCTTGAGAGCCCTAGCCTCACTTTTGAGTTTGAAGATCCACATTAGAGCATTGGAGAAGAAGAGACCATTGGAACATTGGAGCATCTCAACCTTGCAGTTGCCCCAACTCAACCATCCTCACCATTGAAGTAAAATGATTTATGTAAATCTATTTTTTCCATTAATAAAGAATTTATTTTACATAGAGATCTGATTTCTTTACCATTTACTTTCAAGTTTTTACATGCACATGCTAGATCTACTTTTTATATTCAGTTATTGTATTGCATATCTTAGATCAGAATTTGTTTTTATCTTAGTTTTTTATTATTTTGATTGAGACTGCTACTACAAGTTAGTAGGTGCTCTTTAGCACATGCTTGGGTGAAAACCCAAGCAACAATTTTTGGCGACTCCACTTCATTTCATATTTTTTGAATCTTTGATTTAGATCTATATTTTAGTTGTTTTTTCCCTTTAATGTTGTAGATCTGCCATACTAGTAAGCCCCTTTCCTGTTGTCCTAGCCATTGGTCTTTTCTGCAGCCCAAAATTTCAATTTTTGGGTTCATTTTTCGGCGACGTTTTCTGTCCGGCACATCGCAGCTTCCGACACCCACAACCACGATCCACATCGCAACTTTTAGCCTGTTTTCCATGATTCACGTCGTGGATTTCTACCCATTTGCCGCAATCTCCATCACAGGTTTCAGAATTATAACCGCGAACTGCATCGCGCTTTTTCCCCATATCGCTGCGACTCACATCACCGATTTAGCCCGAAAACCGCGATCCAGATTGTGACGTTCGCCACAAACAGCTGCGATTTCGTCCTGTACTGTCCGATTCGCTTTTTTGAGTTTTTCTCATTTTTTCCCATTTTTTCCAGCCATCTCCCCTGCATGTTTGGACAACCTACTGTTTTATTTTTTGTAGCATTAAAAACTCATATTTCTTTTCTGTTATGTGCTTTGCTACATCATTTTTAAAAAAATTCAGTTTAGTGAAAGAAAAAAGAGTGAAGCATTTTCCAGTTAGAAATTTCATATTTTGCAAGTTAAAAATCAGAATTTTAATTTGTTTCATATTTCGCCCAAGCGAGGCATTCGAGATTTAATCATTTTTTATGATATTTGCTTTACCTTAATTTTTTTTTTCAGGAACCCATATTTTCTGAAAAAAGATTATTAAAGCATTTACATTTAAATCATTTTTTATTTTCGCAATTTGAAATCATTATTTCTGAATTTTTCGCCCAAGCGAGGCATCTTTGTTTTAATACACAACCACACCATCACACAATCTATCACAATAAATCAAAGTGATCCTTAAAATATATCTAACTCAACCAACATTCTAACCCCACTTGGGGAACACCAAAAGAATATTGTAGTTAGTTAAGATTGAGCACTCACTTTCATTTTGAGACATAGTGGTTGACATTTAGGGTACCAAAATCCCCTAGTATTTATTGGCATGGTTTCAAACCAATTTGTCGGAAAGGCCTCTCCCTTAGGAGGGTCGAAGTAGCCAGACTTCTTTCGGAGGCCTGAGTGGACTACCACAATCTATTCAGTCACTGAAGGACACCTACTCGTTGTTCTCATTGTACCACCGTTGTGGGAGTACAACGGTGATAGAACAAGAGCTACAGATTCACCTTTCTAGACGTGTCATGAACAAGGTATCTTAGTGGCCTATATTCTAGGATTGTCTACCCAGTGTCCCTCCTGGTAGGGGGATATCTAGCCTTTGGTTCTACAATTCATATTGTCTGACTTGGATTTCATCACCTTGCAGAGGATACGTCTTATTGAATCATAATACTTTTAGTTAGGTGGTTGCATTCTCTATTACCTCCGCTTGGTCAGTGAGTCCACCATTTTTTATTTTTAGGAGCCGTTTGCATGTTGGTATTTTGACCACATTTTTTTATTACTCCACTTACTATAGAACAACTGTTGTAGTAAGTGTTTTGAGTTTGGTTGTTGGCTTGAATGCCATTGTTTTTTACGCTCCCCTCTTGCACACATGGTTGCATTAGGGTTTTCGAGCTTTCCACTCACCACCACCCATTAGTTTTAATAGATGACTATCACCATTGAGTCCCCGAGATGTTCTCCACGTTTCCAGGGTGAACTACCACAGTATGGGTCACTTGACACCACTCATCATAGACGAAGAGCATTGTCACTTGACTCCACATGTCATCGACATAGAGCCCCATCATCTAATTTTGATGCACCTAATTTCACATATGACTCTGAGGAAGAATCCGAAAATCCCATTTACACCGCACCCACTAGCCCCATGGCTAGTACGACTTTTGACCCCTTTTTCGCAGGGACTATTTGTGGAAAATCAACCACCCCCTCCACCACAATGGCAACCACGGTAGCCACAACTACCACACCTCCCTTAGGTATGTCCAACATGGGACCCACACCTACCTTAGGTATGCCCAACATGGGACCCACACCTATCTTAGGTGTGCCCAATATGGGACCTACACCTATCATCATCGCCACTACTCAGATCCCATTAATTACTGGAACCATTCCAAACCCATCTATAACTCATGTTGCACTTCGGGGTGCCTCCTCTCACACATATTTAGGTGGAGGGAGCATCCCTTTTAGAGCTATATCCCCTTTGGGGGCAGTGGCTCGATCCATAATGCTACCACCAACACTTATGCCCCAGCAACCATGTCACACCCCTCTTCCAGTCTGCCATTTATGGCTAGTCTTAACCTACCAGACCTGGTAAGGTTAACAAATGACCCCATCAGACATGACCCTACTTGGCCCCCCATGCCCACAAAACTCCCGTCAGACATCCCAAAGTTTGAAGGGAAGGCTGGAGAAGACCCACAAAATCATATTATGTCTTTTCACTTATGGTGTTCCTCAAACTCCATAGTTGATGATTCTATTCGACTCCGATGTTTACAAAGAACTTTCACTGGCTCGGTAGCCAAATGGTATATTGAGTAGCCCCATGGGACACACCCTACATTTACATCCCTTGCCTCAACTTTTCTACAGTTCTTTCAACTACCAATCCTCTATGATGCAGGAGTAGAAATCCTACTGTCTTGTAGATAGAATACAACCACCCATATCACAGATCATATCCATGAGTGGCGTAAGCACTGTAGTCTATGCAAGATCAAGATAGACGACCGTATCTTCCTGGATTGGTTCTTGAAATACCTCCTTCCACTCATAGCCAAGAATGTAGCTTCTGAGCGACCCTAGTCGGAAGAAGAAGCCATTTTAAAATCCCAGCAGTTCGACTTCATCTATGCCTAGTCTGGCTATTTATCCACAATCTTATCCGATGCCCCGCGCGGTGACCCATCCTAGAGGGACTCCTTGGGGGCATCCCATGTTACTGATGGTATCATTGGCTAGGTTACAGCACAAAACAAACCCTTCACCATGATGAGTACCAACAACATCCTAGACCTTTCTAGGGCTACATCTCATTCTGGAGCTACAACTTCGTATGCTCCAATGACACACACCCACCACACTCATGGACCCTCATGTCCACCACAGTGTTGTGGGAAAGTACCCTCAGCTTATGCACCACCTACATACTATAGCCAGCAGGCCAATCATACCCATGTTCACCCACAAGCCGAATCGGCTTATTACCCTCAACAGGAAGCAACTTCTACTCCAACACTTCCAATAGCTCAAGGTTACCAACAACCGCAACAAGCATTGGGTCCACCCTCGAACCCTCCCGCTTACTACCCACCGCAGCCTTCTCAAGCACCTGGACGACCCCAAAATCCTCCTACTTCCCAAGGGCAAGTATATGCGCAACAAAACCAACCCCAAAACCAGAGCAACCAGTGTAATCAAGGAGGTCAACAGAATCGTGGAAGAGGACACAACTGCAGAAATAACCAACAACAAAACCAAGGCGGGTAGCCACCTAATCCTCCCAATAACAATAACGTTGCTCCTGCCAATCAAAAACCTGATTGTCAACCGAAACAGGGAAAAAACACCAAATTACGAACAAACCACCCATGTTCCTTTTTTTCGATATACGACCACTACACACATAATTTCCCCCATTTGGAGAAAGCACGTCAACTTTGGGCCGATGATACACAACGTCAAGGACACGCTGCACAACCAACGCCACCTCCTCAGTCGGAAACCATGATATTGAAAAATACTTTACCCAACCCAGGAGTAGTAAATACCCATCCCATGGATCCCCCACAAGGATCCACTGCACCACAGCAGCAAATCACCTATGCTGCAACTGATTACCAGCATACAAATTCAGGCACTCGCCATTTGCTAATGATGTCATCAAATGATATCAACCTCCAAACACGCCGAAACCAATACGGCTCAGCTCCTAAAACAACGTCTACTTATCCATCCACAAACACCCTCCCAACTGATCAGCCATTACGCATACCCAATATGCCAATGGACGGGGGTCCTAAAGCCCCTCACTTCCCCCTTAGACAAATCAACAACAACCCTAACGCTCATGCAACATCAAATTATAACATTGTGGAAGACTTAGCCCAGTCCCTAGCTGCTATGTCCGCCCTAGAAGTCCTGAAAAATTGTCCTACATAGAGGAAATTATTGTTATCTACCATTGGTGCCATAGACCCCAACAACTCACGTATGATGGCATTCGACTTAGACCAACCCAAACCACGTTTTCCTTCGACATTAGCTTTTCGGGTTTCTGTATCCATTCGAAACCTTGTCATTCATTGATGCATCATCGATGACGGCACCTCCACCTGCGTAATGTAAACATTTGTTCGGTAGAAACTTGGATCCCCCACACTGCATCCATCAACTACCACATTACAAGCTTATGATGGTCGTTCAGCTCAACCGTAGGGCCTTTTAGCTAACTCACCTATGCAATTAGGTGGCAAAACGGTTCTCATAGACATAGAGGTCATCAACACCTAGCTCGATTACAACCTCCTATTAGGACGAAGTTACATGTATGCCATGAAGGCTGTCGCTTCATCCGTCTTTCGCCTCATGATGTTTCCCCATGAAGGACGTGTAGTCAAAATCGATCAAATAACATACTACGATCCTAATGCTCATGCTGCACCTAGAAATGTTCTACGCATGATTGAAGAACCCATCTAGAGTGCACCTACATCGTTCATCTCCTTAGTTGGACCAAGGATATATTTAGATACTCCCATGACTTCCACTTTTGAATCTATCCCACCCCCTTTGTGGATAACTGAAATCTCTTATTTGTGCACCCTTTCGCACAACACACAGCCACCTACTCAACAACCCCCATTACTACCACAACCACCCGCAGTGCCTAGTCATATCGGAGTCACACCGGTACACACTATCCCATTCTTAGTTCCTCCTTCAGGAGTCATCGGCACGCCAGTAATGGCTATGCTAAATCTCCCAGGTGTAACGTTAGGACTACCTATGTGGTACCTACCTTCCCCAACCCCTCCCCCAACACCGAATGTCATTTTACAATTGGTGCAACCCATCAATACTTCAAACCGTCCACCACCTGGTGTAGCAAACATACAAAACCGACCACCTCCAACTGGGACCAGTACATTAACATCTAGTAATGCTCCCCCTCAACCCAACCACAATGGGGGAAGAGGCCCATAAACCTACACCACTAGACCCACAACCCGCATCGCCCCACCAACTCCCAAGTTGGCAAAAAATCCCCCAACAATCTATGCTCCCCCCAGGTGCTCTTTGTGCAATGATATAGGCCATGCTACCCATCAATGTCCACAATTACCGGCACTTCAAGAACACATGAAAATGTTGGATCATGACACTAACATTCCAGTTGTCAAACTAGAACTACCCCCTCAGCCTCGCGATAAATCACTGCGTACAAACCACCCTTGTGCGATATGTGGCATTTATGGCCATTACTCACATCACTGCCCTGATCTCCCAGATTATAGAGCAGCTCTATATGAATTGAATAACGTCGACTTAGAGATATCCCCTCCCATAATCGAGGAAATATACCCCCCAAAGTCTTCCTCTTCGGAAGAATTCAATACCATTTATATGATTTCATCCACCTACGCACCTCAACCAATTGTTTTGATGACACACTACTTCCATAGCGACGAGGAAATCCTAGAAACACTTACTCAAACTAACTACCCCTGGGATGATCTCCACCATCGGTCATACTTCATCCCTGAGGCATCTACCTCCACCACGGCAAACCAACTGTCTATCGAATCCAAATATTTTTTACCAACCAAGATCGATTGGCTCAAAGATCCAATCCCAGCTCCCGATGCCTTTGAAGAAGGCAATATGGCCAACATTTCTCCTATCATAAAAATTGACATCTCCACCACACTTGGAAAACTTGAACATATCTCTTTAGGCGCATCATGCACTGAAGAGGAAGTCCAAGCCTATAAGAAACTCTTCCAAGAATTTCAAGATGTATTTGCATGGTCGTACACCGAGATGTCGGGTCTTGATCCTACTATTATAGCAGACCATATTGACACTTGGCCCAATGTACCACATGTCCACCAAAAGCAGTGACCCATCCATCCATCCAAGCTTCCTACCATCAAATCGGAAATTGTAAAACTTCAAACAGCAGGGTTCATTTACCCCATAGCCTACACTACCTGGTTTTCTAACCCAATACTAGTTAACAAAAATCAAGGCACCATCCGTGTCTACACTAACTTCTGCGACCTCAACCTCGCTTGCCCCAAAGATAACTTTCTAACCCCATTTATCTACCAACTCATCGATGCATGCGTGGGACATGAGATACTATCTTTCATGGATAGTTTCTCCGGGTATAACCAAATTCACATTCGTAAGGAAGACCAGTAAAAAACTGCCTTCACAATCCCACGGGGCACTTTTTCTTACCAGGTTATGCCATTTGGCCTTAAAAATGCTGGAGCCACTTTTCAGCAAGCCATGACATATTGTTTCCATGACTTGGTCAACATTATCCTTGTCTACCTAGATGACCTCACGTCTCGATCGAAAAAATGATCTAATCATCTTAATGACCTACGGCAAGTCTTCATATGTTGTCACAAATACCAAATCCGCTTGAACCCCCTCAAGTGTGTATTTTGCATTTCAGCAGGCCGTTTGTTAATTTTCATTATCTCACAGAAAGGTATCACAGTTGATTCATTAAAGGTGCAAGCCATCTTAGACCTCCCATCACCTCATACGCTTCGGCATTTATAAAGCCTTTAGGGCAAATCAAATTTCCTTCGTCATTTTCTACCTGATTACGCCACAATGGTCCATGGTTTCCTTCATTTTCTTCGTACCCAAATCCCTTTCATGTGGGACGAGCAAGCGCAAAAAGCCTTCGATGACTTGAAGAAAGCTTTCAGCAATGCCCCCTTGATCTCCCCTCCGAATTTCTCTAAATATTTCATTCTTTACATTTTGGCATTCGACTATGTCGTTTCAGGAGTCCTCGTTCCAGAAGATACTACTCGTCAAGAGCACGTCATCTATTATGTGAGCCAAACCTTATCTAGCCCACCGCTGCAATACCCACACGAAGAGAAACTAGCCCTCGCCGTCATCTTTTCAGTACAGAAATTGCGACACTACATCCTTCTCAGCCATACTATGGTTGTCGCAAATTCCAACCCAATGGTCTATCTCTTGAATCGCCACCTTCTATAAGGTCGTGTTTCCAAATGGGTGATTATCCTACAAGAATATGACCTAACTTTTAAAACCTCGAAGAGCACCAAATCCTTAGAACTTGCTCAACTTATTACAGATCTACCATCCTCATCATCATCACCAGATGTCAATACTGATCTAACTAACAACCATTTATTCATCATCTCGTCAGACGACCCTTGGTACGACGACATTTTGGTTTCCCTCCGTACATAGGAGTTTTGACCTGATGTCGATCGCGATGGACACTAACGCATCCACCACCATGCTTCCTGTTATCTCCTCTTAGGTGATTTCCTCTATCGACGCATTGTCGACACAATCCTACGACGTTGCCTCTCTCGAGAAGAAGCATAACAAGTCCTTAATGACCGTCATAGTGGTGCCTACGACGACCATTTCTATGGACTGGACACTGCCCAAAAGGTAATCCACGCAAGTTATTTTTAGCCCTCACTATTTACTAATTGCATCACAACACTCAAACATTGCCAAAATTGCCAGTTTTTTGCCCCCAAAGCAAGAACCCCCCCCGCCCCCCTTCATCCAGTCGTCACCATTGGACCATTTTGCAAATGGGCCATCGACATCATGGAGTGTAATCCTGCATCAGCTAGCGACCATAAATACATCATTGTGGTCATTGATTACTTTACCAAATGGGTAGAAGCCATGCCTACATTCAATTGCAAGGTTGACATTGCAGCCCGCTTCTTCCTCAATCATGTTATCACTAGTTTTGGAGTACCAAAGCAACTCGTCTCAGACCACGGTTCTCACTTTGAGGACTCTGTTTGGTGAAAATTGTCAACCCTCCTTATGTTTGAAAACCATTTCTCTTCCGCCTACTACCCCTCCAAGGAAACGGCCAAGTCGAAGCTATTAACAAAATATTGAAGACCATCCTCTAAAGCACTGTCGATAGACATAAGTCTGATTGGCATCACATGCTTTTTCCCGCACTGTGGGCTTACTGCACATCCACTAAAACCGCCACCGGTTTCACACCTTTCCATTTAGTTCACATAGTGGAATTTGTCCTCCCCATTGAGTGTCAGATCCCGACATTTCATATCGCTATCAAAGTCCTCCCAGATACTTCACCAATTGAACAAAGCCTACTTCTTTTGGAACAAACCGATGAAGATCGTCGTGCATCCCTCCAAACAATTGAAGCCGCACAGAACCGATCGAAATTCGATTATGATAAACATGCTCACCCACGAGCATTCAGTGAAGGGGAACTTGTCCTTGTTTACGATGAAGCCCATGACAAAAAGGGAAAAGGAAAATTTGAATCTATGTGGAAAGGCCCATACATTATAGACACTTGCCTTGGACATGGGGCAAACATTCTGACTAACTCATTAGGTAACCCCATGTACAACCCTCGTAACGGGTTGTACCTCAAAATATTTTATCCATAAAATATTTTGGACACCAACGCCCATGTTGTATAGTATTAGTTTATTTTTTCCTTAAACTTTCAAACACCTTACATTTTGATTTTTTCCTGGATGACCACAGATGGATGTTGTTCCACTTTACTATGTTGGCTTCGCTGACGGTGCAAGTTGCTGGTCTCCAAATCTCGCCTCCGCAAATTGGGTAATCTATTCCCCTTCACACGAGTTGATCTACCTTGACAGAGTGTGCATAGGTGCTGCTTCCAATAACTAGGCTGAGTACGACGCTGTGATCGGTCTCCTAGCCCCTACCCTCCAGATAGGCATAAGTCACCTTGATGTTTTCCTGAACTCACAGCTTCTTGTTTCCCATCTTAACAATTGTTACCAGGTATGCGATCCCTATCTCTTTAGAAAATACCTACGCACTAAACAAATGATTAGACACTTTGAATCCATTTCATTCACTCATGTCCCAAGAAATCTCAACAATGTGGCAGACCAAATGACCAACAACATTCTAGATTGGCACGTCAACCAAACCATGTAGGACATCAAACATGCATAATAACATAGGTATAAAAACATATAAACACAAAAAAAACCATCATATTATTGCATCCACGTGCATAGGAGATGCCTCCACGGGCATACACAAGTAAAAATAGTGCATCCACGTGAAGAAAACATGCCTCCACGGGCATACAGAAACACAAAATTGCATCCACATGCAGCAAAACATAAAAACAATGACAAGATGTGCATCCATGTGCATACACGACTATACCAAAATGCATACATGTGTGTAAACATATATATATATAATCATATAGTCACAATGTCAAGAGTGCCCTCAGCACCCGCATGTACAAAAATACATCTGCCGTACATCGAAATATCCACAAAATGTCCCCATATGCTCATCAGCATTTGGGGTAGTACAAGACAACCTAATCCTCATCATCTTAATCGGCCGCCTCCTCTGGCTCCTCCCCCTCCGAATCAGACTGTTCCCAAGCTCTCCTCTCCGCTACCAACATAGCTACCCTCCATAGAATCGATCTCCACTCACGCAGAGCATCGTAACAATGGTCTAACACACACTAATCCATCTCTCTCCAACCATCATCTGGTACACCATCCAACAGTGCCTCAAAGGTCTCACGTACATCCGTTATATCATCATCTCGACGACATACAACTCCTCGTGCACGAGGTGGGGGTGCCACTACAGGTGGAGGTACCACCACCACCACACATCCCCTACGACCCTAATGATCTAGTGGAGGCAACGGACCCACATCTGCAATAACCAACACTAGGATACATCAACATCATGAAAACACCTCATAACACATACATACATAATATGATAGAAAAACAAAAACAAAGACGTACCATCTGTCCCGCAGGCCTGTCCTTGAGCTTGAGGAATCTCGATGTCTCCCTGAAAATCCATATCCCGGTACGGATAATCCTCGAACATGACCGGCATCTACTCCCACTACTTGTACATCTCGGTCATGAAGAACTATCGAACTGCACCCCCACCACCCCAAGGCATCATCTCTCCCCACCGCATCATCCACGGCTCGCTCCTCAAACCATCCCAAATGAGCACACGGGGCCATAATGTAGGAACTCTCTCAAAAAAGAAGCAACACAGAAAAGAGGGGTAGCTAAACTCTCCTCCTTGTAACCTCACCTTGCTCAGCTCTCGCTGAACACAAGCAAGGAACATCTGACCCCATGCAAAATAGGTCCCAGTCATAACGCGCTGCACTATCAACATCTGCTCCAAGTACCCGAAGCACGCAAGCTGCAACTACTTGCATCGATGGATCCCGTAAATCACGAATGAATAATGCACTAGCATGTACAGTAGAACCCGGATGGGAAAACCTCTCTAGGAGATCATCTATATCCATACCTGCTAGTATGCTCGGCAAGAGGATCCCCTACCTCACCCAAATGGGGAAGTCCAGTAAGAAAATAAGCATCAGTCAAGGTGAGGTCCAGTCTCTCACCTTCAACCATAAATGCCCGCATCCCTGGGTCCCTAAAATCAATCAACTTGTTCAACAAAAAGTTTGTTGAACGCATGAGAGGAATCGGAGCAAACTTCAGCAGTCCGCCCAAAGCCAAAGCCGCCTGTGCATTGTGGTTCCCCTAGATAATCTCCATCAGTTCCTCTGGAATCTCTCTCTCCCTCTACGATGCTCTCAGCTACCTAAGCATCCTGCCAAGTCCACAAGGAATTTTTTAGAAAAATTCCATAAAAATTCACCCAAGCCAACGATCTAGATCACGGTTTTTGGTCCCATAGCCGCTATCCAGATCGCGGCTCTGAAGCCCACATCCGCGATCCAGATCACGGTTGTGAATGCCCATAGCCGCGATGCACATCATGGTTATGAATGCCCATAGCCACGATGCACATTGCAGCTTTGAATGCCCACAACTGCGATGCACATCATGGTTGTAAGGCCCACAACCACGATCCAGATCGTGGCTATGAATCCCACAGCCGCGATGTGGATCGCGTAAAAAGGCTCAGAAGCAGCGATATTCCATGTTGGCAAGCCAACGTGGTGTATACGCCACTCTCAATACCTATTTTCCCCCCGAAAGTAAATAAAATTAAAGTCTAAGGCCAATAGGCTTACCTGGAAATTACGGAATCAAATTCTGACGGTCATTCTCCCGCAAATGAAGAAAGTGCTCTGACCAAATCAAATCTCCTGTCAAACTCAACCATAAAAATGACACATGTCACTATGGGTCCACTCATTATTTATAGACATTTGACTAATTTTCAATCAGCCATTCTAGAGTCATATGACATTCGTTTTCCAAACCGTTGATACCATTGGATTCAACGCAGTGAGAAATTCACGGTGGTCTAGTCAGTTTCCCAATTCCACCAGTCCCATTTTCGATCATTTTTTCACACACACTCGTCGCCTCAGTTTGCATGTCGCATTGGCCATTGTCCATTTTTGACGAGTTTTATGTCACCAAATTCAATTTTTCGTGCTCGTGATGACGCTTGAGATAATTTCTCTCTCTCACCAGAAACCTTTTCGACATTGTGTGCTCACACCTTGCTACACCAATTTGTATGCCACATCGGTGGCTATCGGATTTTATGAAATTTATGCATCACAACTTATACATGAGCCCTTAGCTACATCCATACTGCAGTTATGGTGTTGGTTTGCTATCATTCATAAACCTGCAAGGAAGCCCCATCAGTGTCCCCCCCCCACCACTATGCTTAATCCCCATACTCATCCCTTGATTGAACACTTCCTCCTTGCCTCACCATTACTTTTGTTCGGTATAATTTTACCCCTTTTTGGGCCGATCAATTCCTTTACGAAAAAGGCACTTAGGGAGTTTCTGTTAAGCTCTTTTCTGACTTCTAAAATAATGAAAATATTGCCAAACAATATTGCTTCCTTTCATGCTCGTTAAAAGTATTTGAAAGGGAGTCTACCTGGTATAAGTTTACCACTTTTCCAAACCTTGTAGACTAATTACGAAAAAGGAATACTCTAGTCACATCGGCGAGAAGAGTTCTTCACTGCATCCTTTTATGTTTTTTTAGGCCTTGAAGACTAATAGATGAAAAAGAACCCCCTTGGAGTCTACTTATTGCTTCCATACTCTCTAAAAATAAAAGCAACCACAAGCATGAACTGTCCTGGGCTTGTAAATTCCACACGACAGTACCACCATTGAGCACACTTCTATCCCTTCTCTGAGCTCCTTAAACCATGAAGAAGGCCCCAACGGTGGCTCTCGGAACCAAAACAAAACATATATAATCACACTACTATGGCAGCTTCCCCAATTTGGTCTCCTTCGTTGAGAGTATTCTGCAATATGCCACCTTGAGAATCTCCCGATACCATACATCAGTTTGTCCTCCTGAGTTTCTCCCATTGCAGTACATACCCCTGATCCCTTAAGCTATGATCCCATACCCAAAGTCAGTTTCATATGCTTCCAGTTCAACCACGTAATCATGCTCTGAACAAAGGAAGTTTGAGTCCACCCACTTCATGACCCCAGATATTCCCCATCCCCATAGTATGTTAATCCTACCATCGGTACTATCACACTTCGGTTCTACACCTCGCGCTACTATCAAGGAAACATCATTGCCTTGGTAGTTTCTGGTCTCCCTTTGTCGACGCCAACAAAATCTATTCAAGAGGATAGACCCAGAGGTCCCTGTGCCTTGGACTCATCACCATTAGTGGTGAGTGCCTATGAATTATTTCGAAAGGAGTCCTTAGTGCCTCTCCAAATCATTGTTTCTCACATGCTCGACGTCAACACTTTGGTCACATCGTTGAGATTTGTACAGGGTATTGGTCATTTCAGTTATTAGTTGAAGACCCCAAATGTCACCTGACTCTAGCATATTTGCGAGTCTACTTGAGGAAACAACTAGTTACATGTTCCTATGGATATCCGAGTTGCGCTTGGAGACAGTATTCATAAGTACCACAGTTTTTTACTCCCTCAAGTATACAGTTCCCTATACTCCTCAGAAGTTGACTCACAGTTATTGAGTCCCTACAGATGTTGTATAAGAATCTGCAAGAGATCTAGAAGCTGTAGGAATTCACAATCAAACTCACAAATATGTTGCAAGAAGAAGAGAAGGAGACACTCAATTATCGCTCATAAACACAGTAGAATAGAACAATATCTCAATATTATACAATGAATAAGAATGTAAGTGAATGAATACAATAGCCATGAAGATGGCATCATATAGGATTCGAATAGGCCAAGTAGGGCATTTGAATTCCTAACTCAGAGTGTGGCTTGGATGATAGTGGAGTCATCATCCAGTCAATGTATCAGTCATCAATGGTAACAGTCAGTCAAGTGTGGTTTAACTGAGTCTAATTGAGTGAGGTAGGCACTAACTGAATGAAGGAGGCTCAGTGGAGGGTGCATGAGGAGCTAACTGGAGTCAGAATGGGTAGACTAGTCTCACTAGAGGTCCATTGGAGTGAAACAGTCACTGGGGGAGTCAATCTAGCCTTAAATCAAGGAAGAACTGAGTGATAACTGACTAGTAGGTGATAAAGGTGCCTAACTGGCTGTGGTAGGTGAGAAAGGTGCACTTGCCATGCAAAAGACTAGAGAAGGGCACCTTTGGTGGGTGGAAGGCCCCCTGGGGGCTGTAGATAGGCTGTGGAGAGCTAGAACCAAGCTCTAGGAGCTGGGAGGTCCACCATGATGATGCCGGTAGGCATGCAGAATGCATGCATGCATGAAAAACTGAAAAATGATGGGGAGAGTATTCCAACACCCCCCGTACAATTAATCTAAAATAAAATATGTGAGGAAAGAGGGAAAACCCAGTGGGAATAAATCCCTCCCTCAAAATAGACTGAAGGTGCTAAAGTAGCATATCATGACTTACCCCCGAAGGAGGCAAGTGTCCTTCTTTTCCGAAGAAGGATCGATCGATATGCAATGGATGAGTAATGTGAGAAAGATGAAACCTTCCTTGCTGAAAATATGATCTGGTTCTTCTATGATCATGTGGATCACCAACTAAATCACTGGCAAATCGGAGTGTAGAGGATTCCCATCGAGGAAGAGGAGGAATATCAAGTGAGAGCTCTTCAGGTTCTTGTAGATCTATATCTCCCATTCGCTCGTCTTCATCATTAGTTGTGAAACCTTCAAGTTCTTGTGGATCTAGATCTAGCATTCTATCATCATCATCCCTAGTTGCTAGAAATTCAGGTTCTTGTGGATCTGGGTCTAGCATTCCCTCTTCAGATTCTGAATCTAGAATATCAAGTGAAACTGACTTATGCTCACCATGTGCAAACTCTGAAACTGAATACTCATGAGCAAGTAAAACTGACTCATGCTCATCATCTCTTGAAGAAGGAATATAATCAAAACTGCTGATGTCATGAAACTGCTCTAGAATATGCGAGTGGTCCTCCTTGGAACCATCATAACTGTAATCAATAGAAGAACAAGAACTTGATGATGATGGATCTCCATTTAGATCAAAGGAGGAGGTCCATTATGTAATAGGAATTGTTTCATGCATTTGTACTTCTTCAATATTCCTCTTTTTCTCAATCTCTGTTGGTGTATCAATACCCTTTGAGAGAGGAATGAAGTGAGAAAACTCATAGAGTTTGGACTTATGATTTGCAACTCCTTTGGCAATAATTTCCCATGAAACCTTGTGTTGTACCTCGACTTCATATGGAGTAAAGATCACTCTTTTAGGCTCTCCAGTATGAGTCATATGATCTACTGAAAGGACATTTGGTGCAAGAGAAGGAACATAAAGCACATCAGAGAAGTGACCATGATCAAGATCGATTCTCCCAATCCCTTGAGAAGGAACTAGTGAATCTTTCCCCAAACTGATGAAAGGGCCAATAAAGCTTTTGAGACTAGAGAAAAGTTCCTTGGAGGAAGCCATATGACAAGATGCTCCTGAATCTATGATAAGAGAAGAACTAGCTGATGCAAATGCTATGAGAGCATTACTTTTTTTTTTCCTTCAGATCTAGGAGATTCAGAATCTTTCTTCCTTGCACATGCTGGTACAGTAAGGTTGTTCTCCTCAAGTAATGTTGCCATCAAATCTATAGTCTTTCGCATGCAAGCACTCTCAGGATGAGGCCCTCTATGATAGTATGTTCACTTTGCCTTTCCCTTTTGAGAATGTTTGGCCTTCTTAGAGTATGAAGCTCTATTTGACTTGTGTTTAGGCCTTGTATCACCAGGAATCTATGCCTTTCCTATATCATTCGCTCTCTCTACAACTATAAGGGCTGAATCCATTTTGGGTTTGATCATTCCCATCAAAATCAACTTCTCTTCCTCTTGGGTAAGAGATTGTGTGAAATCATCAAATGAGGGAAAATTCCATCTTTGAATGGACAACCTAGCTGACTGGAAAGTAGAGACAAAAAATGAGAAATTTGCCCCCAACTTTGAGAGAATGGAAAGTATAAGCTGCTTATCTTCCTTCATTATCTCATATCTTTTCAAATGTGATATCAAGCTTTTGAACTTGGTGAGAAAGGCATTGATAGATTCGAAGCTGCTGGGACTCAAACATATGAGCTCATTCTCCAATTTGTGTGCTTCCATATCATCTTTTGGCCCAAAAATAGATCTAAGCTTGTCCCACACCTCTTTCGGAAATGTAAGATCAGTGACATGAAAGTGTAGATCATCAAAAATTAAGAGAAGGAGGAGACCAATTGCTTCATCAAGCCGATCCAAGTACTTGGACTTTTCAACTGCGCTAGTTGGTTCTACCATCATTCCGTTGAGTATTCAGGTGAAGCTCTTTGATCTCATGAAGAGATTCATTTTGGATTTCCACTCAACATAGTTGGAAGATGTAAGATTTAGATCCATCTGAACAAAGAAAGTCAAATAGTTGAAGAAGATTCCGAATGGGTGAATAAACCTGCAAAACAATAAAAGATGTGCTGATGGAGAATGCTACACTTCAAATAAACACTACCTTAAGGACACTTGGCACATGGACTAAGTCCTTCACACCTGGCTAGACGTCACTGGATTTCTCCAATGAATTCAAGTAATAGCACTAGGATTTGTTGTGGAAACTCAGAGGCTTCTGGTGCACAAGTGGAAGATAGCTGCTCAAAGAAATGCTGCAACCGCTGTTGCTGCAACTGCTGCAATTCAAATAGTTGCTTCCTACTCTGATACCATGCAAGAATATGCAAGAGATCTGGCAGCTGTAGAAACTCACAATTAAACTCACAAATATGTTGCAAGAAGAAGAGAAGGAGACACTCAATGATCACTCATAAACACAGTAGAATAGAACAATATCTCAGTATTATACAATGAATAAGAATGTAAGTGAATGAATACAATAGCCATGAAGATGGCATCATATAGGATTCAAATAGGCCAATTAGGGCATTCAAATTACTAACTCAGATTGTGGCTAGGATGATAGTGGATTCATCATCCAGTCAATGTATCAGTCATCAATGGTAACATTCAGTCAAGTGTGGTTTAACTGATTCTAACTGAGTGAGGTAGGCACTAAATGAATGAAGGAGGCTTAATGGAGGGTGCATGAGGAGCTAACTGGAGTCAAAATGGGTAGACTAGTCTCACTGGAGGTCCATCGGAGTGAAACAGTCAGTGGGGGAGTCAATCTAGCCTTAAATCAAGAAAGAACTGAGTGATAACTGACTGGTAGGTGAGAAAGGCACCTAACTGGTTGTGGTAGGTGAGAAAGGCGCACTTGCCATGCAAAAGACTGGAGAAGGACGCCTTTCTCACCTACCAGCTAGAACCAAGCTCTAGGAGTTGGGTGGTCCACCATGATGATGATTGGATGCATGTAGATGACTAGATGCATGCAGAATGCATGAATGTATGCAAAACTGAAAAATGATGGGGAGAATATTCCAACATGTTGGACACCTTTAGATTCAGCATCTCATCAACCCTTTTGACACCTTATTCAGAATGGTTGTTGCTCTTTTCCATTGTATGAGTCTTTCAGATCAGTCATGGTATGACCATGAGTATGTCCCAGGATTGTGTCCCCTCTAGACCATTATGATGTACACAACATATTTTATATGTATTGTTCAGGTCCCCCTTTTTTTGGGCCTCATTGTTATTTATATGCCTTGATACGAGCATGGGTATTCCCACCTCGTCCATTGTCAAAGATTATTCCTCATTCATTTTGAGGAAATGTATTTTTTATTTTGTGCTATTTGCATCGGCCTGGTGTTCCAGTCTCCAATTGGTCTCTTCTCTCCTCCAACCCAAAGGAAAAAGACAAAAGAAATATGATGTCTATCGGCCATACGATAAGCTTCTTCCCTCACACATCAGGCGGCAATCTGTTAACACCCAAAAAGTGCTCACTAGCTCATTTCCCTATTCACATGACCCATTTGTCCACTTTTTCCAACATTTGAGCCTCTAAAACCTTCAAAAGGTCACCAAAAAGACCAAAACCCATCTTTTTCTCCTCAAAATATGTGATTTTCCTCAAAAAATACAAAAAACCTTCAAAAAAGGGTCAAAAATTCCCAAAATCAATTAAAAGGGAATAAAAATATAAAATATATTCAAAAAAGGAAAAAAGAGGGAAAAAGAGGAAAAATAAACCTAAACCATTTTAGTCCATACCATTGGTTTCCTTAAACCACAATGGTATTCCCCATCATCAAAAAACTATAAAAAGGTGATAGCGGCTCCTCACTATTAATTTTATATTCATCCTATCCTTATGCTGCCAAATTCACTCTTGAGATCCCCAGCGTCACTTTTGAGTTTGAAGATCCCCATTAGAGCATTGGAGAAGAAGAGACCATTGGAACATTGGAGAATCTCAACCTTGCAGCTGCCCCAACTCAACCATCCTCACCATTGAGGTAACATGATTTGTGTAAAGCTATTTTATCCATTAATAAAGAATTTGTTTTACATAGAGATCTGAGTTCTTTACCATTTACTTTCAATTTTTTACATGCACATGCTAGATCTAATTTTTATATTCAATTATTGTATTGTATATATTAAATCAGAATTTGTTTTTATCTTAGTTTTTTATTATTTCGATTGAGACTGCTACTACAAGTTAGTAGGTGCTCTTTAGCGCATGCTTGGGTAAAAACCCAAGCAACAGGTGGTAAGAAGAAGAATAAGGTGAAACCTAAGAAATATTCTAACAAACAGGAGCCCAAACCCACTTAGGAAGACACCAAACATAAGAGGAAGTTAAAGTATCCTTGTTTGTTGTGTGGTGGAGACCATTTCTCAAAAGAATGTCCCCACCGAGAAGAAGTTCAGAAGTTTCTTAAGGGAAACTCTACTAGAGCAGTTCTCAATGACCCCTTCCCCACTCAAAACCAGCAAGTAATCACACACACCTCTCCTTCCCAAGGAGAAGCATCCTCCACCGCGCATGTTCTCATGATGCGTCGTGAGACCGTGAACTTGAACACGTGTTCTCGTTCATATGACTTCATCCTACCAAAGGAACCCGTTGGAAGTAATGCTAAAAAAGCTTCCACTTCAATTCTCGACATCACTATACCGCATGCTTCTCTCACCATTGAGAATCCCTCTTTAGAGTTAGTGTTGTGTAATCCCATAGCATGATTCAAAAATCTGTTTTCAATTCCAATGCTTGGGCCGCTTATAACTACAATATTGTAGAGGAGCTGGCACAAGATCCCTGTGCTATGTCGACGCTTGAGGTCTTGCAGAACTGTCCTAACCAATGCAAGATTTGCCTCGCTGCCGTCGGCGCGGTTGATCTGGATTCTTCAAATACCATCATGTTTCAGCTGGAATACTTTAAATCGAGTTTTTCCCATCAGTTGGCATTTCAAGTTGCCACAAACATTGCTAGGAAGACAATCCATTGTACCATCTTGGACGAAGGTGCCTCTACTTTAGTCATGTCGATTTCATGTTGGAGAGCCATTGGCTGTCTCGAGTTCAACCATTCTCCTACCACATTGAAAACATTTGACGGACGTGGCTTTCAACCTCATGGGCTATTACAAGCTTTAGTAGTCGAGTTGGGGGGAAAGACCGCAACCATTAACGTGGAAGTGGTCGCTGAACCATTAGATTATAACATTCTGCTTGGTCGTAATTGGTTTTACGCCATGACTGCGTTCACATCATCTGTCTTCCGCATATTACAATTCCCCCATCAAGGTCAAATTGTTACTATCGATCAACTTCATTTCTGTACACATGACATCGCTACTCATCTGGGCGATAATGTTCCATTAATTGGACAATCGTCGCACCCTTATGAGAACGTGGGGGTTGGCCTCATCAAGGATTCATCCCTTATGGGCATTTTTCCAACCTCGGATCCCCCAAATCATGTTGCCATGGTGAACATGATCTCCTCTTGGATTTCATATATCCCCAACTCCACTGATCAATGGCTTCTACCTGATGAATCAACCACACACCTGATTGGAGACACTATGCCTTTTTCACCCACTGAACGCACTTACGAGGCTATCCAGTCAGCACCGGAGGACCACTTAGTTGTGGCATCCACCTCCTATTCTCTACAACGAACATCATCCCTACCCGATCCTTTTCTCTAGACTTTTCATTCTGATGAGTCCATTATGGAAATCATGAGTGCGGATGACCCTCCGTGGGAAGACCTCCATAATTGATCGTCTTTCCTTCCTTCATCGGATACTGTAGAGAATAGCATCACCACCATTTTTACACTGGATGTCTACTCTTGTTCTCAGTCCTCGATACTCAGGTGTCAAACGGACTCTAAAGGCAACTTTGCCAACATTGAGCCTACCATTTCAGTCAACATATCGTTTACTCCTGGTGTAGTGGAACACATTTGTTTAGGCCAGAAGTGTTCCCTTGAAGAGATTACAACGTTCACGGCCTTGTTCAAGGAATTTCGAGATGTGTTTGCTTGGACTTATGAGGAGATGCCCAGGATGGACCCCGCTATTGTTTCACACATGATTCAAACCTATCCTGATGCTAAACCAATCCGAAAAAAGTTGCGACCGGTGCACCCCCGAAATACTGCGGCAATCAAGGCAGAGATTGAAAAGCTCTTGAAAGTTAGTTTTATCTACCCTGTCCCATTGACAGAATGGGTCTCAAACGTCGTCCCTATAGCTAAAAATAAGGGTACCATCCATGTTTGCATTGATTATCGGGATCTCAACAAGGATTTTCCTAAGGACAATTACTCGACTCCCTTTATCGACCAGATCATCGACAATTGTGCATGAACCATAATCTTTTCATTTATGGATGGATTTTCCGACTACAATCAGATTGAGATCCACCCGACTGATCAACACAAGACAAATTTCATCTGTCCTTGGGGTATGTTTTCTTATCACAAGCTCCCTTTTGGTCTTAAAAATGCTAGTGCCACATTCCAGCAGGCCATGTCGTACGCCTTTCACGATGTGAAGGACTTTGTGGAACCTTACTTGGACGATCTACCTGCCCATTCACGGTAGCACGAGTACCACATTACCATCTGACGATGGTATTCCTCAGATGTAGGTGGTATAACATCCTCCTGAACCCTCACAAGTGCATCTTATACGTCAAGTTTGGACGCTAACTCGGTTTCATAGTCTCAAAAGATGGGATCCGCATTGATCCCTTGAAGTTGGTATCCATCGTCGCTCTCTCACCTCCCACTGATATCACAGAACTTCAAAGTTTGCAAGGGAAAGAAACATACTTAAGGTGTTTTTTTTGTAATTTCACGCAAAAGATGCAGGGATACATGAGATTGATGAAGAAGGATGTCTCGTTCATATGGGACAACCAAGCTCAACAATATTTTGAAAGCCTAAAACATGATATCATGCATGCCCCTGTGCTCCAACCACCCAATTACTACAAGGATTATATCCTTTATCTTGCTGCTTCTACCACCACGATCGCCATGGTCTTGGTACAAGAAGACAACAATGCCTAGGAACATGTGATATACTACCTAAGTAAGGGTCTCATTGACTATGAAACCCACTACTCACATGTTGAGAAACTCGCTCTCGCGGCAGTCATTGCCATTCAAAAGTTCTGACATTACATCTTGCTATGCACCACCACCATCATTGCCAATTCGAACCCCATGTACCATGTTCTGACATGTCAAGTGCTTGGGCACAATTATTCACGTTGGATCATGATACTGCAGGAATTTGATCTCCTTTTTGAAAAGGCTAAGTCTAAAAAGTCTTTGGTGTTTGTTGAGCTGATATGTGATCTTCCCCGTCTCGATGTCAATTTTGAGCCCAATGATTCTCTTCCAGACGAATCATTGTTCCTCATCAACACATCTGATCCATGGTATGGAGATATCACTTTATATATTCAGACCCATTGTTTCAGTACCCAACTCTCATGGGACGACCATCGTCGAATATGCCACCATGCAAATTATTATCTAATTATCTGTGATACTTTGTACCATCGTGGTATCGATTCTATTCTTCGACATTGTCTCACTCATGAAGAGGTTGAACACGTTTTAAATGAATGTCATGCTAGGGCATGTGGTGTTTATCTCTCTGGGATGGATACAGCCCAGAAAATACTTCATGTGGGATATTATTGGTCGTCTATCTTTAAAGATTGTATCGAGGCCGTAAAAAAATGTCCTCCATGCCAGCACTTCCAAAATAAGAAGTGCACCCACCCAGCCCCATTACACCCAGTTATTTCCATTGGCCCCTTCGCTAAATGGGGCATTGAATTCATGCACTATAATCCTACCTCGGTCGAGGGGCATGGTTACATCATAGTAGCCGTGGATTACTTCACAAAGTGGGCCGAGGCTATGCCTTCATACACGAATGACGGAAAAACTAGCACACTCTTCATGTTTAATAATGTTATAGCATGGTTCATAGTTCCTCAAGCTATACTTACCGACCATGGTTCTCACTTTATGAACCATATGGTTGACGAATTGAGCACTATATTGGGTTTTTGCCATGAAAACTCAACACCGTACTACCCACAGTCCAATGGACAAGTAGAGGCCATTAACAAGGTCTTAAAAACCATGATCCAACGCATGGTGGGTATGCACAAGTCCAACTAGCATAATATGCTCTTCTCCACACTATGGGATTTTTGAACTTCTGTCAAGACTGCCAATGGATTTACCCCTTTCCAAATAGTGTATGGATTGGAGGCAGTCCTACCAATTGAGTGTGAAATCCTATCCCTCAAGCTCGCAGTTGAACTTCTCCCTAACACTACTACTAAGGAAGAACACTTCCTCTACCTAGCTAAACTTGACGAGACTCACTGCTCTTGCCAACGAGGCTCATAAGAAACACATCAAAGAGCAGTACGATAATTCAGTAGAACCTCACGTCTATAATGAGGGTGATTTGGTCCTCACATACGACCAAAGACATGATAAGATGGGGGCAGGAAATTTTGAGTCCATATGGCATGGACCCTGCATAGTGAACCGCATCTTGGAGAAGGGAGCTTACGAACTTGAAGACTATGATGGGATATCTTTAGGTGAGCCCCGCAATGGGATTTACCTGAACAGGTACTATGCCTGAGTCTTTCATGCATAAGTACATTGTATATACTATACATGGCGTGTGTTTTGTGTGGTGTGACACTTTGATTTTTTGTTTGCTTGGGTCTTGTTTCGTTACTTATACCATATTATGTCTGCGTGTGCAGATGGAAACTTGCTACGAATTCGCGGACGGCACTAGCCGGCATACCCATAACCTTTCTTTGGCAGCCTGGGTGCTTTACTCTCCCACCGGCAAGATTATCAGCTCAGGAGGAATGTGTCTAGGTTTCGCAACCTACACTACTGCAGAATATCAGGTAGTCATTGGAACCCTAACCGACGTTGTTTCATTGGGTATGGACCATGTTGTTATTTATTTGGATTCGCAAGTGGTGGTCTCTCATCTCAACCGGGTTTATGCCATCCATGACCCTATCCTACTCCGTCTCTATAGACGCGTCCGTCTTCTCAAAAGGTCCCTTGAATCTATTCAAACCTGCACATACCACGAGACGAAAATGTAGTTGCTGACTCCATGGTCAACTTCATCTTAGATTGGTACATTACGCACACATAGCATATTCATGAACTATAAAAGAGGACATAACATGTAAATATTTCATTGTATAAGCAAACACATAAACAAGATCTCATATCAAACACAAATGTATAAAGCCACCAAAATGTCTGTATATATATATATATAAATAAAGTAGTGCTGATACAAAAGTCTGAAGCACAACGGCTTTCAGTGACTCTATACAAAATCTGAAGCCTGATAGCTTTCAATAGTACAAAATATGAGGCTCACAAAGCTATTAGTACATACATAATAACATCACAAGGCCTAACACTTGGCCCGTGCACCCCTAGGTCTCGCAGCTCTTGCCTGCTGACCGTGGAAGCAGTCTACTGCTCTCAATACATTGCAGAGCAGCTCACTAAAGCGCAAGGTTACACTGATCGTGTACCTGTGCATGGGCCTTGGTAACTCATGCACTCCTGGATCTAGAACGTCTAATGTCAAGCTAGTGAGGTTTTCATAGACATCCTCCATCTCTATGATGGCATCATGCATGGTTGGGGCTACTGGTGGTGCCTCTCCTCTCCTCGCGAAAAGAGAAACCCCCACCGATCGTGAAGGGCCCACATCTGCACACACATGTTATTAACTCATTAGCACTACCCAAAAAAATTATAAATACACAAAATTAAAAATTACAAGGGTCATTGTTCTTACCGATCTCTCCCCACTCTACACCCTTAGGAAACACGAGGTCAAGATCCTCCCTGAAATCCATACCACTGTACGGATAGTCCTCGATCATGAGCAACTGGCCTTACATCCAGGTAAATAATCCGGAACTGTTACCGATGATCGGACCCCCACCACCATGGCGGGACATCACCTCCATCCATCGGGCCATGTGAGGATCGCTGGGATCCCTATCATCCAAAGTCACCTGCGGGCGTAAGAGAGGGACACGCTTTAGCAAGAAGGAGATCACTACTGATCCGTAGCTAAACTGCTTGAGTTCACCGCACCGACACTTGGTCAGCTAAGCTCAAAGGTTGGTGAGGAGTCCCTCACACCAGTTAAACACCTTTGGAGACATACAGTCCTCTACATATAACATTAGGGACTTGGTAGCCAAATGAACTGCTTGGCTCCCTGCAATCCTCACTATAGTGAAGAGTATAACATGCAATGAACAATCTCGCAGCTCTTTAATGGGAGTTTTCCCACTAGAGGCACGAGCATGTGGAGTACAGTGCTAGGCGATCAAGTCGTCCACCATTCAATCACTCCCTTGTGATTCGATGAGAGACACATTATCCCCCCTCTGGGATAATCCTATCAAGAAATAGATGTCATCAACATCAATAGTTAGTATATGCTCCCCGATCATGAAGTACTGCTACGCTGCATCCCAACTCCGGAGCATGTGCTCCAATAGTGGGACTTGGGCCCTCATGCCCTGGACCTAGAATAACTTCAATAGTCCACAGTTCCTCAATGCCTCCACACACAATGGGTCATTTGTTGCTTGTACATCTTCCACTTCATGTTCATGCTCACACCATTCTAGAACCATGGTGAAGGCCACAAACCTGTCAAAGAAAGCATTTAAACACCTCTAGAGCTCACCCAAACCATCAAAAGTTTTTCTTGTGGGATAGGTTTTATTTTGGAGATGGACGCTTCCGCCGTCGCACCTCGTCTTTGATGAGAGGGAGACATCATTGCAAGACATCCTTATGAGTTTTGCGACGACCCGGGTTCGTCTCAGTTTTCATAAGGGAGACCTGCGACGACCCAAGGGCGTAAAATCCCCTCACAAATCAACCCAAAAACCTAAAAAATGAACAAAAAATGAAATTGTAAACAACAAGAAATATGCTAGCTAAGATTTAGGTTTAAGTGCTCCTGATGGTATGCAGAGTGGTCACTCATAGCTTCGGCAATCAATGAATGAAAATCTGCTCCAAATGGCACTTTCCTCTCCGCAAATTTGGCAAATGACAATGGTAACTATTTTGGTCTTTTTTCCTATTTTATAAACAAAAAGGGAATATTCTTTTTCAAATTTAGATGCTTTATGGGTCATTTTCTATAGTTTGGATTATTTTAATGCCCGTTTGAATATTTCACCTAGTTTTTAAGCATGCAGGAGACGTTAAGTGTTTCATTTGTGTCATTCGCACATCATTGCGATCATATCATAAATGTTATTAGGTATGAACAACTCGTTGAATATTTTTGTCATTATTTTCACCCGTTAGATTTCAATTATTTGATGATGATGAGTTTAATCTTTGTTCTTTCTCGTGCTCATAAAACCATGAGAATAAGTCACCAAGTTATGATTTATCACTTTTCTAGGCTCATTAAACTCCTAAGGAAAATGAACCCCCCCAGAGTCTATCTTTAAGCTCTTTTCAGGCTCTCGAAATATGAAAAGATTGCCAGGCAAACTTGTCACATTTGCACTTGCTAAATTATTTGAACGGTCGTCTCCCTAATGATAGTTTACCCCTTTTTCGGACCAGGGGGCACTATTTATGGAAAATGAATACTCCAGCCAATCATGATTGGAAGAGTCATCTCTCGCGTTGTTTTACCCTTTTTCGAGCAAAGAGGCTAACTTTATGAAAAAGGATCGTTGGAGTCTTCTTTAGTTCTTTTCAGACTCTCTAAAGATGAAATGACGACCCAGTTTCCCTTCTATGGACTCATTAAAATTCAACATTGAAGGGCCCGCTATGGGACGAACCCCTCCTCTCCCAGGTTCAGAAAATATTTGGGATTGGACTCATCTATGAGATGAGCTATAGCGAGCATCTGGTTACCCTCATCAAGCTCGTAAAAAACACATGAGGCACTCATCGTTCATGATGGGGAAAAATGAAAGCTTTTATGTGACACTATTTACCTGTGGGAGTACCTAGTCGTTCTTGAACATGGCACTCATTTGCGTTTTCATACTGCACTTGGATCATCTCTTTGTCCTCGATTTTTTCCCACTTCCTGAGTCTTGTTACTCCTTTGGGTCATCCAAAGAATACTTCCACCATCAGTTGCATTAGGAGTTGGTGTCGTACTCGTCATGTCAATACTGCCAATTCATGCCATGCCCATGTTCAAGAATAATTTCACCACTCATTATCTGCAGTCAGTATACCTTCCACCATGTTGGTCTACTTTGAGTCAGTCCTATATGTTACTATACCATCCAATCTAATCCAAACATCTGTTGTTTTGTTTCGTGTCGATGATGGGGGATTCATCATGGCCCTCCTTCGATGGATTCATCCTTGTCGACTTCAACACATCATTTGGGGATTGAATCTAGAAACCAATCGAGTACCTTGGGCCAGCATGCCTCAATGGCAGGTTACCTCGCTTTTGACAAGAGTTTACATCATTGACTCTTGATTGAAATATTTTTTTAAGCGTTCGACTTCAACTCATTTATTCGTGCTTGATGATATGTACTATGATACCTTGGGGGTCATTGACATTAATGGTGATTTCCCTCACACTTGTTAATCGTATACATCAATGATCGGTAATCAAGTGGTTTCTACCATGTTCAACGTCAAGACATTTGTAATCACATGGATAGATTCGTATCATTGCAGGTTCGGCTTGAAGACCCTGGGAGTCATGTTTTACCCAGGTTGCGATGAAGATTGTTTTGAGTCATATTACATCATGGATCCACTTTTGTATTGGTCATGGCTATGTTATCATCTCATCCTGGATCTACGGTTGTGTCTAGTAGCCATGATTGTGTACAGTTGGTCATTATTACCATGGATCTGCATTATATTGGTTGGCAGTGATGTTATGAGTCGTATGAGACTATGTACTTAGAGTCAGTTGTACTGTAGCAATGTCCTTCATCCAACAAGCCCATTGCCATTCCTTCTGTCAAAGCATTTCACTTGTCCATTTTCAACAACTTCATGCTTTGGGGGGCATTCTGTTACACCTAAATATAGCTACCATGAGACTTAGTGTAAACATCCCTGAATTTTCCCATGACTGGAGGGCTTAACTGACCCATTTTTATAGGTCAGCACAGTTCACCCTTGTGCAACCTGGGATGTCGCAGGTTGTCCTATTGCAACCTGTGACGATGTCAGTTAATTGGATAAAAGAGCACCTTTGAGTCCATTCTCGAAGGAGAGTGATGTGTTTCCCTATCCCTAGCCTATAGGGGAGCTGGAATTTGGTTCCCTAGCCCTTTGGTGAGATCCCCTAACTATATCCTACCATATCTCAACCTATCTTATCCTCTTAGTCCTATATAAGTGAAGCTCATTCCCATTCCAAAGGGAGGAAGTATATAGTATCTACATCCTGGTGAAATTAGCTTAAGAGAGATCTCTACTCATCCCTTGAGAGATCCATCATCCCTTTCGAGGCTTTGGCATTGGCTTGGTTGGAGAAGGATTGCTACATTAAGTCTTGGTTGTAATCACTTCCTTCTATGTACTTTCCCTTTTATGCAGTAATATAAATGCTTTCCACCAAATATCGTTGCATTGATGATATTTTGTGTAGTTTTCCTTCTTAACTGCTTACTTATATCTATTATTGTTTAGGTGCATTTTACTACTTGTTTTGTTCTATGTTGTCTTGAATGGTTTTGCAGCTGAGATCTGAAGACCATCAAGCTTGGACCAAATATCAAGGAGAAAGGATCAACGATCTGAAAGTTAAATCATCTATCTACTTGATCTCTAATTAGATCTAGGAAAGTTATTATATATTCTGTCCTATTTGTTCTTGCCTTACATTAAGCTAGGGAGATCAGGCCTTGAGTCCGCTCTTGGTATATTTTACATTAAACATTAGGGTTAACCTTGAATCGGGAATGATTCAAAGCTGGTTTACAGTGTAATTTTCCACCTTGTGAACATCAGCATTCTTTGGCCTTCAAGATCCATTTCAATGACTCAGATCCACTTTATGTCCTCAGAAACACATTTTCCCCTATTTTTCTTCATGTACGCTTTCTGTCCCATTATAGCTAGCGTACACGCAGGTTGTTCCACTATAGCCTGCAGGTACCAAGTAAAATGGTAAAAATCATTAGAAAATTACTTTTTACTCCTGAAAAGAGGTCTTAGGGTGACCTTTGGCCCTCCATATACCCCGGAATGCCTCGATATGTCCTTTCACTTACCTTTGGAAGGATATATATTTAGCTCTTATGGTGTATGGAAGGGAGGAGAAAGAGAGAGCAAGATAACTCTAGTGGATTTTTGCCGTGACTTGAGTCTACACTCATTGATCCTTGTTGTTGTGAACTCCTTATATTCACCTACCAAACTCCTTTCATGGTTTGAGTTTGCCATTGCATGGGGGATTGAAGTGGTGGAGGCACAAGTGGAGAGACCCAGTTCTTGGTTTAGATTGGTTGTCGGCAATAGGTTGTATATTGTACTTCTTGTTATTCATTAATGGAAATACTCGTTTTCTCGTCCAATTGATGTTGTGAATATTGTTGAATTACATTGGGTTATATTCGCTTATGATATCATGGATCATGATATTGATTATGCTAATGTCTTTCACATGTTATATGCACTTGCTTGTACTTATTTTTTAGACTAATCTATAGGTTCAAGTGTAGAAGTCGAAAGCTCAATGAGGATCTACTTCAAACATCCAGTAGAAGGTTGGTCTTCTCTCCATTATCATAGCATTGTCATTTATATAGCATTGTATTGGGAATTGAGTCATTTTTTGGTATTCAACTGTCTGTTGTGGTCTGCCCCAAGCCATAGGAAGTTTTCTCCGTAACAGAAACGGCGACTTCGCTGGGGAGAACATTGATTTTAGGTATTTTTAGGAATTTATACTTATTTAGATTTGCTGTGTGTCGAGCTTCTGTATCATTGATTGGCCGTTGGGATATACTATAGAAAACAAGCTTTTTCGGGGTTATTGGACTTCTTATTTGCTCATTTTCCTTTCCCTGTATGCAGGTCAACTTACTTTTGCCCGCGTCTACCCGCCTCTGTCTGCACTGTACCCTGCGTCTACCCACAATTTTCCTTTACAAAGTAGCGTACAACTCCGGGTTTGATTGATTTATGGCCTTGGATTGTTGCTGGGTTGTTTTTGAGTGTTCCTAAGTCTTAATTGGCCTGATTCCTAACTGTTCCATGCCCTATTTGTGACCAGAAACTCATTTTTTTCTTTGTTTTGAGCCTTGTTGGTTTATCACCATTTTTTATTTTCTAGCTCATTACATTGGTTGAGTCTCACTGTTTGGGATTTGTTGGGTTGTCTTAGTGATCTGCTCTGCATTTCTTTAACCGAATAGGTAGAAGCTTACATTCTTCATTTCATTATATTGAAAAAATACAAAAACATAGTTTTGCATTTTTCTTTCCGTTATAAGAGAAAATACAAAAATATTGTTTTTTGTACTGCATTTTGCATCTGAGGGCTTGTGCTTTCATCTAGGATCTGTTTGTGCATTGGAATTTAAAATAATTGCATTTTATTTCAAATCGTTGGATTGATTATCATTTTAGTGGCATTGTTTTTATTGATAGATGAGTCTAGAGTTTTTCGATTGTGCATACTATTGAGTCCTATACATCATCAGTTTCACGACCATATCCTTTGAGTAATTATAGCCATTTAAAATAAATGCTTAATCTTAAAATTGATTAGAATGATTTTTATTTGATAGGGTGCACCAATTAGCATAGGTTTAGAGTCTTGGAATAGATCATTGTGAGTTAACAATCCAAGACTACTAGACGAACATTATGTGCCTAACCAGGGAGTGGTGAATTCCATAGTATACATCAGTGTTCTTAGTAAGCTCTACTTAGACTAGGGTTAAGCACAAGGTCACGGGAGGTTGGTCGCGGAGAAAGCCCTCCAATACTCGCTGAACGTGGGAGATATTTTTGGGATTTGTTCGTGTATGGAGACTCTTGAAGGATCTGTACCTCTTGAGTTTCGTGCTTAGCTACCCTGCCCATATGATAGATACCACCTATGACTATCTGCTTGAGCATTCGTTATATTGTGGTGACCTTAGTTTCCTTACCTAGGTATCGCACAGGGCATTCGTAGTGGTTATACTGCAGTTTTCCTGAGTCGGATAGGGTTTGGACAATACAGTTTCCTGTTGTATAGGGATTTGACCCTGTGCACGCAGTGAAGTTTAGGAACCCTTATAACTGATTCTTTTACCTCCAGTTATAGTTTGGGAGTCTCAAGCCTCTCCTAGGAGAGACATACCGGCTGTAGTGTCGGGAGGTGCCTTGAGCCAGTCCTGTTCGTGTGCATTTGGTTGTAGTTTCTCTAGGTGTTTTCTCTTTGATCGTTAGTTTGGTCATTAGGGGATGCTTTAATTTATTGACTCTTCAGAGGTATCGTGGCATGAGGTCCGACTCTCCATCGGTCTTGTCGTTTGGATGGTTTACTTGCTTTTGAAGTTACACGTTGTGTTCAGAGGGGATGCCGAAAGGCCCTCTCTAATTCTTCTGATTCTTTTGAAGCGCTTCACGCTGACATTATCATTGCTCATTCTGGCATGGGAGAAATCCCTATGACTCTGTTGGGTAGAGTCGAAGATGGTTCTGCTCCTCCTACTCCTAGAGAGGAATGGGGGGCAATCCATTACAACCAGAGACTCAACCTCATCTGCTTGGACCAAATCCACCCGAGGACAACCCATTCGATCCTTCGAATCCAAAGAATTTACTATTTGGGATTCCGAATTTGCATGTTAACACAGGCCCTGCGACCACTACGAACGCTATGCCATTCTCTTTTGGTATGCCTAGTTACACCACAGTTAATCCATCCACTATGTCTGGTAGTCATGCTAACACTAGTCATGGTGTTGGAAACACTACACCCATTGGCGGCGCTACCCTCACTGGGGGCACTGCATTTACTACTCACACACATAATGTGGGGACTGGCCATATCCCTTCAAACAATCAAAATTTTAGAGGAAGGCCGCCTCCTAGGACTACCCCTCCCGATGGGAACACTGTTCGAAATACAATTCAGAATCCACAGTACAATACACTTGCCTATACACATCAACCCAAGACCACGTTCGCTAATGTTAACAATCCTCCTAATACTGGGGGTGGATACATACTGTATACTTTTGTGTCTACTCTTGCTACTAGTAATGCTAATGTAGGGGGTGGGAATATACCTTATACTTATGGTCACACCACGACTTCTCCTGCTACTAGTAATGCTTATGCAGTGGGTGGGAACATACCTTAAAATTATGGTCATTACAACATGGTTCCCTCTACGAGTAATACTTATATGCCCCATAATTATGGTGGTAACCCTTACTATAATATAGTCGATTCTGGCCCTCATTACAACCCACCTCATTACAGTGCTCATAATACACATATACCTGCTTACTCTCACACGGGTCAGGTTGGGGGAGGTTATCAGCCTTATGGCCAGGGTCATGGTTATGGTCCATCTTATCCTTTAGGTCCGTATAATCAACCTTTTATGGGAGCTTATAATCAAGCTTTACAGCAGCAGCTTCCGTTCCTTGCTCGATTGAATCTTCTGGATATTTCGAATCTCACGAATGATCCGGTGTGCCACAATCCTTAATGGCCCCCGGTCCCTACCAAGATCCCTTCGAACATCCCCAAGTTTGAGGGGAAGGGTGTTAAGGATCTGGGTGATCACGTCCGACTTTAACCTTTGGTGCTCATCAAACTCATTAAATCACGATTCCGTTCATTTGAGACTATTTCAACGCACCCTCATGGGGGCAGCCGTGAAGTGGTATGTCGAGTTGACTGGAGGCATGTATAGGGGTTTTAATGAGATAGCCTTGGTTTTCCTGGATCATTTCCAGCTACCAGTTCACTACAACACTGGCACTGACCACTTGTCTACCTTCCGCCAAAATAAGGCCACACACATATCTGACCACATTCAAGAGTGGCATCGACGGAAGAGGTTAGTGAAAGCCAACATTCCTCCATAGTTTCTGTTGGAATGGTTTCTCAAGTCTTTGCTTCCATACATTTCTAAGGATGTTTCGATGTATGGCATTACGATTGAGGAACAATCTATATTAAAAGTCCACCAGCTAGATTTACTCTATGCTCAATCTGGCATCATGTATGACATTATTCCTAACGCACCGCGATCACGACATGAGCCCAAGCCAGTTCCTAGACCACATGCCGATGGCATTTTTGGATCTGCAAGTACTCAACCCATAGATTTGGTTTCTAATCAAATGCAAAATTTGTCTCTTAACCAATCTACTCCCAGACAAGTCCACACTTTGTCCACTTACACCCCATCGTCTGATGTACATGCTATGCAATCGACGAACCCATCAGGTAACCAACAACCTGGTGGTAAGAAGAAGGGGAGAAATAATTGTAAGGGTGGAAATAATGGGAACAATGGTATTAATTGTAATACTCCTCAGAAATAGAATGCCAAACCTCCTCTAGATGGCGGAAATGCTGGTGGGGACCATAAACCTAGGCGTAAAGTGAAATTCCCTTGCAAGCTTTGTGGGGAAGATCATCTTACTCACTTGTGTCCTTGGATTGAAGAAGCATCGAAGCATTTGTCACAGAGCCCAACTGTGTTGAAAGATCCCCTTCCACATCATCAGAATATGACCTTGAATGCTCCCACTACTAGTTATGGGACCAATGAAACTTCCACATCTTCTTCCCATACCGGTGGCTTTGGATGTGTGAATATGATTAAATCATAGGTTAGTGTTGGTACTCATCAACGTGATTATGATGCACCACAACCGAATATGTGGAATGAGCCTCCTCCTCCTCCTGATACCTCTTTGCATATCGAGAGGCCCACTACTATGCCACGGATATCGAAAGTTGTTCTCAAGCACCTTTTGCATAATCCCAATGCTCAAGCCACCCAGAACTACTCTATTGTAGAAGATTTGCGTCAAACTCTGTGTGCCATGTCGTCTCTTGAGGTTTTACAGGCGTGTCCTTCTCAAACACATGCCCTTTTGTGTGCTTTAGGATTTCAGGATGGGGGAAGTCCTAACGTTATCAAGTTTGACACTACTGACTTCCAACCTCGCTTACCTTACCATGTGGCATTTAAAGTCCATGTGGAGTGCCTGCAGAATATTGTCAAAAGAACGATGGTTGACGAAGGTGCTTCTACATCACTAATGTCTTTATCTTGTTGGAAATATCTTGGCTCTCCTCCCATATCCAATTCTATGACCATGCTCACTACATTCAATGGTCGGTCGTTTAAGCCGCATGGTTTTCTCCCTTCCCTTGTTGTCCATTTGGGTGGGAAATCCGTGCCTATTGAAGTTGAGGTGGTTGATGTGCCCATTGACTAAAACCTTCTCCTAGGTAGGAATTGGATTTATTCCATGAGAGTGATCGTATCGTCTGTGTTTAGGATTATTTGCTTTCCACACGAAGGAAAAAATGTGATGGTTGATCAGCTAGAATTCCCTAGTTCTAATTTCGTAGCATCACTGGGAACTGTGGTTTCTCAGATCAAAGATTCTCAGCCAGCAACTGGGAACATTGGTGTAGGATTGTACCCTCCTTTTATGGGATCTTTCGACTTCCCTGCACCAATATCCTTTGTAGGAACCATATCCAATGATGCCCCTTCCTCGTTAAATCATGTACCTTTCCGAACATCGTATTTTAGTGATCCGTGGAATCTAACTTCCATGAGTTCCCCGTCTGGGGATGTTTCGCACATTGGGATGGACATGCCCTTATCTGTAGTCAAGATTTCTCATCATGTTCAACAATCCATTGCAGATTCAGATCTCTCTTCTTCATAGACAAGAGAGGAAGATCTTGTTACACTGCCCGCACAGGCAGTCGACCCATCTTGTTCATAAGGATGCCTTGATGATACTCTACCTTCAGATGAATATTTTATCACGTCCATGCATGGTAATGACGAGCCTTGGGGGGATTCCTATCATAGATCTCATTCCTTTCCCTCCTACAGTCTTATTGAATGAGATGAGCCTATAATACAATCTACCACCCATTTGGATTTGGATCCAGTCACAGTCTCATCCATCTCTGGTTTGACGTTTGAGTCTGATGAGTCTTTGAGCTCTCCTATAGATCCGCAAATCAGTGTTCTTGAAGAGTTTGATTCTATTTCTAGAATTTCTAACTCCTGTGATGATGGATTTGCTTTTGTAGATTCCTTCACATCCTTCAGCTCTGCTCTTCATTTTGAAGATGATCTTTTTGATCCCTCAGGTATTGGTACTATGGCACCTTCAGTGGCTACCTCTACCTACATCTTGTCTTAGGTTAACAAGAGTGAAGTTGAAAATGTTTCTACCGCAGTCACTTGTATAAGATTTTTCTTTACATAAGTTTTAGAGATGCTTTTCCTTTACCCTGAGGAAACATTCCCCCAAGTGTCAACATCCTACACATGCTTCCTTGCATTGATCATAGGTATGTTCCACTGCCTGGGACTAGTTTGCTCACTATCTAACACTCATTCCATCACCTGTTGTACTATAAGAAATTTTATTATTTTTCAAGCTTTTCCAAATATGAAAAAGACAAAAAATCAAATATTCCAAAAATCCGGACGGGATAATTTTTACATCTTTTTGTTGGCAGTTGTTGTTTCGCCTTTGAACAAAGAATTTATTTGTTACAATGTAATTTTCCACCTTGTGAGCATCAACACTCTTTGGCGTAGAGGATCCATTTTACTGACTCAGATCCACTTTATATCCTTCAGAGACACTATTTTCCCTATTTTTCCCCTGTACGCTAGTTGCATCATTACAGCGGGCGTACCCGCGACTTGCATCACTATAGCCCATGGGTAGCATGTAAAATGGTAAAAATCACTAGTTAATTACTTTTTACTCCCAAAAAGCAGTCATTGGGTGACCTTTGGCCCTCCATTTTCCCAGAAACACCTCGATGTGTCCTTTCACCTACCTTTGAGAGGACAATATATTGAGCACATATGGTTTATGGATGGGAGGAGAAAGGAGAGCAAGAGAACTCTAGTGTATTTCTGCCCTATCTTTAGTTTACACTCATTGATCCTTGTAGTTGTGAACCCTTTATGTTCACCTTCCAAACTCCTACCACAGTTTGAGTTTGCCATTCCATGGAGGATTGAAGCGGTGGAGGCACAAGTGGATTGACCTAGATCTTGGTTCAGATTGGTTGCTGGGACGAGGTCGTATCACATTGTACTTCTTGTTATTTATTAATAGAAATACTCATATTCTCGTCCATCAATGTTGTGAATGTGTTTATATTACATTGGGTTTCATTTACTTATAATATCATGGACCATTGCTATTGATGATGTTAATGTTGTTTATATATTATATGCACTTGTTGTATATTGGCTGTCAAGACTAATTTGCAGGTTCAAGTGCATGGATTGAAAGCTCCAACGGGGATCTACATCGAATGTTTGGATCGAGGTTGGTTATGTTCTTCATTATCTTAACATTGTCATTTATAAAGCATAGCATTAAAAATTGAATTAATTTATGGTAGTAAGTTGTCTATTGTGGTCCACCCCAAGCCATAAGAAGTTTTCTCAAACACAGAAATGGCGACTCCGCTGGGGAGAACATCCATTTTTGGGGATTTTTTAGCATTGATCCTTATTTAGAGTTGTTGTTTGTCGAAGCTCTTTCATTGATTGGTCATTAGGATACGCTATAGAAAACACCCTTTTTCTGAGCCATTGGACTCTTTGGTTGCTCATTTTCTTTTTTCATCCCGCGAGTGAGCTTAGCTCTACCCGCTTTTGTCTGAACTATAACCCGCAAGTATCCGCAGTTTTTCCTTCGACAATAGCATACAACTCCGGGGGTGATTTTTTTTTGTCCTTTGGTTGTTGCTGGGTTGATTCTGAGTGTTCCTGAGTCTTCTTTGGCCTTGTTCCTGACTGTTCCAAGCCTTGTTTGTGACCAGAACTCATCTTTTCTCTTGGTTTTGAGCCTCATTGGTTTTTACCCATTTTTAATTTGTAAGCTCATTCCATTGGCCGAGTCTTATTGTATAGGATCTGCTGGGTTGTCTGAGTGATCCCCTTGACATTTATGTAACTAAATAGTGAGATTTTGCTTGCATTTTTCATTTCATTATATTGAAAAATACAAAAACATAGTTTTGCATTTTCCTTTTTGTTTGTGGATTAATTACAAAAAAGGTATACTTTAGTCATACGTGACTAGAAGAGTTCTTCTCTCATTATTTTACACTTTTTCAGGTGAGGAGACTAACTTTACGAAAAAGGACTCCCCTTTTATGTCGAGTTGTGATTGCATTGCATTATCCTGCTTGTTGCTTGAACCTTGTGCCATCTTTCGCTTACTCACTTATTAGGCATGTGCCTGAGCACTTTACCTTCTGAGCCAAGCAGAGCCTTAATTTATCATTCGCAGCTTGATGACCCATTACCCTGAGGAAACATTCCCCCGAGTGTCCACATCCTACACATGCTTCCTTGCATTGATCATAGGTATGTTCCACTGCTTGGGACTAGTTTGCTCGCTATCTAGCACTCGTTCCCTCACTTGTTGTACTATAAGAAATTTTATTGTTTTTCAAGCTTTTCCAAATATGAAAAAGACAAAAAAATCAAATATTCCAAAAAGCCGGACAAGAGAATTTTTACGTCTTTTTGTTGGCAGTTGTTGTTTCGCCTTTGAACAAAGAATTTATTTGTTACAACGTAATTTTCCACCTTGTGAGCATCAGCACTCTTTGGCCTAGAGGATCCATTTTACTAACTCAGATCCACTTTATATCCTTCAGACACACTATTTTCCCTATTTTTTTCCCTGTACGCTAGCTGCATCATTACAGCGGGCGTACCCGCGAGTTGCATCACTATAGCCCGCGAGTAGCATGTAAAATGGTAAAAATCACTAGTTAATTACTTTTTACTCCCAAAAAGCGGTCATTGGGTGACCTTTGGCCCTCCTTACCAGAAATGCCTCGATGTGTCCTTTCACCTACCTTTGAGAGGACTATATATTGAGCACATATGGCTTATGGATGGGAGGAGAAAGGAGAGCAAGAGAACTCTAGTGTATTTCTGCCCTATCTTTAGTCTACACTCATTGATCCTTGTAGTTGTGAACACTTTATGTTCACCTTCCAAACTCCTACCACAGTTTGAGTTTGCCATTTAATGGAGGATTGAGGTGGTGGAGGCACAAGTGGATTGAGCTAGATCTTGGTTCATATTGGTTGCCGAAAAGAGGTCATATCACATTGTACTTCTTGTAATTTATTAATAGAAATACTCATATTCTCATCCATCAATGTTGTGAATGTGTTTATATTACATTGGGTTGCATTTACTTATAATATCATGGACCATTGCTATTGATGATGTTAACGTTTTTTATATATTATATGCGCTTGTTGTATATTGGTTGTCAAGACTAATTTGCAGGTTCAAGTGCATGGATTGAAAGCTCCAATGGGGATCTACATCAAACGTTTGGATTGAGGTTGGTTATGTTCTTCATTATCTTAACATTGTCATTTATAAAGCATAACATTGAGAATTGAGTTAATTTATGGTAGTCAGTCGTCTGTTGTGGTCCACCCCAAGCCATAGGAAGTTTTCTCCAACACAGAAATGGTGACTCCGCTGGGGAGAACATCCATTTTTGGGTATTTTTTAGCATTAGTCCTTATTTAGAGTTGTTGGTTGTCGAAGCTCTGTGTCATTGATTGGCCGTTAGGATACTCTATAGAAAACACCCTTTTTCTGAGCCATTGGACTCTTTGGTTGCTCATTTTCTTTTCCCATCCCGTGGGTGAGCTTAGCTATGCTCGTGTATACCCACTTCTGTCTGAACTATAGCCCGCGAGTATCTGTAGGTTTTCCTTTGATAGTGGTGTGCAAATCCAAGGGTGATTTGTTTTTGGCCTTTGGTTGTTTCTGGGTTGATTCTGAGTGTTCCTGAGTCTTCTTTGGCCTTATTCCTGATTGTTCCAAGCCTTGTTTATGACCAGAACTCCTCTTTTCTCTTGGTTTTGAGCGTCATTGGTTTTTACCCATTTTTTATTTGTAAGCTCATTCCATTGGCTGAGTCTTACTATTTAGGATCTGCTGGGTTGTCTGAGTGATCCCCTTGGCATTTCTGTAACTGAATAGTGAGATTTTGCTTGCATTTTTCATTTCATTATGTTGAAAAATAAAAAAACATAGCTTTGCATTTTCCTTTTTGTTTATAAACGAAAATAAATAAATAAATTTACTTTCATTTACTGCATTTTGAATTGAGTGCTTGCTACTTTCATTTACGTTCTGCTTGTGCATCGAAAATATAAAAGATTTGCATTTTTTATTTCGAAACTGTTGGATTGATTTTGCATGTTAGTGACATTGTTTTTATTGATAGATGAGTCTAGAGTTTGACGATTTTGCATACCATTGAGTCATACACATCACTAGTTTCACGGCCATATCTTTTGAGTAACCACAACCATTAAAATTAATGCTTAGTATTAAAATTGATTAGAACGATTTTATTTATAGGGTACACCAACTAGCATAGGTTTAGAGTCTTGGAATAGATCATTGTGAGTAAATGATCCAAGACTACTAGACGAAACATTACGTGTCTAACTAGGGAGTGGTGAAATCCATGGTATACATCGGTGTTCTCAAGAAGCTCTACTCAGACCAGAGTTAAGCACGAGGTCACAGGAGGTTGGTTGTGGAGATATCCCTCCAATACCGGCTGAACGTGGGAGATATTTCCAGGGTTTGTTTGTATCTGGGGACTCTTGGGAGATTTGACCCTCTTGAGTTTCAGGCTTAGCTACCCTTCCCATATGACAGATCCCACCTGTGACTGTCCCTTTGAGCATTGGTTATACTGTGGTCACCATAGTTTCCTTACCTAGGTATCGCATAGGGTACTTGCAGTGGTTATACTGTTTGTGTCATGACTCAAATAGAGGTTGGACAACACAGTTGTTTGTTTCCGAGGGTTACGGCCGTTTGCACGCAGTGAAGCCTGGGTGCCTCTAGAACTGATTCTATTACCTCCGGCTATAGTTTCGGAGTCTCAAGCCTCTCCTAGGAGAGACATACTGGCTCTAGTATCGGGAGCTCATTTAGTCACTCTGTTTGTCTACTCTTGGTTGTAGTTTCTCTAGGTGTGTGCTTTTGATTTACTGTTTTTTATCAATAGTTTGGCCTTTAGGGGACACTATGATTTTATATTCTCTTTGGAGATATCGTGGCGCGGAGTCGTACTCTCCACCAATCTCGTCGGTTGGATGGTTTAAAACCGGTCAAGCTTTCACGCCGTGTTGCTAAGGGACACCGGCGGGCTCCCTTTGAGTCTTTGGATTCTTACGAGACATACGTCCGAGATGTCATGACTGCTGCACACTCTGATATGGAATAAATCCCTACGAATCCATTAGGTAGATTCGAGCATACTTCAGACACCCCTACTCCTCGTGAGGCATGGGGGGGTGATCCACCTGAAACTCAATGTAATTTGTTTGCTCCGGATCCGCTCGAGGACGACCCGTTCGATCCTTCATTTCCGCATAATTATATACACGGGATGCTAGAGTTACATGATGACACAGGTCCTACGATCAATGCCACCGCATTCTCTTTTGGTATGCCTATTTATGACACAGTTGATCCTTCCACTACTTTTGGTAGTTACGCTGGCACTAGTCACGGTGTTAGACACATTGCACCCATTAGGGGTAATACCCTCACCGTGGGAACCACGTTGTCCACTCATACACATAGTATGGGGACCAGTCACGTTCCTCATAAAAATGCTAATGTTGGAAGACGACCGCCTCCTAGGACTACCCAACCTAATAGGAACACTGTTCGTAACCCGAATCTCCATCTACCATTGAATACACATGTCACTACCCATCAAACCACGACCACTTTCAAAAATGTTAACACTCCTCCCAACCACGGTGGTGGACATATACCGCATACTTTTACATCCGCTGCCATTACTAGTAATGCTAATATAGGAGGTGGAAATATACCTTATCCTCATTGTCATAACACCACCATTCCTGCTACTAGTAACACCAATGTTGGGGCTGGGAAGACATATCATCCTTATGGTCACCACATGACTGCTCACGCCAATCCTAACACTTACACTGGGGGTGGGAACATACCCTATAATCATGGTTATTACAACACGGTTCCTGCTACAAATAGTACGTATATGCCCCATACTTATGGTGGAAACCCTTACTACAATACAGTCGGTGCTGGCCATCAGTACAACCCACCTCAATATGGTGCTCAAAACATGTACATACTTGCTTACTCTCATACGAGTCAGGTCGGAGGAGGTTATCAACCTTACGGCCATGGTCAAGCTTATGGTCCATCAAGACCACATAATCAACAGTTTAATGCTCATGGTAAAAACTTTGGTCCTTCTTATCCTTCAGGTTCTTATAATCAACCTTTTATGGGAGCCTATAATCAAGCTTTCCAGTTGCAACTCCCGTTCCTTGCACATTTGAATCTTCCGGATGTTTCAAAGCTCACAAATGATCTGGTGTGTCATGACCCTAGTTGGACTTTGGTTCCTACCAAACTTCCTTTGGACATTCCTAAATTCGAAGGGAAAGGTGGTGAGGATCCGGGTGATTATGTCACGACATTTCACCTTTGGTGCTCTTCCAAGTCGTTGAATCACAATTCTGTTTGATTACAACTATTTCAACACACCCTCACGGGGGCAGCTACGAAGTGGTATGTTGAGTTGCCTGGGAACACTTATAGGGGATTCAATGAGATTGATTTGGTTTTCTTGGATCATTTCCAGTTTCCGGTTCATTACGATACTGGTATTGAACTTTTGTCTACCTTCCGTCAGAATAAGGCCACGCATATTTCTGACCATGTTCAAGAGTGGCGTCGGCGGAACACGTTAGTGAAAGCCAACATTCCTCCATATTTTCTGTTGGAATGGTTCCTCAAGTCTCTACTCCCATATATCGCTAAGGACGTTTCGATGTCCAGTATTATGACTGAGGAACAAGCCATCTTAAAATTCCAATAGTTAGATTTACTATAATCTCAGTCTGGCATATTATACGACATCATCCTTGACACACCGCGAACAAGACATGAGCCTAAGACAGTTCCTGGACCGCATGCCAACGGCATTGTGGGATCCGCGAGTACTCTCCCTGTATATTTGGTGGCTAATCAAATGCAAAATTTGTCGCTAAACCAGTCTACTCCCGGACAGGTTCACACCTTGTCCACTTCCACCCCATCGTCCGATGTACAAACTGTGCAAACGACAAAACCATCAGGTAACCAGCAACTTGGTGGTAAGAACAAGGGGAGAAATAACCATAAGGGTGGAAACAATAATAGAAATCGCAATACCCCTCGTAAGGAGAATTCCAACCCTCCTCAGGAAGGCGAAAATGCTGGTGAGGATCGTAAACCTAGGCGTAAGGTGAAATTTCCTTGTAAGCTTTGTGGGGAAGATCATCTTACTCACTTATGTCCTCGAATCGAAGAAGCATCGAAGCATTTGGCACAAAGCCCAGCTGTGTTGAAGGATCCCCTTCCTCATCATCGTCAAAACATGGCTTTGCATGCTCTCACCGCTAGTTATGGACCTAATGAGACTCCTATGTCTTCTTCCAATACTAATAGTTATGGATGCATGAATATGGTCCAATCGGAGGTTAGTGTTGCTACTCGTCAACGCAATTATGGTGCACCACAACCTAATATAAGGAATGAGCCTCCCCCTCCTCCTGATAATTCCTTGCATATAGAGAAGCCTTCTATTGTGCCGTGGATACCGAAAGGTGTGCTTAAGTATTCTACGCATAATCCCAATGCCCAAGCCGCCTAAAACTACTTCATTGTAGAAGATTTGGGCCAAACCCCGTGTGCAATGTCGGCTCTTAAGGTTTTACAGGCATGTCCTTCTAAAAGGCATGCCATTTTGTGTGCGTTAGGAGTTCAGGATGGAGGGAGTCCCAATGTCATTAAGTTCAACACCACTAATGTGCAACCTCGCTTACCTTACCACGTGGATTTTCAAATCCATGTGGAGTGCCTTATAACTTTTGTCAAATGAACGGTGGTTGACAAAGGTGCTTCCGCATCAGTGATGTCTTTAGCTTGTTGGAAAGCTCTTGGCTCTCCTCTTCTACGCACATCTAGGACCATGCTCACTACATTTGACGGTAGTTCATTTAAGCCGCATGGGATAATCCCTTCCCTTATTGTCCGCTTGGGAGGTAAAACTGTGCCTATTGAAGCCGAAGTGGTTGATGCACCCATTGACTACAACCTTTTACTGGGTCGGAATTGGATGTACGCTATCAAAGTTCTCGCGTCTACTGTATTTAGGATCATTTGCTTTCCACACGAAGGCAGGATTGTGACCATCAATCAGCTCGACTTCGTTAATCCTCCCATAGCATCTACAGGATCAGTAGTCTCGCAAGTTACAGACTATCAGCTGGAAACTGGGAGCATGGGTCTTGGTATGTACCCTTCATTAATGGGATCTTATGATTTCCATGCACCCGTGAATTTTATTGGAACCATTTTCGACAATGCACCTCCTCCTTTGCATAATATACCATTTCGGACTTCATACTTTGATGATCCATGGAATTTACCGTCCACGAGTTCTATGTCTGGAGACATTGTGCATGTCGGGATGTCTATGCCACTTTCTTCTGCTGAGTTTGCTTATCAGGATATTCAACAAGCCACTACAGAGCCAGATCTCCCCTCTTCTCGGACAGTTGAGGAAGATCCCATTACGCTGCCAGTTTGGGCAGTCGACTCATCTTGTTCAAACGATTGCCTTGATAGTACTTTACCTTCTGATGAAGCCATTAGCGAGGCCATGTGTGGTAGTGAGAGACCTTGGGAGGATATGCATCATCACTCTTATTTCCTTCCCAACCTCGATCTCACCTAGCAAGAGGAGATTAGGATGACTCTTGCAAATATGGCTGGTCACCCTATGTCTCTTTTGGGTTCACATGAGATTTATGCGGAGGGGAACATGGCTAATATTTCTCCGACTCAACCGATCAACATCTCTCGCACTCCTGGAAAGATAGAGAACGTTTACATCGATAATGATTGCTCTTCTGAGGAGGTTTCCATCTACACCGAATTGTTTACTGAGATTCGGGAAGCTTTCGCCTGGTCATACGAGGAGATTCCAGGAATAGACCCTAGTATTGTCGAGCATGAGATTAGAATGTATCTTCATGCTAAACTGGTTCGACAATGTCTTCATGCTGTAAAGTCTAGGAAGGAAGCCACTATCAAGCCAGAGGTGGAGAAACTGCTGAAAGCTAGTTTCATCTACCCCGTTCCCCTTACCGAATGAGTGTCAAACCCCGTTCCTGTGGATAAGAAACAGGGAACGATCCACGTATGCACTGATTTTAGAGACCTGAATCGTGCGTGTCCGAAAGATAATTTCCCCACCCCATTCATTGATAAGATATTGGATGCGTGTGCGGGAAGTGAGATTTTTTCGTTTATGGATGGTTTTTCAGGGTATAACCAGATTCAAATCAAACACGAGGACCAACATAAGACTACGTTCATTTGTCCTTGGGGTACGTTTGCATATCGGAAAATGCCCTTCGGCCTTAAAAACGCTGGAGCTATGTTTCAGTGTGCCATGACCTATGCCTTTCATGACCTTAAAAGTATAATGGAGGTTTTCTTGGATGATCTTGCTGGCCATTCTCGCAAGAGAATGGAGCGAGAATGGACCACCCCAAGCACCTTCGTTTAATTCTCGAACGATGTATACACTACAAGATCCAATTGAATCCCAATAAATGCATCTTTGCAGTAAGGTTTGGTCGCCTTCTAGGATTTATAGTTTCGAAAGAGGGTATTAGAGTCGATCCTCTCAAAGTTGAGGCAATACTTCGATTGCCTCCTCCACGCAAATTGTTTCAACTTTAGAGCCTCCAGGGGAGAGATACTTTTCTGCGTCGCTTTGTAGTCAAATATGCTAATATTACCAAAGGTTGCACATGTTTTTTGAAGAAAGACACACTGTTTATCTGGGATGAGCGAGCCCAACAGTCTTTCGATGCCCTTAAGAAAGCTTTGGTATCAACCCCTATGCTTGGTCCACCAAACTTCGCACAATATTTTATACTTTATGTGGCTGTGTCTCAAGAGATGATTGGCATGGTCTTAGTTCAGGTTGATGATACACTCATCGAGCATGTCATCTATTACCTCAGTTGAAAACTAGTAGACGCTGAACTGAGATATACTCACGTAGAAAAGTTGGCACTTGCGACTGTACATGTAGTCCAATGGTTATGACACTATATTTTGCTTAGAACAACCACATTTGTAGCGCATATCAATCCATTTCAGTTCGTGTTATCACGACGCCTTATAGGGGGGAAGTACAATAAATGGATTATGATCCTTTAGGAGTTCGATCTCGATTTTGCTTCGACAAAGTCGGTGAAATTGTTGGTGTTTTCTGAGCTTATGTCAGACCTTCTGAGACTTGATGAGTATGTCATCCATGAAGATTCCTTTGTGGATGAACACTTATTTCTTATCTCGTCTGAGGACCCTTGGTATGGGGATGTCATTGTATATCTCCAAACTTTGAAGTTTCCTCTGCATTATTCACGAGACAAGCGATGAGGTATGAAACATCACACTAAAGATTATACTATCATCAGTGACACTTTGTATGGCCGAGGAAAGGATTCTATTCTCCGTCGTTGCTTGACTCACAAAGAAGCAGAGCGGGTGCTTAATGATTTCCATGCGGGGGCGTGTGGTGGTCACTTATCCAGGCTAGCTACAGCCGAATGTATTATGCAAGCTGGTTACTTTTGGCCTTCAATCTTTAAGGATTGTATAAATGTTGTGAAGAGATGTCACCCTTGCCAGGTGTTTTCTTGGAATATATAATCGCATCCAGTGCTCCTTCATCCGGTCGTCATCGTCAGTCCCTTCACCAAGTGAAGGGTGGATTTCATGGATTGCAAACCAGCTTCAGCTGGGGGGCATCACCATATCATAGTGGCCGTGGACTACTTTTCCAAATGGGTTGAGGCCATGCCTACCGTAAAATCCAACAGTGCTACAACATCCCATTTCGTGTTCAATCAGATTATTACCGGGTTTGGTATTCTGAAAGAGATTGTCACTGACCATGGCAGTCATCTTCAAAACAAAATGATGGAGGAATTGTCTCTCAAGCTTGGGTTTCGTCAAGAACACTCACCTCTTACTACCCCCAAGCAAATGGTCAAGTTGAAGCAGTCAATAAGTCTTTAAAGACCATTCTCCAACGTACCATCCAACAAAGCAAGAACAACTGGCACATTATGTTATATCCTGCTTTGTGGGCGTATCGAACCACAATCAAGATTGCCACCAGGTTCTCACCATTTCAGCTAGTACATGGTGTGGAGTCGATTGAATGTGAAATCGCTTCGCTTAAACTGGCCATAGAGCTCCTCCCTGATATGACGAGTCTTGAGCAACGTTTAATCCACCTTGAGAAACTTGATGAGCAACGTCGAGATCCCGTTGTGGCTATTGATTCCAATAAACGTCGTGTTAAGGTTCAGTATGATAGGTCTGTCCATCCCCGGCAATATGTTGAAGGTGACTTGGTCCTCTTGTATGACCAAGCTAAAGAACCCCTGGGGGAAGGAAATTTCAACCCTATGGGCACGGTCCTTACATTGTGAGGCATGTCCTAGAAAAAGGAGCCTATGAATTAGAGGACTATGAGGGGAACATCTTGAAGGAGCCTATAAATGGGCTCTACCTCAAGTGGTATTATGCTTGAACTTCTGGTTCAAGCTAATACTTTTGTATACTATTGTATAGTTATTTCTGTACATAGGTTAGCTTTCTTTTGGTTTTCAGGTCTGTTGATTAGCTTCCGTTTGTTTGACATATGTTAGCGGAATCTCCTACATTCTTAGGATTCGCGGATGGTGCTAGCTGTCATACGCAGCAGCTTGCTTTTGCTGCCTGGGTTATTTTTTCACCTGACCAGCTAGTTGTGTCCTCAGGAGGTGCTTGCCTTGGTCCTATATCTAACAATGTGGCTGAGTATAGTGTCGTGATCGAGGTACTTCGGGATGCTATTTCCCATGGTATCCAGTCTTTAGAAGTCCGCCTGGACTCACAACTAGTTGTGTCTCAGTTGAATGATGAGTATCGTGTGAGGGATGTCACGTCCCCACCCATCCTACCAGTGCAATGGAGAGGATTGTGATGCTAATAATGGGCAATTTGCCCCAATGCTTACTAAATAAAACATCCACATATATAAAAGACAGGCATGCAAATGTACAATCTAAGCAAACACAGCAGAAGTAATCATGTGCAAAATTCACATACATCCATCATACATTCCAGATTTTCATGTCATTCATCAATTGAGCAATATCAAACTATCAAATGAGAATACTTATCTTAAAACAAGTAGTCCCTGAGCAACCAGCTACGCTTCTGCAAGGTTCCACCCAACCGTAGGCCAGTGTGCTCCTCAATCTCTCAGCACCACTGCCACCCCCAAGCTGGGCATGATCTCCACAAGGAAAAAGGGGAAACAGGCTCTCACATAGCCAAAGATATGCCAGAATCAGCCAAGCCAACCAGCAGTTGGGTTTCTTAGGCTGCTAAGAGATGGGCAGAGGGGAATTACTAGGTTAGTGGCTCAACCATGGAGCTATGGATACTTCATTGGGCTCATCAAGCCAAATTTGTCCTCTTCCACTCTTGAGGCTCTTGCTCCCAGGTTCAAATCCAAAACGGGATGCACTTAACAACAAAACCACAATTACTGGGCATGAGGAAAACGCTTTCCACAGTGGGATGCATGAGATGGGGTTCCAACTCACTCAGAAAAACGTGGGAACACACAAAAACGAAATGGGAAGATGGGGAACAACCCTGGGAAGCCAATCCATTTTTAGAAAAACGTCCTTGGACATTTGGGGCAAAAACGACCTCCATATAGTCCCCAAATCGTGGCCCTTCTCTCCCAAGCTACTGTATATGCAAAAACGAACTCCCAGGCATGGAAGAATGCAGGATTTGGATGAAAAACGTGCAGGGAAAGGCCCAGCTAACTCCAATGGCGTGAGTGAGTGAAGACTACCTGTTCCGAATGGCTTTGGGCACCATTTCGTGGGTGTTTTCTTGCGCAGCAAGCAAAAACACGAATTTTCCAGGTTGATGGCTTGCCCATGCACGAAATTGGCTGCCATACTTCTTCATTTCCAAGGCATTAACTGCCTTAACCAATTTCTTGGAAGAATTAAATGATTGGTCCATAACCCAAAATGGGTAGGTGAGAGTTCATGGGATTTCTTATTGACACATGGATTAAAACCATTGGCTCAAGGATTTGGTTATTTTCCCTCCCTCTTCCTTGTAAAGATCATGCCCCCATCTCTTTTGTTGCATTGCGTATCTGGTTGTGGGTTTTGCATTAAAACTGCATATTTACATGATGTCCGATTTTACATTGTGCACTGCTAGCACAAGCACCATATGCATCTATTCTAATTGTCGATACATAAAACGATAAGTCAGTGGCGGGGCCTTGGCCTTGAGCTCCTCGCCATGACTAAATGACAATATTTACATCATTTACAATATTAATGCAATAGGGTCAAGCTGGGGACGTTACATTCCCCTCCCCTTGGAATAACACCGTCCTCGGTGTTCCAACACTTCGAAAATAAATACCCACTTTACATATGTCCAAAATTCACAAAATGTGGTAGGTCTGTCCTGCATTTCACCCTCTACTTGGGTTTTTTAGGACTAAGTCCTTTGTTCTTTACAAACTGCTCTTGCTGGTTAGGACCTTCTAGCCTCTCATGAGGACATCGTTCCAAAACAATTCCTTCTTTTTCTTTTCCTTCCAACTGGTCCACGAACTTGGAGAATTTACGGTTGCTGCCCTCTTGATATTCTTTTGTTGGGCAGTCACGGAGGCAATGATTTCCTCCACATCCCCAACATTTCATTGGCGGCTTTACCTTTTCCTGATCCATTTACTTTGAGTCTTCCCACCTGGAACGTTTCTTACTCGGACAGTTGGATGAATGCTTCTCCATTGATCCACTTTCTTTTCCCTTGTTGATTGCTCCCAGAATGCTTTTTACCTCTTTTTGCAGACGAATAGAGTCCCGCAAAGCCTCATGGTTTATCTCATTCTGTTGCCTCTGTAGCTTGAGCATCTCCCCAAGATTTTCTTGGGTCCTGGCAATTGTTTGAAGAAGACTTTCAGCCAACTCTAATAGCCCTCAGTCTGCTTCCATGGTCAATGGGCACAACAGAACACACTTTGCTTACTAGCAACACTTTCTTGTGCCGGCTACAACCAATTGTTTCACTTTCTTACCTGTGAAATTCATCATGGGAATTCTTTGTTAGGACAAGCATAACATATCATTACGATTAGTCAATTATTTTCCTAATTGACATGGAATGTCCATGATTTATTCATGGGATTTTCACACTTTTCATGCTTTCCCAACGTACACAAGAACTCATTCATGTTCATCCTTTCACAAGAAATTTACTATTTTAGCATTCACAATTCATCTCAAACAATTATACACAATCTATTTTCAGCCATGATATGCACTCAACAATATTTTGTTTTATAAATGCATCAATCAAAAGGAAAGAGAAGAGTAGGGGTTTTTCCCTCTTAGTCTTGTTCTATAATGGAGCTACACCACCGCTGTGGTTTCATGCTCCTTAGTCTCTTTCACTTCAATGTGAATGCTTTGACTTTCCTTTCTTGGCTATGACACTTAGTGTCTAAGGTCTTCATATGGATTTTCAGCTAGGGAACCCTTCCCATCATTTCCTACAGAACCTTGGGTTGCTAGGATCCACTTGTATCCACTAGCACCATCTTTCATTACTGCTCATACGGAGCTCCTTAGGACGGTCACATATCCACATGCATCTCTAGGATGCCTTCATAATCCTTGCTTCCAGCAATACCTACACTCAAACATTGAATTAATTCACATGTTTAGTTCATTTTCATAGGGTTTTTCTCTAAGCAAGAATTTTAGGAAATCATAACCAAATCATATACAAACGTATATTCATGAGCAAGAAGCTGCAAGGTAACTGAATACTTATCTGTATTGGATGTCGGCACTTTACTCCACAGGATCCTTCTTCGCTTTCCAAGCATTGGATTTCCCGTGGATACAACAACGAATGTTGGGCCAGCACGCAGGCTACTCCACAACCATTTGAATAGGCAATTCCATGCCAGTATGCTGACTGGTTTTATCAATTGTTTTAAGGGGTGTTGGGCCAGCGTACACACTGCTTTACCATATCAAGTGGTTAATGCCCAACTAGTCACTCTCTGGACTTATCAAGAACTTTATAGCGTTCCACCAGCTACTCCTTGGATTTCTTAATAATTTATATCGCCCACTCATTGACTCTCTGGATTACCAGCAATTCATATCGCCCACTCATTTACTTTCTGGATTTACCAGCAATTTATAGTCTTTCAGGGTCTTGGCTTCCTGCAATGACCAAGGTTTCCAACAAAGGAACAATAGTGTATCAGCTCAGCTGTTAGAATAATTATTCCTGAAATCTTCATTATTCCAAACAAGACATAAATGAAAACGAATACTTATCTGTATTGCACGTTTCCCCTCTGGTCCATAGGATCCTTCTTCGCTTTGCAAGCCTTGGGATCGCCTATGGACTTGGATATAGTTAATGCTTAACCAGTACGCCTCCCCATCGGCTGGATTTACCAAGCATTTGGTGGTGCCCAACCAGTCCCCTACCTGGTTGGCCCTCTCCAGTGCCGAGCCAGCACATTCGTCTGGGTCATCGACCAATGGAAGGAAACTGCGCCACCGACCATTATACGTCAAGGCTCTACTATGGAGCCATAAGTATCTCAGGGTTTCCAGTCAGTCATCGGCGCCCGCCCTCCCACTACTGTCCCAATAGAGATTTCGGGGTTTTCAGTCAGTCATTGGCGCCCGCCCTCCCACTGCTGACCCAATAAGCATCTCAGGGTTTTCAGTCAGTCATCGGCGCCCGCCCTCCCACTGCTGACCCAATAGAGATTTCATGCCTTTACCAATGCCACCGCACCTTCTTGCACCATAACCCTTCACACACATCAGCTCTTCATTTATACAAGGACGCCACTCCTTCTTTTGTGCAAATTGGTGGTTCCTTTTAGGAACTTTATAGGTGACTTTCTTGACTGTAGGTTAACATGACCCCTACTCACACAAGGATGATACCTTCTCTTATTACACAGCTCTTCGGGCCTGTCCATCCCTTCTGGTAATATTTCACGTGAGCATAGATAGGTTGCTAATTCCCATACAGTCTCTTTGAATACCCCTCTTCATTCTGCCCGTTAATGTGCAGTATCAATCTGCATCTGTGTAGGCTGACAACACAAGAAGGATAAGCAAGCTCATCGGTATTGCTGTTCAATTCTTAACCACATTCCATATCATTCACTACCAAGTATTGAAACACCAAGAATGCGTCCATTCCCTTAGGGTGTAGTCAATATTGAAAACCCTATCATGACCCAGCACCAGAAAAGGTGTGCACCCCCTTTCCGATGTGCGTCATGTAGGCCCTAATCATACTCAAGCAATCTGCAATGATATAAATAAGATAGAGCATGCTCTACGTATTAACCATAACAATTTAGACATGTATATTCTTGTCTAGGGTCACGGAATACTCATTCATTTTGCAGATTTGTCTCACATGCCTTCTGGGCATAGCTTTACCATCTCACTTTCATGGTTTACCGTCATGCGGTTTGGCTAAGACATTATCAATGTCGTTTCACCTGAAACCCATTTCCAAAGCATGGGGTCTTTCCCATCTGGTTTGGCTTCTGCAGGCCATCACACATGATCTCCCTGCAATGTGTCATCCTGTCACACTTTATCAAATAGCCACATCGTCAGCAACATTTAGCAATAAGCTTCAAATACGATTGTTCCATAACCAATCAATAGCATTCATAAATAAATTCAATATGAATTTACAATTCTGTGTCCTACAGAAATTAGTTTTCTTATCCATGAGGCTATCCTCATATTGTTTGGCTCCTGTAAGGGACACCACTTTGCCCGTTATGGTGTTATGCTTGCTTCCATACACGAGCATCCACTTACAGCATGTCCTCCTGACACATTTTCATATAAGCCAAACAGTCATTAGCAATTATTAGAAAAATTTCAAATCCGAAATATTTACCAATCTGAGATTTACAACTGTTCTTACTAACAGAACTTAGAGCTCTCAACCCTGAGACTCCTTCTCATAAGCTCTAGATCCAATTTCACAGTCATATCATTCATACAACTCTATCCTTCCACAGAGCATTCTAGCAGCCCATGAAATGGTCCTAGAATTATCATCAATTCATCATTTCATTCATTATTTATTTTGCAATGACATGTGTATCATCCCTATGCATTCATACAATGCATCACAAGATTTATAAAATCTCTTAATGTACATCTACTCAATGCTACCTTGCATTGTTTCATGAGTACTATGCATTCAAGCATATTATGACTGAAACATGACTATCTCATATAACCTGCATTATAATTAGGACCACCAGTCCTCACTTGCTTGGGTTATTAAGCACATAACCAATCATACGCATGGCATGATATAAATTCACATGGATGCATTGAGATTTCTAAATAGTCATAGGGTCTAAGGGTCATCCCCTTCACTTACCCACACCTCACCAAGCTTGGTAGGTTAACAGCCCCAGTCGATATTCAATATTACATGCCAATTAGCTCAACCTAGTTCAAACATAGTTGAAGAGATCTTACCAAATCCCCTTTCAACATTCATGCAATTTGGCACCAATAATCATTACCTGCATGGTTACTATTAACATCGTTTGATGTCACCTGATCATTTGGCCTCTTACCAAGGTTGCTCAGTCCTTTTTCCAACTTTATGATCACAGATTTGTTGCGCCATCCTTTCTGCATAAGGTTGTTGGCTTCATGCAACAACATCCTTAGAACGTTTACCATGCTCTTTGTTATCTTTGGTCCTACAACCAATACAAACATCAATAGTGATTATCAACCACAATATTCTCCATTAGTGGTTTATTGCATATGCCGACTTCATTATTCTACCAATGTGCAATATCCCATTTATGCACAAGCATTTCTATATGCACTATGCAATTTGTTAAGATGCCATCTAGTGCATATACATTTATGCAATCCTTTACATTTTTAACATTTTTATGCCATATGACAATTTCATAATTATAAGTATGATAACAAACAGGGGTTTAAGAAATTCTTCCCTTTTCGGTCCCTCATCGTGACATGGAATTCCTCTTCCATATCCTGCAATTGTAGAAATTGCCCATATTGACAACAAAATTTGTTTGTCAAAACAGCCGCTGGCACTCTTCTGCACTAAATATCTATGATATATATAGACCTCCTTCAAACTCTGGTCATGCATCATTGTTCCCTGCTGGACAAGCTTTCCAATGCCTGTCTTCATGCTCCATTCTGACATCAGGTGCAGGAACTGCATCCTTTCAAAAATGACAACTTTCACTCCCATTCTGCACATTTTACATAGCTGCATTCTATTCTCAGAAGTTCACAAATTACTTCATGCACGTGGGAAGAATGTCATACTGACAATTCGTCAAATCACTCCCATTTTTTTTTTTTTTTTTTTTTTACGAATCACGCCGGTTCGCAGACTGCTCCCGCAACTGCGGGGAGGTTGGATGAAGCCTTCCGCAATGGGCGGGGCGATTGGCTGAAAGTTTCCGCAATGAGCGGTTCACATCTTGCCTCCGTTGCGGGGCGCTTCACTATAGGCTTCCGCAATTGCGGGCCGGTTTGCTGAAGCCCTCCGCAATTGCGGGGCGTTTGGATGAACCCTTCCGCAATTGTGGGGCGGTTCGGCGACGGCTTCCGCAATTGCGGAGCAGTTCGCCAAACACTTCCGCAATTGCGGAGCAGTTCGCCGAATGCTTCCACAATGGTGGGGCGATTTTCCGAACGCTCGTGCAATTGCGGAGTCATTCGGCGAAGGCTTCCGCAGCTTCGGAGCCGTTCGCGGAATGCTTCCCGGGGTTTCGGGCGGTTCTTGCGAAAAGCTTTTGCGGAACGACTTGAGGAATGCTTCCGCAATTTTGGAACGATTCGCCGAAGTCTTCCGCAATTGCGGAACGATTCGGCGAAATCTTCCGTAGTTGCGGAACGATTCGCCGAAGTCTTCCACAACTTTGGAACGACTCGCCAAACTCTTCCGTGTTGCGGAACGATTCGCGGAATCCTTCCGAAATTTTGGAAGAGAATTCCTTCCGCAATTTTGGAAGAGATTTCCTTCCGAAAATTCCTTTTCACGCCGACACTTAGAAAATTTTTCACTTAAAAAATTTTTCTCCGCTATTTCGGAGCGGTTCGCGGAATCCTTCTGCAATTGCGGGAAGGTTCGCCGAACTCTTCCGCAATTGCGGGAAGGTTCGCAGAACCTTTCCGCAGTTACGGGATGACTTCCGCAAACTGACTTAAAACAAAAATTTCTAGAAACAGACTTAAAACAGAAATTTTCAAAAACAGACTTAAGAAAATTTTGAAATTTTCCCCTGTAATTGCTATCAGGTTTGGCCCATAGAGGCCCAATGCTGCAACGCAGCTCTGATACCAAATGTCACGTCCCCACCCATCCTACCAGTGCAATGGAGAGGATTGTGATGCTAATAATTGGCAATTTGCCCCAATGCTTACTAAATAAAACATCCACATATATAAAAGACAAGCATGCAAATGTACAATCTAAGCAAACACAGCAGAAGTAATCATGTGCAGAATTAACATACATCCATCATACATTCCAGATTTTCATGTCATTCATCAATTGAGCAATATCAAACTATCAAATGAGAATACTTATCTTAAAACAAGTAGTCCCTGAGCAACCAGCTACACTTCTGCAACATTCCACCCAACCGTAGGCCAGTGTGCTCCTCAATCTCTCAGCAGCACTGCCACCCCCGAGCTGGGCATGATCTCCACAAGGAAAAAGGGGAAACAGGCTCTCACATAGCCAAAGATATGCCAGAATCAGCCAAGCCAACCAGCAGTTGGGTTTCTGAGGCTGCTAAGAGATGGGCAAAGGGGAATTACTAGGCTAGTGGCTCAACCATGGAGCTATGGATACTTCATTGGGCTCATCAAGCCAAATTTGTCCTCTTCCACTCTTGAGGCTCCTGCTCACAGGTTCAAATCCAAAATGGGATGCACTTAACAACAAAACCACAATTACTGGGCATGAGGAAAACGCTTTCCACAGTGGGATGCATGAGATGGGGTTCCAACTCACTCAGAAAAACGTGGGAACACACAAAAACGAAATGGGAAGATGGGGAACAACCCTGGGAAGCCAATCCATTTTTAGAAAAACGTCCTTGGACATTTGGGGCAAAAACGACCTCCATACAGTCCCCAAATCGTGGCCCTTCTCTCCCAAGCTACTGTATATGCAAAAACGAACTCCCAGGCATGGAAGAATGCAGGATGTGGATGAAAAACGTGCAGGGAAAGGCCCAGCTAACTCCAATGGCGTGAGTGAGTGAAGACTACCTGTTCCGAATGGCTTTGGGCACCATTTCGTGGGTGTTTTCTTGCCCAGCAAGCAAAAACATGAATTTTCCAGGTTGATGGCTTGCCCATGCACGAAATTGGTTGCCATACTTCTTCATTTCCAAGGCATTAACTGCCTTAACCAATTTCTTGGAAGAATTAAATGATTGGTCCATAACCCAAAATGGGTAGGTGAGAGTTCATGGGCTTTCTTATTGACACATGGATTAAAACCATTGGCTCAAGGATTCGGTTATTTTCCCTCCCTCTTCCTTGTAAAGATCATGCCCCCATCTCTTTTGTTGCATTGCGTAGCTGGTTGTGGGTTTTGCATTAAAACTGCATATTTACATGATGTCCGATTTTACATTTTGCACTGCTAGCACAAGCACCATATGCATCTATTCTAATTGCCGATACATAAAACGATAAGTCAGTGGCGGGGCCTTGGCCTTGAGCTCCTCGCCATGACTAAATGACAATATTTACATCATTTACGATATTAATGCAATAGGGTCAAGCTGGGGATGTTACAAGGGATCTTACATTACTACGGAAATTCTTAAGGGTAAGACTGTTGGAATGACATTTTGTTTCAATTACATACATTCATGTTCCGAGAAGTTTTAATCATATATCTGATGCATACGCTAACTATGTATTAAATTGGCATTTTTCACATTCCCAATTAAGCACGCAATTAAAAGATACATTCATACATTTGTACATACAAACGTATAGTAGAACTGGAGAACCAAAGTTTTTATAAATAATATGTCCAAAAAATGGTAGTGTCATGATACAAAACTGGAGCCCGTATCTCTCAAAATATACATATCGTTACAAAATGGGAATCCGAGATGTCTAGTTCCTACGAGGAGGCCTAGATTCTGCCCCAACATGATGTGTGTGATAGAAAGAATGCACTACATTTGCGACACGCTGCAGTAGTCGCACCCAGTTTCTTGGCACCCCCACTACCTGGCGCTGCATATCCTCTAGTAGTCGCGCCACCTCTACCTGTGGTACCCTGGTGGTCATCCGGGATAGGTTGGCCCATAGAGTCTGTAGGGTCCGCTCTGCTGCAGCACGTACTACCTCATTACCCCTGCACCAGCGATGATGTATCAGAAAACCATCGGGTCTCACTGTGCCCTTATCTGCGAGCAAACAGTCAAACATTAACACATGATACTACCCCCAAAAATATTTTTGCATTTATATCTATAATAAAAAATCCATAAAAATTTCATACATGAAAAACCTAAAAAGGGTACTCACCAATGTCTCTGAATGTTGCATCTAGTGGGATCGGCATGTCTCGATCCTGTCGGAATTCTATCCCTGCATAGGGGTAGTCCTCTATCGCTATGACCTGTCGGTCCCACCAGTGAAATAACTCCTCTATGTATGGTGATGCCTGACGGCCACCACCCTGTCGCGTCAAGACCTCAGCCCACCAAGTCATGGATGGGTCGCAGAGACTATGAGGAGGGACCTCAACCCTTGGACTGAGCCCCGAAACTCGCTCAAAGAAGAAGCTGCACAAGATACTACCATATCCGAAGTTTTTTGCATCCCCCTGCTTGCACTCTATCAGTTGGGTATTCATGGACCCAAGTAGCATGGTATACCAGTCAAATATCATAGGTTGGATACACTGTGATGCGTACAACATAACTGGCCTGGATGCCTAGTGAAGAGTTTTTGAACCAGTAATTCGCACTAAAGTTTCCATGACAACCTTCATGCTCAGGTTGACTATGGCTCTGATCGGCACCTGACTCCCCACTTCCTGAGTATTTGAAACACAATAACACTGTATATAGTTGGGGATGGTGATCCCACCACCCACAGATCGAGACCGAACACTTGCCACCTCACCTCAGCAGGACAAACCAGTAATGAAGTAGATATCCTCCACTTCTAGTGAGAGTATTTGCCTGTCTAGGTTGAAGTTCTGTGCATCGACATTCCAATAGTCTATCAAACGGTAGAGAAATAGGTTTTGGGCCCTCAAACCCCCTATGCAACAAAATTTGTATAACCCACATGCGTGTAGCACTTGCTATGCATGCACATCATTATGGATGGACTCATCCACTAGGTCATGTTCTCTCTCTCTCCACTCTAGAACCATCCTAGAAAGAGAAAACCCAAAGAATTTAGTTAGTTTTGTTTAAAAAAATAGCTTCACGGCCGTACTCGCAGGTAATTGAGCTCACAGAGGCGGGTACCCGTGGTCAATGCGTGCATTGACTACACACACCTAGCCCTACCCACAACCCACATAGTTATAGCCCGCGGGTAGCACCGTGACCATGTAGGGCATGGCCAAATAAAAAATTTAACCGATGAAAACTGAAATAAAAGCATTGAAATTAAGGTGAGGATGAGACTACCAACCTGCTCCTGACGGTTCAATGATCGGACACCCATAGCTCCTAGAATCAGCAGCTGAACTTTGAGGTGAAAACTAACCACAAAACTCCAAATGGGTGAATAGTAAAAATAAATTGTAAATTGTAAATTTTTGTTACTATTTATAATTTTCAAAACCCGCTTGTCTATAGTTTTCGCCATTTAATGTTGTTTTGGATTAATACAATGTCATGGAGTAGCATTTTTTGACCAGATTTCTTTGGCAAAAGTTGTTTCCGATCATTTCACACCTATGATAGGTATGTTTCCCACCTGTAATATAGGTTAGATGTCATTTTCACATGCATTATGCATTTGACCTTTTGACCACTTTCATAAACCCTAGGTGAGACCCCACTTCTTAATTGACATGGAACCTTCACACTATTATAGAAGTGTCGTTATGTGGCGGTAGGACCTTTCCGAACCTGGGTACCCTAGTTAGACCCCTTTTTGCATTATGGTTCCCATGCCATTGTTTTTCCTTAGGATTGGGAGTCCTTTATAGTTACGCCATGACGTTGCGATAAAGACTCATACTCTACTTTGTCTTATGTTGGCCATCTCCCATAAGGACTCCCCCATGTATATTGAGTTGTGATTGCATTGCATCATCCTGCTTGTCGCTTGAGTCTTGTGCCGGCTCCCGCTTACTCATTTATTCACCTGGTGCTTTAGCACTTTTCCTGTAGAGCTTACATTTTCCCATCACAATCTGATGCCCTTTTGACCTTGAGGGAACACCCCCTTTGAGTGTCCACATCCTACACACGCTTTCTTGCATTGATCATAGGTATGTTCCACTGCTTGGAAATAGTTTGCTCGTTATTTGACACTCGTTCCCTCACTTGTTGTACTATAAGCAATTTTATTATTTTTCAAGCTTTCCCAAATATGAAAAAGACCCCCAAAAAAATCAAATATTCCAAAAATTCGGACAGGATTATGGTTACTACTTTTTGTTGGCAGCTGTTGTGTCACCTTTGAACAGAGCATTCATTCCACTCCATACATTATGATTCGGGACTATAGTTGGACCTTAAGAGCTGTACTTGTTTCTCAGTTTACTCCATCGATTGGTTAAGCTTCCAGTCATTATGGAGCCCTTTGTGATGCCTCATGCATCACACAGTTTATATTGGGTCTATGCTACATGAGTCTATCCATCTCTTGACTATTGCATGTCGGCCATCCTTATTGAGTCAGTTCATTTCACCTGAGTTCTTCCAAATCTTTCAGCATAGCTGGTACCTCGTGCTGGTTGATGGGGGATGCCTTAATTCCCTCCTTCCAGTGAGTCTCATTCCGTCGACTTCAACCCATTTATTCTGGAACTTGAGGCTTAGAGTTTGGTTGAGTACCTTGAGGCTTGCAGTCATTAGTGGCAGGTTCTCTTGCCATCGACAATTTTGGGAATACATCAATGTCCCCTGATCGATGGATTCATCTTAGTGTTTGACTTCAACACATCTATTCGCACTTTGATGACTGTGCTCTGTGCCTTGATGCCCATTTCCATTATTGGTGGGTTATCTCGTGTCTGGTAACAGTATACATCATTGATCGGTAATCAGATGATGTCACATCAGGTTCGACCTCAACTCCTTTATTCACTTGATGGGACTTGCACCATTGAAGACTCATGTAGAATACCCCAGGCGATAGTGGCATTCAGTATACTACTTATGATTATGACTTTACATCTGAGATATCACCTCTTAGATTTCAGCAGTTTGTACCTCCAATTCACACAGGTTGTTTCCTTTTTAGTAGGAGACCATATCTTACTGTAGAGGGATCATGGCTATGATCACTTATGACATATTTACTTCCTATTCATGGCCATTGTATCATATTGTTGTACTATACCGAAATGTACTCAGGGATACTATTGTATTAAGGAGAGTGAGATACTCCTTCCACTTGTGTCTCCATCACTCCACTTTTGAGATTTATAATGAATTTCGGCCATCATAGCATCAATCTCTGACCTCAAACATTAAGAGGCATCTGTTACAAAGTCGTTTTCCACCTTGTGAGCATCAACACTCTTTGGCCTAGAGGATCCATTTTATTAACTCAGATCCACTTTATATCCTTCAGACACACTATTTTCCCTATTTTTTTGCCTGTACGCTAGCTACATCATTACAGCAGGCGTACCCACGAGTTGCATCACTATAGCCCATGGGTAGCATGTAAAATGGTAAAAAAACACTAGTTAATTAACTTTTACTCCCCAAAAGCGGTCATTGGGTGACCTTTGGCCCTCCATTTTCCCAGAAACGCCTCGATGTGTCTTTTCACCTACCTTTGAGAGGACTATATATTGAGTACATATGGCTTATGGACGGGAGGAGAAAGGAGAGCAAGAGAACTCTAGTGGATTTCATCCCTAACTTGAGTCTACACTCATTGATCCTAGTAGTTGTGAACCCTTTAGGTTCACCTTCCAAACTCTTACCATAGTTTGAGTTTGCCATTCCATGGAGGATTGAAGTGGTGGAGGCACAAGTGGATTGACCCAGATCTTTGTTCACATTGGTTGTTGGCAAGAGGTCATATCACATTGTACTTCTTGTTATTTATTAATAGAAATACTCATATTCTCGTCCATCAATGTTGTGAATGTGTTTATATTACATTGGGTTGCATTTACTTATAATATCATGGACCATTGATATTGATAATGTTAATGTCGTTTATATATTATATGCGCTTGTTGTATATTCGCTATCAAGACTAATTTACAGGTTCAAGTGCATGGATTGAAAGCTCCAACGGGGATCTACATCAAACGTTTTGATCGAGGTTGGTTATGTTCTTCATTATCTTAGCATTGTAATTTATAAAGCATAGCATTGAGAATTGAGTTAATTTTTGGTAGTCAGTTGTTTGTTGTGGTCCACCCCAAGCCATAGGAAGTTTTCTCCAACACATCATTCCACTCCATCCATTATGAGTTGGGACTATAGTAGGACCTTAGGAGTTGTACTCGTTTCTCAGAGTTTACTCCACCGATTGGTTAAGATTCCAGTAATCATGGAGCCCTTTGTTTATGCCTCCTGCATTGCACAATGTTATGTCGAGTCTATGTTGCCTGAGTCTATCGATCTGCTCATGCTCTTGTTCAAAGGAAGTCCTGAAACCAGAGTCAGCCACTCGTCAGATCTCTTGACTATTGCATATTGGCCATCCTTATTGAGTTAGTCTGTTTCATTTGAGTTCTTCCAAATCTTTTAGTGTAGCTGTTACCTCGTGTTGGTTGATGGGGGATGCCTTAATTTCCTCCTTCTAGCGAGTTTCGTTCCATCGACTTCAACTCATTTATTCCAGAATTGAGACTTAGAGTTCGGTTGAGTAACTTGAGGCTTGCAGTCATTAGTGGTAGGTTCTCTTGCCATCGACAGTTTTGGGAATACATCAATGTCCCCTCATCGACGGATTCATCTTAGTGTTCGAGTTCAACACATCTATTCGCACTTTCATGTTTGTATTTTGTGCCTAGATGCCCATTTTCATTATTGGTGGGTTATCTCGCATCTGTTAACGGTATACATTATTAACCGATATCAGACGATGTCACATCAAGTTCGACCTCAAAACCTATATTCACTTGATGAGACTTGCAACGTAGATGATTTTTGTAGAAGACCCCAGACGTTAGTAGCATTCAGTATGCTGCTCTTGATCGTGACTGTACATCTGACATATCACCTCTCAGACATTAGCAGTTTGTACATCCAGTTTGCACTAGTTGTTTCCTTTACAACAGGAGACCGTCTCTTACTGTAGATGGTTATGGCTATGATCACCTATGACATGTATTCATTATGTACTGCCTATTCATGGACATTGTATCAGATTGTTGTACTATACCAACATGCATTCAGAGATATTATTGTATTATGATGAGTGAGTTGTTCCTTCCAGTTGTGCCTCCATCACTCCACTTCTGAGATTTATAATGTATTTTGGCCATCGTAGTACCTTCTCTGACCTCACACATTAGAGGGCATCTGTTACAGCGTAATTTTCCACCTTGTGAGCATCAGCATTCTTTGGCCTTCAGGATCCATTTCCTTGACTCAGATCCACTTTATTCCTCAGAAACACATTTTTCCCTATTTTTCTTCCTGTACGCTTGTTTTCCCATTATAGCCAATGTACATGAAGGTTGTTCCACTATAGCCCGCGGGTACCAATTAAAATGGTAAAAATCATTAGAAAATTACTTTTTACTCCCAAAAAGCTGTATGAGGGTGACCTTTGGCCCTCCATATACCATGAAACGCCTCAATGTGTCCTTTCACTTACCTTTGGAAGGTTATATATTGAGCTCTTATGGTGTATGGAAGGGAAAAGAAAGAGAGAGCAAGATAAATCTAGTGGATATTTGCCGTGACTTGAGTCTACACTCATTGATCCTTGTTGTTGTGAACTCTTTATGTTCACCTACCAAACTCCTTTCATAGTTTGATTTTTCCATTGCAAGGGGGATTGAAGTGGTGGAGGCACAAGTGGAGAGACCCATTTCTTGGTTCAGATTGGTTTTCGACAAGAGGTCGTATATTGTACTTCTTATTATTCATTAATGGAAATACTCATTTTCTCATCCAATTGATGTTGTGAATATTGTTAAATTACATTGGGTTATATTCGCTTATGATATCATGGATCATGCTATTGATTATGCTAATGTCTTTCACATGTTATGTACACTTGCTTGTACTTGTTGTTGAGACTAATCTGTAGGTTCAAGTGTAGAAGTTGAAAGCTCAACTGGGATCTACTTCGAAAATCCGGTAGAAGGTTGGTCTTTTCTCTATTATCTTAGCATTGTCATTTATATAGCATTGGATTGGGAATTGAGTCATATTCTGGTAGTCAGCTGTATGCTGTGGTCTGCCCCAAGCCATAGGAAGTTTTCTCTATGACAACGACGTCACAGGTTTTCCTAATGCAGCCTACGACGATGTTAGTTAATTGGATAAAGAGCATCTTCGAGCCCATTCTCGAAGGAGAGTGATGTGGTTCCCTATCCCTAGCCTATAGGGGAAATGGAATTTGGTTCCCTATCCCTTTGGTGAGATCCCCTAACTATCTCCTACCATATCTCAACCTATCCTATCCTCTTAGTCCTATATAAGTGAAGCTCATTCCCATTCCAAAGGGAGGAAGTCTATAGTATCTACATGCTGGTGAAATTAGCTTAAGAGAGATCTCTACTCATCCTTTGAGAGATCCATCATCCCTTTGGAGGCTTTGGCATTGGCTTGGTTGGAGAAGGATTGCTACGTTAAGTCTTGGTTGTAATCACTTCCTTATATGTACTTTCCCTTTTATGCAGTAATATAAATGCTTTCCACCAAATATCGTTGCATAGATGATGTTTTGTGTAGTTTTCCTGCTTAACTGCTTACTTAGATCTATTATTCTTTAGGTGCATTTTACTACTTGTTTTGTTTTGTGTTGTCTTGACAAGTTTTGCAACTGATCATATCTGAAGACCATCAAGCTTGGAGCAAATATCAAGGAGAAAGGATCAGCGATCTGAAAGGTAAAGCATCTATCTACTTGATCTCTAATTAGATCTAGGAAAGTCATTCTATATTCTGTCATATTTGTTCTAGTCTTACATTAATCTAGGGAGATTAGGCCTTGATTCTGCTCTTGGTAGACTGTCCATAAAAAATTAGGGTTAACCTTGAATCAAGAAAGACTCAAAGGTGGTTTAGGTCTAGCACATGGTTTTGGGCACATGGTTTCTTGTAGCCCATGGTATTCCATGTAAAGAAGCCTTTATAAGGATTGAGGAGGTGTTGGAATCGATTTAATACTAAAACGGGGGGGGTGAATAAGTATTAGCACAGTTATCAACAGTTTTTACCTTCTTTAATGGATTATTCTTACCTTAACGTTGATCTTTAGTTATGCATCCAATATAAGTAAAATAATCCATGCATATATGCACCAAGACAAAGATCATAGAACACATAGGATTTTGACGTGGAAATCCAAATGGGAGAAAACCACAGAATGCTCTTTTGTAATGAAAATATTACATTCAAGGAAGCACTGACTTCCTATGTTTACCAGCACCAACTTGAAGGAGGCACCGACCCCCTAGTTTTATAGTCACCTACTTGAAGAAAGCACCAAATCCTAGTGTTCTCTAGCACCAACTGAAAGGAGGCTATGACCTCCTACTCGTTTCCCCATCCTTCCACCCACATATCCAAAATAATATTATGCCTTATCAGAACTTCCAACACGTGTACACTTCTGATCTTTTGACGTTTGTTCTATTGTGCGCATTTTCTGTATGCAATATTATTCCTGTCACTTCCTTGCATACCTCACTTGACTTATCATCCCACTCAATTCTTCACTTCTCCTAATGACTGACTTCATGTATGGTGTGCTACTTCAAATGATCCTCTAGTCTGTTCCAAGATTAACTTCATTGTTCTTCTTCCACGCAACTACACTATACCAACTAATATTGTGCTTCAATTCATAGCTTGTTGTTCTAAGATTGCACACCAGAATCAGTTGGAACTGTGCACTTCATAAGATGTGTCTGTTCTATTTAACTACCACAGTATTTTAGAAAACAAGAGACATGTTGTGCATCATATGATTGATCCTTTTGTTTTAACGCACTTATCTTAGATAATCCTAATCGTGACATGCATATAAGATTCTTTTGTTGGTGTGTGTTGCGCATATGATGGATATGTCTACTTCACACACCTCTCTTCAACCTCTGTGCATCAGCTAAACGTTTGCACATCTTCTTATATACTTCAGTTATGCCTCCACTCTTCTTTCTTCCAAAACATATGTAACTATCTACATGTTTCTTGTGCTACTATCATTAAGTCCTCATGCACTTGCACATCTTCTGAATTCTTCCTTTCCGACTTTGTGCAATCTTCACATATCTATAGCATCATTCTATGCACCATCAGTTCAATCATTTGTCTGCTTGTGCGCACTCAGCTCTTCACTAGATCTTATTGTTCTATATCTCGAGCCCATCATGCCCCAAATATAAATCTGTATCTTCTACTTAGAATATCTTCTATCTCGCCATCAATCTTACTTAAAATCTCCAACTTGCTTCCCTTTTTATACATGTCATGCATGGATTGTATGTCCACAAGTTGGTTATGGAATTCCTTCTTCCTTGCTTCATAGATTGTGCTTCTTCCACATGTCATGTTCTATGCCACTGATGTGTTATTCCTTTCTGGGTTTTGTGCATACATGGTCCTCGACTAGGTGGGACTTTCACCCTTGTTGTACCATCACTTTTGGGTCTTGCACACTTGATGTATCAATGCTTTGCATAACATGTGCATATGTTATCTTTGAGTTGGTGGGACTTTGACTATTGCAGTACCATCACTTGTGGGACTTGTGCACTTGTTGTGTCATCGACTATGGAATTTGTGCATATGCTGACATCAACTGCTACACCCTTCTTGGAACTTGTGCATGCTTCGACAATTGAAAGAGTCTTATGATTGATGATGACATGTGTGCTTTCAGGACTTGTAGAGTTGTTCAACCACCTCTTGTACCATGTTGCTTGTGCACTGCACTTGACTTGCTTGTGCACACAAGAATTTTCTATTGAGTTTCTTGTGCACACTAGAATTTGTCCCATGTATTCTTTGGCTTCCTTGAGCATTCTTCAACATTCTGTCCAACCAACCCTTTATCTTGTGCCTTAAGGGACTATGACTAGATGGACTTGTGACCTGCTCAAGTACATGTGCCTTATGTACTTCTTCACACTGGATATTCATGATGTACCCTTCAACATACTTCTTCATACTAGATGCATTTTCTTGTACCATGCTTCTTGCGCACTCCGCTTGACTTGCTTGTGCACACTATAATCTTCTATTGAGTTGCTTGCGCACACTAGACTTTTTCCCATGTATTCTTTGGATTTCTTGCGCATTCTTAAACCTTCTAAACAACCAACCCTTTAGCTTGTGCCTTGAAGGACTATGTGTTGTGCAGGATTTATACCTTATAGTGAGGAGAGACACTACCAACTTGGGCGGGGTTGACAGGTAAATACATTCATTGGATTACATTTAGTTCTTACAAATGAAAGAGATCAAGATATCGAAAGATGTACCTTTTATCAATGACTGGTCCTAGCTTTTGCTTGGCCTTTCGCTTGATGAACCTGCAACACAAAGGAAACCTTCCTTAGTTTATCTTCACTGTAATAAGTATGACGAAATTGAAATCAATTAAACATCAACTACAATCAGATATTAAATCAAATGAACATACTATCCAATATATATTCGATTTGGGACGGGAACGGTATTTCCACCTTTTTTTTGTCAAAGAAACATGAATTAGTACAAATATACCTGACGTGTCAAGATGCTTCTGCAACTGAGTCCTTAGCTACTGCTCTTCACAATGACTTGGGAATTCATCCAGCGTAACATCACTTAAAACATTCTTTCTAGGTCCCCTCTCTCATGGATCCTCCTTGTATTTATGGGACAAGGTAGGCAGTTGGAATCGAGAGGTGGTTGAATTCAGAGGTTGGGGAAGTTGCAGAACCAACTTCAACTAATCCCAATTCGTAATCTTAATATATGTTTGATTTCATCTTAAGATGTGCACAAGTTTTATGCAACAATAGTAGCGCACAGAGAGAAACTTTTGTGCTTTGCAACAAGCATTTGCAACTTTTCTCAAGGTGTGTGTTGGTTGTCCTTGAACAAAGCAGCGCATCTTTTGAGGTGTGCGCTGGTTTACGAGAAAGAGTAGCGCACATTTGGTGAAATCAGGAGAAACATTTATATTTTCAACTGAAGAGTGTACTACCATCAATAAGTCATCTAGGTCAACCTAGCTCTTCAATCCATGGTGTCCTTTTGTGTGATCAACAGAGCAATGTGATCACAGATGGAGAAGTGTAGATTTGACCTATAACAGATGCCCCCTAATGTATGAGGTCAGAGGGAAATGATGGTCGAAATACATTATAATTCCAAGTCAGAGGAGGAGCAAGAAACCGTAGAACCAAGTCACAAAAACACTTGAAACAACGATCAAGGTCAGCGATCAATTACAATCTTGAAATCATATAGATGTGTAGCATGATACAATATGATCTCCGATACATAACTAGCATATGTATATATAGCATGGCCACTGAGATACAAGCGTGGATCCATGTCAAAATGAGAGATCATAGCCATAACAACAAACTAGATCTATGTCTTATGAAGAGCCAAAATAAGTGAGGCTCAGTCTTGCGTAACTTGGGTGATAACATAAATATGGTGATTCTATCAGAGTCCCAAGGTCTTCATCCAAAACAACCCAAGGTACAAACCCTAAACATGCGATTAAATAAGTTGAAGTCAAACATGGGGATATCGTTTTATTACCGGTCATTGATGTATACCGTTAACAAACGCGAGGACTTCCATCGATAATGATAATGGACTCCAAGGTACCTAGTATGTTCCAACAAGTGTGAATAAGTTGACTTGAAGTCGAAAACTTGATGAACCTGTCAAATAAGAGACATTGATGTATTCCCATTATTCAACAACAATGGAAACTGGCACTGATGACTGCAATCCCCAAGGTACTAACTGAAACTCTAAACTTCATTCCCAGAGTGTTGTGGACACAACAGATCCCATGCTTAGCTGAAAGCACGGGAACCCCATGTTGAATAAACACAAAGGTATTTTGGTGAGTGTACTCTGTAAATATGAGAATTTGGGTTTTCACTTGTTTAGTTCTCTCACCCATACTTTTGTCCTGCGTGTTTCCCTCTTTCTGGATGATCTCTAACTCTCTGGTTTGTTCAAATCCTCAATTTTTGAGTATTTTTTCTTTGCTTCAATCAACCCGAAACCCGACAGTTAGGAAACCTGAAAACCGCAATCCGACAATTTCGGGTTGTGGGATGTTTGTTTTGCAGTTTTGAAATTTGGTCAACCCGAAACTCGCAACCCAATGGTTGCGAGTTGCGGGTTCATCTTGCAATAATCTTGGGAAACTATCATCCCGAAACCCGAAACCCAAAACCCGAAAAGCCATAATTACGGCTTTCGGCTTTCGGGCTTTGTCTTTTTATTTATTTTGTTGCACGTTCCCGAAACCCGCAACCCACAACTGTCGAGTTGCAGCTTTCGGGAAGTTGTCTTCGGTTTACGAGTGTGTCATTTCCGAAACCCACAACCTGCAAGTGTCGGGTTATGGCTTTCGGGAACACATTTCACATTTTTTGATTGTGATTATTCCCGAAACCCGCAATTGCAGCTTTCGGCTTTCAGGAATTCTTTTCCGCCTTTGTCGTTTGCGCGACCCCGCAACCCGCAACCTGCAATTGTCGGGTTGCAACTTTTGGGATCCCTTAATAAATTTGTGAATAAAACTTTCACACAACCCCGCATCCCGCTCCGGTTAATCTCGGTCGTTCATTTGTTCTGATCGCACGGTCATCTTTAATCCGGTGAATTCAATAAATAGGGTTTTCCTATTTTATTTTTACCATTTTACTTTTGAAGAATTATCTCGTCGCACTGAGGATTTCACTACCGAATCCTTACGAGAGGATGTTTCAACTGATTTTCAGTTACTTCTGGTTGAATTGCTGCCTTCGCTACACTCGGTGTGTGACAGTTCCGATTTTGTTTTGACACCTTTTTCATTGTTTGTTTCTACCCCTTAAGGTTTTACGCCGTTATGCCTGTTTCGGTTTGGAAGGTTCTTCCGATTATTCTATTAAATCTGGTCACCCAAATATGGTTTGATGGGTATGCAAGAGTTGTTGGTCCGTGTACTCAAGATTTTGTTTTAGTCATTTCACAGTCAATTTTCAAGCCATAATTTTCATTTTGGTAACAAATGCAAAGTCATGATTGCTGAAGTGAAATTACTTGTAATAATGAGTTTTCAAACTTGTTCAAGACGTGCAAGTTTCGATTGGTTTTGTACTTCCACACAGGTTTTATCCAACTAATGCATGTCCTCGCTCGTTTTCATCACAGTTTGGATACTTGCAGTGAATCGGCCGTATAACTTCAATCATTGTTATTTGTCTTGCTCAATGTATGTTATCTTATCTGTTGGTCTTAAATTAGCAACAAATACGAAACTTTTAGCTTGTCCTTCACATTATTTAAGAGGAAAAATTTTGTGTGACAGTCTTGCAATTTTTCCTTCTAAACGTATCTAATACAGGCAATATGCAGACAGGCAAGGCATTCCTAGATGCACGTTTTAAAGATGAAGAACTCTTTCCCTTAGTATATCAAGAACCTATGTCAGCACCTTTTGATGGAGGTGTTCCTGATTTAAGTAGTGATAGCGGTGAAGAACATTTTGAACCTCTTCTTGTTTGCATGCGATTCCTCAAGGAGAAAACAAAGAAAATTCCCGAGGAACTAGCCGACCTTGATGAATCTGTTCTACAAGATTTTATAATCAACCAAGAACCTGATGTCCCACCGACTTCTTCTGAAATAAATCCTTTAATGGATTTTTCTGTTTTTGACAATATAGTCTCTAATTCAGAAGTTCTCGCGACAAATTCTCTACAAGCCAAATCGTCTGTTGCTGATAATGAGCAATTCGAGGTTGAATACTTGTTGTGCCATGAGAATCTTTTTGATTAGAGAATGCATCTTTAATAAACTTTTTTGAGAGGTGATGGAAATCATGTAGACCGAGGAATGGCAAGATTTCCTGGATCATTAGTTTTGATCCTATTTTGTAGTCCCTATTTTTGGGGAATCTTTATTTTTCTATTCTGCTGTAATCTCTTATTTAAAGAAGGATACCTCTCGTAGTTAGGGCTTGGTAATTTTGGAGTTGTAAGTCAGCAGAAGACTGGACTGGAGATACTCTGTTAAGCAGAGCTTTTTTGTAATTTCTGTACAGGACCTCTTCATATAGTAAAGTTATCTTTTAATCTATCTTCTATTATTCCTCAAATTTCTTTGAGAATTTTTTATTTATGCTTTGTATTGTCATCTGTTATGGATCTGGTCTTTTGGTAAACATTTGTTAATGCACAAATTTGTTGTATCAATTTCTCTATATGACTGGTTTATGTTTCAAAGTACTTCATTGAGTTTTTTCAATACAAGTATTTTCATGTTTTATTTCTACAAATGATTCGGTGCATATAAATTTATATAATCATTGTTAAGTTTTAAATTAGCAGAGTGATTACAGATTGGATCTTGAATGAGCCTGAATACTTGAAAGATTGTCATTTAATTTTCATTAACTGATAATAATTTAAGTTAACAAGTAATACAACTAAAGACATTTCTATTGAAGCTGTTCAATTACTTGTTTAATCATATCTCAAGACCAATCTGCACATAAACAAGCTTTCATTTTAGAATAGGATTAACTTAGACTAGTTTCCCTTTTCTGAAATAGGTTAGGTTAGCTTTGCATTACCATATTCACACCTTGTTTTTCCTCGACTGGAAAACTGATCTAATAGATCAACCCACCAACTCTTAGAGTGCCAGTGGAGGCCTAATATCTATGGGGGATCACCACACCAAACAGGTTGGGGATAGAACTGCCCTTGCACAGGGTCTTTCGAAGCCTTTCAACTTGGGTTTTGCTTCCTCTGTTGAGTGTCTTGGAACATTCCAGCACCTTTTTCATCTAACCTGCACAACCGAGGAATCAACAAATGGTGCTAGAAGGAGGGCCAATAGTATAACATGCCTAAACAAGCCACTAAGAAACCTCCTCCAACAAATACTTCCATGGTTCAAACTTGAAGCCAATCAAGGGCTTCAACATCTGAACAACCAACAGAACCAAAAACCACGGTTTTCCCTGCTACACCTGCTCAACAACTTGTTGTACCTGTTGTATCTGTAGCACAACAGGAAAAAAGAGGGAATATCTTTATTGCATCACCTACCAAAGGAACCCTCTCACTAGAGCAGATATTGAAAACATCAGCCGATAGGGTCACTAGGGTAGAAAAAAGACGTGTTGATCAACGAGGACACGGTCTTGCAGCGATCAATTTAGAAAATTTTATGTAGGCCAATAATCAAGAACCTCAGCAAGACACAGTTTCATAGATTAGTGATCCAATTATCCAACAAACAACATATCAAAATATTGAACATCAACAAACAGTTAATTCATAACCCGAAAATCAAGAACTGGTTGGTTAATCGGGTTCCCCTAAATACAATCTTAGTCAATTTTTTCAGGAAACACAAGATCATCCAAAATTTGGAACTAGTGGACCACCACCATCTCCTCCTTCATCCTCATCCTCTTCCTCAGATAGTGAACATTCTTCAAACTCTTCATCGGAATAAGAAGAAAAAGAACCACCGATGGTTGTTGAAGGCCAAAACAGACCATGGCTCGACCAAGATGTAGTATGGGTACTTGGAGACCAGCATAGATTACCCAAAAACCCTGAGAAGTGGTTACCCAAGTTTAACCCAGATGACAAATCACATGCACTAGATCATGTTAAAACCTTCATGCAGGCTATTAGGATTAGAAGTGTCATTCACGAGGATGTGGTTTGCAGACTCTTTCCTTATACTTTTGAAGGAAAGGCAGCTACATAGTATTTTTCCTTGCCACCAAGGTCTATTGTTTCTTGGGATGAGTTTGAGAAATTATTCATCCAAAAGTTTGGAGATGACAAAACACCACAGGATCTTGTTTTGGAATTATCCTCCATGAAAATCAAAGGGAAAAAAAGGGTTAAAGATTTCAACCAAAGGTTCTCATACATAAAAAAAAAAATTCCCATCAACCTTCTTCCTGCTAAAGAATTGTTGATAGCCTACTATGAAAAAGGCCTACCTGCTTCGATTTCAATGTGGGTGAAATGAGCACGAAAGGAAACTTTGTTGCAAGTTTTTGCTGAAGCAATACAAGTTGAAAATGAAATTTTTTGTCTTAAGGACAGTCTGAAAATCTCAGAAGAACAGCCTTTGACTTCCAGGAAAAGGAATGATAGTGTTCCTAAACCCACTACACAAAACAAGGATCCATTTGACATAACTGACATGAAAAAGGTCATCCAAAAAATGTCAAATGAGATGGTGGATTTGAAATGAACTAATAATGAAAATAAAAACCAGAAAAGAGGTTTTATGAGGCCACCTTTTAGGAGACCTTGTCAACCTCCACCGAATCCACCACCTCCTAATCCAATAGAAGGCCTCACGAATGAAGAAATTTATTCTATTTTTAGAATCTTAGCAGCAGAATCACAAAACACCCCTGAAGTCTCCAATGATCAAACTGCTTCAGACCCACATTTACTTGAGGAAGACGAAGATGAGCATGAGGATCCACAAATCAACACTGTAAGTTACTTTTCAGAGCTTCCTATGTGTGAAGAAGAAGAAGAACCTGAGACTGTGTTTAATGTCCAGCATCCTTATAACACAAGGTCTAAACCTCAACCCCCTCAGGAACCTTCATCCTCCACACCAATTCCTAATAAAGGAAAGACTGTCCCTCACAAGGATACAGTCATCCCTGAGATGGAGTACAATTTAGTTGAAGACCTTAAAAGAGTGAAAGCAAACATCTCGTTGTTTGAATTATTGAAAATCCCCTCGATGAGGGATACTTTACCCAAAATCATGGTGGTCAAACAACCAAGAGAATTGCAGAATAATAAGCTTGACTCTTTCACTAAGCCAGTTGATCAAAAGTCTGGTAGCAAAAGGACACCTCCTTTTCTGCTTACCTTTGATATTTTCAACCGAAACGTACATAACTGCATGATAGACTCTGGTGCCTCATTGAATGTGATGCCTCTTTCTGTCTGCAGAAAGTTGAATTCCACATGGGAACCTTGCCCTACTCAGATAGTACAACTAGACAGATCAAAATTCAGAGTAGTAGGAAGGCTCAGAAATGTCTTAATTACATTATCAGCTGATCCTCGAATCGATCAAACAATTGATATAGTCATTGCTGATATCCCAGAAGCATATGGTACGTGGCTTAGTAGAGACTGGTCATAAAAGCTAAAAGGTTATTTTGCTACTGATTGGTCCCATTTGTGGTTACCCTACAATGGTCAGCCAAACAAGATTAAGATAAGTAGGGAGCCTTTTATGAAACAGACAGTCATAGACTTGAATGACTCAAGTGAGCCTGTGGGTTATTTCAACATGCACATTGAACACTTTACCTTTGCTACCTTTTTCTGGAATTTATCAGCAGATGTTTCACCACAGGAGAATACACAGAACGAATCTCAGATAACTCATCTCACTTCTGTGCCATTCTCAGGAGACATTTTACATAATGTTTTCAATGTAAATACAAATTTTAGATTAGATCCCATTGCTTGGACATTTTTTTTTACGGATCTAAATCTAAGGATGGAGCTGGTGAAGGATGTGTTCTCATAAATCCAAAAGGGACAAAAAATATGATTGCATGCAGATTAGAGTTTGATAGTACTAAAAATGTGGCTGAGTATGAGGCCTTGATACAGGGACTGAAAAAGGATATTGACTTACAGATCATTCATTGCTTTGGAGATTCATAAATTATTGTGAAACATGTGAGGAATAAGATACATTGCTCGTCCCCCCTCCCGTTGAATTATCAGAAATTGGTAAGAGATCTTACCAGCTCCTTTATTGCATTCAATATTAATTCAGTCCCTAGGTTTCAGAACTTCGATGCTGACTTGTTGGAAAATACAGCTTCCAGATTGATTCCACCAGAGGGCCTATCTCCTCAAACATTCTCAATAGAACTGATGTATAGGCCTTCCATACCAGATAATGTGATAAACTGGAAGGTATTCGATGATGATCAGCAGATACTTGATTTTTTGACAAACCAGGACACATTCCAAGATATGGCTATAGATGAGGATGAACATGAAAAGTCTCTCTTTGATTCCTCGAATGTCATCCCAAAGTCTGTGATCAATTTGGAGAGGTTCTACGATTTGCAAGACAAATTCAGACACAAAACCAATTGTAAAACACAGAGCTCTTCACTTAATTATGAGCAAGTCAGTTTAGGCACCGAGCAAGAACCCCATTTTATCAATTTAGGAATTGATTGCACCCCAGAAGAAATGCGAGCTATCATTAAACTTTGTAAAGACTATAAAGATGTGTTCGCCTGTACCTATGACGAATTGAAAACATTTGACACTAGTGTCATCTACCATAATATACCTATGAAGCCGGAAGTTAAACCATATCAACAGAAACTGCGGAAAATGCATCCCAGTTTAGAGCCTTCTGTGAAAAAAGAACTGGAAAAGCTACTCACAGCCCGAATTATTTTTCTGGTGAGGCATACATAGTGGATAGCCAATTTGGTGCATGTACGCAAGAAAAGTGGTGAAATCCGATTATGTGTCGATTTCAGGAATTTGAACCGAGCCTCAGAAAAAAGATAACTGCCCTATTCTACCCATGGAACAGATTCTCAAAAAGGTAGCAGGGTCAGAAATGTTTTCTCTCCTAGATGGATTTTTAGGGTACAACCAGGTTATGATTTCCCTAGATGACCGATTAAAGATAGCTTTCAGAACCCCTTGGGGCACCTTCGCCTACAAGAGAATGCCTTTTGGTTTAATTAATGTAGGAGCCACTTTTCAGAGAGATATGGATATAGCTTTTCAACGTTTAATGCATAATTCTATCATGGTTTATTTAGATGATATTACCATATTTTCAAAAAACTGAAATGAATACATATTTTCTCCTAAGCAGGTTTTCAAATGTTGTAGGAAATTTGGCGTTTCCTTTAACCCCAAGAAATCCATTTTTGCAGTCACAGAAGGAAAGCTGTTGGGCTTCATCGTTTCTAAAGAAGGTATGATCATCGACCTCGAATGCACAGACGCGATTTCAAAAATCAGCTTACCAGGTTCGCGTAAAGCAATGTAGTCCTTCTTGAGTAAGATCAACTTTGTACGCAGGTTTGTACCTAATTTTGCTCAGATAGTTAAACCTTTACAACATTTAGTTAAGAAAGATGTACAGTTCACATGGTCACAAGAACGAAAAGATGCATTCGTGGAAATTCGTAAGGCTATTGCTGAAGCTCATGCTCCGATGTACCCGGATTTTGATAAAGATTTTATTCTCTACACTTTCGCCACTGATTTATCCTATGCAGCTGTTTTGACACAAAAACAGGACAATGATACAGAGATCCCAATCTATTTCATGAGTTCAACCTTCAAGGGTGCAGAGCTCAATTATTCACAAATTGACAAACAAGCCTACGCAGTTTATAAGTTTGTCAAACATTATATGCCTTATTTGTTAAAATCTCGAACAAAGGTCATTGTCCCATATTCTGCTATTGGAAATGTGTTGATCCAGAAGGAATTGGGCGAAAAAAGGGCTCACTGGATGACCGCTCTACAAGAGTATGATTTGGAAATAAGGCCAGCCAAAATTTTCAAAGGACAAGGCCTTTGCCTTCTTACTGCTCAATCTAATGATCCCCTACTGCAGCAAGTTGAATGGGAACATGAAGAAGATATTCCTATAGGTTCCGTCAATGCTATTGATACCCCGACATCAGAATGGTATGATCATATCACATTTTTCCTGAGTAATGGGTTTGCCCCTGAAACCTTGGACTTTAAGAAACAAAGAGCCTTGAGATTAAAGGCTGCCCCTTATCAGTTTATTAATGAAGTTCTGTTTAGGAAAAACTATGATGGGGTTTTTCTTAGGTGTTTAGAAAAACATGAAACTGATGACATCTTATTCCAATTTCATGAAGGACTAGCTAGAGGTCATTTTTCATGCGAGGCAATAGCTCATAAGATTCTCAGAGCTGGGTATTACTGGCCTATGTTGTTTAAAGATGCTTATGCCTATGTAAGGAAGTGTGAACCATGCCAAAAATGCACAAGGAAGTTCAAGAAACCTGCTTTCCCTTTGCAACCAGTCACTGTTCAGTCTCCATTTCAGCAATGGGGGCTGGATTTTGTTGGGCCCATAAATCCTACCTCATCCCTCCAACACAAATACATTCTCACAAGAACTGACTACTTCACCAGATGGGTGAGGCAGTCCCACTTAAGCAATGTAATGCCAGCCAAGTCATTTCTTTCCTAGACAGTCAAATACTCTCACGATTTGGTACTCCATAATTCCTAGTTTTTGATAATGCATCCTATTTTTCTTTGATTAACATAACTGAATATGCTTTTGAAAAGGGGATGAAACTCAAATTTTATGCCAATTACTACCCGCAAGGTAATGGGTTGGCTGAGTCTTCGAACAAAAATTTGATCAACATTCTGAAGAAGACTGTGGCTTTTCATCATAGATATTGGCATACACAGCTCAACAATGCTCTTTGGGCAGATCAGATTACTCCAAAGGCAGCAATTGGAAATTCTCCTTACTATCTAGTGTATGGCAAAGAGGACATTCTTCCTACTAATCTTACCATCCCTTCACTACAGTTAGCCCAGTCTGTCCAAGAAGATGATTATTCTCCCCTCTAACAGAGAATTGACACTCTACTTAAACTGGAGGAAGATAGAGAAGTGGCTAGAAACAAGTTATATCATCATCAGCAGATGGTGAAAAGATGGTTTGATGAAAAATCTTCATCTGACAGGGAATTTTCTGTTGGAGACTTGGTTTTAAGATGGGACAAACAACACAAAGATAAGAACCCGTATACCAAGTTTCAACGCCTCTGGCTGGGACCTTTCATTGTTACAGAAAACATGGGTCTTGGTACTGTTCGATTACAGACACTAGAAGGAGTTGTGGACACTTATCCAGTGAATGCTTCACTCCTCAAAAAGTATTTTGTTTGATCAGGATGATGTACTTGTACATAGGTTTTTTTTTATATTTATTTTCTTGATTGGATTGTCTACATTGTTTTCATTTGTTTGCTTTAAAATCCACACATTTGGTGTTATTCATTGATTAGTTTCTCTCTTGGTGATGATTTCAGCTTGGGTTTTATAATTGTCTACTAGCCATAATTTTGTCCTATATCGAAGGTTATTCAACAAAGGGCATACAGCTAATGATTGCAGGACCCTGAATTGATATCTCTCCACAATGGTCATTATCTTACACATGTATTATTTGTTTAATTGGGGTCTGGAGAATAGCAGAGTCTCCATTATCTCATGTTTCATGGTTCAAGCTGCATATCATAATAACCTGCCTAGCTTGTTCTGCTCTGGATCCTTTTACAAACACCTTGGTAATAAATCTCTTAATAAATGTAAATTACAAGGTGGGAGGTCTTGCTATCAAGCCAGCCCATTAGGTTCATAGGTGCTAAGCAGAATGACATCTTCACATCAAGCCACCACACTTAGAAGATGACTTTCAGTTTTACTGGGAGTTGGAAGATCCTATCACAGGTCAGTCCATTCATAATCAACAAAGCATTGGTGAGTAACACTACCAGTATATGGTCACCAAGCCATGGTAGTGCCTTGTAATTTTCAACCTAATAAAATTTGGTTTGCTCCTTTTTAAAACATGCTCGTGCATATAAGGACAGGGGGGTCTTATTGCAAGCCATCCCTACCATGATCATGGGTTTAATTTGGACTGAAGCTATCACAATATGGTCACCAAGCCATGGTAGTTGCTTTCAGTATTGCAACTGGAAGACAAGGAGTCTCTTTATCGAGCTGGCTTGATCAGTTTCTGAATTATGCTTGTGAATGGAACTGCTTATATCTGATCACCAAGTTAGGGAAGTGGTCTTATATACACAGTTTCTTCTTTTAAATCAAAAAAATAAATTCTCATGAATTGTTGCATGTAAATAAAATCTCAATAAATCAAGGTGATGTGTAATTAGGATATCCAGGAGCATTTTCAAGTACGTGCCTGGGTTCAACACAAGCTGCTTCTCCATGATTACATAAAGGTGAAGGATCTCAATTGTTTGTTAAACCCCCTTATCAGATTTGCATTATTCTCAACATGATCATATATGGAGATTTATTCATTTCATGTTCCATGCTTGTTAACTGTCTCTCTTGTGATCAATTTTTGGAAAAATTCAGGTTAAAAAAAGTGATGTGGCTAATATGTTTCATTTAGTTGAATTTCATTGCAAAGATAACTGGTTCTTTCTATCCAGTCGTCATTTGTTGTCGCCACAACAAATCCCATGCTTAGTTGAAAGCACAGGAACCCCATGTTGAAAAAACAAAAAGGTATTTTGGTGAGTGTACTCTGTAAATATGAGAATTTGGGTTTTCCCTTGTTTAGATCTCTCACCCATACTTTTGTCCTCCGAGTTTCCCTCTTTCTGGATGATCTATAACTGTCGGGTTTGTTCAAATCCTCAGTTTTTGAGTATTTTTTCTTTGCTTCGGTTAACCCGCAACCCGACAGTTAGGAGACCCGAAACCCGCAACCCGACAATTTCAGGTTGCGGAGTGTTTGTTTTGCAGTTTTGAAATTTGGTCAACTCGAAACCCGCAACCCGACGGTTGCAGGTTGCGGGTTCATCTTGTAATAATATTGAGAAACTATCATCCCAAAACCCGAAACCCAAAAACCCGCAATTGTGGCTTTCGGCTTTCAGGCTTTGTCTTTTTATTTATTTTGTTGCGCGTTCCCGAAACCCGCAACCCGCAACTGTCAGGTTGCGGCTTTTGGGAACACATTTCTCATTTTTCGATTATGATTATTCCCAAAACCCAAAACCCACAATTGCGGCTTTTGGATTTTGAGAATTCTTTCCCGCCTTTGTTTTTCGCGTGACCCCGCAACCCGCAATTGTCGGGTTGCAGCTTTCAGGATCCCTTAATCAATTTTATGAATAAAACTTTCACGCGACCCCACATCCCGCTCCAGTTAATCTTGCCCATTCATTTGTTCTAATCGCACTGTCATCTTTAATCTGGTGAATTCAATAAATAGGGTTTTCCTATTTTATTTTTACCATTTTACTTTTGAAGAATTATCCTATCGCACTAAGGATTTCACTGCCGAATCCTTACCAAAGGACGTTTTAGCTGATTTTCAGTTACTTCTGGCTAAATTGTTGCCTTTGCTACACTCAGTGTGTGGCAATTCCGATTTTGTTTTGACACCTTTTTCGTTATTTGTTTCTACTCCTTAATTTTTTACGTCGTTATGCCTGTTTCGGTCTAGAAGGTTCTTCCAGTTATTCTATTAAATCCGGTCACCCGAATCTAGTTTGACGAGTACGCAAGAGTTGCGAGTCTGTGTACTCAAGATTTTGTTTCAGTCATTTCGCAGTCAGTTTTCAAGCCATAATTTTCATTTTGGTCACAAATGCGAAGTCATGATTGCTAATGTGAAAATACTCGTAATAATGATCTTTTCAAACCAGTTTAAGACGTGCGAGTTTCGATTGGTTTTGTACTTCCACACAGGTTTTATCCAACTAACTCATGTCCTTGCTCATTTTCATCACAGTTTGGATGCTTGCAGTGAATTGGTTGTATAACTTAAATCATTGTTATTTGTCTTGCTCAATGTCTGTTATCTTATCTGTTGGTCTTAAATTAGCAACAAATACGAAACTTTTAGCTCGTGCTTCGCATTCTTTAAGAGGAAAAATTATGTGTGACAGTCTTGCAATTTTTCCTTCTAGACGTATCCAATACGAGCAATATGCAAACAAACAATGAATTCCCATATGCACATTTTAAAGATGAAGAACTCTTTCCCTTAGTATATCAAGAACCTATGTCACCACCTTTTGATGCAGGTGTTCCTGATTTAAGTAATGATAGCGGTGAAGAAGATTTTGAAGCTCTTTCTATCTGCATTCGATTCCCTGAGGAACTCACCGACCTTGACGACTTTGTTCTACAAGATTTTATAATCAACCAAGAACCTGTTGTCCCACCAACTCTTTCTGAAATAGATACTTTAATGGATTTTTTTGTTTTTGACAATATAGTCTCTGATCCAGAAGTTCTCGTGGCAGATTCTCTACAAGCCAAATCATATGTTCCTCATAATGAGAAATTCGGGGTTGAATTCTGGTTGTGCCATGAGAATCTTTTTTATTAGAGAATGCATCTTTAATAAACTCTTTTGAGAGGTGATTGAAAACATGTAGAACGAGGAATGGCAAGATTTCCTGGATCGATAGTTTTGATCCGATTTTGTAATCCCTATTTTTGGGGAATCTTTATTTTTCTATTCTGCTGTAATTTCTTATTTAAAGAAGGATACCTCTTGTAGTTAGGGGTTGGTAATTTTGGAGTTGTAAGTTAGCAGAAGACTGGACTGGAGATACTCTGTTAAGTAGATCTTTTTTGTAATTTCTGTACAAGACCTCTTCACACAGTAAAGTTATCTTTTAATATAGCTTCTATTATTCCTCAAATTTCTTTGAGAATTTTTTATTTATGCTTCGGATTGTCATCTGTTATGTATCTGGTCTTTTGCTAAATATTTGTTAATGCACAAATTTGTTGTATCAATTTCTCTATATGACTGGTTTATGTTTCAAAATACTTCATTGAGTTTTTTCAATACAAGTATTTTCATGTTTTATTTCTGCAAATGATTGAGTGCATATAAATTTATATAATCATTGTTAATTTTTAAATTAGTAGAGTGATTATAGACTGGATCTCCAATGATCCTGAATACTTGAAATATTGTCATTTAATTTTCATTAACTAATAATAATTTAAGTTAACAAGTAATACAACTAAAGACATTTCTGTTGAAGCTGTTCAATTACTTGTTTAATCATATCTCAAGACCAATCTGCACATAAACAAGCTTTCATTTTAGAATAGGATTAACCTAGAGTAGTTTCCCTTTTCTAAAATAGGTTAGGTTAGCTTTGCATTACCATATTCACACCTTGGTTTTCCTTGAATGGAAAATTGATCTAATAGATCAACCCACCAACTCTTAGAGTGCCAACGGAGGCCTAATATCCGTGGGGGATCACCACACCAAACAAGTTGGGGATAGAACTTCCCTTGTGCAAGGTCTTTCGAATCCTTTCAACTTGGGTTTTCTTCCTCTGTTGAGTGTCTTGGAACATTCCAACACCTTTTGCATCTAACCTGCACAACCGAGCCATCAACACAGAGAAAAATGAGCTGAAGTCGATGGGAAGAAGTCCGCTAGAAGGGAGGCCTTAATGCATCCTCCATCATCCAACACAAGGAACACTCAAAAGGTATGAGCTAATGTGGAGTAGAACAAGTAACAAGATGAAACAAACTGATGCCATGATGGCCGACACATGAAGTCAAGGTAAATTGTAGAATGGCCGACATAGGCTGTATCCTTTAACAGTGAGCACGACACAAAGTGACTTAGGCATTTTTTAAACATGAGGGAGAAGTGATATAAGCCTGCAATGTAGGAGACATTAATGGACCCTCCATATGGTTGGAAGAATAACCAACTGGGGGAGTAAAAAATCGGAGATCAAGTTCACCCTAAGGTCAAAAACTAAAACCCAACTAAAATGATAGACTCAAGTAGGTGTTGTGTTCAAGGATTTGACTAACTTAACTTCCTTTGAAACTGAAACGATGTGATACACACTTTTATCCCTTATTCTTTCTGGTAAAAGAATGTCCTTCTTGTTGTTTTAACATGTCCAAGAAAGAAAACTCGATAAGTCCAACCATGTAAAAGTTTAATGAGCCCATGGGAGGAAGACTCGGGACCTTCTTCATTGTTTACAGAATTCAAAGAATAAATAGAAGAATACTCTATAATATTGATCTATGGATTTTAATATCGAGGCAAGATTTGTTCTTACTCGTTGGTGTTTTCAATTTTAAGGAGTCTAAAAAACTTAAACAATAACTCCATACACCTACCCGTGGATTTTATTATTGAGCCCAGGTTGGTGTATGCTCGCCGGTGTTTTCCTGTTTATAGATTCTGAAAAACTTAAACAATCCTCTATACACCCTCTCATGGATTTCACATCGAGCCCGAGTAGGAGAGTGCTCTCTTGGTGTTTTCATTTTTGGACAGCCTGAAAACCCTAAAGAAGTCTCCAAAAAATCATTTTTCGTACAGTTAGTGTCCTCCCACAAAAAGTATCACACGATGGGAGAAGAACTCTTCTAGCCACGCATGACTAGAGTATTAATTTTTCGTAAGTAATCCGCAAAAGTCTGGAAAAGGGTTAAACTTATACTTAAGCGGATGGACCTTCAATTCCTTTAATGAGCTTGAAGAGAACAAGTCTGCTCAGCTATCTTGTTTAGTTTTTCAAATAGTCAAAACAAGAGCTTAAAACGACTTAAAAGACAGCTTCTAGGATCTCAACAATCGCATTAGTAACTATTGACAAATTTTCTTAATGACATAATAATGACAATGTGGTATCTATATTGATCTATCAATAAGAGAACAAGTCATTTCCGATTTAATACTTTGAAACTCTAGTGAAAACTAGGTTGAATTTAACTCACCAACATTTGTAGGTATTAGTGATTAAATAGAACCTTTTAGGGACAATTTGAAACTATACACTTTTTGCAAAAAGTGGGTAAAAATCAAAGTTCATTTTATATAAATAATTTCAAATTGAAAAATCAAATATCACAATTGGAGTTTTTAGGGAAAAATTGGAGCAAAACCTTGATCTTCCTCCATTCGCTGCGATCAAACTGGGCCACCAATCAACCTTCTGCTTCCACCAAGTAAGTTTATTCCTCCCACACTTGCAATTTAATGCATTTTTTGTCAATTTTCATGGTCAAAATCACTTTCTAGCAATGTTCATCACGTGTTTCTGCATGTGTGCTACTGTTTGTGAGAAAAAGCAACACATACTAGCCAAGTATGTTGGTTTTGATAAGGAAAAGCAGTGCTCAAATGTGACTGTCTAGTACAAATAGTAGCACAGACCACTGAAAGTGAGGAAAAAAGTGGAAAATACTAAAAATTTTACTGTTGCTTGGCAGGATGGTTCTTTTCTGGCGTGAAAGGGAGCATGAGGACATGGATCGAATAGCATTACAAGATCTAACAACTCTCCATGCACTCCAAAGATGCATATTATTGAAATTTTATAGAACGGTCAACATGCAGGCACTAAACTACTTGCTTGAGAGGCTTGTCCAATACTGGGATGCTGAGGCATTGGTGTTTGATATCCAAGGTGAAATACTGGAACTCACCATTGACGACATCTACTTTATCATAGGTCTCTCTCGGAGGGGAGGCTTTGTGAACTTGAAAGCGTCCTCATGCAATGTGGGTGCCTTGTCCGTGCAAGAGTATGTGAATGCCTACTGCCTACCGGGAACTGAGAAATCTAGTAGTCAAATTCTGATCTCGACTATTGCAAGATTCCCCCTAAAATTCATCGTAAGTATTCTTAACTAGATGGGCGGGCGTTATACGCAACATCTTGCTTAGAGGCATGCTATGCACATATGTACTGAATGTTTGCATGGTAAAGTGTATGACTGGTGTTCAAGTCTTTTGGAAAACATGAAGCTTCAACTCTCAGGGTGTAAGACCAAGAGGATGAATAACTCTGGGTACGGAAGCATACTTTTCACCTTCTTCTTTGAAAGGGTTCTTGCTATGGGTTTGGTCATGCCCTTGCCCCCAGTTAACCCTCGTGAGCCAATGCTGTCTCATTGGGGTGAGATCTTCCTCCGCCAGGGTGGTGGCGAGAGCAACTTCTGTTACCATGAGGATGATTTCTAGGGTTGGTGGGAAAGACAAGTTCCATCCCTTGAGCAGTTTCCATATGTGGGTATAGTCTTCCGCAATGATCCTGAGCTGATCCTTCCTCCAGGAGCAGCCTGGGGAGATATAGGTATGTTTATGTTTTTGAAAAGTTATTTAATTTTTATGTTTTATATATATGGCTTTTATGATGATTTTGAAATACTAAAATAAAGTGTCATGTGCAGATGTTGGACCAGTGTGTCCTGAGGGACACCCTCACACTTTCGTGCAGCCAGTGGTAGTGGGTGCAGCTGATGCCATGCTAGGAACTATTGACGGAAAGATGAGTCGGTTGACTCATGACATTCCAACTTACAGGATCAAGCGGATGCCGCTCGACGTGTAGGAGAATGTGGTTGATGTTCCCCCATCCTGGATTAGCCTACTGTGAAAAGTGGCTAGGTTGGTCATATGCTACCGAGAGGAAGCAAAGGAAGATGAGGCCCCACCTTCTCCATAGGAGAAGGATATTCTATGTATATTTTTGGGGCCATCGAGCCCAATTTTGTATCTTATGAAATGACTCAGTGACAGACTTATGATCCAAACTCATACTCTTTTTTGATACGGATATATATATACAGTATTGGTTATATTTACATGTGTGTTATTGTGTTTTATGCATGAATTACTTATGTATGTGAATGATGCAAATGCCAATCTAAAACGTACTTTGAAAATGAATCAGCTAATGCATTCAAGTTCCTTGCAATATGTTGATATGTGATATACTCAAATTGTCTCTCAAGTAGCTTAATGCACATAAACTGACGTAGAAAAATAGGATCTCTAACCTGATAAACACCCAATGACTGAAAAACAACTAACTGCGAGTCGAGTCGTACCTCCAAATGTGAAATGCCGTTGAACAGAGCATCTCGGAGTATCTCTATGACTACACTATATTCAACCACATTGTTGATTGTGGGACCTAAACAAGCCCCTCCCGAAGATACCAGTTGGCTAGTTGGTGAGTAAATAACCCAAGCAGCAGTGGCCAACTGACAGGTGTGGTAGCTAGCGCCATCAACAAACCCTATAAAGTGTTTAGTCAACATCTGAAACACAAATAAATAGATGCATAACATGTAACTACAACTATAAACAAAACTAACTCTACAAAAATGTATAGCTAAAAGTCCATGAAAAAGCACAGCTTCCTAAGCGTAGTACTTTTTTAGGTAGGATCGGTGCCTGGAACCTCCTCATGGGACTGGGAAAAGATGTCATAGAAATCATTAAAAATATTGGTATACAGAATGATCTCATCAAGAAAACAATCTGCTCCAATAAAAATAGTTTTTGTGATCCCAGTTTCAGTGGAAATGTTGATCGGGATGGTTCTTGATATATTTGCCATATTCCCTTCGGCATAAATAGCTCGTGAAGTAAAAGGGATAGATGAAAAATAAACACTCTCACTGGGTCTCGGAGAAAACTCACCTCTCTCTATCAAGTTTAGAACGGGAAGTAAATAGGACCTGGGTGCATATGTTCCTGAGGGTGGTCCAGGCCTATCATAGCTTCCAAAATCGCCTCATCAGAGGGTAAAACAGTGTCTAAACAATCAGAAGAGTGGGTAGAGTCCAACGACCGTGCAGATGCATAGTCCATACCTGACTCAATAGAGACCAACAGAATCACGGTATGTTCCGTTGCGGCATGTTGTCAATCTGAGTAAGCCACCTCTGCAAGAGATAAAGGCACAACTGGTTCTGATTTAGTTGGGAGAATCCATGGATCTGTCATTAAACTGACCATGGAAGTCTCAGAAGATGAACATTCTTCAAAACCAATGAAATGAACAGAAGAAGGAAGGTCAAAAGTGCCTATTAGTGACCCGTAGAGCCCTACTCCCAAACTCTCAGTAACTGGGCAAGACTGATCAACCAACGGGATTGATGAATTCAAAGAATTCTAGTTGGTTTTCCGAGAAAATGAAAGTTGATCGACTGTGACAATCTTGCCTTTGTTAGGGAACATTATTATCCGGAAAACATCTAATGGTACTGCCTGCATGGCATATGTCCAGCTCCTACCCAACAGTAAGTTATAATCGAGTGGAGCATCCAGAACTTCAACCTCTACCAATACTAGTTTTCCCACAAGTTCAACATCAAATGATGGTAAGACTCCGTGTGGACGGAAAGATCTTCCATCAAAGGCAGTAAGTACCGTATTAGAGGGGGCTAACTCGGGTTCACCTAAAGCCTTCCAGCAAGAAATGGACATTACACATGTGGATGCACCCTCATCTACAATAGCTCGTCGAATGGTCATGGGACCATGGACGACCTCTATCTGGAGAGCGATGTGGTATGGCAACCGGAACTTGATATCTTTCATATTGAAATGGGCCAGCATGTTGGATGAATCGACACTTCCAATTGCTACGAGGAGTGCACTATGTTGCAATGGGAAACTTTGCAGTACCTCCAAGGTAGACATGGCACAAGGGGTTTGGGCTAAGTCCTCTACAACATTGTAGTTGGAGGCAGTCCTCGCGTTGGGGTTGTGCATAGCTTTTTTGAAGACACCTTTCAGAATTTTCGGCAGCAGATCCATTGGTCTCTCGATGTGGAGAGGGGTGGATGACTCAGGAACATCCTTCTGCTGTGGGTCCAGGGTATAATTTCTTGCTCGAGTTTGCAAAAGAGCATCTAAATTAACCATATTAATGAATGACTGATGAGTTGAGTTGGCACGAGTAGTGCCCCCAGCACCGGAGTTTCCAGAAGTTGAACTCTATCCGTGAGGGAAAGGGTCTTTTAAGACAGCTTGTTTCTTTTCATGGATTAGCTTCTAGGCTTCTTCCATTAGAGGGCATTGATGGGTAAGGTGGTCCTCTTGGAATAGCTTGCAAGGGAACTTAACCTTCCTTTTTTCCTTTTTACCCTCCTCATCATTTTGTGTATTCTTCGGCTTTTGTTGGTTTCCCTCCCCTTTTTTTCCCTTTCTTTTGTTGTTGGGATGCCGAGATCCCTTTTGGTTTGTCTGCACATATTGTACAGATTCTATTTTTGAGGGGGAGGATGCAACAAAAGTTACTTCTGCAGCAGACTACTTGACTGACAAGGCGTGAACCTACTTTGTTAAGGCATCAAACGCTGCAGAGTCGACTAAACCCAAAATGCCATCAGCATGTGGTCCAGGTTTAGGTTTACCTAAGTCAATGTTATACCTTGGTGCATCAAGAATAATTTTGTATAAGAGCCTAGACTGAGCATATACCAAGTCTAGTTGTTGGGTTCTCAAAATGGCTTCCTCTTCGGAGGACACCCTTGAAGTTGCAACTTCCTTAGAGATATAAGGAAGGAGTGATTTAAGGTACCACTCTAATAAAAATGATAGGGGGATGTCCACTTTAATGAGCCTCTTTCTCCTTCGTCGCTCCTGAATGTGATCAGATAGCTGAGTGGCCTTATTTTGTCGAAAGGTCGATAGGAGGTTTGTACTGGCATTGTACCAGACCGGAAGTTGAAAGTGGTTCAGGAAAACAGTGGCTAAGTCCTAAAATGTGCTATAAGCACCAGTAGGTAGTTCAATATACCACTTGGTTGCGACACTTGTCAAGTTTATTTGAAAGAGACTCAACCTGATGGAGTCATCATTCAGCAAATTCGAGGAACACCAGAGATGAAAAGTTGTGACATGGTCACCGGGGTCCTCACTAGTCTTACCTTCAAACTTCGGGATGTATGAGGGCAACTTAGTGGGAACAGGTGCCCATGCAGGATCATGACACACGGGGTCGTTTGTGAGTTTTGAAAGATCTGGCAAGTTCAAAGTTTCCAGAAATGGTAAACACGGTCGTGCTGATGGAATTTGATAGACTGAAACCTGGTATTGGGTATTTCCCACTACCTAATTCGTGTACTGTTGGTTGGGGTTGCCCCCAACCATCGGTTGCGAGATGAAAGGATTAAAATTATTCCACTCAAAAGAAAGCGGATTACTTCCTGGGGTAGTAGTCCATTGCGGCTGGGTGTTAACCCCACCATGTTGTGGATTAATATTGTTACCCCCGTCCTCCAGCAATTAAAGAGAAAGGTATACTCTGTTACACAAAAATATTCCACCCTGTGAGCATCAGCATTGTTTGGCCTTTAGTATCCATTTCAGTGACTTAGATCCATTTTTATCCTTTCGTGATACCAGTTTTCCCTATTTTTATTCCTACCCGCCTGTTGCATCTTTATAGCAGGCGTACCCATGAGTTGCATCCCTATAGCCCGCGGGTAGCATGTAAAATGGTAAAAACCACTATTTAATCACTTTTTACTCCCAAAAAGCAGTCATTGGGTGACCTTTCGCTCTCCATCTACCCAAGTAACACCTCGATGTGTCCTTTCACCTACCTTTGAGAGGAGTATATATTGAGAACACATGGCTTATGGACGGGAGGAAGAAGAGAATTGTAAGATAACTCTAGTGGATTTTTGCCCTATCTTGAGTCCACACTCATTGATCCTTGTAGTTGTGAACTAGTTATGTTCACCTTCCAAACTCCTTTCTAGTTTGATTTTTCCATTCATGGAGGATTGAAGTGGTGGAGGCACAAGTGGACTAATCTAGATCTTGGTTCAGATTGCTTGCTAGCAAGAGGTCGTATCACTTTGTACTTCTTCTTGTTCATTAATAGAAATACTCATATTCTCGTCCATTCATGGTGTGAATGTCATTTATTATACATTGGGTTACATTTGCTTATGATATTATGGACCATTGTTATTGATAATGTTAATGTCAATTATATATTATATGTACTTGTTGGATATTGGCTGTCAAGACTAATTTGCAAATTTCAAGTGCATAGATTGAAAGCTCCAACGAGGATCTACATCAAACGTTGGATCGAGTTGGTTACATTTCTCCATTATCTTAACATTGTCATTTATAATAGCATTGTTTTGAGAATTGAGTAGATTTCTAGTAGTCATCTGTCTGTTGTGGTATTCCCAAGCTATAGTGAGTTTTCTCCAATACAGAAATGGTGAGTCCACTGGGGAAAACATCCATGTTTGGGAAAAATTTTGAGCATTAGTCCATAATTAGAGTTGTTGTTTATCGAAGTTCTGTGTCACTGATTGACCATTAAGATACACTGTAGAAAAATTGCTTTTTCTGAGCCTCTAGACTCTTTAATTGCCCATTTGCCTTTCCTCACCCACGGACTAGCTTAGTTCTGCCTGTGTCTACCCGCCTCTGTTTACTCTACTGCTCGCGGGTACCCGCAAGTATTCCTTCGACCGTAGCGTGTAACTATGGATTTTGGTTGTTGCTGGGTGAGTTTGGTTGGTTCCTGATTCTTTGTTGGCCTCTTTCTTGACTGTTTCATGCCTTAGTTGTGACCGGATCTCTTCGTTTCTCTTGGTTGAGCCTTCTTGGTTTTTTACCAACCTTTGGTTTTAACCTCTTGGTTTTTTCCTTTGGGGCTCTTTCCTTTGGCTGAGTCTTACTGTTTAGGATCTGCTGGGTTGTCTTAGTGATCTTCTCAGCACTTCAGTGACTGAATAGTAGGATTTTGCTTGCATTTTTTTCATTTCATTTATATTGAAAAAATACAAAAACATTCATTTATTTTTTGCATTTTCCTTCTCATTTATAAGTGAAAATACAAAATATTTTATTTCCATGTACTGCATCTTGCATTGAGTGCTTGTTGCCTTCATTTTAGGTTCTGCTTGTGCATTGAAAAGATAAAAGATTGCATCTTTATTTCAGAATTGTTGGTTGATTTTGCATATTAGTGACATTGTTTTATTGGATAGATGAGTCTAGGATTGGACGATTTTGCATACTATTGAGTCTACACATCACTAGTTTCATGATCATATCCCTTGAGTAATCACAACCACTACAATTAATGCTTAATTATTAAAATTGATTAGACTGATTTTATTTATAGGGTACACCAACTAGCATAGGTTAAGAGTCTTAGAATAGATCATTGTGAGTTAACAATCCAAGACTACTAAATGAAACATTAGGTGTCTGACCAGGGAGTGGAGGAATCCATGGTATAGACCGGTGTTATTAGGAAGCTCTACTCAATCCAGAGTTAAGCACGAGGTCATGGGAAGTTGGTTGAGGAGATATCCCTATGATACCGGCAGAACGTGGGAGATATATCCAGGATTTGTTTGTATTTGGGGGTACCGGAGGTTCGTCCTCTTGCTTCGGGATTAGCTACCCTGCCCATACGACAGGTCCCTCCTGCGACTGTCCCCCTGAACATTGGTTATATTGTGGTGAACATAGTTGCTTTACCTAGGTACCGCACAGGGTACTTGCAGTGGTTATGTTGTTTGTGTCCTGAGTCAAATAGGGATTGGACAGCACAGTTTTGTTCGTGCAGTGGACTTGACCCTGTCGACACAGTGAAGCCTAGGTGTCTCTATAACTGATTCTGTTACCTCCTACTATAGTTTGGGAGTCTCAAGCCTCTCCTAGGCGATACATACCGGCTCTAGTGTTGGGAGGTCATTTAGCCACTCTATTTGTCTGCTCTTGGTTGTATTTTCTCTAGGTGTGTGCTTTTGATTTACTGTTTTTGATCGATAGTTGGACTTTAGGAGACACTGTGTCTCTCTCCGGAGAGAACATGGCGCGGAGCCCTACTCTCCACCGGTCCTGTCGGTTGGCTGGTTTAAATCCAACCTTGGTTACACACCGTATTGCTAGAGGATGCCGGAGGGCTCCCTCTGAGTCTTCAGATTCTTATGTGACTTGCATTGAGGACTACATGACTGCACATCCCGATATCGGGCAAGACTCTTCTACTCCTTCGGATAGAGTTGAACATACTTCCGATCCCCATAATCCTCGTGAGGATTGGGGAGGTGATCCACCTGAGACTCAGCCTGGTTCTATTTGGCCTAATCCACTTGACCGGGATCCATTTGATCCTTTGAATCCTGATAATTATCTTTATGGGATGCCCGACCTACCCGAGGAAGGAGAACAGGATGAGCCTTTCGTTCGTTCATTTCCACGTGATTATAGATACAGGAGACCTGAGACTCATGATGATACTGGCCCTATGGTCAACCCCACCGCACTCTTTTTTGTTATGCCTAGTCACACTACTGTCGAATCTTCCACTACGGTTGGTACTCATGCTGGCACTAGTCAAAGTGTTAGCCATACTATACCCACTAGGGGCACCACCCTAGCTGGGGGCACTACATTGTCCACCCACTGACATAGTATGGGGATTGGTCATTTCCTAACCATGCTAATGTTGTAACATGACTACCTCCTAGGAATACCCAACCTAGGAATACCCAACCTAGTCGGAATGCTATTCGGAACATGACTCGCCATCCAACACCTAATACACATGTCGCTACTTGTCAACCTAGGACTACTTTTGCACATGATACCGTTCCTCCCAACCACAGGGGTGGACACATACCACATACTTTTGTGTCCACTGCCGCCACTAGTAATTCTAATGTAGGGGGCGGGAATATTTCCTATCCACATAGACATCACACCACTAACCCTGCTACTATTCACGCCCATATTGGAGCTGGGAATGCTTCTCATGCTTCTGGTCACCACACGACTGCTCAAGCTAATCCTAATGTTGGGGGTGGGAACACACCATACCCTTACGGTCAATACAACACAGTTCCCACTATGAATAGTACATACATGCCCCATACTCATGGTGGCAACCCTTACTACAACCCAATCGGTGCTGGCCACCACTATCACCCACCACCCCAATATGGTGCTCAAAACGTGCATATACCTGCTTACTCTCAAATGGGTCAAGCATGGGGAGGTTATCCATCTTATGGCCATGGGAAAGCTTACGGGGCGTCAGGTCCTCATTATCAGCAGTTTAATCCTCATGGTCAAGCTTTTGGTCCATCTTATAACACAATTCCGTTCAACCAACTTTTTATGGGAGCTTATAATCAAGCTTTCCAGCCGCAACTCCCATTCCTTGCACGCTTGAATCTCCTGGATGTTTTGAAGCTCATGAATGATCCAGTGTGTCACGACCCTACTTGTCCCCCGGTCCATACCAAGCTCCCTTCAAACATTCCAAAGTTTGAAGGGAAAGGTGGTGAGGACCCGGGAGATCATGTCATGACGTTTCACCTTTGGTGCTCCTCCAACTCTTTGAATCATGATTCCATTCAATTACGACTATTTCAATGCACCCTCACAGGGGCAGCCGCGAAGTGGTATGTGGAGTTTCCAGGGAACACCTATAGGGGATTCAACGAGATTGCTTTGGTTTTCTTAGACCATTTCTAGTTACCGGTTTGTTATGATACTAGTACTGAGTTGTTGTCCACTTTCCGTCAGAATAAGGCCACACATATTTCTGACCATGTTCAAGAGTGGCGTTGGCTAAAGAGATTAGTGAAAGCCAACATTCCTCCAAAGTTCCTATTGGAATGGTTCCTCAAGTCTTTACTTCCATACATTGCTACGGATGTCTCAATGTCTGGCATTGTGACTGAGGAACAAGCTATCTTGAAAGTCCAGCAGTTAGATCTACTTTATTCTCAGTCTGGCATTTTGTATGACATTATTCCGGATGCACCGAGAACAAGACATGAGCCTACGTCAATTCCTGGACCACATGCCGATGGCATCGTGGGGTCCGCATGCACTTTCCCTGTAGACTTGGTAGCTAATCAAATGCAAAATTTGTCACTAAACCAGTCTGCTCCTGGACAGGTCCACACCTAGTCCACTTCCACTCCGTCGTTTGATGTACACAATGTGCAATCAACGAAACCATCAAGTAACCAGCAACCTGGTGGTAAGAAAAAGGGGAGAAATAATCATAGGGGTGGAAACAATGGAAATAATAATAATAGAAATCGTAATACTCCTTGTAAAGAGAATGCCAACCCTCCTCGGGAAGGAAGTAATGCTAGTGAGGATCGTAAACCTAGGCATATGGTGAAATTCCCTTGCAAACTTTGTGGGGAGGATCATCTTACTCACTTGTGTCCTCAAATTGAAGAAGCATCGAAGCATTTGGCATAGAGCCAAGCTATGTTGAAGGATCCCCTTCCTCATCATCAAAACATGGCTTCACATGCTCCCACCACTGGTTATGGTACTAATGAAATGGCTTCTTCCAATACTAGTGGTTATGGATGTGTGAATATGGTTTAGTCGGAGGTTTGTGTTGCTACTCGTCAACGTGATTATGGTGCACCACAACCAAATTTGGGGAATGAGCCTCCCCCTTCTCCTGATAATTCCTTGCATATCGAGAAGCCTTCCATTATGCCGTGGATACCGAAAGGTGTTCTTAAGCGCTCCATGCATAATCCTAATGCTCGAGCCGCCCAGAACTACTCCATCGTAGAATATTTGGGCCAAACTTCATGTGCCATGTCGGATCTTGAAGTTTTGCAAGCCTGTCCTTCTCATATGCATACCCTTTTGAGTGCGTTAGGATTTCAGGATGGGGTAAATCCTAGTGTTATCAAGTTTGACACTATTGATGTCCAGCCTCGCTTTCCTTAACACGTGTCTTTTCAAATCCAGGTGGTTTTCCTTAAAAGATTCGTCAAACGTACTATGGTTGATGAAGGTGCTTCCGTGTTAGTAATGTTGTTGACTTGTTGGAAAGCTCTTGGCTCTCCTCCTCTACTCGCGTCTAGAACTACACTCACTGCATTCGACGGTAGGTCTTTTATGCCACATGGAATTATCCCTTCCCTTGTTGTCTCCTTGGGAGGTAAGTCCATGCATATTGAAGTCGAAGTGGTTGATGCACCCATCGACTACAACCTTTTACTGGGTCGAAATTGGATGTACGCTATGAAGGTTGTCGCGTCTACTGTGTTTTGAGTTATTTTCTTTCTCCATGAAGGCAAGATTGTGACGATCGATTAGCTGGATTATGTTGGCACTCCTTCCACAGTATCCATAGGATCTGTAGTCCCGCAAGTTTCTGATTCTCATCCGGCAACTGGGAACATAGGTGTTGGGATGTACCCCTCATTAATGGGAACTTTTAACCATTCTGCACCTGTGAATTTTATTGGAACCATTTTAGACAGTGCGCCTCCTCCTTCGAATAATATGCCATTCCAGACTTCCTATTGTGATGATCATTTCAGACAGTGCTCCTCCTCCTTCGAGCTCACTTACGATCATATCCAACAAACCACTACAGATCCGGATCTCTCTTCTTCCCAAATAGTTGAAGAAGATCCCGTTACGCTACCAGTTTGGGTAGCCAACTCATCTTGCTCTCACGATTGCCTCAATGATACTTTTCCATCTGATGAAGCTATCCTCGAAGCCATGTGTGGTAGTGAGAGGCCTTGGGAAGATATGCACCATCGCTCTTATTTCCTTCCCAACCTTGAGCTTGTTGAGCAAGAGGAGTTTAGGATGACTCTAGCTGAGATGGTTGGTCACCCTGTGGCTCTTTTGCAGTCGCATGATGTTTTCTTGGAGGGGAATATGGTGAATTTTCCCCAACCACTTTGATCAACATCTCCCGCACTCCCGGAAAGATCGAGAATGTTTACGTCGGTGCCGATTGCACTCCTGAGGAGATTGCTATTTACACTGATTTGTTTACTGAACTCCGGGAAGCTTTCGCCTAGTCATATGAGGAGATGCCAGGAATAGACCCCCACATTGTTGAACACGAGATTAGAATGTATCCCGATGCTAAACCGATTCGACAATGCTTACGTGCTATGAACCCTAGGAAGGAAGCTCCTATTAAGGCAGAGGTGGAGAAACTACTCAAAGCTGGTTTCATCTACCCCATTCCCCTTACCGAATGGGTGTCAAACCCCATTCCTGTGGATAAGAAGCAGGGAACAATCCGTGTATGCATTGATTTCAGAGATTTAAACCGTGCATGTCCTAAAGACAACTTCCCCATGCCATTCATTGATCAAATATTGGATGCTTGTGCGGGGAGTGAGATTTTTTCATTCATGGACGGATTCTCGGGTTATAATCAGATTCAAATCAAACTCACGGACCAACATAAAACGGAATTTATTTGTCCATGGGGAACCTTTGCATACCGGAAAATGCCCTTGGGCCTCAAGAACGCCGGAGCTACCTTTCAGCGAGCCATGACCTATGCATTTCACGATCTTAAGACGATTATGGAAGTTTTCTTGGATGATCTTGCTGGCCATTCTCGCAAGAGAATGGACCACCCCAAGCACCTCTGTATGATTCTCGAACGATGTATCCATTACAAAATTCGATTGAATCCAAACAAATGCATCTTCACTATTAGGACTGGTCACCTTCTAGGATTCATAGTTTCGAGGGAGGGTATTAGAGTCGATCCTCTCAAAGTTGAGGCAATACTTCAGTTGCCTCCTCCGTGTAATCTATTACAACTTCACAGCCTCCAAGGGAGAACTACTTTTTTGCGTCGGTTTATAGCTAATTATGCCAGTATTACTAAAGGTTTCGCACGCCTATTGAAGAAAGACACACCTTTTATCTGGGATAATCGAGCCCAGCAGTCTTTCGACGCCCTTAAGAAAGCTTTGGTATCGGCCCCTATGCTTAGTCCGCCGAATTTTACATGAGATTTCATTCTTTATGTGGCCGCATCTCAAGAGACTATTGGCATGGTATTGGTTCACGTAGATGATGCACTTGTCGAGCATGTTATCTATTATCTTAGCCGAAATTTAGTAGACACTGAACTAAGGTACACCCACGTAGAAAAGTTGGCACTTGCGACTGTTCACGCGGTCCAGCGGTTACAACATTACATTTTGCTTCGAACAACCACTGTTGTAGCTCACATCAATTCGTTTCAATCGTGCTATCACGATGCCTTATCGAGGGTAAGTATAATAAATGGATTGTGATCCTTCAAGAATTTGATCTTGATTTTGCTTCTGCAAAATCAGTGAAATCATTGGTGTTCGCTGAACTTATGTCGGACCTTCCATGACTTGATGAGGATGTCATTCATGAAGATTCCTTTATGGATGAACACTTATTTCTTATCTCGACCAAGGACCCTTGGTATGGGGATGTCATTGTATATCTCCAAACTTTGAATTTTCCTCCGCATTATTCACGAGACGAGCGACTATGTGTGAGACATCATGCTAAACATTATACTATCATCGGTGACACTTTGTATCACCGAGGAAAGGATTCCATTCTCCGTCGTTTCCTAAATCACGAAGAAGCGGAACGGGTACTTAATGATTTCCATGCAGGGGTGTGTGGTGGTCACTTATCCAGGCTTGCTACAGCCCAACGTATCATGCGAGCAGGTTATTTTTGGCCTACCATCTTTAAAGATTGTATTATCGCTGTGAAGAGATGTCACCCTTGCTAGGTGTTTTCTCGGAACATACACTCGCATCTAGTGCCCCTCCATCCGGTTGTCACTGTCGGTCCCTTCACCAAGTGGGGGGTAGATTTCATGGATTGCAAACCAGCTTCAGCTGGGGGGCATCATCATATTATCGTGGCCGTGGATTATTTTTCCATGTGGGATGAGGCCATGCCTACAGTAAAAGTCGACGGTGCTACTGCAGCCCATTTCGTGTTCAACCAGATTATCACTCGATTCGGTATCCCGAAGGAGATTGTCACTGACCATGGCAATCACTTTCAGAACAAGATGATGGAGGATTTGTCTCTCAAGCTTGGGTTTCGTCAGGAACACTCATCTTCCTACTATCCTCAAGTGAATGGTCAGGTTGAAGCAGTAAATAAGTCTTTGAAGACCATTCTCCAATGTACCATCCAACAAAGCAAGACTAATTGGCATATCATGTTATATCCTGCTTTGTGGGCATATCGAACCACAGTTAAGACTGCCACTGGGTTCTCACCATTTCAGTTAGTTCATGGTGTGGAGTCACTCTTACCAATTGAATGCGAAATCCCTTCGCTCAAGCTAGCCATAGAACTCCTCCCTGATACGACGGAGATTGAGCAACGTTTAGTACACCTCGAGCAACTTGACGAGCACCGTCGAGATGCCGCTATGACCATTGATGTTAACAAGCATTGTGTCAAGGTTCAATATGATAGGTCTATCCATCCCCAGCAATATGCTGAAGGTGACTTGGTTCTCTTGTATGACCAATCTAAAGAACCCCTGGGGGCAGGCAAGTTCAATCCCATGTGGCACGGTCCTTACATTGTGAGACGTCTCCTTGAAAAAGGAGCTTATGAGTTAGAAGATTATGAGGGAGTTGTCTTGAAGGAGACTATAAATGGGCTCTACCTCAAGCAGTATTACGCTTGAACCTTTGGTTCAGGCTGATACTTTTGTACACTATTGTATATTTTTTCTGTGCATAGTTTAGATTTCCTTTTTGGTTGTCGGGTTTGCTGATTAGCATCTGTTTGATTGACAGATGTCAACGGGATGTCCTATGTTCTTAGGTTTCACGGATGGTGCTAGCTGACATACGAAGTAGCTTGCTTCTGCTACCTAAGTTATCTTCTCACCTGACCACCTAGTTGTGTCCTCAGTAGGTGCTTGTCTCAGTCCTACATCTAACAATGTGGCTGACTATAGTGTCGTTGTTGAGCTACTTCAGGATGCCATTGCACATGACATCCAGTCTTTAGAATTCCTCCTAGATTCACAGCTAGTTGTGTCTCAGCTGAATGGGCAGTACCGTGTACGATACCCTACATTACTACAGATATTCCTTAAGGTATGACTCTTGGAGAGACAATTTGTTTCCATTACATATATTCATATTCTGAGAAGTCATAATTATATATTTGATGCATACGCTAACTATGTATTAGATTGACATTTGTCACATTCCTCATGAGCACATAGATACAAAAACATTCATACATTTGTAACATACACACATGTAGTAGAACCGAGAATCAAAGTTGTATATATATAAATATGTCTAAAAATGGTAGTGTCATACAAAACTGGAGCCCGTAGCCCTCAAAAATATACATATCGATACAAAAAATGATGAGACCCTGGGATGTCTACTCCCTCCGAGGAGGTCTAGCTGTCGCTTCTACAAGATGTGTCTCATAGTAGTACTGTACTGCGTTGGCCATCCGCTGCAGTAGCTGCACCCACTCACTAGGAACACCCACTACCTGGAACTGCATAGCCTCAGGTAGTCGAGCTACCTCTATCAGTGGTACTCAGGAAATCATCCGTGATATGTTGTGCCACAACGTCTAGAGTGTGTGCCCTGCTGCAGCATCTGCTGCCACCTCATCTTTACCCCGACGACCATCTCTCGGGAAACCCTCGGGTCTCACTAGGCCTTTGTCTGCGAGCAAATAGTCACCCATTAGCACATGACATTACCACCAAAAAGATTTTTTGCTATCAACTATAATAAAAAAATCCATAAAAATTTAATAAACACAAAACCAAAAGAGTACTCACCGATTCCTCTGAAGGCTGCGCCTGGTGGGAGCAGCATGTCACGGTCCTGTCTGAAGTCTATCCCCGCATAGGGATAGTCCTCTATCGCGATCACCTGCCGATTCCACCAACATAAGAACTCCTTAATATATGGTGATGCCAGATGACCACCACCCTTTCGTGTCAGTATCTCAGCCCACCGGGTCAGGGCTGGATCTCGGAGACTATGAGGTGGGACATCCACCCTCAGGCTAAGTCCCAGAACCCTCTCAAAGAAGAAACTGCAGAGGATGCTACCATACCCAAAGTTTTTGGCCTTACCCTCTTTGCATTCCATCAGTTGTGTCTTCATGGACACCAACATAGTAGTATACCAGTCGAATATAGTAGGATGCAAGCATTGTGATGCGTACCCACGAGTTGCATCCCTATAGCCCGCAGGTAGCATGTAAAATGGTAAAAACCACTATTTAGTCACTTTTTACTCCCAAAAAGCAGTCATTGGGTGACCTTTGGCTCTCCATCTGCCCAAGTAATGCCTCGATGTGTCCTTTCACCTACCTTTGAGAGGACTATATATTGAGCACATATGGCTTATGGATGGGAGGAAGAAGAGAGTCGTAAGATAACTCTAGTGGATTTTTGCCCTATCTTGAGTTTGCACTCATTGATCCTTGTAGTTGTGAACTAGTTATGTTCACCTTCCAAATTCCTTTCTAGTTTGAGTTTGCCATTCATGGAGGATTGAAGTGGTGGAGGCACAAGTGGATTGATCTAGATTTTGGTTCAGATTGGTTGCCAGCAAGAGGTCGTATCACTTTATACTTCTTCTTGTTCATTAATAGACATACTCATATTCTCGTCCATTCACGGTGTGAATGTCATTTATTATACATTGGGTTACATTTGCTTATGATATTATGGACCATTGTTATTGATAATGTTAATGTCAATTATATATTATATGTACTTGTTGGATATTGGTTGTCAAGACTAATTTGAAGATTTCAAGTGCGTGGATTGAAATATCCAACGGGGATCACATCAAACGTTGGATCGAGGTTGGTTACATTTCTCCATTATCTTAACATCGTCATTTATAATAGCATTGCTTTGAGAATTGAGTAGATTTCTGGTAGTCATCTGTCTGTTGTGGTATTCCCAAGCCATAGTGAGTTTTCTCCAATACATACTCCTTGCAGGTATATTTGATGGATTGACATTGTAACCTGCATAGGGGTTAAATCCAGGCATAGTAGTAACGGACGGTGTCATCATCGTACCCATAGCAGGGATAGATGAAGAAGGGATTGATCCTACAATGGGAGTGGAAGCAATGGTTTGAGTTACACCCTGTAACTGTTGTATAGCAGAAGACTGAGTGAAATTCACTGCAGGTATCCCTGACAAAGGGATATTGTTTGGTCCAAAAGTTGGGGTAGAAACTAAGGCAGATGTCGAAGCTAATGAGCTTGACATTCCTAGAGTACCAGCATTAAAACTAAAGGATGGAGTTGAGGAAAAAGCACTCTGCGACAAACTCGGTGTGGCAGTGTTTGTGAAAGAAGGATTGACAATCCTTGTAGCCATAGAAGTTGTGGGAGTTTGAGGGGCTCCTTTCTCATCTCCTGGATTAACCGTGGTGTAACCGGGTGTAAATAAGTAAGCAATGTACTCAGGTTGTTGAAATCCCATAGCTACCAGAAGTGGATCATTGGGTCCAGTAAGAGGAGGGTTAAAAGGAGTACTAAACTCTCTAGCAATTATGTCCTCAACCTCAACGATATCAAAGACCTGTTGATCTAGGGTTTTGGGCTGCAGTTCTCCAAGAGCCTTTGTTTCACCTGTAAGTTCAAAACAACCATGGGAATCTATCCTCCGGCATCACTATGGCGGTGGAGGCTCCACAATGAGTGGGGGAAGGTTTTGCAACCTCCGAGGCCGACGAAGATGTTGGTCCTCCACAACTATAAAAATAAACTAAGTAGAAACATAGTGGCCACTACAACTAGGGAGCAAACAACATACCACTAAAAAAATTCCTAAGTAATCAAACCAGGAAAACAGATGGCAAATACTCTCAGAAGTAATTATGGGATGATTAGGGCCCAGAACGGACTAATAGAGTACCGATGGTCAGTTACGTGCCGTCCAATGGAGGTCCTATGGATGCAAGCATTTGAATCACCAAACCTCCCTCCCGGGATTACTGCCAAAGGGTTACTTGCCACGTCTGTCCAAGATGAAGTGGGAATAACCGCCCACTCTAACTGTGTAGAGCCATAAGGAATTATTCTAAGGATACCACCAATACGAAATAGCCTGGGGGGACAGTCGTAAGCCTAGTCGAAATGCATGGGAAGGGTATCCTCAATAGTCAACTCTGGCTTATGGTTGCGAGGAAAGTGAGGGGGTATCCTCAATAGTTCCAATCGCCCACGGCCTCGTGCTTAACTCTAGTTTGAGTAGAGCATCCTAGGACAATTTGATAGAGGTGGATTTACCTAATACAAAGTCGTACTATGATTATTGAGTAATGAAGCCAGTTTCGAGTGCTTTAAGGTGATTTAAACTCGAAACTCTAGCCTAAGCTAGTTGATGATGTGTATACCTAAAAAGAAAAATGTTGCTAGTTAATTTTATTAAGATTTATTCTAAGGGCTACTTCTTACTCAAGGGTTGTAGTGCAGTGTGTGGAATGGTTTTGACAGGAAAGTAAAGTGCATGTAAAGTAATGCTTTCAAATTCACAAAAACTCTTTCTCTTTTCATTTATATTCTTTCAAAAAACGAAACTAGGAAATCCTAAATAAAATTCTTTTTGTATTTTCTTTTAAATTTCAAAGCAAACTATGCTACTTCAAAACAATGATAGATCTTACTACTAAGCTACTTAAAACACTTTTTGTCTTTTTTGATAATTGTAAAAGGAAAAGAACTTGTAAAAGACCAATTAAGACCTAATGCTAAGTGTGAGTAAGACAAACACCTAAATGGTTCAAAATAAACAAATCAAAAGACTTGAGGAAGACTCAACCTACCAAGTTGTTTCAAAAGAAAAAAACTTTAAACTTGGAAACAAAGTGTAAAAGAACAAGGGAAAGAGATGCTCCTAGCGGAAAGGAAGACCTAAAAGGCTGCTCCTAAGCACCAAAACCCTAAGAAAACACTAATCCAAGCAAAGGAGTAAGCAAGCGAACCAAAAGTGACCTTACTAACACACAAACTCAAAAGAAAGCTAAACTATAAATCTTTGACAAACTTGGACTGTACTGAAAAGACAAATAGAAAGTATCTCAACCAAGCAACCTTTCAAAAGCACCCTAAGGAGTCAAACTTGGGGTCAAACCCTAATGGAAAGGAAAAGACACAGTGAAAGTGTGCTATTGTTTCCACAAACAACAACATTAAGAACGCAGGTCCATATGACTGCAACAAGCCACTAGGGTAAAAGCGTGCAGCTATGTCTAAAAGAGAGTAGTGCACAAACTTCAAAAAAAGGATAGAAAGTAGTGAAGACACTTTAAACAAGTACTCAGGCAAGCAAAGACAAACTAAAGGACTTCAAAGAGGCAAACAAGACTCAAAAGAGACATACAAGCCTCAAGGATTAGTCAATGAAGCAAAGAAAAAGGCTGGAAATGAAACCAATCAACTAGAAATCAAACCCTAACAGAAAACTGGAAGCTACAGGAAAATGCACTACTGTGCAGTAGGGAAACTAGTGCACACTAGGAAAGATGCGCTATTGTTCAGTGTAGAAACCACCGCTCATCAGGAAAGATGCACTACTATAAGTAGGGTAAACCAGCACACATGTCTCAGAAGGATACAAACAAGCTTTGCAATAGCAAACTGAGATGAATCAAGCAAGAAAGAATAGGTACAATGACCTATAAGACCTCTCAAAGAACAAATAGATTGAAAAAGACTGGGAGAATAACCTAACTAGGTCTCCTAGAGCAGAAAAACTACCGGTTACTCCCCAGTGGAGTCGCCATTCTGTTGTGCAGGATTTATACCTTATAGTGAGGAGAGACACTACCAACTTGGGTGGGGTTGACAGGTAAATACATTCATTGCATTACATTTTGGTTCTTACAAATGAAAGAGATCAAGATATCGAAAGATGTACCTTTTATCGACGGTTGGTCCTAGCTTTCGCTTGGTCTTCTGCTTGATCTTCCACTTGATAAACCTGCAACACAAAGAAAATCTTCCTTAGCGTATCTTCACTATAATAAGTATGACGAAATTGAAATAAATTAAATATCAACTACAATCAGATATTAGACCAAATGAACATACAATCCAATAGATATTTGATTTGGGACAGGAAGGGTATTTCCACCTTTTTATTGTCAAAGAAACATGAATCAGTACAAATATACCTAACATGTCAAGATGCTTCTGCAACTGATTCCTGGGCTCCTTCTCTTCACAATGACATGGGAATTCCTCCAACGTAACAGCACTTAAAGCATTCTTTCTAGGTCCCCTCTCTCATGGATCCTCCTTGTATTTATGGGACAAGTTAGGCAGTTGGAATCGAGAGGTGGTTGAATTAGGAGGTTCGGGAAGTTGCAAAACCAACTTCAAGTAATCCCAATTCGTAATTTTAATATATTTTTGATTTCATCTTAAGATGTGCGCAAGTTTCATACAACAAGAGTAGCACATAGAGAGCAACTTTTGTGCTTTGCAACTTTTCTCAACGTGTGTGCTGGTTGTCCTTGAGAAAAGTAGTGCATCTTTTGAGGTGTGCGCTAGTTTACTAGAGCAAGAGTAGTGAACATGTGGTGAAATCAGGAGAAACAGTTAGATTCTCACCTGAAGAGTGTACTACCATCAATAAGTCATCTAGGTCAACCTAGGTCTTCAATCCATGGTGTCCTTTTGTGTAATCAACAGAGCAATGTGATCACGGATGGAGAAGTGCAGATTTGACCTATAACACTATGAATGCATGGACTTGTGACCTACTCAAGTACATGTTCCTTATGTACTTCTTGACACTGGATATTCATGATGTACCCTTGGACACACTTCTTCATATTGGATTCAGTTTCTAGATATTATTCTTCACACTTGCATCCATATGCTTCACCACGTTGCTTGAGCATATACTTCTTCAATGTGGCTCTTCAATACTTCTTCAAGCTGGCATGGGAATACTGAAACTGCTTGAATTCAATTGAAATCAATGACTCAAATTGAATCAGTTGACATCCTCAAATTAACTAAATCATGTTTAGTTGGTAAAATTGATGAATATCTTTTACGTATTCAATGTTCTTAAGTTCATTAATTATATCACTATAAATGTATAGTCCTCTTGTTAGTTGGTGGCAATATATATATACATTCTGATGTTATGATCATGTTAATCGATAATGAAATTAAAGATGAAGAACATGATATGAGAATTAAAATGTGGTAGAAAGTACATAGGAGTAATTAGCTAATTATGAGGTTCTCATGATGTTAATGATTGATGATCATCCCCTATATTTGTATTCAAATGACTCGATATTATGAAAAGGATATTGTATTAATTGCTTTAATGATTTGCATGCGTACTTGATATGTTGAACATGAAGACAATAGCTGTTAATGGGAGAAAGATGGTATTTGGACTTGTAAGATGTTATGTATGAGATTTAAGATGTACCCTTATCTAATAGAATTATGCCATTAACATGGTGATAGTGCAGGTAATGCATATGCATAGTTGAACAAATGTTATATTACATGAATGGGTATTCAAATGGTTTATGAGATTTGCATTAGCATAATAAGGATGATTTTACATCGATTATAGGATATGCATAATACACATAGAAGAAAGGTGTGAGTAGCACCTAGAAATAGCCTATGATTTTAGTTAAGAGTTGGAAGATTAAACATTTACGAATCAATAAATGAATAATTATACGATACTGACTGGTGTTATATAGTTAGATATCATTATTATGGATGATGCACTTAAAACGGTTATTGTTTCTATGTGTCGTCTATAAAGTTGACATTCCAGTCATTATACATTTACATGATGCTATTAGTGATCATAGAGTATCATGTTTACATAGCTTGTGATTGGAAAATCATGAAGAATGATTTAGTTGTTAATTTCCTTAGGTTTATTTTAGATTCAAAACAGAATATTTAACTATGTGATTAATGTTTGGCTAACATACTTACATGTTGATTGGGAAAAGGAAAAAGAAATTTTTACGGTCCATATTTTGAAAAAATAGGCACCAAGAATATGGGTGTGTTACAAATGGTATCAAAGCTGAAGTTACAGCACACGGGCCTATATGGGCTCAGCATGAGGTAAGAAAATACAAAAATGTTGAACTAACAAAGTGACTTTACCTGTAAGGAAGAACAGACGAAGGAACAAATTCATCTTCAAGGTTTTGCAAGAGGTAACCAATGAAATGGATGGAATACTATGACAGGACGTCTGTGAGTTACAAGTAAGTGTTTCATTCCATTTATTTCCAAAGTATTATGGAATTCGGGTTAAAGGCATATTCTGCAAGAAGTAATTATATTGCTTATGATAGACTAAGGTTTCTAGACGATAATATCATAATGAACATTTAAGATAAAATGTTACTTAATAGAATAACCATTGCAAATTGACACCATCCAAAAGAATGTAGACTTATCATGAGATAAAGTACTATAATACAGTATAAGGATATTATGCATGGTCGACCCTATAAAATATAAGTAGGTATATTTATATATGGACATTGTATGGCTATGATCTCATTATGATGTGTGGGAACCTTGGGTAACAAGTTATAAGTTTGTGAACAAGTGAAATAAATTGAAATAGTACATATTGCTTACAAGAGGTCGAAATGAAGTAGATTTACCCTCATCAAGTTTAATGAGTGAAAAATAACTTGTTAAATTACTAATATCAGGTTAAAAAGTGGTAGAACTTATTAAAGAGTGTCCTAAGAGTATAATCACAAATGTTATAACTCTTTTAGAAATCTTTAATGAACTTAGAGTTCTGCAAGTTTTTTATTAAGTAAAAATATGTATTTATCTTTAAACTTGGAATAGATTTTAAGGGAAGTTTGAATTAAAACTTACTTTAGTTAAGTTATAACTTAAATTTTAAATGGTTACTATTAGAAGTCAAAGTGGTAACCTAGCATAAGGATACTTATTAAGGTATTAGTGCATTCCATGTAAAATGTGATAAAATAGATGTAGTATCTATCACTAAAAGCAGACTATTGGGAAAATTATGTAAAGTTGCCAAAGATGTGTTCTTTTATGATTATGTATCAATGATAAAAAGGTGAATGAAGTTATATGATTAAATGTCATTTTTATAAAGTAACGAGAGCTAATGTATTGAGTTGTAATACATCCCATCATGATAATTAATGCTAAACATGCTTGGCTATTTGAACATTTTGGGTGTTACATGTGTATTGTAATAAGTTGAAAATTCATTTGAAAAAAAATGGGTTTGGAATTAGAAAGGAATAACACTTTAAAAATAGTCAAACCTTCAGTTACATTTGATGAATATTCTTTATTATTGGATTTCCTGATAAAGTTTGAGAAGTTATGAACACATGTGTATTCTTAGCATGCATCGCCTTGTTAAAATATTTTTGACTCAAAGTATGAATGTTCCATTGTTAAGTGTATTGTTTCATTTGATGATACTAATAGCCAAATGGAAGTATAAAGAAAATTGGGTATACATATCTAGCTCACTATTCACAAACATTGTGTAAGGTTGAAATGTGTTCTTCACCGATAACTGTCCAAGGATAGATGGGTAAAGATGTTTAAATGTTATTAGTATTTGAGTATAATAGGTGGATTGATGTTGTAATGAAAGTATTGAAACAGGTGATGTACTAAGATTGAAGGACTATACCATGATTATGACCGACGTCACAATCAAAATGGAATGTTGATTTTAAATCCACTTGTACGAATATTTGACTCACACCACTCAAGAGTGAGAGATGATTTTATTTTACATTTATTATATTACAAGATTTTAAGAACCATGATTGATGGTAGATGTATGCTATAGATGTGCAAATCATTAAAAATTCATGAAAGGTGATGAAGTAGATAGGTGAACCTATTGTGTATAGATTGATGATATTATTGTAGCTAACTGTGAATTTGTAAAATGATTTTAAGAACTTGGCAATGGCAATGAAGTCACAATAAGTTCCAAGTTTGTATGTCGCAAATAGTTAAATGTTGTGATTGACAGTAAATGCGGACCAAATGAATATTAATAAATACAATATGATCATGGCTGATGAATGATAACACCAAGTGGCAGATTGATGATCCAGTTGTACGTTGCTAAATAATTTTCCTGGACTCAAGAAAGAGAGCTTGAGTTGAAAAATTTCCTGAACTCAAGCCTAGGGGCTTGAGTGGAAAGAGAAAGAGTATTTGATATCAATGGCAAGACCTAGGAACACATTGTTAAACATCTAGAAGATGGGACGTTGTTTGATGTTTTTTTAGAAGGAAAACTTTTGACTAGCAATCAAAAGAGGAGTAATACCAAAATTTTAAGCCTCTAAGACCACTCATAAATGGGTGATAGATCTCGAGGGAGAGATCTGTGTTCAATAGAGTATTTCCAAGGAAACACATGTTAAGAACTGTCAAGAAATCAAGTTATTTAATGCTTAAATATCATGAGTCCAAATAATACTTAAGTGATATGAATTCCCTAAAGACAAGGATGAATGATGATTTTGAAGTTTATTGCTTGAGTTATGTGAGTTAAAAGCTACTAACTTGTGAATGAAGGTAAATGTTTGTTACTAGCTAAGGACTAGCTAGAGTATCCAGGTATTGGAGGTTACGAACGTCCTCCCAAGGAGAAGTAAAATATTTCTTTACCTATGCATTCTTTTGTTTATAGTGAAAGGATCAAATTTGAAAAGAATTATGCTTACCTTATGTTTAGAATCGCAAAATGATAAAATTATGTTATGATCAAAGATTATGTATGAGCTATGCAAGGTGTAGGTTATGAAATGAAAATGAACAATAAATGACACAGGTAGAAGCTCAAAGATGATTAAGAGCACCAAAAAGTATATTTTAAAGAAATACATATAGAAAGTATGGGAGATCGAAGGAGGACGAAGATACAAGAAACATGAACACCGAGGACGGTTATTCTTAAGGGACAAAGGATGTAACATCCCTCTTTTATTCTCCTGGATCTTCAATGAGCCTGAATACTTGAAAGATTGTCATTTAATTTTCATTAAATAATAATAATTTAAGTTAACAAGTAATACAACTAAAGACATTTATGTTGAAGCTGTTCAATTACTTGTTTAATCATATCTCAAGACCAATCTGCACATAAACAAGCTTTCATTTTAGAATAGGATTAACTTAGACTAGTTTCCCTTTTTCGAAATATGTTAGGTTAGCTTTGCATTACCATATTCACACCTTGGTTTTCCTTGACTGGAAAACTGATCTAATAGATCAACCCACCAACTCTTAGAGTGCCAACGGAGGCCTAATATCCGTGGGGGATCACCACACCAAACAGGTTGGGGATAGAACTACCCTTGTGCAGGGTCTTTTGAAGCCTTTCAACTTGGGTTTTCTTCCTTTGTTGAGTGTCTTGGAACATTCCAACACCTTTTGCATCTAACCTGCACAACCAAGGCATCAACACAGAGAAAAATGAGTTGAAGTCGATGGGAAGAAGTTCGCTGGAAGGCAGGCCTTAATGCATCCTCCATCATCCAACACGAGGAACACTCAGAATGTATGAGCTAATGTGGAGTAGAACAAGTAACAAGATGAAACAAACTGATGCCAAGATGGCCGACACATGAAGTCAATGTAAATTGTAGAATGGCTGACATAGGTTGTATCCTTTAACAGTGAGCACGACACAAAGTGACTTAGGCATTTTTTAAACATGAGGGAGAAGTGATATAATCCTGCAATGTAGGAGACATTAACAGATCCTCCATGTGGTTGGAAGAATAACCAACCGGGGGAGTAAAAACTCGGAGATTAGGTTCACCCTAAGGTAAAAAACTAAAACCCAACTGAAATGATAGACTCGAGTAGGTGCTGTGTTGAAGGACTTGACTGTCTTAACTGCCTTTGAAACTGAAAAGATGTGATATATACTTCTTATCCCTTATTCTTTTTGGTAAAAGAATTTCCTTCTTGTTGTTTTAACAAGTCCAAGAAAGAAAACTCGATAAGTCCAACCATGTAAAAGTTTAACGAGCCCATGGGAGGAAGACTCGAGACCTTCTTCATTGTTTACAGAATTCGAAGAAGAAATAGAAGAATACTCTATAATACTGATCTATGGATTTTAATATCGAGCCGAGATCTGTTCTTGCTCATCGGTGTTTTCAATTTTAAGGAGTCTGAAAAACTTAAACAATAACTCCATACACCTACCCGTGGATTTTAATATCAAGCCCGGGTTGGTATATGCTCGTCGGTGTTTTCCTGTTGATAGATTCTAAAAAAGTTAAACAATCCTCTATACACCCTCTCATGGATTTCACATCGAGCCCGAGTAGGAGACTGCTCTCTTGCTGTTTTCATTTTTCGAGATCCTGAAAACCCTAAAGAAGTCTCCAAAAAATCATTTTTTGTACAGTTAGTGTCCTCCCCCAAAAAGTATAAAATGATGGGAGAAGAACTCTTCTAGCCACACATGACTAGAGTATTAATGTTTTGTAAGTAATCCGCAAAAGTCCAAAAAAGGGTTGAACTTATACTTAAGTGGATGGACCTTCAATTCCTTTAATGAGCTTGAAGAGAACAAATCTGTTAGGCTATCTTGTTTAGTTTTTCAAATAGTCAAAACAAGAGGTTAAAAACGACTTAAAAGACGGCTTCTAGGATCGTAGATTCATGACCTGCCAAAGAATAGGATCTCAACGATCGCATTAGTAACTATAGAAATTTTTTCTTAATGACATAATAATGACAATATGGTATCTATATTGATCTATCAATAAGAAAACAAGTCATTTCTGGTTTAATACTTTGAAACTCTAGTGAAAACTAAGTTGAATTTAACTCACCAACATTTGTAGGTATTAGTGATTAAATAGAACCTTTCAGGGACATTTTGCAAAAAGTGGGTAAAAATCAAAGTTCATTTTATATAAATAATTTCAAATTGAAAAATCAAATATCACAATTGGAGTTTTTAGGGAAAAATTGGAGCAAAACCTTGATCTTCCTCTGTTTGCTGTGATCAAACTGGGCCACAAATCAACCTTCTGCTTCCACCAAGTAAGTTTATTCCTCCCACACTTGCAATTTAATGCATTTTTTTGTCAATTTTCATGGTCAAAATCACTTTCTAGCTTTGTTCGTCATGTGTTTCTGCATGTGCGCTACTTTTTGTGAGAAAAAGCAACACATACTAGCCAAGTGCACTAGTTTTGATAAGGAAAAGCAGTGCTCAAATGTGACTGTCCAGTACAAATAGTAGCACATACCACTGAAAGTGAGGAAAAAAGTGGAAAAGACTAAAAATTTGATTGTTGCTTAGCAGGATGGTTCTTGTCTGGCGTGAAAGGGAGCATAAGGACATGGATCGAATAGCATTACAAGATCCGACAACTCTCCATGCACTCCGAAGATGCAGAGTATTGAAATTGTATAGAACGGTCAACATGCGGGCACTAAACCGCTTGCTTGAGAGGCTTGTCTAATACTAGGATGCCAAGGCATTGGCGTTTGATATCCAATGTGAAATAATGGAACTCACCATCTGTTATACCTCAATATTACACATTACATATTAGTGTCGCATCCTTGCATTACCGACCTAAACGACAGTTTCCCTTAAAGATCATCTGAACATCCAGAGTGAAAACCATTGACTAAATACTGAAAGCAAAACCTTTTTCTGCCATCTTCCAGCCCAACTTAGCCCTGTTTGTGAGCACTGCCGCTCCTTGCACATCTACAAGGGCGCGGTAGTTAGCACTACCGCGCGTTGCTCCTTCTCTGGGGCGCGGTACTACCGCGTTATGCTCAGTTATAGGGGCGCGGTAGTCTGAAATTAGCCTTTTTGCCTTGGATTTTGGGATTTCGACCTTCGAGGAGATTTTGTTGGGATTACTACCTTTGGTTCGATCCTAACTCCTTCTTTGTTTAGCTGGCCTGATCCACTAAACCCTCCATAGATCCACACTTCTCTCTTGTTGGTTAGCCTTCCCATGTGCTATAAGAGAGAAGCTTTCCATGAGCCAAGAGGAGGACTTTTGGGGCATCAAACCTATGATCTTCATACTTCTGCAGAGATAGTTAGAGGAAGCACTTGGAGCTGGAAGTTGGCTTGGACATCAAGCAACTATTGTACATGACTTCAAGTTGGTAATGGAATAACTTGTCTTGTTTTCCCAAATCATGTGTGTTAATTTTGTTTTAATGATATGATTTGTATCTTTCATAGATTTAGATCCTAACTCATGTTTCAGGTTGCTAGAGAATAGTGCATTCTTGTGTCTTGGTTCCATTTTGACAGGTTCATTCGTGAGGGCTTGGAGATTGGAGCAACTACAAAGACAAGCGTTTGGATAGAAGGTCAGTCAAACTTCTTCTACCCTTTCTAGCATTTTAATCTTGAGATGTTTGTTAGATCTAGGGATTCAAGGTAGCATTTGTTTCCTTTTTGTCTTAGTATAGAGTCAGTATATCCTGCTTTATCCTAAGAGAGTTTCTACCTATCCGTAGGGAGAAATTTCTACAACAATGACTGTATCACATATACTTTTATGTGTAAGTATTTGTTCTATAACTATGAGAAGTTTCTAATCATGCAATTGAATTTGACTTGTAGGAAAGATCATGTACAATCACCTACAAAAGAAGGACTACAACATTTGTTCCAGCAACGAAGTTCAAAGAAAACTATCTATTAAAGATATTGAAGAATCTGAAGTTACCAGGATCAGGGATGCATTAATGGAAGAATGCCATGATCGAGGGATACCAGTTGATCATGAAGAATGATGTCTGGGATGTGGTCCCAAGAATAGAAGGGAATTCTGTTGTGACTTCCAAGAGGATCCACAAGATCAAGCATGCTGCATATGGTAGCATAGAGAAATACAAGGCAAGATTTGTGGCTCGTGAATTCTCCTAGAAAGAGGGGATAGGTTGACTGCCGACACAAAGAGGAAGCTTGTTGCCGAGTTAGAGATGAAGGACTTGGGTATGATGCATTACTTTCTAGGTATGGAGGTGTGGCAGAGTGCAGATGGAATCTTCCTTGGACAAAGGAAGTATGTAGTAGAGATCCTGAAGCAGTTCGAGATGATGGACTGCAAGGACATGGCCACACCTATGGCATCGAACTTGAAGCTATTGAGTGATGCTTCATCATAGTCCTTGATACCATGATGTGTCGTAAGATGATTGGGTCCTTGATGTACCCAGTGAACATGAGACCAGATATTTGCTTTGCGGTGAACACCTTGAGCCAGTTCCTGATGGATCCTAGAGATGTTCACCTGATTGTTGTAAATCATATTCTGAGGTACCTGAAGGGTATGGTTTATTATGGGCTCAAGTATTATGCGAATCAAAAGTTTAACCTGGAGGGTTATGTTAATTCAGATTGGGTAGGCAGTGCTGCATATAGGAAGAGCACCTCAGGGTGCTACTTCAGTATGGGATCAGGTGTGATCTCTTGGTTTAGCAGGAAGCAATCCTGCGTAGCACTGAGTATAGCCAAAGCAGAATATGTCACAGCTTGTTCGGATAGTTGTGAGACAGTATGGCTAAGGAAGCTATTGTATGAGTTATTTGATCTCCTGTTGGATGCTACCTGTATCTTCTGTGACAACCAGAGTTGTGTGAATTTGTCTGAGAACCCAGTGTTCCATGACAGGTCAAAGCACATTGAGATCAAATAGCACTATATCAGGGATATGGTGCGGAGAGGAGCAGTGAAGCTCCTGTATGTTGCGACAGATGAGCATATAGCCGATGTGTTGACAAAGCCACTGGCCATAGTGAAGTTTGAGTACTTCATAGAGAGGCTTGGTGTACTTCAAATCGAGATTCCCTCTAAGGGGAAGTGATGAGTCCGGAGACACAGATGCACATGAGCCATTCTCACATGGTGGTAGGTGTGTCCTCCCATGGTGCATATATAAGGGCTGGGGCCATTCCGACATGGTTGAAGTGTGTCTTCCCATGGTAGTTGATGTAAGAGCTGTTCCATTCGAGCATGGTTGGAGTGTGTCTTCCCATGGCTGTGATATAAGAGTTGTTCCATTCGAGCATGGTTGAAGTGTGTCTTCCCATGGCTGTGATATAAGTGTGGTTCCATTCCTAGCATGGTTGAAGTGTGTCTTCCCATGGCTATGGATATAAGTGCGATGCCATTCTCGCATGGTTGAAGTGTGTTTTCCCATGGAGTAGATATAAGTGTCGAGATTTTCACGGATGGTTGAAGTGTGTCTTCCCATGCCGGTGAATGTAAGTGTTGTGTGATGTGCATTTGGGTTATGCTCCGTGGACTATGAGGTGATCTAAAGACGATGATGTGACAGTAGGGTACACAGGTTTTGCAGAGGCATGTAAACAGTCCTGAGATGCTCTTGCAGGTTTTGAAGAGGCAGTGTAATCAGTCTTGGGAGATCTTGCAGGTTTTACAGAGGCAGTGTAAGCAGTCGTGAGGTGTACCTACTAGATGGCTTGCTCACAGATATGATGAAGACCTACATGGAGGCTAGGCCTACATCCAACATGAAAAAGGGTTGGCTCTGTAGAAATTCCTATGATGAGAATAATTATGAGATAGCACCAGTGATCGAGATGCCGAGTATAGCAGCAGTGATGGTGATGATGCTCCATGATCCAATGTTGATGATCCAGCTACATAATTGAAGACTTGTGCTTATATGTATTGATAACTTGTGTCAAGAGAATACCTTCCTAATTAAGAGGGAGTGTTGATGTATTTGTAACTTCAGAAGATATTCACTTGTATATTGTAATTGTACTTTATTGTATCCACAACGAAGATGTATTATTCCTCTGATTGGAAGTGTCGTTAGTTGTAATTGCATGTGTCACAAGTTATATTGTAAGTGTCATAAATTATACTTGATGGGTTATTAGACCACCTTGATGGGGTCGGCCCTGTATGAGTCATGTGGGTCAAAGGGTTATTAGACCACACTAGTATGGGTCGGCCCAGTCAGCATTATGGTAAGTGGTTAAGTTGGCGCCGACCTAGTTGAGTAAAGGTCAAGTCAAGTTAGTGTATAAATAGAGAGTGTGACTCTCTCATTTTACACATTGTCTCATTCACTCACTTCGCATTAGTGAGAGAAGAGGAGGGTGCGCACAAGTGGAGGAGTATGCTGCTGAAGATATCTATCATTTGGGTTTGATCATGGTGATCCTTGTATTGATGCTTATTCTATCTTTGAGGAAGTTGCAGGGTTTTTCACCTTCTTGTTTTCCTCGGTGAAATATTTTGTCTCTCTTGTCTCTTGTCTCTTATGCTTGATATGCTGTACATTTTATTCTTTTCGTTAATATCCTAGATCTATTGAATTAAATGATGAAAATCCAACAGAGTCTGTGCGTGGTACCAACAGTATTAGCACCGAAGAAAGGTGGAGAATGGAGGATGTGTACAAACTCTAGAGCCATCAACAAGATCACGATCAAGTATCGGTTTCAATTGTCGAGAATGGACGACTTGATGGACTGTTTGAGTGGAGCGAAGTACTTCACAAAGATAGACTTGAAGAGCGGTTATCACTAGATTTGGGTTAGAGAGGGAGATGAATGGAAGACAACATTCAAGACAAAGGAAGGGTTGTATGAGTGGTTAGTCATGCCATTCGGATTGACTAATGCACCCAGTACATTCATGTGATTGATGAATGAAGTACTGAAACCATTATTGGGAAAGTTTGTCATAGTATATCTAGACGACATTCTGATTTTTAGTCGAACCAATATAGAGCACTTGGAGCACATTCGACAGGTATTGTAGAAGCTGCAGGAAGAGAAGCTGATGGTGAACCTACAAAAGTGTTTCTTCATGAAGGAAGAACTGGTGTACTTGGGAGTCGTAATATCAGGTAAAGAGTTGGTGATGGACCCAAAAAAGGTGAAGGAAATATTGGATTGGCCGGAATCGACAAGCACGACTAGAGTGAGGAGTTTCCATGGACTTTCCACTTTCTACAGGAAGTTCATCAAGGGATTCAGTCAGATTTGCGCACCATTGACAAAGTTCATGCGAAAAGGGGAGTTCAAGTGGATGGAAGTAGCCCATCGAGATTTTGAAAATTTGAAGGAAAAGGTCACTTAGAGTGCAGTGTTGGAGCTCCCAGATTTCGACAAATTTTTCCAAGTCAATTGTGACGCAAGTGGAATGGAAATTGGAGCAGTGTTGAGCCAAGAGGGCCGACCAATTACATTCTTCAGTGAGAATTTTCATGATGCGAAGTGGAAATATTTGGTCTATGACCAGGAATTCTATGCTATTGTACAAGGATTGAAGAAGTGGAGGCATTATTTATTTCCCAAGGAATATTTGTTGTACACAGATCACCAAGCATTGAGGTATTTGAATACTCAGTCGAAGTTGAACCAGCAACACATGAAATGGATCAAATTCCTATAGGGATATACATTCATGTTGCAACATAGGTTGGGAAATTCAAACAAGGTTGCCGACGCGCTGAGTCGAAGAGGTGCATTGTTGAACACGACGATAGTTCAGGCAACAGGAATAGAGTTGTTGAGGATAGAGTATGGGACCGATGAGGATTTTGCGAAAGCATGGGACGCTTGTTGTGAACCATGGAGTGTCGACAAGACTCCATAATTGGATTATTTTATCCAAGATGGATACTTGTTCAAGGGATGATAGTTGTGTGTTCCCAAAGGATCCGTACGAGAGAACCTAATCTGAGAGTTGCATAGTGGCAGATTAGCTGGTCATTTTGGCATTGACAAGACCATGGCATTGGTCGAAGAGAAGTATTATTGGCCATGAATGACATGAGATGTCAGAAAATGGGTTCGACAATGTAGAGTTTTCCAGTTGGAAAAAGTCGAAAGTTAGAACACAAGGTTGTATACATCATTACCTGTGTCGAATACCCCATGGGAGCACCTGAGCATGGATTTTGTGCTAGGATTGTCGAAGACGGAACAGGGAAGCAACTAAATTTTTTTTGTAGTCGACAAGTTTTCAAAAATGGCACACTTTATTCCATGTCGGAAGACAAGTGACGCCACAGGCATTGCTGTACTATTCTTCAAGAAAGTCGTCAGATTGCATGGGTTTCCGAAGAGTATCACATCAAATAGAGATACCAAGTTTATGGGACATTTATGGAAAAACCTATGGAAGAAACTGGACACGAGGTTGCATTTTAGTTCGACATATCATATGCAGATAGACGGATAGACCAAGGTGGTAAATAGAAGCTTGGGAAACCTTCTGAGATGTTTGATGGCTGACAAACCCAAGTAGTGGGAGAATGTGTTGGCACAAGCAAAGTTTGCATATAACAATTATTTGAATCGGTCGATAGGTTTGATCCCATTCCATATTGTTCAAGGAAGAAGCCCACATGGAGTGGTATATTTGGTCGAGTTACCGACAAAAATCAGGAAAAGCACAAATGCAGAATCATTTGCAGAACATATGAAAGAAGTGCATGAAGATGTGCGAAAGTGCATAGAAAAGAGTAATGCGGCATACAAGTTGAGAGCCGATAGGAAGAAAAGACTACAGTCGTTCAGCGAAGGAGACTTGGTCTATGCACATTTGTGGAAGGAGAGATTTAAATAGGGACATATAACAAATTGAAGTTGAAGAAGATTGGACCATGTAAGATTCTGAAGAAGATTTTAGACAATGCTTATGTATTGGAGCTACTGAATGACTTGAACATTTCACCAACGTTCAATGTCTCAGCTCTGTACAAGTTTGAAGAAGGTTCAAGTAGTGGAAGCGCAGAAGAGTCGAATATCGACTGTAGATTCCAGATTGACAAAGGGAAGCAATCGCATAAGTAATAGAAGAACGCAAAGTCGGGCATACGCGTAGTTCGAAAAGGAAGGAATACTTGGTGTGATGGAAGGATGATGAGTTACAGGAGGAGACATGGATTTTCGAAGAAGAGTTCCGGAGACTGAATGAGAAGTCAAGTTCTTTTTCACCTGGGGAGTCTGATGCAGGAGCATTGGGGCTTAGGAAAATCAGTGGAATTTAATCGAATTGAGGAAAATCCGACCAGAGGGAGTGCTGATGACCACTGGTGCAGAAGAGCAGATTGACTTGTCGAAGTCAATAAGTAGAGTAGGAGCATTCGGGTATGCAACCGACAGATGGTGCAAATTTGAGAGTTGACATGATGATGTCGGAAGAAGACAGGTCAAGAGAGGAGCATCGATGGTCGACATGTGTCAAACCATGACTCTGAAAGGTTTGGGCATGATCCAAGTGAGGAGGAAGGGGCAGACTGGTGAAGCCTTGGGTTGCAAAAGGAAGCCGACGGGTAAGTCGAAGATGATAGACAATATGGTTGACGTGATGGTTTACTGTAGCATATCAGAAGGACCTGTAGAAGTCAAGGAGAGTGAAGACATGACAGATGTCATCATAGGAAGAGGTTGTGCCACACGGTTAGGGTGCTGAGAATTGCAGGTCTGTAGGATCCGGGAAGATCAACAGACAGAGGATACGTGTCTCAGGGATCGTAGTGGTATCGGGAATAGCAGCAACAGAGTAGAATGATGGGGAGGAAGATCAGTTGGAGGGATTCTGCAGTTGAGAGAGTTTGGGGAGAAGTTCTGTAGATTGGAGAGAACAGTCACACAACTTCCGAACGCAGAGGAGATCAAGCCATAGCTCAGAGTTCTGCAGTGAACTAGGAGAGGGTGAGGTCGACACACTAAGAGAACATGCCGTTACTTCTATATTGTAATAGCCAAGGCCAACAGTTAGTTAGTTATTTCATTTATTTGCAGTTTGCATTGTAACTGATTCAGAGAAGTAATATAAGACAGCTTCTGGCATGTTGTTTTCATCTTGTCTATGTGAACGTGTGTGTGTGGTGTGTTATTGTTAAGCAAGAAACTTTTTGTCGAAGCCGACTTTCATCAGTATTGCGCTTTAGACTTCGGTTTTCTAAACTCTATAATTAATCCTTTTCTAACTTCATCCAATGTCTTCTCTGGACTTCCCGTAGGAACTTGTACAAATTTCATGAACCAATCTGGTATGCGACCTCGAAGAGTCGTCACCAATTGAACTTTCTTGTCCTCATCATCCATAATCTATTTAACAGTCCACATAGCTTCACATAAGAACCAATATTGCTCTGGGTTGTCAGTTCCATTTCCATGGAACATAGGTAACTTTGCATCTTCTCCCGCCATCCTGGGATTCCTTCCTACAGTCGTTGATCCACTAGTAATTGAGTGTTGTTGACATGATGAACACGACAGTGTCAAAGTCATATTTATTCCTGGTTGTGATATAGTGAGTGGAGGTGTGGGTACGTTACTGCTTGGGTTTGGTCTTGCCTCTATCCTAAGCGTAGCCTGGTTGTCCTTGTCGGCCATATGATGTCACTTCATCCCGTGTGATCTTCCTTGTTAGTTTTTCATCATTTAATTTAATATGATCTAGGATCTTAACTGAGAGAACAACATGTACAACATATCAAACATAGGAGACAAAAGACACAAAACATTTCACCAGGGAATACCAAGAAGGTGAAAAACCCCCGCAACTTCCTCAGAGATAGAATGAGAACCAAAGATCAAACCCCAAAACAAGAGATAGTCTCCTAGTAGATTCTCCTCCTCCACTTGTGCACACTTCTCCTCTCTCTCACTAATATGAAGTGAGTGAGTGAATGAATGGATAAATAGAGAGGTGCTCCTCTCTATTTATACTTTACCTTTACTTGTCTTTTCCTCTAACTAGGCCGACCTCCCTTAGGAGAGTCTAATAACCCATTACCACTTGTCACTGGGCTGACCCCACTAGGGTGGTCTAATAACCCTTTAACTCATACTGGGCCGACCCCTCTAAGGTGGTCTAATAACCCATCAAATATAAGTTACGACACTTACAATATAACTTGCGACACTTGCAAATACAAATGACGACACTTCCAATTGGAGGAATAATACATATTCGTTGTGGATACAATAAAGTACAAATGTAATACATACAATATACAATTGAATATCTTCTGAAGTTACAAATACATCAACACTCCTGCTTAACTAGGAAGGTATTCTCTTGACACAGGTCATCAAAACACAAAGGCAAAAGTGTTAAATGCTGGAGCTGGATCATCGTCACTGGATCACTGGAGCATCATCGTCACTGCTACTATAATCATCATCTTGATCATTGGTGCTATCTCTCAATTATTCTTGTCATAGGAAGTTCTACAGAGCCATCCCTTTTTCATGCTAGATGTAGGCCTAGCCTCCTGTAGGTCTTCATCATCTCTCCGAGGGGCTTGAAAGAGGTGGAATCTCAGGACTGATTATGTGCATATGCAAAACCTCAAAAGAGCACCTCAGGACTGATTATGAGCTTACTGCTCAACCTATAAGATCTCCGAGGACTAAATTACAAGAAGACCTCGCAAAACCTTGAAATAGCATCCCAAGACTGATTATGAGCTTACTGCTCGACCTATCAAATCTCCCAGGAATAAATTACATGCTACCAAGCAAAACCTCAAAAGAGCATACCAGGATTGACTACGAGCTTACTGCTCAACCTATCGTATATCCCAGGAATAAATTACATGATGACCTCGCAAAACCTCAACAGATCATCCCAGGAATGATTACAAGCTTATTGCTCAACCTATCGGATCTCCGACGAATAAATTACATGCTACCAGGAAAAACCTCGAAAGAGCATCCCAGGACTGATTACGAGCTTACTGCTCAACCTATCGGATCTGACAGGAATACATTACATGCCACTGCACAACTTGCCACATATCCGCAGGCTTGGAGTATCATCCTAATACTCATGATAAACCTGATCATCCTCTCACAAAGCATCATTTTGATGCTCATGATCATACTGATCATTATCATATAGAACATCATCCAGAGCATCATCCTGATGCTCATCACACAACACTTACATCCACAGCCATGGGAAGGATCCTCCTACCACCATGCTTGGAATGGATCCATCATCTGTGTACCGTTACATCCTCCTGGAAGTATCTTCAATATGAAGAACACCAAGCCTCTCTCTGAAGTACTCGAACTTCACCCTAGCTAGTGGTTTGGTCAACACATCTTCTATCTGCTCGTCCGTCGCAACATACATGAGCTTAATTTCTCTTCTCTGTACCATATCCATGATATAGTGATACTTGATCTCGATGTGATTCGACTTGTCATGGAACACCAGGTTCTCAGACAACTTCACAAAACTCTGGTTGTCACAGAAGATACAAGTAGCATCCAATTGGAGATTAAACAAATCAGACAATAACTTCCTTATCCATACTGCTTGACAACTAGCTGAACAAGTTGTGGCATACTCTACTTTGGTTGTACTCAGTGCTAAGCAGGATTGCTTCCTTCTAAACCAAGAGATCACACCTGATCTCATACTGAATCAACACCCCGAAGTGCTCTTCCTATTTGTAGCATTGCCTACCTAATCTGAATCAACATAAACCTCTAGGTTAAACTTTTGATTCGCATCATACTTGAGCCCATAATCAACCGTACCCTTCAGGTACCTCAGAATATGCTTTACAATAATCAAGTGAACATGTATAGGATCCGTTAGGAACTTGCTCAAGGTGTTCACAGCAAAGCAAATATTTGGTCTCATGTTCGTCAGGTACATCAAGGACCCAATCATCTGATAATACATCGTGGCATCAACCGAATCTGATGAAGCGTCACTCAATAGCTTCAGGTTCGATACCATAGGTGTGGTCATGGCCTTGCAGGCCATCATCCTGAACAGCTTCAGGATCTCGATTGCATACTTCCTTTGTCCAAGGAAGATTCCATCTGCACTCTACCACACCTCCATACCTAGAAATAATGCATCATACCCAAGTCCTTCATCTTGAACTCGGAAGCAAGCTTCCACTTCATATCATCAATCAACCCAATCTCACCTGTCACAAATAGGTCATCTTCATACAGTATGAGTATCACTGGATTGCCTTCCTCAACCTTGTAGTAAAGGTTGGAATCCTCATTACTTCTGGTAAAGTGCAAACTAGTCAGGAAGCTGTCAATCATGTCGTACCATGTCCTGGGCACTTTTTTCGAACCATACAAGGCTTTCTTCAATCAACACACATATGAATCCATGTCATGTGTCTCAAAATCGAGTGGCTGCTCCACATACACTTCCTCTTTGACTACACCATTCAAGAAAGTTGTCTTCACATCCATCTAGTGTATATTCCACTCCATTACTGCAGCCAGAGAAAGTATTGTTCTGATGGAAGTGTATTTGGCTACGGGTGCAAAAGTCTCTTCATAATCTATCCCTTCTTTCTGGGAGAAGCCACGAGCCACAAACCTTGCCTTGTATTTCTCTATGCTACCATCTTCAACATGCTTGATCTTGTAGATCCACTTGGAAGTTACAACAGACTTCCCTTCTGGTCTTGGGACCACATCCCAAACATCATTCTTCATGATCGACTGGTATTCTTTGATCATGGCATCCTTCCATTACTGTATCCATGATCCCGAGAACTTCAGATTCTTCAATATATTCAATAGGTAGTTTTCTTGAACTTCATTGTTGGAACAAATGTTGTTGTTCTTCTTTTGTAGGTGATTGTACACAATTTTTCCTACAAGTCAAATTCAATTGCATGATTAGAAACTTCTCATAGTTTATAGAACAAAATCTTACACATAACGACACATGTGATATAGTCATGCAATTATCTTAGCCAATGCTTCAATACAACATTCATCCATATCCAGTATTCCTAGGGTAACTTTCTAGATGCCTTCCATCTCTACCAGAACATTGTTAAGAGTGTGCACTACTCCCAACATGCCAACAAAGAGGTTTCATTCTAGATAAGTAGCAATGGAAAGTTATACAGTGCCATAGGCCACTTACCCATTACTTGCATATTAGTAGTATCTTTTTCATTAATGCAACTTTTCTAGAATGCATAATATACATCCTAAATCTAGGAACATAAGTATGTACATGACTTAACAACTTCATTTAAGTAATCATATATACAAGAAATGATAATTCAAATACTTATCTTTGTTTTAGTTGTTGGGTGGACTCCCTCTTAATCTTTGCTTCCTTGCAGGAACTACTGGAGTGTGCTCCCTCTTGATCTTTGCTTCCTTTATGATATCATTTATGTCTTTGAACTTCTATCCATCCTGGACCACTATGCATGCTTAAGTGTGCACTAGTGTCATCATTGTGTCATCCTCAAGATCTAATACATAATCATACATTCATTAGTGTAATCTCAATACTATCAAAATATTGTGATTCTAAATAGTCTTAAACATGTATGGTCATGGTCATTTCATACACAGTTAATTTATCACAAGTGTTAGTATTCAAGGTTTCAGGGAGGACTTCTTTTACTCATGCATATTCTTATTTGACCATAGGATTCTTCTGGTTTTTCATATCATTATTCAAAGTAAGAAGCATAATATGCATAAGCCCATGATTACTCAAACTTATAACTTCATGAATAATCATTATCAATCATACAAAAGTATACTTATATGAGATCCTAACACAAGGTAGGATTCTAACTTGATATAGGAAAAACATACATGGATTATCATGTTTGCGAGTTATGTCCAACATTCCCAAACAATGTCTTCTTTGTTCTCTTCAAATATTTAGAGACCTTGTGCTAGTAACCTACATATCTCATAAGTTAAGATTGTAGAACCAAACTATACATACCTTGTAAGTAAAGCTTCTATTTGATCAATGGCTATGGATGAGTCTTTCTCTTCATGTCACCATGGTCATATGTTCTTTATCTAGAACGTAATTTGTCTTTCTTGACGTGCATTTCATGTTAGCGGACAATATCATCCTCATACAACACCATAGTGCATTAGTACAATCATAAGTGTCACAACCTAATCAATGAATGTCTTCTATCATTCACATGCATTCATACTTTTACTAAGTTGATAAGACAAGTCTAAAATTAATCAAGATTGTACTAACCTTAATAATATGAAGACAAACTTAATCATAAACAGATTTCAAAACATACCTATATCTCCTCAAGTCATACCTATGAGGATTGCTTGTAGTCTTTTTATGTAATGCCTTAGCCTCATCTCCCTCTAGAACTGGAATCTCTTCACTTATGTAGGTGTCCAATTCATTCTCTTCTAGGATTAACCCAATCCACTTTGATTTTCTGAAACTGGATCTAGAGCTGGCTAGGGTTTGGTAGAGAAACCCTAAAAATCCAAACTTGGAATTTGGAACTTATGTCTAGACAGGGAGATGCAATTGACTAAGGTGAGCAAGCTGGTGTGCTCATATTTTGAAAACTCCAAAAATTGACCCTTCAAAAATGACCTACGAATTTCAGATCTGCAATTTCTGTCAAAATCTGGTTTTTTGGTTTTCTCGTCCAAAAACCTGAACTAGGGTTTGATGGATCCCGGGGTTCTACCCAACCAAAAACGTTGATATTGGTGTCTAAATTTCAATTTAGATGAGGAGAGAAATCCTATGCTAAGAGAACTCCAAAATTTTACTTCTTTCAAAAGTCATAATTTCCCACAGTAGTGACAAGCCAAAAATGAAAGTGCTTAGAATCCAATTCTATTTTGACATAAATATATGCCATATTGTTTCTGATGTATCTCTGAAACTTCGGATCCTCAGGGTCTGAAATTTTGGCTTGTGGTAGACTGAACTGTTATCTTTCCAACCCCATAGATATGAGCTCCAATGGATTCTCCATGAGAGAGATATTCTAAGTGTCACAACATGGACTCTTTATGGGATGAAACAACATAGAGAACTTGTACGGAGTGCCACGTGTCACTATTTCAACTTCGGCCTCTGAAACTTTGACCTGTGAAACTACAGTCCATTCCCTAACTACCATGTTTTATGGAATTCCATTTGGAGCTTCCTATCTTAATATATGAACTTTGTGCCTAGGTCACCTGTTTAGGGTTGCATTCTGGAAGAGGCGGAAACCCTAAATTGTATGGATCATATCTCACAAAGTACAATGAATATGAGACTGAAATGTTTACACATGGTACATCTGTGTCTTATATTCGACTTGTAAAAAATTCAAACCCTGAACCTTCGCCAAAACTAATTTATAGCGAAAGTGCCATGATGACTTTTTTTTTCTATATCAAGCCCTAGCTTCCAATTTGTTGCAAGTGCAACAAGTGTCGTAAATGCCATACAATGCCTTCCTTCAGGCTAGCTTTGATACCATCTTAGTTTTTCATCATTTAATTCAATATGATCTAGGATCTTAATTGAGAGAAAAACATGTACAACATATCAAACATAGGAGACAAAAGACACAAAGCATTTCACTGGGGAAAACCAAGAAGGTGGAAAACCCTGCAACTTCCTCAGAGATAGAATGTGCACCAATACAAATATCACAAATATCAAACCCCAAAACAAGAGATAGTCTCCTAGTAGCTTATCCTCCTCCACTTGTGCACACTCCTCCTCTCTCTCACCAATACAAAGTGAGTGAGTGAATGAATGGATAAATAGAGAGGTGCTCCTCTCTATTTATACTTTACCTTTACTTGTCTTTTACTCTAACTAAGCTGACCTCCCTTAGGAGATTCTAATCACCCATTACCACTTGTCATTGGCGCAAACCCACTAGGGTGGTCTAATAACCCATCAAATATAAGTTACGACACTTACAATATAACTTGCGACACTTGCAAATAAAAATGATGACACTTCCAATCGGAGGAATACTACATCTCCGTTGGGGATACAATAAAGAACAAATGTAATACATACAATAGACAATGAATATATTCCAAACTTAAAAATGCATCAACATTCCTTCGCAGTTTTGCGTTTCGATTGCAGCAGGACCTTCCCCTGTCCTCTGCCTATTCTCTTGTCGAAACCTTGCTCCTCCCCTCGTAAGACCACTCTCTTCCTCGGCTTCCTTCACAGTCTTGTCGTAACTTGCACCCATCTACCCTGTATCATTCCATTCGCCTCCCCCCTGCCGTCGTGATATCCATAGCCTCCGCCCACCAGGGTTCTTTTAATCAAGGTTCATCTTCAGTATGCCCTTTTCACAAATGAGTATCTTAATGGATAATTGCAACGATAACAGGAACCTTCCTCTCAATCCGTTGAAAAATCCCCTTTCAGCTTCACTATGAGATTTCATCGTATCAACTACAAACTCGGTGATATAGCCCTCCAATATACTATCAAACCATACTTCAAAAGCCCGCGATGCTTTGTTGTCTACCTCTTGCAACTCTTAGATCAATTATGGGGTCCAGGATGTTGGCTCACCGCCTTGGAAATTTACCTTGCGAAAGGCCAATTGCACCAACCACTCATACAAAATGATTGGGAATTCATAGAAAAAATATTCGTGCGGACCGTCGTGTATGTACCTTGTTAGCCACCAATCCATTGTCAGTCTAGGGTTCTGATTCTCTTTCTCAACAAACTCTCACAACTTTTGATCGAACCAATCTTGAATTTCTGGTCTTGTTGGATGCCACAACATGTCCTTCCTCCACTTCGCTCTAGGGTCCTGACAACAGAACCATGTGTTGACACAAACCCAGTCGATAGTGGTTCCTCACTCTATCGACATACAAACCACCACGATCTCCCTGAGCACCGGCCTAGACAGGTTTTACCCTATCCAAGAACACCTATGGAGCAGTGAAGTCTCACCCAAGATGTTTGAGGGAGAGCTGATGGAACCACATTTCCGCCAAATGGAGAAGGACCATGTGTGTCTACTTGTCAACTTAGCTCAAAATTATATAATAGATCTAATTATTTAGCTTATGCATTAAACAGAGTCACAACATCATTCAACATATCTCATTGTCAACAAAACCATCAGTGCGCAAATAGATCTAATAGTATAAAATCATTTAGAGAAAGGAAACATCGCATCATTCATAGATTTATATCGTAGATACATTCATAATAGGAAAACAGGTAAAGACACAATGATTTTGCTCAAACTCCGTCATATAATATTAACCTTCGCAAAAAAACACATATACATCAATATAGTTCTTTTGTCGCATACCTAGATTCACAAGACCAAAACATGCGCCATTCTTCTCTCCTTTGTCGTGTCACCTCCTGATCTATATTCTAACACTTGTAATGCTACATCTATTTATAGGATTACGCCTTTACATTCATGGTCCACTTAGGCAACTGCCTAACTACTTTCTAACGAGATTTATAACAAAATGACCCTTAACTCGCACAATGCGGTCCAAAATGACCAAAAATACATAAAATAACATTATTTATGTCTTGTGCGTGGTGTCTTTTGACCTTCCGCAGCATCCGCGATGCTGCACAGCTGACTCATCCAAACCCATCTGTTGCTTGGGATTTCTCTCAAGCTAGTGCTAAAGGTGCACCTGCTAACTTGTAGTAGCAGTCTCAATGTAAAAGTAAAAAAAAATGTAAATAACAGTAAATCTGATCTAACATGTGCAAAGAAATAAAAACTAGATTTAAGAACAATAAACAATGCGATCCATAACAGAAACAAGAAATAAAGAATTTGAAATTTTTCTATTGATGGGCAAGCAATGGCTTGCAAAAATATACCTCAATGGTGAGGATTATTGAGTTGGGGCAGCTGCAATGTTGAGATGCTCCAATCTTCCAATGGTCTCTCTTCTCCAAGATGCTGCAATGGTTGGGAAAAATCTCAAAAGGATGGGCAAAGCTTAAGAGGGATTTTGGTAGTGTGAGGATATGATGGATATGGAGTCAATAGTGCGGAGCCCCTATCACCTTTTTATAGTTTGGTGATGGGAAATACAACCATGGTTTGAGAAAACCAATGGTATTGCTAAAATGGTTTAGGTCTCTTTTTCCTTTTTTGAATATTATTCCCTTTTAATTGATTTTTGAGAATTTTGGACCATTTTTAAGGGTTTTTTTGTGTTTTTTTGAGGAAAAATACATATTTTGAGGTGAAAAATGTGTATTATGGTCTTTTTGGTGACCTTTTGAAGGTTTTAGAGGCAAAAATGGTAGGAAAAATGGACAAAAGGGTCATGTGCATAGAAAAGTGAGCTAGTGAGCACTTTTTGGGTGTTAACAAATTGCCCCCTGATGTGTGAGGGAAGGCGCTCATCGTCTATCCGATATACATCATAGTTTTCTTTGTCTTGTTCCTAGGGTTTGGAGGAGAGAAGAGACCGATTGGAGATTGGAACACCGGGCCCATGCAAGCTGCACAAACTAAAAATACATGTCCTCAAAGTGAATGAGGAACAATCTATGATAATGGACGAGGTGAGCATACGCATGCTCGTATGAAGACATAAAAATAACAATAAAGGCTGAAAAAGGGACCTGATCAATACACATAAACCAACTGTGTACATCATAATGGTCCAGAGGGGACACAATGTTGGGACATACTCATGGTAAAACCATGACTGATCTGAAAAACTGATACACTGGAAAATCATCAATCATTCTATGTGGTGTCAGAATGACTAATAAAATGTTGAATCTGAAGGTGTCCAACAACTGTGGGGGCTCAATAACTGTGCGTCAAAATCTCAATAGTATACTGAACTGTACACTCAAAGGAGTATACAACTGTGGTACTGCCAAATATTGTCGCCGAACAAAGCCCGAATATTCAAAGGAACATATAACTGGTTGTTTTTAATGTCCCCAGCTTGACCCTATTGCATTAATATTGTAAATGATGTAAATATTGTTATTTATTCATGGTGAGGAGCTCAAGGCCAAGGCCCCGCCATTGATTTATCGTTCTATGTATCGACAATTAGAATAGATGCATATAGTTCTTGTGCTAGTGGTACACAATGTAAAATCGGACATCATGTAAATATGCAATTTTAAATGAAAAACCCACAACCAGCTACGCAACGCAACAAAGAGATGGGCGCATGATCTTTACAAGGAATAGGGGGGGGGGGAATAACCAAACCCTTGAGCCATGGTGTTAAGCCATCTCATTTAGGAAACCCATGAACTCTCAACTACCCATTTGGCCTCATGCACCCAATCATTTAATTCTTCAAATAATTGGTTGAGACAATTAATGCCTTGGGATGGGAGAGGTATGGCTGTCAATTTTCGTGTATGGGCAAGATAGCAACCTGGGAAATCGAGTTTTGGTTGGCTGGGCAAGAAAAACCCCCACGAAATTGGCCCAAAGCCATTCTTCACCCATGGCATTCTTCCTCTCACGCAGTCTGAGCCTGTTGGGGTTTTATCCTTCACGTTTTTCACCATTTTCGGCATTATTCCATGTCTGCTAACTCGTTTTTGGTTAGCTCATTGGATGGGAGAAGAGAGCCACGATTTTTGGGGTTAGGGAGGCCGTTTCTGCCCACGAAATGCCCATGAGCATTCTTCTGAAAACGATTCTACTCTCCTGGGGTTGATTTCCCATTTTCTCCTTTTCGTTTTGGTTGCCCACGTTTTTCTGGAACTGTTAGAAACCCATTGTTGGGAACTTCACTATAGAAGCGTTTTTCTCATGCCGAGCACTTACACTTTTGCTGTTATATGCGTCCATCTCCTAGCAGCCTCAGAAACCCAACTGTTGGTTGGTATGGCTGATTCTGGGGTATCTATGGCTATGCGAGACCCTGTTGTTCCCTAGTTCCTTGTGGAGATCATGCCCAGCTCGGGGGTGGCAGTGGTGCTGAGAGATTGAGGAGCACACTAGCCTACGGTTGGGTGGAACGTTGCAGGAGCGTAGTTGGTTGCTCAGGGACTACTTGGTTTAAGATAAGTATTCTCATTTGATAGTTTGATATTGCTCAATTGATGAACGACATGAAAATCTGGAATGTATGATGGATGTGTGTTAATTCTGCACATGATTTATTTCTGATGTGTTTGCTTAGATTTGTACATCTGCATGCCTGTCTTTTTATATACGTGGATGTTTTATTTAGTAAGCATCGGGGCAAATTGCCCGATTTTAGCACAATGATCCTCTCTATCATGCTGGTATGATAGGAGGGGACATTACATTGTTCCTAAAGTAGACTCATAAATGTGATAGAGTCAGGTGACATCGAGGGTCTTTGATTAATAACTGAAAGGATCTGTACCTTGTATGAATTTGAACGATGCGATCAAGGTGTTGACGTCAAACATGTGAGAAACAATCATTTGGAGAGGCACTAAGGACTCCTTTCAAAATGATCCGTAGGCACTCACCACTAATGGTGATGAGTCCAAGGCATAGGGACCTCTGGGTCTATCCTATGGAATAGATTGGTTGGCGTCGACAGAGGGAGACCTTGAAACTACCAAGGAAATGATGTTTCCTTTATAGGAGTGCGAGGTGTACAATCGAGAAGGGATAGTACTGATAGTGGGACTGACATATTGTGGGGATGGGAAATAGCTTTGTGTTTTAGAGTGGGGGGACTCAAACTTCCTTTGTTTAGAGTATGATGACATGGTTGACCTAGCAGCATATGAAACTAACTTTAGGTATGGGGATCATATCTTTTAAGGGATCAGGGGTAAGTACTGCAGACTGGAGTGAATCTGGGGGACAAGCTGATGGATGATATCGAGAGACTCAAGGTGACATATTGCAGAATACTCTGAACAAAGGAGACCATAATGGGGAAGATGTCATGTGAGTAGACATGATCTGTTATGGTGCCGAGAGGTACCGTTGGGGCCTTCTTCGTGGTTTTAATGAGCTCCAAGAAGGGATAAAAGTGTGTTCACAAAATGGTACTATCCTGTGGATTTGTGCGAGCCCAGGACTGTTCATGCTCATGAGTGCTTTCAATTTTAAGGAGTCTGAAAGCGATAAGAAGACTCTGAATTGGTGGAGAGGTACCATTGTGTGGATTTATACGAGCCCATGACATTGATTTCTCATTGTTGCTTTCAATTTTAAAGAGTCTGAAAGCGGTAAGTAGAATCCACTGGTGTTCTTTTTCGTATGTTAGTCTCCAAGGCCTGAAAAATCATAAAATGATGCAAATGGAGAAGTCTTCCAGCCTATGTGACTAGAGTATTCCTTTTTCATAATTAGTCTACAAGGTTCAGAAAAGGGGTAAAATTATACCAGGTAGACTCCCTTTCAAATACGTTTAATGAGCATGAAAGGCAGCAAGATTTCTCGATGATCTTTTCATTATTTTAGGAGTCGGAAAAGAGCTTAACAGAAACTCCCTAAGTGCCTTTTTCGTAAAGGAATTGCTCGACCTGAGAAATGGATAAAATTATACCGAACAAAAGTAGTGGCTAAGAAAGGAGGAAGTGTTCAATCGAGGGACAAGTATGTGATCCAAGAACAACGACGGTGAGGGCCATTATCTCTTCATGTGGGTAGCGCAGTGGTGGGCCTAATAAGGTTTGGCTTACATAGTAAATGACATGCTCTTCATGAGCAGAGTCTTCTTGGACGAGTACTCCAGAAACGGCATAATCAGATGCCAAAACAGAAAGGATAAAGTCTCTTGTGAAATCCGGAGGAGAAATCAAGGGGGCATTAGTGAGTGATTTCTTCAGGTCTGTGAAAGCTCCTTCTACTTGGTCATCCCATACAAAATGGTCATGAAGGCGTAGCAAATGAAGGAAACCATGTACTATCGTGGTGTAATCAGGGACAAAGCGGTGGAGGAAGTTGGACCTCCCCTGAAGGCTTTATAGCTGTCTTAGTGTACGAGGTAATGGTAGGTCCACGATGGCTTGGACCTTTAAAGGGTCTACAGTGATCCCTTTTTCTGAAATAATGAAACCCAACAGACGGCCTGCTGGAACGCAAAAGACACACTTGTGTGGGTTCAAGCGGATTTGGTATTTGCGACAACGAAAGAAGACTTGTCGAAGGTCTAGATGGTCAGATCATTTCTTAGATCGATCTGTGAGGTCATCTAGATAAACCAATATGATGTTAATCAGTTCATGAAAACAATAAGTTATGGCTCGTTGAAATGTGGCTCTAGCGTTCTTGAGACCGAAAGGCATGGTACGATAGGCGAAGGTGCCCCACGGGGTAGTTAAAGCGGTCTTGTATTGATCTTCCTTGAGTATTTGGATTTGGTTCTACCCGGAGAAACCATCCATGAAAGATAGTACCTCGTGCCCCGCACATGCATCGATTACTTGGTCGATAAATGGTGTTGGGAAGTTGTCTTTAGGACAAGCTAGATTGAAGTCGCGGAAATCAGTACAGACACAAATGGTGCCTACTTTCTTATTGACTGGAACTGGGTTGGAAACCCAGGTGGTATAAGCAATAGGGTATATGAAACCTGCTGCTCGAAGCTTCTCAATTTCGGCCTTGATGGCTAGAAGCTTAGATGGGTGAATGGGGACTTGTTTCTGGCGGACCGGAGGTATGTTATGCCAAGTGTCTATGTGATGTTCTACAATGGTAGGATCAAGACCAGGCATCTCGGTATAAGACTAGGAAAATACATCATGAAATTATTGGAAGAGTTTCTTATAGGATTGGGTTTCCTTTTCAGTGCATGATGCGCCTAAGGAGATAAATTCAGGTTTTCCAAGTGTGGTGGAGATGTCAATTCTTATGATAGGATAAATGTTGGCCATATTACCTTCTTCAAAGGCATGAGGTGCTAGGATTGGATCTTTGAACCAATTGACCTTGGTTGGTAAAAAATATTTTGATTCGACCGAGAGTTGGTTTTCCGTGGTAGAGGTAGATGCCTCAGGGATGAAGTATGACCGATGGTGCATATCATCCCAGGGGTAGTCTGGTGCAGTAAGTGTTTCTAGAATTTCCTCGTCACTGTAGAAGTAGTGCATCATCAAATCAATTGGTTTAGGCTTGTAGGTGGTTGAAATCATATAAATGGTATTGATTTCTTCTGAAGGGGAAGATTCTGGGGGGAATATTTCCTCAATGAGTGAGGGGGATATCTCTAGGTTGGCATTACTCAATTCGTATAGTGTTGCTCTATAATATGGGATATCGGGGCAGTGATGTGAATAATGGCCGTAGATGCCACATATCGCACAAGGGTGGTTGGTACGTAATGATTTGTCACGAGGCTGAGGGGGAAGCTCTAGTTTGACAACTAGAATGTTAGTGTCATCATCCAACATTTGCATATACTCTTGAAGTGCTGGTAATTGTGGACATTGATGGGTATCATGGCCTATATCATCGCACAAAGAGCACTTAGGGGGAAAACAAATTGTTGGGGGATTCTTCGCCACTTGGGAGTCGGTGGGGCAGTGCGAGTTGTGAGTCTGGTCGTGTAGGTTTGTGGGCCTCTACCCCCATTGTAGCGGAGTTGAGGGGGATAATTACTAGATGTTGATGTAGTGGTCCCAATTGGAGGTGGTCGATTTTGGATGTTCACTACACCGGGTGGTGGACGGTTTGAAGTCTTGATGGGTTGCACCGGTTGTAAAATGACATTCGGTGTTGGGGGAGGGGTCGGTGTAGGTAGGTACCATACAGGTAGTCCTAATGTTAATCTTGGGAGATTAAGTGTAGCCATGACTGGTGTGCTGATGGCTCCTGAAGGGGGAAATAAAAATGGGATAGTATGAATCAGTGTTGCTCCGATGTGACTAGGCACCGTGGGTGGTTGTGGTAGTAATGGTGGTTGTTGAGTATGTGGCTATGTATTGTGTGAAAAGGTGCATAGATCAGATATTTTAGTTATCCGTAGTGGGGGTGGGACAGATGGGAACGTAGAGGTCATGGGAGTATCCGAATATATCTCGAGTCTAACTGAGGAGATGAATGATGTGGGTGCACTCTTAACGGGTTGCTCGATCATAGGTAGAACATTTTCAGGTGTTGCGGGGGCATTAGGATCATAGTATGTTATTTGGTCGATTTTGACTATGCGTCCTTCATGGGGAAACATCATGAGGTGGAAAATGGATGAAGCGATAGACTTCATTTTATACATGTAACTCCATCCTAATAGGAGGTTGTAATCAACCTGGGCATTGATGACCTCTATGTCTATGAGAACCAGTTTTCCCCCAAGCTGTACGGGCACGTTAATTAACAGGCCCTGCGGTTGGGTTGAGCGACCATCGTAAGCTCGCAATGCAATAGTTGATGGCTGAAGTGCGAAGGATCCAAGTTTCTTCTAGACAAAAGTTGACATAACACAGGTGGAGGCACCTTCATCGATGATGCATCGATGAACGACAAGGTTTCGAATGGATACAAAAACCTGAAAAACTAGTGATGATGGCAAATGTAGTTCAGCTTGGTCTAAGTCAAATGCCATCATATGGGAGTCGTTAGGGTCTATGGCACCAATGGAGGACAACAATAATTTCCTCTGTGCAGGACAGGTTTTTAGGACTTCTAGAGTGGACATAGCAGCGGGGGTACTGGGCTAAGTCTTCTAGAATGTCATAATTTGAAGCTGCACGAGCGTTAGGGTTGTTGTTGATTCGTTTTAGGGGGCTGCAAGGGACTTTTGGACCTCCATCCATTGGCATATTAGGTATGCATAATGTCTGATCAGTTGGGAGGGTGCTTGAGGATGGATCAGTAGGTGTGGTTTCAGGGGCTGAGCCATATTGGTTTCGATGAGTTTGAAGGTTGATGTCATTTGATGACATCTTTAGAAAATGGGTAGTGTTCGACTCCCTATGCTGGTAATCAGTTGCAACATAGGTAATTTGTTGCTATGGTGTAGTGGATCCTTGTGGGGAATCCATTGGACGGGTGTTTACTACTCATTGATTGGGTAGAGGATTCTGTAATATCATCGGTTGCGGTTGAGGAGGTGGTGTTGGTTGTGCAGCGTGTCCTTGTCGTTGGGCATCATCGGCCCAAAGTTGACAAGCTTTCTCCAAATGGGGGCAATTATGTGTGTAGTGGTCGTATATCGAACAAAAGGAACATGGGTGATTTGTTCTTAAGTTGGGGTTTTTGCCCTGTTTTGGTGGACAATCAGGGTTTTTTTGTTGGTTATTTCCGTGGTTGCATCCTATTCCATGATTTTGTTGACCTCCTTGATTATGATGGTTGTTCTGGTTTTGAGATTGGTTTTGTTGTGCGTATACTTGCCCTTGGGAAGTAGGGGGGTATTGAGGGAAAGCAGGTGTTGAAGTAGGATTCTGTGGATAGTAAGCAGGAGGGTTTGGAGTTGGACCCATTGTTTGTTGTGGTTGTTGGTAACCTTGAGCTATTGGAAGTGTTGGGGCAAGAGGTGTTTCCTGTTGAGGGTAATAAGCCGATTGGGCTTGTGGGTGTACTAGAGTCTGATTGGCCTGCTGGTTATAATATGTAGGTGGTGCATAAGATGAGGGTGCTTGCCCATAAAACTGTGGGGGACATGAGGGTCCATGAGTGTGGTGGGTGTGCATCATTGGAGCATACGAAGTTGTAGCTCTAGAATGAGGTGTGGCCCTAGAGAGGTCTGGGGCGTTAATGGTAATCATCATGGTGAAAGGTTTTTTTTGTGACATAACTTGGCCAATGATACCATCAGCGGCATGGGATGCCCCCAACACATCACTCTGGGATGGATCACTGTGCGGGGTGTTTGGTAAGATTGTGTATAAATAGCCAGACTGGGCATAGATCAAGTCAAACTGCTAGGCTTTTAAATGGCTTCTTCTTCCAACTGGGGTCATTCAAAAGATACATCCTTGGCTATGAGTGGAAGGAGGGATTTGAGGAACCAATCCAGGAAGATATGGTCGTCTAGCTTGATCTTGCAAAGACTACGACACTTACGCCACTCATGGATATGATCTGTGATATGGGTGGCCATATTCTATCTACAAGATAGTAGGATTTCTACTCCTGCATTATAGCGTACGGTTATTTGAAAGAACTGTAGGAAAGTTGAGGCGAGGGATGTAAACATGGGGTGTGTCCCATGTGGCTTCTCAATACACCGTTTGGCTACTGAGCCAGTGAAAGTTCTTTGTAAAAGTCGGAGTTGAATAGAATCATCGACTATGGAGTTTGAGGAACACCATAGGTGAAACAACATAGCATGATTTTGTGGGTCTTCTCCAGCCTTCCCTTAAAACTTTGGGATGTCTGACGGGAGCTTTGTGGGCATGGGAGGCCAAGTAGGGTTATTCCTAATTGGGTGGTTTGTTAACCTTTCCAGGTCTGGTAAGTTCAGACTAGCCATAAATGGCAGACTGGCAGAGGGGTGTGACATGGTTGTTGGGGCATAAGTACTAGTGGTAGCATTATGGATTGGGCCACTTCCCCCAAGGGGGATATTAGTTGTGAAAGGGATGTGTGAGAGGGGCCAGTGCCCCCAAGTGAAACATGAGTTACAAATGGGTTTGGAATAGTTCCAGTAATTACTGGGATCTGAGTAGTGGCGGTGATGGTAGGTGTAGGTCCCATGTTGGGCATACCTAAGGGACATGTGGTATTTGTGGCTACTGTGGTGGACATTGTGGTGGTGGGGGTGGCTGATGTTCCACCAGTCGTTCCTGTGAAGAAACGGTCAAAAGTTGTACCAGCCATGTGGCTAGTGGGGGCGATTTAAATGGGATTTTCGGATTCTGCCTCAGAGTTAGATGTGAAATGAGGTGCGTCAGAATTGGATGACGGGGATCTATGTCGATGGCGTGTGGAGTCGAGTGACAAATATCTACGTCTATGATGTGTGGTGTCAAGTGAACCGAACTGAGAGGGTTCACCCCTAAAATGCTGAGAACATCTCGGGGACTCAATGGTGACAGTTTTCTATTAAAATGGGTGGTGTGTGGAAAGCTCGAAAAAACCCTAATGAAACTGTGTGTGCAAGAGTGGAGCGTAAAAAACAATGGCACTTAGGCAATTAACCAAACTCGAAACACTTACTATAATAGCTATGATATAGTAAGTGGAGTAATAAAAAAATGTTGTCAAAATACCAACATGCAAATGGCTCCTAAAAATAGAAAAAAGTGGACTCACTGACCAAGGGGAGGAAATAGAGCATGCAACCACGTAACTAAAAGGTACTATGACTCAACAAGACATATCCTTTGCAAGGTGATGAAATCCAAGTCAGACAATATGAATTGTAGAACCAAAGGCTAGATATCCCCCTATCGAGAGGGACATTGGGTAAACAATCCTATAAGATAGGCCACTAAGATACCCCATTCATGACTCATCCAGAAAGGTGAATCTACAGCTCTTGTTCTATCACCGTTGTACTCTCACAAGGGTGGTACAATGAGAAGAGCGAGTAGGTGTCCTTCGGTGACTGAATGGATTGTGGTAGTCCACTCAGGCCTCCGGAACCAGTTTGGCTACTTCGACCCTCCTAAGGGAGAGGCCTTTCTGACAAATTGGTTTTAAACCGTGCCAACAAGTACTAGGGGATTTTGGTACCCTAAATGTCAACCACTATGTCTCAAAATGAAAGTGAGTGAAGGGTCTTATTTGGATACTTATCCCTTCAGTCCTACCTAACTACAATATTCTTTTGGTGTTCCCCAAATGGGGTTAGAATGTTGGTTGAGTTAAGAGAATTTTAAGGCTCACTTGGATTTATTGTGACAGATTGTGTGATGGTGTGGTTGTGTAGAAAAAGAATTTTCCTCGCTTGGGCGACTATTCACAAATTAAAATGACGATTTCAACTTGCGAAAAATGAAAAAAAAAAACAATTTAAAATGTAAATGCTTTTGATAACCTTTTCAAAAAATATGGATTTTTCAAAATGTTTGAGGTAAAGCAAATATCATAAAAATGAGTAAATCTCTAATGTCCCACTTGGGTGAAATATGAAGCAACTTAAAATTCTAATTTTGACTTGCAAAACATGATATTTTTAACTGAAAAATGCTTCACAACTTTTCTTTCACTAAACTAATTTTTTTTTAGATGGTGTAGCAAAGCACATAAAAGAAAATAAATATGAACTTTTTAATGCTGCAAAATGAGACAGTAGGTTTTCAAAAAAAATTCCAGGAAAGGTGGCCAGAAAAAATGGGCCGAGATGAGCAAAAAACTTAGAAAAATGGGCCAAACAAAACAAGCGATATTGTGGCTATCTGTGGAAAAAGCTGCGATGTGAATCACATCGATATAGGAAAAACCTGCACTGCGAATCGTAGGTATCAGGGTAAAACTCGCGATGTGACTCGTGGAAACGAGGCTAAAATCCGCAATGTGGAATGCGGAAAACAAGCTGAAAGCCGTGATGTGAATTGTGGTTGTTGGTGCTGAAAGCCGCGATGCGACGAACGGAAAACGTCGCCAAAAAACGAACCCATAAATTGAAATTTTGGGTTGTTTAGGTTGCAAAAAAGGCCAATGGCTAGGGAAGTAAGCAAGGGGCTGACTAATATGGCAGATCTACACCATTAAAGGGAAAAAGCAACTAAAATATAGATCTAAATCAACGATACAAAGTTCGAAAACCAACAGAGTCGCCAAAAAATGTTTCTTGGAATTTCTACCAAGCTAGTGCTAAAGGTGCACCTGCTAACTTGTAGCAGCAGTCTCAATGTAAAAGTAAAAACAAATGTAAATAACGATAAATCTGATTTAACATGTGCAAGGAAATAAAAACTAGATTTAAGAACAATAAACAATGACATCCATAAGAGAAACAAGAAATAAAGAATTTGAAATTTTTCTATTGATGGACAAGCAATGGTTTGCAAAAATATATCTCAATGGTGAGCATTGTTGAGTTGGGGCAGCTGCAATGTTGAGATGCTCCAATCTTCCAATGGTCTCTCTTCTCCAAGATGTTGCAATGGTTGGGCAAAAGCTCAAAAGGATGGGCAAAGCTCAAGAGGGGTTTTGGTAGCATGAGGATAGGATGGATATGGAGTCAATAGTGAGGAGCCCCTATCACCTTTTTATAGTTTGGTGATGGGAAATGCAACCATGGTTTGAGGAAACCAATGGTATTGCTAAAATGGTTTAGGTCTCTTTTTCCCTCTGTTTCCTTTTTTGAATATTATTCCCTTTTAATTGATTTTTGGGAATTTTGAACCCCTTTTGAGGGTTTTTTGTGTTTTTTTGAGGAAAAATACATATTTTGAGGGGGAAAAGGTGTATTATGGTCTTTTTGGTGACCTTTTGAAGGTTTTAGAGGCAAAAATGGTAGGAAAAATGGACAAAAGGGTTATGTGCATAGAGAAATGAGATAGTGAGCACCTTTTGGGTGTTAACACTACCTGCCAACACTCCCAAAATTTCTTTCTCTGAATGTTTCTTTTGCCCAATTTTCTTTCCCTCCATCTGAGTTTTTAAAATTGGTTAATATTCTAATATAATATATTATAAATATATTAAAAACACATTATATAATATAATACTTTAGGATTATATATAATCCTAAAGTATTATATTATATAATCCTAAAGTATTATATTATATAATATGTTTTAATATATTTATAATATATTATATTAGAATATTAACCAATTTTAAAAACTCAAATTAAGATGGAGGGAAAGAAAATTGCTAATGATAAGGATATAGAGGGTTGACATTGTGGGTTAACAATTATATTTATAAGGACATAGTGGTCACATCATATTGAGATGGTTGGTCAATCAAGTAATCAATTTTTCATGAGGAGAATAGTTTCAATGGTAGAATACGAGTCTAAAAAGACACAGGTTAAGGGTTCAAATCCCTTTTCTCTTTATCAACATTTCATATGGTTGGTAGAGGTAGAAATCAAAGTTCTCAATATTTAAAAGGATTAGAAAGGTTCTTGTAGGTTTTCCCCAAGTAGTACCTTAACCACTGTATTGACTTTTCAAACTTAGGGAGAGCATATAGAGAAAATGTAACACCATAAATCATTTCTCATTATGCTAATATCCATGGTTACCTAAATGTGATGTCAATTAAGTAAGTAACTTTGTAAGGCATATCACCATACTCAAAACTTTAGCTTATATGATTTCAATAAGAAGAGAGATAATAAATCCAACCTAGAAAATAGCAAGACATAATTATTTTAATGATACATATTTTTGTAAGGCAAGAAACAATAATGAGTTCATGTCATGATGGTAGCTAGAAGTAGCATAAAGATAAAATATCTCTTGTAGAATCATGAGAGTCTATGGAAACAGAATTTTGTGGAGTTATTTTCTCCTTATGGCACTATCCTTAGTTATTGACATGCAACCTTGAATGATATGATAACCAATGAATTCCTAATAAAAAACCTTATTAGTGATTCTTATCATCCAATAAACAAAAACACAATGGATGCCACAATAAGATGTCGAAGCATGGGTTTATTAAGATTTGTGTTGTCAAAAAGGAAGAATTGGATGAGCATACACCATCATTTATATGGGAATACCAAACTAACATTAAGAATCTCACCAAGCATACTTATTTAAATTTGGTTTATGACAAAGAGGTAGTGGTACCTACAAAATTCCAAGTCTTGAGATTTCTCATAGTGGATGCAACTTGTGTGTCAAATGATGAATCTCTACCAGAATGACTATAGGAACTACTAGAATTAGAAAACAAAAAATCCTTGGCTCAAATGCAGAAAAAAATGAGGATGAACATAAAGATACCTAGGGTTGTTGACTTTAAAGTTGTGATTTCCCATTTTGTTGAAGTTGGAGATCATCATATGGGGCACTCAAGTTCATGCTTGTTGTCACAACAGAAATCCCAACGGGGTGAAATGTGGCATTGCTGGAAGATGAATACTCAACAAACATCCTCCCATTTAGGGTAGTGTTGGAACTCTCACACAACCAACCAAATAATTGTTTGAAATCACTACTAAAACCAGGCATATCAAGGATGCAAAATAACATGTAAAAATAAATACCCCAAAGCTGCTCATTTTGAATATCTCAAAAGAGGCTAATGGAGTCCATCCTTTTAACAAAATTTAAAAATATCTCAAAGATACCCTAGATACCCCACTTCATCTAAAGCCCATGAAATCAAAACCCCCACATCTTTCATCTTTCTCCTGTTTTCATCAGTTCAAACTCCATATAAATTTTCTTGTGCCCACTCCCAGGCTCCACAACTTAATACCACTGGATTTCAAAGCTCAAGAGACTTATAAGGCCGACAACACTCAAAGATCCAAAATCCAAAATATGTTTCCCCAAGGTTTAAAAAATATAACCTTTAACCAATGACTATACAATAATGTTCTCGGCTTCCAATCCTTGTACAAAATATTTTGGGGGAGAAAGGGGAAACATAGCTGAAAACCCTAAATTGCAGATCCAAATCTCAAAACCATGCATTTAGTTTCAATACATTTTTAAGTTTTCACTCCATAACCCACATAATCTTCTGCATAACCTCTGCAATTCTTTTTATGTATCATCTCATGCGCCACACAATTTCCACATACTCAAACCCCAACATCCCAAATTAAAATTGTTCAAAGCCTCCTTACCAAATCCATACACAAAATGTTAGAGAGATGCATATGGAACTCAACAACCCTAGTAGCTGACAATATCACGACATTCTTTTTAGGATTTATAACTACCAAAAGAAATACTAAGCCATTGTAAAGCACACTGATTTTCAGCCTTAGCATGGCTCAAGAAGTCATAAGAATATTTCCTCCAATTTTGGTCGAATTTGATAGCTCAAACCCTTGATGTTGATAGAAATTTGGTTAAGGATGAGATTTTAACTCTATTATCAATGTTTATCATTCAAAAGGAAATTTGGCTTAGAATTCAAAAGGAATCTCGAAGCCGAGTAGGATGAGATTAAGCCTAGAAATGAATAGTACCTGTATCGAAATTTCTAATTCAACATTTTCATATGCTGTTGGAATTGCTCTCGACTCTCATGATGTGCATATGACCGCTTCACACCCTCTTCATGCCCTATGCATCATGCCCTCTAGATAACGACCTCTTTTCCTGAAAGAAATATGAAATTGAGCAATCTATGTTGTGGAACATCAAGAACATAAGAAAATCCCAGCAAAAATTTAGACTTTTCATTAGTGAGCAAATCGAGCCATGGCCAAAAGATTGGCACCAATGGAGCCAAACCTCTGTGTAGTGTAGTCGATCGAGCCATATACTTATGGGTTTCATGACCATCATAAAAAAACTTTGGTGTCAATGGAGCCAAATATTTGTGTAGTGGAGTAGATTGAGCCATATTGTTATAGGTTTCACGACCATCATCAAACCATCACGTGGTCACATAATCTTGAATCGTGGCGGGCGACCAAATTATGGGGGTTTCCAATATAGCTTGAACATTTGTCTTAACATTTTTTAATGATTTTTCTTTTTATTTGCAATATTATATCATAAATGTGTTTTAATAACATAAAATTTGGTTCGAATTTATATATTAATGTTTTTTTATATATGAATTTTTATATTTATATATTAATGTTTTTGTTTTTTTATTCACAACATTATATCATAAATGTGTTTTTTTTTTTTTCCTTGGAAAAAGTCGTAATTTTATTTCAAATAAATTGAACAAAATTACATTCAGCACATGTATTAGAATCACAGAGATTCCTACATTATCGCATATCATCAATTCATGTTTCTGACTAGTCTAATGTCCCATACAAATTCAAACCTTTGCTGTCCATACAGCACTCATATATCCAGTTACATATATCAAAATATTCTCCATATGAAATAGTTCCTTTCAGAAGATTCTGTCCAAACAGCCCTAAAGCACCAAACAGAAAAATATAGAATCAGCAGGAGCCAATGCTCCATCCCGGTCCACCAAAGCCTCTTTAACAGGCCAGTGATAATACCAAAATACCAAAACCAAAAACGATCGATTATGAAGACTGATCTGTCAGAAGCCAACTGCTCCCTCCCGGTCCTCCAGAGCCTCTTTAACAGGTCTGTGATAATACAATACACGAATTGTTATGAAGACAGATCTGTCAGAAACCGAAATCTCCCTCCCGATCCTCCACCGCCTCGTTGAAAGGCCTGCGATAATAACTGTATGATCCAGCAGTAGAGTGTGATGTGATCCTCCAGGTTCCGAAATTCAGACGTTGCTGCGACGCTTCTTTGGAAAGAAGGTCGGCCATGCCATTTCTCTCCCTGTAAACATGTGTAAATGTTATAAGATTAAAATGCCTCTTTAACCGTAAAACATCTTCCAGTATAGGTGAGAGAACCATCACATTACATAGAGTATTCTCATTGGCCCAGTCAATAACAATCAGTGAGTCTCCAAATGTCTGTAGTGAAAAAAATCCCTGTTCTAGTGCAAATAACAGCAATAGTCTAAGTGACATAATTTCTGCATAGTTGTTTGTACAACTACCCAATCCAGCCGTGATGTGGAAATAATGTGATTCAGATTTGTGTAGAACGATCCCTCCACCGCACACCGATTGATGGTCAAGTGAAGCGCCATCGAAAAAATCCCACGGTATAGATTTATCAATGGTTTCAGCGATCACAGGACGAATTCTAATCGCTTTGGGTGTATTTTTGTAATGTAAAATGATAGCCACAGCTTGAGCCACAACTGGCTCCATCGAGACTCTACAGTCCTGAAAAATGATCCTGTTACGAGTGATCCATATGCCCCATGCAAAAATACATGGGGCCGCACAAATGTTTGATTTCTGTTGATCTGTCCACCAATCATGAAATGCGTCAATAACACTCTCTCCCCACCAGCGCGCATTTAGATTCAAAGAATTGCATATATTTGTCCAAACCGCCTGAGAGAACCGGCAGTGAACAAAAAGATGTGTGATAGTCTCGTCCGCCTCCCTACAGAGTGGACAAAAACCCGGGCCCTGTATAAATCGTCTCTTCAAGATGTCCCAGGTGGGTGCCTTTTGTTCCAAAATCGCCCAGAAAAGTATTTTTGCTTTACCCGGGCATTTAAACTTCCACAGAGTTTTCCACCACCACACCAATGCCCTATTATGCATCTCCACATTAAGCTGAATATATCCAAGTTTGGGTGTGTATTTCCCTGAGGGATGGTGATCCCAGAGTAGTTCATCAGGCCTATCTGTCAGTCGAATATTAGTGAACCTTAAGATTCGGATATAATCCTCCCAAGCTCCAATCAATTCCGCAGGTACCTCAAGACGCTGGGCAGAGAGCCATCCCTGGTGCCAGAGAGTGGATAAACCGGGTTGGGCAATATCAGCTAGGAAATGACAGCCTCTAGCTGCCAGAAAGGTCCTTAAGTCCACCAGCAGTGTATAACCCCCTCTACAACCTACCCAAGGATCCATTCCAATACGAAGTAAATGCCCATTTCCAATTCTCCAGACTAATCCTGATCCCACCAGATGAAAATGTTGAACCACCGCTTTCCAAACCACAGAGCAATTAGCCCTCGTCTTATTGCCCTGCCTAATCCAATCAAGTAGGGTTAAGGGAGCAATGTATTTGTGATAGACCACACTAGTCCAGAGGCTCCGTGTATGTATAATTCGCCATGCAACCTTTGCTCCCAACGCTTTGGCAAATAGAAAGATATTCTTTAATCCCCACCCTCCCAGTGCTTTGGGGATTGCGATCAATTCCCATCGAACCCAAACCAAGGCACGGTTCACTCCCTTACCCTTCCAGAGGAAGGAAAAAACCAACCGACGGATCTGCTCCAGGACTCCTTTGGGGATCCAGGCAAGTGACATCCAATAAACAGGTATTGCTTCCAATACTGATTTGACCAGAACCAGTCTCCCAGCCCGCGAGAGCCATTTATGGCTCCATCCATGTAGTCTCTGCTCCAATTTTGCAGTTAACCAATGCCAATCTGCCTTCAAATATGCATTGGGTTTTAAGTGAAATCCAAGGTACTTTAAGCCTTCATCAATATCCATAGTCCGATAGGGAAGTCTGATTGCTAGTCTGTGAATCTCCTGCTCATTTAAATGCGAGCATGTGATTGTTGATTTATCAATATTCACTAGCATACCCGCGGCTTCTTGCAGTAAATTGAGTCCTTCGACCACCTTATCAATATCCTGTCTCGAGCCATCACAAAAAATGAGGATATCGTCAACGAAAAGGAGATGGGTAATATACATTACCTGTGAAATGGAGATGCCACGAAATGAGCCATCAGCTTTTGCTTTCAGGATAAAACGACTGAGGCCTTCAGCAACAAGGAGAAATAACAGCGGTGAAAGTGGGATACCTTGTCGTAGCCCCCTGCCAGCATGGAAGAATGGGCTAGCAGAGCCATTAATCAGGACAGCAAAACTCACTGTGGTGATGCAGGCCATAATCCATCGTATAAATTCATAGCAGAAGCCCAGGTGTGTGAGAAGCATCCGGATATAAAGCCAGCTAACCCTGTCAAATGCTTTAGAGAGGTCAATCTTAATTACTGCACCCTTCTGCTTCTGCACCTTCAGAGTGTGTAAACCTTCTTGTGCAACTCCAATGGCCTCATGAATTTGACGACCTTCCAAGAATCCAAACTGTTCACCTGAAATATGCTGAGACAGGATATTCTTTAGTCTCCTCGCCATCACCTTTGAGATGATCTTATATATGCAATTGCAGAGTGAAATTGGTCTGAATTCATCAAAACTATCAGGCTTGTCCGATTTGGGTATGAGAGCAATAAAGGTCGAGTTAAAAGGACCATGAACAAAACCAGCCTTTCTTGATTCTTCCACCACAGCCAATAGTTCCTCCCCAAAGAAATCAGAGAATCCCAAGAAAAATTCAATAGGCCAGCCATCCGGCCCCGGGCTTTTGTCTTTCTGGAAGGATTGCATTACCTGCGAGAGCTCAATTGGCAGCACCTCCTCCATCAAAAGTTTGTTCTCTTCCTCCCCCACAAAACGTGGAAAGAGTTGAGCCATCCTGATAACCTCAGCTATAGAGGTCCCAGGTTGAGCAGTGAATAAGTCTTCGAAGTGTCGAACACCCATCTCAGCCAAACCATCAAAGCTGGAGACCCGATCCCCTTCAGGTGAAGATAATTCCCAGATGGAGTTTGTGCATTTTCTCCCCTTTGCATATGCTTGAAAAAATTTTGTGTTCTCATCCCCACATTGTAACCAAATCGCCCTGCTTTTCATTCTCCACATCTCTTCTCGCTCACACAGTAACACATTCCTGCTACTTTCCCAGTCCAGCAGCTCACCTTTCTGCAGTTCGTCCATATATCCCATACCCTGACAATGTAGAAGTCTATCAATATTTATCTTAGCAGCCCTCAGGTTCTGGTCATCTTTTACCCTTTTTTCAGTGGCCCAGAGAATAGTGGCCTCTTTTATACGCTTGAGATTGAGTTAAAAGTGTGCGCCCGCATGCTCCAATGACTCCAAAGGTCGATGGACCCACAGATTCTGAACTAATTTAATATAATCCTCCTCCTTCAACCAGCAAGGATTGAACTTGAAAGGACTAGGGGGTTTGTTTCTACTGCCTCTTAACTCCAGTAGAATGGGACAGTGGTCGGAAACCCCCCCAGACCCCACCCATTGCTTTACAACATCAACCCCCAGTACCAACACATCAGCTACCAGGAACCGATCCAGTCTTTTGGCCACCCTTTGATCCCCTGTTCTCTTGTTCCTCCAGGTAGGGGTTAACTTGTTTGGCAAAATGTCAAGTAGATCCTTCCCGGCGAAAGCTTGTATGAAAAAGTTATCTAATGGATCCGGAGCAGCCCTAGGCCCCCAAACTTCAGAAGATCCCAGAGAAAGGTTGAGATCCCCACCCAGGATCACATCCCTTCCGTCAAAGAGATCCATGCTTAGCAGGGAGTCCCAGAATCCAGCCCTATTTAAATAGGGTCCATAGACATTGAGAATCGTTATCATCCGACCAATCTTTGCATCCCATACTTCCAACCCGATACCAGAAGAGATCCCCCAAGAGCTATCAGATCTGCAGCTCTTCACCTTCCACCCTGTAGCCAGCCCTCCAGAGCGTCCACGAGCATCCACACCCACGAACTTCCAGCCAGGTAGCAAAGTTTCCAAAACCCTAACAATCTTCACACTGCCGCCCAGTGTTTCTTGTAATAGTAAGATATCAGGTTGATTTAGATCCACCAACCTCCGAAGTGACGATTTTTTAATGGGACTCGCCAACCCACGACAGTTAAATGACATAAGTTTCATATGTAACCCCCTTCCAGGGCTTTCGCTGCTCTAAGTGCCCATTCAATAGAGGATTGTGTGCCCATTACCAAATCAACTTTTGCCCGGTCTTGTGTTTTTGACAAGTGAGATTTTCGTCCCCGACCTTTCCCCACAGTACTAGCAGTCAATTCAAGAAGTCCCCTACCCCCCGGTCCATCAGAGATCACCCTATTTCTAAGGGCATATCGGATACTACAACCCACAGAATTGGGAGAGGGTAAAGTTGCTACTAACGGTGGCATGTATGCACAATTAGTTACAGGTAATAGACATGGAGCAGAGCATAGTGAAACAGAACTGACGGGAGAGTGTGGCTCGAAACAAACCCCCCCCAAATCATTAGAGGCAGGATCTAACGAAATATCAGGAGAGATCTTGTGAGACATACCCGGGGGATTGGAGGATGAACCCCGACGTAATATTGCCTGCTCTTGTAGCTTTCTGGAAGCTGCCCGCGTCAAAGGTGTCGTGGTACCCAATGAAGTCCCCACTACAACCGTTTCCTTGCTCCCAAAGAGATCTAGTTCCTTGTTTACCAATGATGCCATAGGTCTCCCAGTTCCCTGCATCCCACATGGAGCTGCTGGTAGCACCGAAACCTGGTCCGCCCCTGTGTCTAATTCAGTCGCTAATCCATCAACCCCCACCACCAGTGAGTTCCCCATCTTCGCAGGATCAGTGCTAACATCTGCTACAGGCTTATCCATCGGTCTGCTGCCTCGAAACGATAACATGCAATCCGCGACCAGGTGTCCATGAGCATGGCAGCGATGGCATCGAAACGGCACCCCCACGTAGTCTAAGATTTGGGTGAAGTCCCCATCCTTCGTCTGAACCATGATCTCAGCCGATAGCCCCTGCCTAAGGTCGATCTTGACCAAAATCTTAGCCACTGAGTAAATACCAGTTACCGTATGAGAATAATCCGCACATATATAGTCGCCAAGGAAATTCCCAATTGCTGCAAATCGTGATTCATTCCAGAGATGCATGGGGAGCCCTGGTAGCTTCACCCATATAGGTTCTCTGTCTATTTTTTCTGTCTTTGAATCAAAGAAAGGTGACCATCTTTTCAGCACAATGGGGACGCCCAACATCGTCCAATGACGGCCTAAAACAGCTGCAACCTCTCCAGGACTCGACAGGATAAAGGAGAACCAACCTTTCGTCAAGATCCTAATCTCTGGTGCAGGAACTATCATGTCCTTCCAATGCTCGACCGCCCATCTCTGGAGAAAACTCCGCCCAATCCTCTTACCACGGACATGTCCAACCACCGCGATATGAGAGAAGTCCACAGCCTCCTCCATAGAGACATCCACACCCAACACAAGTTTGTCCTTCCGGCGCCTTTCCTTCACCTTTCTGGCAAAATGTTTATGAGAAACAGCCTATGCAGGAACCCCTGCTCTTGGGCTTAACAAGGATTCATCATCAGGGGGTATTTCCCCAACCCCAGGAGCCAACGCTGCTTGTCCACAAGTTGAGTAGCCCTGTCCACCACTGGCCTGTCCCCGGTCCTCAGCATCACGGCACTCCACTGACTTAAGCAAATTGCCAACAGAGAATGATGCCAGTCCACCACCCGACCGCTAGTTGTCACATCCAACCTGAGTTTCGATACTATCCTCTCGAGCGTCTTCCGAAGGAATTGGAAAGTTTGAGTAAGACCCCAATTGGGGTTGCAGCATCCTCCCCAGAAGACCGGCCAAGTCTGGCCTATCCCTAAAGCCTGCAGATGACCGAAAGCTCGCTAATTCCGCCTCTAAACCCTCCAACCCCAGAGAGATGACTGGCGAGGTAACTCTGGCAGAGGTCGGTGGGGTGAATAGGTGTCCATCCAAATCCATCTCTCCCACGAGCCCAGAGGCATCCCCAGTCCCCCGTCCTGGCAAGAAGTGGACAGTCGACCCAAACTCCGCCGAATTGATCGCTCCAAGGTCGAAAATCCCCTTATCCCCATCCCCATCCGAGGTGTAGTCCACCTCCTGTACATATCCACTCTCCATACCGCTCCAGTGGTTCCTTCACAGCAGGCAAAAACGATCCCCGACCAAGCAAGCAGCCAGAGAACCGGATGGATCCCCAGATAGGGCCCAAACCCCAATCCACCGTTCAAGAAGACCCCACACAAAACACTGTATCCCCGCTCTGTCACGAATCCCTTCACGCGTCCTCCAGGTTCTAGGACCACCTGCTCACACCGTCAAAATCCACAACGCTTCAGGATTATTCAGCTGGGACATCCAGAACCCAATGAAATAGACCACACCATCAAAGCCCAATTAACAGTCAACCCAAGCGGTCCCCAAGGTTTCATGGAGCCCCCGAAAGCTCAAATCGAACGGCGTTCAAACCGTTCCTTCCAAGGCCACCCGCTTCAAACTTTTTTTTTCGAGTTATCACATAAATGTGTTTTAATAACATAGACTTTGGTTTTAATTTATATTTGTCAATTTATATATTAATGTTTTGTTTATATATGAATTTTTTATATGTTAATGATGATAGTTCATTTTCTTAAGAAATTAGAAAAGAAAATCATTAGTACTCCTTTTCAAGCCCAGAGAGACCATTTGCATGTTGTATAGAATTTTTGGAAGGAATTATAACGATAAATTGTTTATGCTTTTATGAGGGGAGTGATGGATGGAATCTATCCAAAGCCTACAAACCCTTGTGTCATATTCAAATATGTTGAATTCATTTTAATTCAATCCATATATAAGAAGTTGTATGCCTTTTCCACAGAACAAATGTTTAGAATTCAAGTCTACTTGGTGTATCTATAATTAATTAATTAGTGTTGTCTCAACACATCAAGAATTTCAAACACCTAGGATTGAAGAATGAAAATGAGAATGGTGATAGCGATCCTATGATAGAATAGACCTAGTCAATAAGGTTACATGTTGATAATATGGGGTTCAAGCATTATATTGATAAATTTGTGGTGTATAGGGTTTTCTACATCCAATATATATTAAAGACCTGAACATCCTCCTTGGATGCCAATGGAATGTGTGAAGATACCACAATTAATGGATGAGGAATTGGAAGTGGATAGTTGATTTCTATCCAAATTAGGGGTCTCTAAATCCATCTCATGCAGTGTTAAAATTTAGTAAAATAATGCTCATGAAATTCATTGTCAAAATTATGTCAAATTTCCATATTTTTTGAGTGACTGAACAATTTACATGCATAGTATTTATAAGCTAATTTGGTGTCAATTGCTGATTTATGACACATGAGGGGTCTACAATTTACTAAATTTTAACACTGCAAATGGATTTAGAGATCCCCTTCTGGGGGTCTCTGAATCCATCTCTAGTGTTAAAATTTAGTAAATTGTACAAATTCATTGTCAAAATTGTAATTTTCCATTGTCGGAGTGACACAACTAAAAATGACCAAATAAATGACCAATTGTTATGTGGTCATTTTTAGATTTGTTATGTGGTACTTGTGATATCTCATATTGGGATGGTTTTTATTAATGCTTGTACCACAGTTGTATCGAAAATTAATTATGATACCTTGGGAAGTATGTAAATCTTATAAGAAAATTGCTTCTACTCTAAGAACATAAGACCTAGATACATATAAGGTCGTTAATATAAGTAGTGAAAATATGCTTCATGCATTAATGCTGAGATTTGACACATGAGGGGGGTCTCTGAATCCATCTGCAGTGTTAAAATTTAGTAAATTGTACAAATTCATTGTCAAAATTGTAATTTTCCATATTTGTCGGAGTGACACAACAAAAAATGATCAAATAAATGATCAATTGTTATGTGTTCATTTTTAGTTTAGTCTTATCTTGTGACCAAATTGGTTATTTATCTTGGTCATTTTTAGTTTAGTTCTTATCCCATGACCAAATTGGTCATTTTTAGTTTAGTTCTTATCACGTGACCAAATTGGTCGTTTATCTTGTTCGCTTTTAGTTAGCTCACGTAAAATTTCTCAACTTTGGTCATTTATCCCTTGAAAAAACTGTGGCGACCAATTTTTTTGGTCTCCTGGTCACTTAGCTCTCATTTTGTACTAGTGAGGAGATATGGGATGGTGAGGCATCTCTCTTCTAGTCAGACTCATGGAACAAGCCTCTTCCTCTCATGCTTCATCTTGGAATCAATACCCTCATGGATAATATCCCTCTTTATGTTAATTATGCGGTGAACAAATCTTGGGGTGAGCAAAGCAATCCCAATACCCTAAGAAATTGGAAAACCATGCAGGAAGAACTATTTATTTCAACGAACACTAATATCTCATCTTGGCATGATGATTTAACCATTCAAAAGATTAGGATCAAACATGGTTCATATATTCTTCAATGGGGGCTTCTCCCCATTGGCACCTTTTCTGCCAATGAAGCGTACGCCCTACAAGCTCACTTTCACCTACTGGAAAAAGAAAAATTATGAAAGCACATCAGGGGATGGAAACTATGGAGTAAGGTGAGATCATTTCTTTGGTTGACCATTCAAAATAGCATTCTCACATGGGAAATTATCTGCAAAATGGGTTTTATTGGACCCTCTTTACGCTATCTCTGTCACAACTCAGAGGAATCCATGGAACACCTTTTAAACCTATGTACCTATCATTCTCGAATCTGGGGTATGTTGGTTGAATCTATGTGCACCACATATCGTTGTAAAGATAGTGTTCTCTCCACTCTCTCATATTGGAGAGTATAATACTTTAAAAACCCTGCCTTGAACTATATTTGGAATCTTCTTCTAGGCTTGTCACTATGGCACATCTAGAAGGAACACAATAGAATAATCTTTCAATCTCAACAACAGGATGTCCATGTCATATGGAGCAAGATCAAAGACTCAATTCTTGAAACCATCAAAACTGAAAAATGGACATATGATGACCTTAAATGCTTGATGAAGGAACAACACATCTTAAAACAATGGTTCTTCTCCTACATTGAGAAGGCCATTGTTCTGAATTTTCGATCTCCATGATTGCGAAGCCCATCCAAATGGAATATCTCCCCTTCTAGTTTTATCAAATTTAAATTTGACGAAGCCTCTAAGGGGAATCCTAGTCCGGTCAGTTTCAGAGTGGTATTCAAGGATGACCAGGGAATACTTTTGCACATTATTTCAGGGTCTATTGGTTTTGACTCCAATAAAAGGGTTGAATTATGAGCCCTCATCCAAGGCATCCAATAGGCTATTTTTCATGCTTTCTCTCAAATCCTTATCAAAGGTCACTCTCAAGTTGTTTTGAATCTGTTATCCAAGTTAATCAATGGTATCAGACCTGAAAATATCTCCCCTAGTTGGATACTTCTAGCTTGTATGTATCTTCTGCAATCACTTCTCTCCCTGGACATGGTTCTAATTCCATCACATGTTAAACTGGATGCAAAGATGATTGATTATAAGCTTGACAATGTAGTCATAAACCATAAACTAAATGATCTGAATTGTCTTGATGCGAGCAACCATCTCTTTCAAGAATGTATTTTGCTAGCCAAACGAGTGGATCTATCCCCAGATTGGGTGATAGATGATGTGTGATGAAATCCACGTGGAGAATGGATAGGATGGGAGGGTGAGGGTATTTAATATGGCTTATACTTATTTTAATGTGAAAACTTATGAATATGATTACACTCAGTCACATCACTTGGTTTGGATGTTTAATGTGGTTTCCTTCCCAATGTGGTTCATGGTCTATGTGATATGCATTTTGAACATCATCATCACATGGAATATGTTTCCTTCATAATGGAATTAATGGACAAGAAAATATCTTCTATTCTCTCTATCCTCTCTGGTCATGGCTTGGGATCGCCTCAGATGGTTATTTTCAACCATGATGCCATTGTTGTGTAGGATGGAGCTCCTATTCAGGGACTGGGGTGTCAAAATACTTAGTTATATGTTTGTTCTATCTCATTTTTTTTATGTATGTTCTATTTTAGTTTTTAGATTTTCTATCAGTCCTCCCTCAACGGTTGAATATGTATAAGACCATCTGTTTTGTGTTCAGGCTCAGAGGCCTTATTTTTTGTAAAATGTATAGGTATCAATCTCTTTTGACTGTTCTGGGTATAAGATATCAAAGTGCCTCTATCATGGCCCTCAATCTCTATTATGTACTTTTATTTCTGATATAATATAATGTCACTCTTAATTACAAAACAAATGGTGATAGAAGCAACATGTTGCCTTATATTATGAGACCATCATGTACAAGAAGAAGCATTACATCTCCTGGCTCACCATCCTGTTAATTTTTTGATAATTGCATTCAAACATTATCTAGGATCATACTAAGAGAATAGCAAGCACATCATAACAATCATAAACATAAGAGAAACATAGTTTCCTCACGGAAAACCAAGAAGGTGAAAAACCCCACAACTTCCTCAGAGATAGAATAAGCCCTAATAAAAATACCACAATGATCAAACCCAAAAGATAGATGACTCCAACAGCTACTCCTCCTCCACTTGGTGCACACTCCTCTTCTCAACTAATGCGAGTTGGATGAGTGAGTGAATGAATAGAATGAGGCACACTCACTCTCTATTTATACACAACTTAACCTGACTTTAACTCTAGCTAGGGTGACTTCCTAAGGAAGTCTAATAACCCACTCACATGACACAAGCAGGTCCAACCCCAGATTGGTGGCTTAATAACCCATCAAATATAAGTTGCAACACTTGCAACACTTGCGACACTTACAAATACAAATGACGACACTTCTGATTGAAGGAATAATACATCTCCATCATGAATATAATCAAGTATAAGTGTAATACATAGAAGAATATCTTCCAAAGTTACAAATACATCAACGCTCCCTTTTAACTAGGAAGGTATTCTCTAGACACAGGTCATCAATACATATCACCACAAGTATTCAATTTTGGAGCTGGATCATCGTCATTGGATCACAAAGCATTATCGTCACTGCTGTTGTACTTGTCATCTCGATCATTGGGCTATCTATCAATTATTCTCGTCATAGAAAGTTCTACAGAGCCAACCCTTTTTCATGCTCATTGTAGGCCTAGCCTCCTGTAGGTATTCATCATCTCTGCGAGTTGGCCATCCCGTGGAATCCTCAATGCTAATTACGTGCATCAACAAAACCTCGAAAGAGCATCCCAGGAATTTTACGAGCACATAGATCAACCTATCGGATCTCCCAGTATCTTTTACATGTGACCTTTACAAAACCTTAAAATAGTGTCTTACCCATCAAGAACTCTAAAGAGCATCCGAGGACTTTTATGTGCCTACCACAACCTGTCCGGACCTCCAGGACTGATTACATCTAATCTCCACAAAACCTTAAAAGAGTGGATTTCCCAGCAAGAACTCTAAAGAGCATCCGGGGACTTTTACGTGCCTAGCACAACCTGTCCGGATCTCCAGGATGTATTACATGTGGTCCCCACAAAACATTAAAAGAGTGTCTTTCCCAGCAAGAACTCTAAAGAGCATCTGAGGACTTTTACATGCCTATTACAACCTATCCGGATATCCAAGACATATTACATGTGGTCTAGCAAAACCTTAAAAGAGTATCTTGCTCAACAAGAACTCTAAAGAGCATCCGATGCCTTTTATGTGACTAGCACAACCTATCTGAATCTCCAGGACGTATTACATGCTACCCTTGCACAACCTGTCCATGGACATAGAGTACCATCCTGATACTCAAGATCAACCTGACCATCCTCGCACAAAGCATCATCATGATGCTCATGATCATATTGATCATCATCATACAGTACATCATCCTGATGCACGTCATGATCGCATGATCATCCTGATCATCGTCACAGCATCATCCTGATGCATATCATCTTTGCATGATCATACTGATCATCATCACAGCATCGTCCTGATGCTCATCACACAATGCTTACATCCACAGCCATGGGAAGGATCCTCCTACCACCATGCTTGGAATCGCTCCTGCAAATGTGTCCCATCACTTCTTCCTCGAAGTATCTACGCTATTTGAAGAACACCAAGCCTCTTTCTGAAGTACTCAAACTTCACTCTAGATAGTGGTTTGGTCAACACATCTGCAATCTGTTCATCTGTTGCAACATACTAGAGCTTCACTACTCCTCTCTGCACCATATCCCTGATATAGTGATATTTGATCTCGATGTGCTTTGACCTGTCATGGAACACCAGGTTCTCTGACAACTTCACACAACTCTGGTTGTCACAATAGATACAGGTAGCATCCAACTGTAAATCAAATAAATCAGACAGTAGCTTCCTTATCCATACTACCTCACAACTAGCCAAACAAGCTGCAACATACTCTGCTTCAACTGTACTCAGTTATACGTAAGATTGCTTCCTGCTAAACCAAGAGATCACACCTGATCCCATACTGAAGCAACACCCCGAAGTGCTTTTCCTATCGGCAGCACTGCATTCCCAATCTGAATCAACATAACCCTCTTGGTTAAACTTCTGATGTGCATCATACTCGAGCCCATAATCAATTGTACCCTTAAGGTACCTCAGAATATGCTTTACAGTAATCAGGTGAACATGTCTAGGATTTGTTAGAAACTGGCTCAAGGTGTTCACCGCAAAGCAAATATTTGGTCTCATGTTCGTCAAGTACATCAAGGACCCAATCATTTGACGATACACAGTGGCATCAACCGACTCTTATGAAGCATCACTCAATAGCTTCAAGTTCAATGCCATAGGTGTGGCCATGGCCTTGCAATCCATCATCCCCAACTGCTTCAAGATATCTACTGCATACTTCCCTTGTCCAAGAAAGATTCCATCTGCACTCTACCACACCTCCATATCTAGAAAGTAATGCATCATGCCCAAGTCCTTCATCTCGAACTCGACAGCAAGCTTCCTCTTCGTATCGGTAATCAACCTATCATCTCCTATCAAAAACAGGTCATCCACATATAATAGGAGTATCACTAGATTGTCTTTCTCAACCTTGTAGTAAAGGTTGCAATCCGCTTTACTCTTGGTAAATCCCAAACTAAACATGAAGCTATCTATCCTTCCATACCATGTCCTAGGTGCTTGCTTCAAGCCATATAAGGCTTTCTTCAATCTGCACACATATGACTCCCTGTCATGTGTCTCAAAACCGAGTGGTTGTTCCACATACACTTCCTCTTCAGCTACACCATTCAAGAAAGTTGTCTTGACATCCATCTAGTGTATCTTTCACTTCATCACTACAGCCAAGGCAATTACTATTCTGATGGAAGTGTATCTGTCTACAGGTGCAAGGGTCTCTTCATAATCTATCCCCTCTTTCTGGGAGAAGCCAGGAGCTACAAATATTGCCTTGTATTTCTTTATACTACCATCTGCAGCATGGTTGATCTTATATATCCACTTGGAAGTCACAAGACTTCCCTTCTAGTCTTGGGACCACATCCCAAACATCATTCTTCATGATCAATTGGTACTCCTCCACCATGGCATCCTTCCATCCTTCCATTCTTTCTTTTCCGCTGCTTCTTCATAACTGGAAGGTTCTTTGTTCATAATGTCACAAAGCAAGGCAACATAGCTAGCGTGTGATCTTGTCCTTTTCCTTTCTTTATGTTCCTCCTCTGGAATACCATACCTTTCTGCATCTTGGATGAGCTCTCTAGCCCATGCAGATTTCCTCTTGTGAGAGTTCTTCTCACGGGGTGGAACTATAGGTTCTTGTGGATCTTCTATTTCACAATCACTTCTGGTATTGCTTCATTCATGGTGGTGTCTTGTGTTCTAGGTATCATTGGTTATTCATAGTCTTCAACAGGTGTCTTCCTTGATTTGATGTATGCTAAGTTTTCATCAAAAGTCATATCCCTGCTTATGTTAATCTTCTTGAACCCTGGAAAGTAGATTCTATATGCCTTCGAGCTTTCACTGTACCCCAAAAATATACCCTTCTTCCTGAAGGATCTAACTTTGTCCTCTTTTCTTTTGGAACATGTGTATATACTGGACAACCAAATATCCTGATATGGCTAACTTCTGGTTTCTTACCAGAGAAAACTTCTTCATGTGTTTTGTTGTCAAGTATCTTGTGTGGTGTTCTGTTTTGTACATACACAACTGTCCTAGCTACTTCTGCCCATAGGTGCATCAGTAGATCTTGGTCATGCAACATTTCTCATGTTGCTTCCATGATTATTCTATTCTTCCCTTCTGCAACACCATTTTGTTGTGGATTGTAAGGAGTGGTCAACTCCCTCTTAATCCTTGAATCACTGCATAACTTCTTAAAGTCCCTTGAAGTTAATTATCCACCATTGTCGGATCTAAAGATCTTGATCTTCTTATCAGTTTGATTTTCTATCAAGGCTTTGAATTCCTTGAACTTATCAAACACTTCATCTTTGTTCTTCAAGAAATAAACCCAAGTCTTCCTAGAGAAATCATCAATGAAAGAAACATAATATACATAGCCACTTAGAGAATTGGATGACATTGGTCTGCATACATCGGAGTGGGCAATCTCCAAGATTCCTTTTGCTTTGCTTTCACTACTTGGAAATGTCTTCTTTGTGTTCTTTCCTTTTGCACATCCTTTGCAAACACCTTCATGCTTTGACTGGATTTCAGGAAGACCTTTTACTTCTTTGCTTGCAATTGGTAGTGCCCTATAGTGCACATGAGCAAGCCTTCTATGCCAAAGTTCACTTGGTTCCATGGATTCATGTACCATGGCATGTTCAGGTTGTCCCTTCAATTTGTACAATCCTCCCTCTTTCTCACCAATCACTACAGCATCATCAATGGTCTTACCTTTAGGCCACATATGTACTTCGCCATCTACAAATACAGCTCTCATCCCTTTTGCATCCAAAGATGATATCGAGAAAAGATTCTTCTTGAGCCCAGGTACATATAGAACATCTTGCATTTTTATAGACTTCCTAGAGTCTAACTTGTAGGAAGCTTCACCACTTCCTTTTATAGGGTATTGATAGTCATCCCCAAGTTTCACCTTGTGAGGTGACTCATATTCAGATAGGTCCATAAGAGATTCTTTGAATCCCTTCATATGTTTAGATTAGAACATATTCATCGTCACTTGAAGAGTCTTCACTTTTTACCTTAGTCTTCTTTCTGGGAAGTTCATCATCCTTAGCAGCATGAGCATGATATCTCTTCTTTTTGTTCTTCTTGTTGTGGTTGGACCCCTTTTTGTTCTTGGGACAATCTGCGACAAAGTGTCCATTCTCATTACATGTGAAGCATCTCATATTTTTCTTATCTCTTTGATGGCGATGAAAAGATTTCTTGTGATGAGATTGCTCCCTCTTGGGCTTACTTCTCTTGGTGTGAGCTGTGAGAGATTGGTCTTCACTTCCCATCTTTTCTTCTCGAGCTACAAGCCTAGCTTCTTCTTGTGAAAATTCCTCCCATAGTCTACTAAAGGAGATCAATTTCTTTCTAGCACAAATACCTTGGATGAAGGAGTCCCATGACCTAGGTAGGCCATTTAATGTAGTCATGACAATTTCTCCATTCTCCACTACTTCATCCATAGCTTCAATTTGTCCTTTGATTTGAGAGACCTTAGTAAAGCAGGATTGGATGGTCTCTCCATTCTGGAACTTAACCCCTTTCAATTGATTCCGAAGAGTCATATTCAAATTTATATTCTTTCCTTCAAACAACTTGGTCAAGGAGTCAAACATCTCCTTAAGTGTCTTTAGAGAAGACACATGGGGTATGAGATGGTCTTTTATAGAATCAACAATGATTCTCTTAGCCTTGAACAAGTCCTTCTTGTGCAAAGCCTTAGCCTCATCTCCCTCTGGAACTGGAACCTCTTCTTTTATGTAGTTGTCCAGTTCATTCTCTTCTTGGATTAACCTAATCCTATACTTCCATGCTCAGAAGTTGTTAGCTCCTTCAAGCTTATCCTAAAGCTTGGTGTGGTGAGACATTTTAATGAGAAACTCAAATGGAAATAAAAGATTTAGGTCTTACCACTTGATTTGTTGAAAACTGGATCTAGCGCTGGATTAGGGTTTGTCAGAGAAACCCTAAAAATTCAAACTTTGAATTCCAAACTTCTGAAAGGATGGAAAGATGCACCTTGCTGAGCTGATCAAGCTAGTATACTTCAATTTTGAAAATCTGCAAAATTTGACCCCTCAAAATTGCCTTTGAAACTTTCAGATCTTCTAGACAAAATCCTGAACTAGGGTTTGATAATGCCCAGGGTTCCACCCAACCAAAAGGTTCGATTTTGTGCTCTAAACTTTGATTTTTCTGAGGAGCATCCAGCCGTGGTCACATATTCCAAAAATTTCAACTTTTGTAGAAACCCTAATTTTTCACCTTTCCCATCAAAATCCCGAACTAGGGTTTGATGATGCCTGGGGTTCTACCCAACCAAAAAATTCGATCTTGGTCTCTAAACTTCGATTTTCTTGAGGAGAATCCAGCCATGGTCTCAGATTCCAAAAGTTCCAATTTTCTCTAAAACCCTAATTTCCCGTAGCAGTGACGAGCCAAAAACTGAAAGTGCTCAGAATTGAATTATGTCTTGACAGAAAGATGCGCCCTTCCAAGGAGAGTCAGCCTAGCCTCCTACCTTTGATGATCTTAGGAGAAACCCAAATATTAAGAATCCCTAGCTTCCGCAGCTGCACATTGTCTTCTTCTTAGCACAGCTCTGATACCATGTTAATTTTTTCGATAATTGCATTCAAACATTATCTAGGATCATACTAAGAGAATAACAAGCACAACATAACAATCATAAACACAAGAGACATAGAGTTTCCTCAGGGAAAACCAAGAAGGTGAAAAACCCCACAACTTCCTTAGAGATAGAATAAGCCCCAATACAAAGATCACAATGATCAAACCCAAAAGATAGATGACTCCAGCAGCTACTCTTCCTCCACTTGTGTGCACTCCTCTTCTCAACTAATGCGAGTTGGATGAGTGAGTGAATGAATATAATGAAACACACTCACTCTCTATTTATACACAACTTAACTTTCCTTTAACTCTAGCTGGACCGACTTCCTAAGGAATTCTAATAACCCACTCAAATGACACAAGAAGGGCCGACCCCACACTGGTGGTCTAATAACCCATCAAATATAAGTTGTGACACTTACAAATACAAATGACGACACTTCTGATTGGAGGAATAATACATCTCCATCATGAATATAATAAAGTACAAGTGTAATACATAGAAGAATATCTTCTGAAGTTACAAATACATTAACACATCCTATTATATAGTGAATATAAACAGTTATATAGTTATAAATTCCTAACTGTCTAGTTGGTTGGCCTAACCGACTCGACTGACGGAGCCAATCTCTAGTTGATCGAGAGGACCTATGTGGTTGGACAACTAGGATCCTCCAACATATCCCCCACCCAAAAAATTTCCTTGTCTCAAAGAGAAGAAGGATATTTATGAAAATTGTTTGAAAAAAGTTACAATAAAATTTAATTGATTTATGGCTGCTCGGAGCTAGATGCTTCTCTTGTAAGGATACAATCATCGTAGACGTCAACAATTGCTAGAGAAGATACAAGGCAATATTTAAATTGGTCTCGGTTGGTGAGCACAGTCATGATATCTATTGTAATTTTTGCGAGTTCAGAGAGATGGAGCAACTTGTATTGAGGGGGCTTATTCAATACACCTTGGAGATTTGATCCAAAATTCTAATGTTGTAGTTGGGTATCCCTCATTAGTCTATAAATTCTAGTGGTAAGTTCGCTAACTTCATTTTGTGCTCTTTTTCATTTGGTGAACCATTGGTGTTTTTTTCCCTTAAGTCATCTTGGTGTTGATGCTCCATAACCAATTGTTCTTCAATCATCAGTTTTCTAGTCAAATATGTTGATATTTGTCTGGTATACAAGTCTAATAGAGTGTTCTATATGGTCTGGAGTTCCACACAAATTTTTCCATAGTAAGTATACCAACTATTTAGGACCATGGCTTGTCTTGTTTCTTTAGCTTTGTATGCATCCTTTTCTTCAAATTTGTGAAATTGGCCAGCCATGAGGAATCCAATTTCATCTTGGTGTTGCTATGTTTCCTATGACTAGGTTTGTTGTAATCTATCTAAGATTGTTTCCACCAGGTTTGGCAATTTGTCAATTGTTTTGTCTGAATAAGATTCGGGAAGGGGTTCGATGATCTCTTGTGGTGCTTCTAAACAAATTATCCATGCATTGTCTTGTTCTCCTTTCATAGTTTTAAGCTTTTTGTTATATTCCAACCATATTTTCCTTCTTTCTTTGGAGGTGACTTTGATGATGTCGTCCAAATCTTGGTCTGATGCCTTGGTTGGAATAAATAGTGCTTGTGTAAATGAGGATCATGATATTAGTACAATTGGCAAAGAGATCTGTGAAGGAGCTTTTGAATTTTTTCTCTTGCTACTTTTCTTTGAACTCTTCTTGTTTTCTTTCTTTGGTGCTGTTGTTGTATGTTGTTGTGATGTCCCCAAATTTTGATTTTTTAACCATTTAAGAGAAAAATAATTAAATTTGGAATTCCATGGACTAATCACTTTCTAAGGGTTGTGAGAGATTTTTAATTGGGTGATGCGCACCATAAAATTGAAATTATGGCATCCAATATTTTTGAATAAAGTGACATTAAAAAAATTAGACAAGGAGGGCGCATTAGAGAAGGAACTGTGGGACTGAGAAGGTGTGACACATTGAAGGGAGCTCATAATGAAGGAATCTTGAGAGTGCAACTCCCCACTGACTATAAATAGCCAGGAGAGGCGCATTAGTGTAAGAAGAAGTCCAACTGGGTTGTAAATTCCACCGAATGAGGAAGAAACTCCTCAAATCAAGGCATAGGGAAGTGATGATATTCCGGAGGCTAAAAATAGCTAATAAGGGTGCACTGGAGAAGTGTAACTCCCTAAGGAGGGAGCATGAGGTGGTAGGTGGGCCCAAAGGATTTGTAACTCCCACTAAACAAGGGAGGTGTAATACACCAGGATTTAATAAATTATTATTAAATACTTTTCTGAATATTTAAATTTATTTTTATTTTTATATTTTGACAAGAAGTAAAAAAAATAAAACAATGTAATGGATTATGTTATTATGAATAAAAACACTGAAGGGGGGACATAAATGAAATAGTTGTTTCATGATTAATTGCTAACCCACAAGAGGAAAAATCCAAGTGGCTGAAGCTGCACAAGGTGCAAGGTGCAGGAGGCATCTTCCCCAAAATTAGGTCACCACTCTTAGTTGAGTGGTAAAGAGGAGGAGGCTCATAAATGACCAAGACCTAGGCAGAATACTATATAATAGTATGTCCATAAGCAATAGGAGGATAGCATTGGATGGGGATTTAATCTGATAATGCAAGAGATGGCACAATAGGGATTTTTGCTCTTGTGGTTCATCAATTAGGCTCGGGGGTTCTGGAGTAAGTGAGATTTGGCTTCTCTAGGAGTTGGTTGGGAGGAATGGCTATTTCAATTTTGTTTTTATGTTAGCAGTACCGTTGGTTGTTCTGTTTTCCTATTTATTTAGATTATTTACAATAGAAGTTTTATTTATGTTTTATATCTAGCTTCAACATAAATCTGTATATGTATCTAAAAGAGACCATACTTAGGAATTAGTATGTCTTTTAGTATTATTGAAATTTATATGCTGTTGTTAGGCTCTTAGACTAAGAGGTTAGTTATATCTATTTTACAAATGTATTTGCAATATATTTTTTTTATCTATTGGTTCTGTCGCACAGGAATTTGGATATAATAAATCGCAGTAACAATCAAACTGTTTCTTCTCCAAAGAAAACTCTATTTTTCTATTATGATACCGATTTTATGTATCTATATATCTAGAATAGGGACAATTTTTAAACTATGTAAAATAATCATTTTTAGTTCAGTAAGCATTCTTTTTATAGTATCTATACCGAAGCTATATCTGTCATCAAGAATTTTAGTGTCGATTTTTAAACCTTTGTTCTTAAAATTTTTCCTGAGCATAATAGATTTTGGGTTACGTTTTCTCTCTAGTATAACATATCAAATATTCAGTGATACCAAAACTCTCATAGCCCAAACCGCCAAGAGTTGTGAAGAAGCCAATTAAATCGACCAATATAGTAGTTAGTCCAACACATCGTATGAACCTTAAAGATCAACTTTTCCTTACATAAATTTATTTATAATTCAAGAACCAACAGACTTAGCTCAATACGAAATATTTTACCCTATTTACAAGAAAGTCAAGATTTTAGAAATATTATCAAACCTTTGAACTACAACTTTTACAATCAACCGAATCTAGGATAATCATGGATCAATTGAAAAAGTTGTGTTAAGCCAAGAAATCTTTAAACAAACCCAAGTAAGACAATAGGGCGTTAGATCCCAGATCAAACTCTGTCGAGGGTTATAAGTGAGAAGTTCAACTAACTACTCCTAAATACCTATTTAATAGTCATTCCCATGGGAAAAGTAATGATCTTGTAAACTGTAGAAAAGAAAAAAAACGAATTTAATTTAGGAACACTGTTAAACAGATCTTACAAAAGATGGCTATGATTTTCATAATTCCAACTATTAGCATTATAAAATCAAAATAGGATTTTGTAGCAATAATTAACTTTGAAAACTTTCTTTGCCAAGGACGAGCAATTGAAATAAAAATAAAAATTATATTGTGGCGTATTAGATACTGCAACAAGATTCTCACAAAACATTTAATGAGTTGAACAGAGGGAGTTACATCCCTGGAGATCATTTCCAGCCCTTATATTTTAGAATAAAACATTTAATTTAAGAGTACAGGGATGCAAGATATCCATGATAGTGTTTACTTAAACTATTATCTGAATCATATCTTCACAGAAGAGTAGGCCATTCACGATGGCCCTCTTTCATAGAAACTCCTCGTTTAAATAATTAAACAAATACAAATACATTCAGAGTTGAAAATAAATATAAGAACAAAGAAGATATTGGAGCCTCTGTTAACAGGGTTAAAACCCTCAAGAACTGGGTTTTGTAATGACAACTTATCTCTATTTGTTAGCTGGAGCCTGCACCCTTACTACGGCCATTTCCAACCTCTGTCAAACAAAGATGCCTGCATTTACATAGAAGTCTTGTTAGGATCAAGATGGAAAGTTAAACTTTTAAAATTCAAATTAGTTTAAGAATCCTTGGCACTTTACTTGGGGCGTCTTAAGACACGGGCATATGAGGAGGTGACATTGTCGCCGCCCTTCCAGTGCTCCAAGCCCTGCAAACAATCAACCAGAAGTAGAAAATATAGAAGTAATGAATTTACTCAATTAACTTAAAAACCGTGAACATTACCTTGACCTGTGCAGAGAGAAACTAGGGGTCGGCTCCTCCTAACACCCTTATCTCTCCACTGCCTGCAATTTTAAGCGTAGAAATCAGTAGTGTTGCAAAAGAAAAGAAGAGAAACATTTACACCCAAATCTTGATGAGTTTTTTACAATGTCTTACCTGGGGAAAGATAGTTTGCAGTAAAGTTCCCAATACTAAGTCTGTCGAGGACGTTTGAATGACCCAGCAAAATGGCATCAAGACTGTGGACAAGATAGTCACTTTCAAAAACTAAGACACCATTGTTAAGACATAGATCGACTCTCCTCACTTACATGCTAAACAACTAAATTGATGAGGGTTCAGCCAACTTAAACATTGCATTAAAACCCTACTCAAACCCTCGTCTATCAACACACAGTTTGATAGACAAGATCTAATCTCGGTGGGAGCCATAAAGGACCTGGCTGCGCTGCCAACTCGCATCCAGGTGGGTCAGTAAAGTCTTCCACCATCCAAATTATTACAGCATTAAAACCATAGCGACCATGCAAACGCGGTGTAAGATTCCCAATCTTTTTATTTATAATGGTTGGATCAAAGTTTGAAGATGGTAAGTGTTCCTTGGTTCCTTTACCTTAGCATATTTACACGCCAACATTCACAACCAAGGTTAGCATAGGTCGCTAGACCTTTATGCTTTACTTCTTGTTAAATTCAAACTTTAGCCATAATCTTTTCCCCTCCTTGGGTGCTATTTTTTGTTAATATAAACATAGTTAAGAGTAGGATCAAAGATCCAAATATAGTCTTAGGACCAAACATTTGTGACATAAAAGAATAGCAAGAACAAGAGTTTCCTCTTTTACATCACCTTCAATTTTGATGTCGGCACGCCACTTTTTAGTAAAGCATCAATATCTTTTGCCATATGACCACAAAACAATAATTCTACATTCACAACTTTGCAGCTAAAAAATTCCTAATACTGTAGTATTTACTTGAATGAGATTATGGTTTTATTTCGAATAATATCTTTTAATCATAGATGTTGTATTCAAAATTACATGCTTTTAATTTTTTTTTATTTTACGAATTTGTGGGTATGTGACAGTAGGCATCTCCTAATTCGAATTCCAAAGAAGATAAAAGTATTCATGAGGAAAAAAATAACATTACATAGGAAGTTGATGTATCCCAAAGAATCATTCTCTCATGAAAATAATATTTATTAATATTTTATTGATATTTTGAGAGAGAAAACTCTAGAAGGATGAATGAAGAATTATAAAAGAAGGGTGAGGGAACCTATCGGAAAAAAAATTGGATATTATATTTTGGAGTTGGAGAGCTTTTGAGGCTTTCAAGATTCGGTGATGTGCCCCTTGCATTTGGGATTGGTTCCGGTGGTGAAATATTCCACCCTGGCTAGTGTGAGAGGAGAGGTCATCCATATCTCTTCATTTGGGATTCATTGCAGGTGTTGAGAGAGATCATCCATATTTATATACCAATCTTTATTGATCAAAGTATGTTATGATTTCATTGTAGATATGAATATTTATCAGTGTTTCAGTTTTCTACTGTGTTGGTCTTCTAGTGTTCTCAGTGTGGAGTGTGCACTTGCTCTCATATAGTGTTAGTTGCTTTTGTTTTCAGTTTTGTAGGGTGCATTTGTGGAAGAGAGTGCACCATTTGGGAGATGCAAAACATATTTTTGAATCTATTTCTTATATCCATTATGTTAGTTCCCTTTAAGTGTGGTTAAAGCAACTCTATCATTGGAACCAGTGTTGGTGGGCCAAGATTGAACTAATGTTTTTAATTTATCTACATATTTATGGACTATGAGACCTGTTCCATTGTTTCTATAGCATCATTTTCATTTGGAAACACTTTTTTTCTCACAAAAAATGGTTTCCAAATGACCAAGATATGACCATTTTACCCGATCTGGGGGTTTCAACTAAGATGAGCGCACCTATGAATTCCTATCTGTATATTTCATGAGTTTTGAGCATCTGTAAGAGCTTTCTACTATTGTAATGTTGTTCACATCATTGTAGTCAATATTTCCTTCCATTAATAATAAATATTCATGGTGATTTACTCATGTTCTGTCCAAACAATTGATGTGCGGGTTAATCCATGTATAGATCTATAATTGTGGCAGTGAGATCTCATGTTTATGTGTTTAAATATTTCATAAAATTTTATGGGAATCTATTAATGATCCATTGGGATTTTTTTGGGTGTGTTTGAGTGAAGTTGGTTTTGTTTGGGTAAATTCGAATTGCTTAGGAGGTGTTTGGAAAGAGTTGGAATTCGAGACAATCTCTGTGGTGGATTTCAAGGTAGTCTTCCTTGGTTCGAATTGGTAATTGTGTGGCTAATCATGCTTGTTAAAATATGAATATAAGTCACATAGGAGAATATGTTTCAAGTATTGAAAAGGAATGATGGTGCACATAAGTTTATTGAATACCTTATGTGGAGGACTCATTTGGAGGAGAGACATAAAGGATGTGTTGAAGGGGTCACTAGTACCCAACTATGCATCATTAAAAAGGAACTGGAAATGATGAAATCATATTACCAATTGCTCATGGATAGGGACCTCGCTCTCAAGGTTTCTAAATACAAGGCAATGGAGGTTGAGCAGCTTCGTGAGAATTTGGGTGGATTACATCCTTCCTCATACACCACAAATGGTCAGTTTTATATGGCTGGTGGAATTCATGAATTGGTGGAGGAATTCCATGTGAGAATTGAAGAAGAGGAGCATTCATATTTGTAGGTTCTTGAGGAAAGGATTGGCATAGAGGATTTTGGCTAGGCACTTGTTTAGCATTATGAGGATAAACCGCTTGTGTCAGAGAGAGGCTTATCCATGGAGGAGGTGGTTGAGCACATGCCTTATGTACCAGTCAGTAGGGGAGCATATGCATCCATAGATTGGGTGGATATTTATATGTCAGATATGGAGTCACACTAGGATACAGGTTCATGTTAGAATAATTAACTCATCTATACCTTATTTTAAACATTATTTTATGTTTCCTAAGTGTTATACCTTATTAATTGTTCACCTAGTGAATAAATTAGCTGACCTATGTGATAATTATCCATCATAGCACCCTCTTTATGCTTTTAAATCATATTTCCTGGACTAGAGCACTACTTCTGCTTTATGCTTGCCTTTATCTAGCCTTTGTGATCTAAGGAATCTTTATTCCTGCTTTTCACATGGATAAGGATAAGGTAGGGGTTCTAGGGTAACTTAGGAAAGTTTTCCTTCTTTTGCCTAAAATCCTTCAATCTTTTTCTCCTAAAAATCCACTCAATTGCTTATTTTTATCACTCATGGCCTACCTAAGCCAACTTAGCCAATTCATGATCATATAGTATGACTTGGAGTTAGTAAGTTGTCTAGATGGAGATTGTTTTTAAATCTAAGCCTGCCACATGTGATCATCTCAAATTGCCTCTAAGGCATTCAAATTTCCTCTCTGGAATGTATTATTTAATGTACTCTCATTATTAATTAATATAATGATGGAATTCTATCCAAATTTGTTTTCTTTCTCATGTGATTTTGCTCAAATTTTCTCTCTTCTATTCATTCTTGTAAAATCATTGTGAGGATTTTTCTGTGAACTAGATCCAGGTTGTGATCAAATTTTCACATGGTATCAAAGCTATCTGAATTCAATCTCACTCAGATACTTCCATTGTAGCACCATAAGCAGTGGATTTACCACATAAATATTGGGGAAATTTCGTTGAGTCAATTGGATTTCCATTGGTGTATACGCAGGTGTGAGGCATTCATGAATGTGCTTAGTGTTGAAGTAGAGTTTGATTGAGCTTACTGAATTTTCCTCTTGAGTGTTTTTGCAGGTTTTTGTGTAGGTTCAACAAACTCATAGATCCAAAATAAGTTCCTCATCTATCACCATTCAACTATGCTAAGTGGAAATTGAAGATGGTTTCATATCTCGAGAGCCATGAGCTCTTTGATGTGCCTATTGGAATTGTGGAAGAGACAAAGTACTTTGAAGAGAAAGATGATTAACTAAATGAATGTGATAGAGAATTTGGATTCATATGTCTATCCATTCTTCCTATAATGTGCTATCTCATTAACACTTCTGAATACCTAAGTGAGATATGGTGCAGATTGGATAGAGCATTTGGAAAGCAGAATGAAGAGATTGGTGAAAATCATTTGGAGAGTAAACCTAGAACCTACTTACATGTTCTCCCTCCTAATGTCTTATCCTCAAACCTCTCTGAAGAAGTTGTTCAAGGTGATGAAGAAGAAATTGGATAAATTTCAACAAATCCAGTTCCCGTTCCTAGCATTCTCTTTTATTCAAATCCTTCCTCTGCTTGTCAAGAATTAGATATTGAAGAGACATCTTCTTCTATGGCTCTAGAAGTTGATGAGGATCTCGAATCCTTATCCTATGATGTTGATGATGAAGAATAAGTGACTAATGGAGCTGCAATTGTTGAAGAGATTTCCATCCATTCATTGATATCCAATATTCTTCATATTTCAACCTTGAGGATGATAAGCTAGTTATTGATGATCATGTGCATACTTCACAAGTTGATGGTGTGCAATATACTGATATATTGGATGATTTGAAGGATAGATCAAATTTCAAAAGTGCCCCATTTGCACTCACTGATTGTGATCTCATGCTTCTATCTATTCCTACATGATGACTGACACATTTCCTCAAAGTTTCATTGAATATGGAGACATTTCCATCACATTGTCATACTTTCTTGGAATTGATATAACTTACTTTGATTCGAAGTTCAAGTTTCAAGAGAATCAAGTCTCTTTTGGACCTGATCTTACCTTCCATGGTTTTGAAGAGCATTCCCAGTTGCTTTGGTTTACCTCACATGGGTCGAAGTCTCAAGCACAACAAAGTTCATTTGGATCTACTCTCACCTCTATTGGTTCGAAGTTTAAGGATCCTCAAGACATTGCCATCATGTTGGCATACATTCTTGGATATTCTCAATGTTCAAATTACAAGTTCCAAGACCATTATTAGCACACTTGGGAGAAAATACCAATTCTTGCAAAGAGGAAAGTACCTCCTGATACTCAAATTGCCAATCATTGGCCTCATTGGCCCTCTTTGGACTGTTATGTTCAAGTTTACAGTCTGAAGTAAATATTTTGGTTTCTATTTCATGTCCATTCTAGAGGGCAGGTTTTGTTCCAATGTGGTTTTCCTCTTTTACCTCAACTTACATGGACAAATAAAATTGTAAAGGGTGACCATAGGTCCTTATTGCTTGGGCCCTCATAATAATTCTTAAGCTCACATAAGTGAGGCTTAAGGGTGGTGTTAGAATAATTAACCCACCCATAACTTAGTTTAAACATTATTTTATGTTTCCTAAGTGTTAGGCTTTGTTATTTGTTCACCTACTGCATAACTTGGGCCACCTATGTGATAGTTATCCCTCATAGTGTCACAAACCCGAAAATACCTATATAAATTTTTTTTCTATGCATGTACACTTTTGTACTTCAAACATTGTTGAATCAAATTACTTTTCTTGATTTACATATTGGACTCTAAAAATAAGTTGTTTTATGCTGACAGGGTTTAACTTCACTTCTTGGGATCATAGATCAACCAAGGTGAGCCCCTATCAACAGTTCTTTAGCAGCATGTCAAGGTTCTATTCTTGGATAACATCGAAGGTCTAGGACTCAGTCCTAAATACATTTTTTACATTTGTATGCTAGGGTATAGGCTCTAAGCCTTACTTCTTTTATGACCATACTAGCTTAAGATTATAAGCACTCTTACAAAAGTATTTAACCTAGCACATCATGATGAGAGTTAAACCCTACAAAACCTTGCATGTAACTTCCACATTTTCCAATTTATAATTTCCTTGTTAATATTCAAGAAATGCGGATTGCAGATCTCCATAATTTTAAATGTTAAATGATAAGGTTTCTGCATTCCTAACTTCTGCATTGTGGATTGCGGGTTGCAGGACCTTCAATTAGAAGGATTTGTTTTAACCGTTTCCCATTCCCGACTTTCGGATTGCAGATTGTGGATTGTGGGACCTTCAATTATAAGGATGAGTTTTAACCATTTCCGCATTCCCGACATCCACATTGCGGATTGCGGGTTGCAGGACCTTTAATTATAAGCATGATTTTTTAACCGTTTTTGCATTCCCGACTTACGCATTGCGGATTGCAAGTTGCAGGACCTTTAATTATAAGGATGAGTTTTTAACTGTTTCTACATTCCCAACTTCCGCATTACAGATTGTGGGTTGCGGGACCTTTAGTTATAAGGATGAGTTTTTAACCATTTCTGTATTCCCGACTTCCGCATTGCAGATTGCGGGTTGTAGGACCTTTAGTTATAAGGATGAGTTTATAACCATTTTCACATTGCAAAATTCAGCATTGCGGATTACGGGTTGCGGAACTTCAACTTCTGATTGTTTATTTTTAGTGATTCCACATTTTGACTTTTCGATTGCGGATTCAGTGGAATGTGGAATGCGGGTTGTGGGAATTCAAATTTCAAGGTTTACATTTAGCGATTCCGCATTGCGATTGTGGATTCGATGGACTGCGGAATGCAGGTTGCAGAACTTCACTTTTTCAAGGTTTAAAATTTAGCGATTCCACATTCCGATTGTGGATTCGATGGATTCGATAGCTTACAAAAACGTTTAACAGGTAAAACCAGATCTTAGAAAATGGGTTGAACTTGTAAATTATTATAGTTTATTCAATATCTAGGGTTTGAATGTGTAAACTGATCTTTCCGATATGTTATACATTTTTCTAACTATATCTATAAACAAAAAGCGTACAAATCTAGAAATATAATTATGATTAAGAATACTTACAGTAAAATAGTAATGTACATAAATTTAAGAATAGAAAGAATAATAGTGTAAAACCTGAACTGACTAACAAATTAGGAATTATTTACAGTACAAAGTAATTTCAGAACAATGATTAAATAGTTTGTAATATACCTAAGCAATGCGATCATTATGCTTAAAAATTTAGATATCATTTACAGTAAATAGTCATTTCATAAATAAAATAAATGGAACCTGAACCAGTAGAGGAAAATAAAAAATGAAGGTCATCGTTCCTCCCAACCAATCTTCCAGAAAAGCCAAACTACTTGTTCTGAAACCCTCGAGCCTATTTTTTGAACCACAAGGATGAAGACTGATCACAATGCTCACTTTCTCTTGTCTCAATGCACTCCTTGCATAGACTAACTCAAGTTCCCCTTCATCATAAGCCTCCTGCTCATTTTCTAGGATCATACTTATAGTATTTTCCTATGACTTAGGTCATTTATGAGCCACCTACTCGTAATTGCTCCAATAGGAGTCTCGACCTGATTTTTAGGGAAGATGCCTCCTATATCATTGAGTTATTTAATAAACCGCCTTTCCACTTGGGAATTTGTCTCTGACACTTGTCATTCCTCCTTGTGGGTCAGTAAAGACTCTTCAACAACTATTTCACTTTTGATTCCCTCAGTTATTTAATAATTTAAATATAATAGCTCATTTACAAATGTCTTGACCTCACTTGTTCAATAATGTCAAATAAATAATAACATATAGTATTTAACAAAAATAATTTTTTGTGTTCTTCGTTCTATTACACATAGTGCCCTCTTTATGCTTTTAAAGCATCTTTTATGGACTAGAGGGCTACTTCTTCTTAATTCCTTATCTTATCTAGCCTTTGTGAGATAAGATAGCTTTATTCTTGCTTTTCACATGGATAAGGATAAGGTAGGGGCACTAGGGTAACTTAGGAAAGTTTTCCTACTTTTGCCTAAACTCTTTTCATCCTTTTCTCCTGAAAAAGAGACTCAGTTGCTTATGTTTTATCACTCATGGCCTACCTAATCCAACTTACCCAATTCATGATTCATATAGTATGAATTGGATTTAGTAAGTTGTCTAGATGGAGATTTTTCCTAAATTTGATCCTGTCACATGTGAGCATCTAGAATTTCCTCTAAGGCATTCAAATTTCCTCAGTGGAATGTATTATTTAATGTACTCTCATTATTCATCAATATGATGATGGAATTTTATCCATTTGAGTTTTCTCTCGTGTGATTTTGCTCAAATTTTGTAATGTACCCATTTTGGATGCATTATGGTTCATCACTAGGACCATTATAACCCCCATGGATCCTAATGGAATACTTGAATTAGTGAATAAAGAGGTCAATTTTGATCATAGTCATTTAACAAATTAATAAACTATGGTGGGCCTCTTTCTTTCATTTACTTTACTTTATTTAATAATTGTTTATGAGTTGTAATGAGCTTAGGTGGCTCAAGGAGGGTGCATTGGATAAGGATAACTCATATGAGTTGTCCTTAGAAAAATATGGAAGGAAAGAAACCCCAAAAGAAGAAATCAGGAAAAAGCAGGAAAAGCAGTAAAGCAGGAAAACAATAAAAGCATAATAAAATCATCAAAGCAAAAGTTTCCCTATTTTGAAGATAAGGCTCAGTTTAGTAAAAGAAGAAATCAGCTAAAAGGCCTCATAAAAGCTACAGAGGATAATTTTATCCAGTGAGGGTGAATTCATAAGGCAAGTGGGTCCAAAATTCAAAATCAACTTGCCAAAGAATCCCCACTCGTCACTAAATTCGAGTTTCATAGATGGCAATTCCTAGAAGGAAGGAAGAAAATCTAATGGAGATCAATAAAAGAATGATGAAAACACCCATTCACATATTTTGGCCACTTTTTGATTGATTCCTGAGAGCTCCAAACCTCTCTTAGCTTGGGTGATGTTCCCCTAGCTTGCTTTGGGTGATGTGCCCCATTGCACCATTGAAGTTGTGAAGGATTGTGAGATCTATCTATTGGTGATTGAAGAAGAGTATATCCGATCCTCTTCAGTGAGTTTATTGCAGAAAAATTAGTGATATTTCAGGTCTATTTTTGAATCCATTGCAGCTTGGACAATTTCATTTGATGAAGAAGGAGCATAGTCAAGCAATGCTCCAACACTAGAACCTCATCCAGTCAAGAGAAACCTTGAAGCACTACACACTCTATGAAGATCCAATAACTATGGTGCACCTAATAAGATTCAAAAGTTTCGACTTCTGTTCATGAAGATACTACAGGTGTGAAGAATCCATTCATTATCTCCTTATATCTATCTCTTCTTCTCATTTGTAAAATCCTCATCCCCTTGGGGGTTTTCAAGCAGTTTGAATGTAAAATCCTTTGATGGATCCTCATAATACATTAATTTTTCATGATGAAGTTATTTTACATCTTATTTTAATTATTACAGCCATTCATTGCATAAATTGAGCTCTTCCTACGTCACTTGGAAGATCCTGAAAGTAGCCTTGCACATTGGGGGTCAAAACTAGACTAGTTTTCCAATTTTCAATATCTACTTGTTATCTTCTTCCCTGATTTATTTTATAAAGGTATCTATAGTTATTTTATGATTTAATGAAAACATCTGTAGCACTGGATCAGATATTTGGAAACCTTTAGTTCCATATGGAATCTCCTAGAAAACACCCCCTTCACTAGTCCGAGTGTAGGAATTTGCATCTAATTTACTTTTTGTTGACCAGATATCAGTTACAGCCATATATCAGGTCTAAAATAGTTTTATAATAGTCGTATAAGTTCAATTAAGGTTATATTACTTCCATAATCCACCATAAGTGGTGTATTTTCCACATAAGTTCTTGGGGAATGTGCATTGATAGATTTGGTTGTACCAAAGAAATATTCCCATGCATGATAGACTCCCGAAAGTGCACTGTCAAACTATTGACCTTGATTCAACCTTATTTTGACCCTTTCAGTGTGTTTAATCCATCCTCAGTGAGCCCAAGTTGTTAGTCTTGTGTCAAATCCATCTCTTGTGAGTTCAAGTTTTCTGTAATTCTGAGTTAGTGTGCCTAATTGGGGGTTGGGTACATTACAGTGGTATCATAGCATGGTCCTCTATACCTATAGGTTTTAATTTCTTCCTGAAGTCCAGAGAAAAATATTCCAAATATCATCAAGATATCCATTTCCTAAAGAAGAGAAGCTTGCAACCATGAGGTTGGTACCTATTGCAATTGAAGAAGGTGATTATGAGTCATATAGAGAATAGTAGAATTCCATGGATGAAGAACAAACGTGCAAATCTTCCTTTCACTTAATATACATAGATGAAGACCAATGGGATGAACCGCCAATGGCTAGATCAAAATTTGATTTAGCAAGGAAGTTTGAAGAAGTTGCACCATTGGAGGTTTGACTTGCATATTGCATGGCCCTGAGTGAGGAATGCAAAAGACATGTGAGTTTCACAAATTACTATGACTACCATGAAAAGGTGAAATCAAGAGGAAGATATAGACAACCCACTCCAAGCAAATATGAATATAAGAGAACCAAAGGTGAAGAGTCAGAAAAGCCATTTTGCATATTCAAGCATCATAATATTATTTTGTTTTTATTCACGTAGAGTCTCCAAGAGTTGTGATCCTAGTATCACTCAAGATGGAGAAGCATTAATTTTCCTGGAATAGGATGATAATGAAGCAAGACAACCTGAGGGTAAAATTGAATCCATGCACATATATTTGCTTCAATCAAATGAATAAGTGAAGTAGAAAGAATCTCAAGTTGCAAATGTGAGTCTTACTGTGGACTCTAATGAGGAAGTGCATGCCAACACTACTCATCTACATGGAGAGGATAAAGATGAAATTCTAAGATATGTTGATAATATTTGAAACAATCACAATTCATTGCATCACTTTGGAATGCATTCTACTTCATACCATGAAAGTGATATTGCAAATTATTATAATGATGATGATTTGTGTAAATCATGTGCTATGGACTCATGCCACAAGCATGAAGATATTTTATGTCATCCATTAGATGCAACAAACTTGGGGAGGTATCTTCTTTGTGAGCCACATCAATTGAGTGGATCACTAAATAAGTACCAATAGAATCTCATGGTAGCCTTGAATAAAATTTTTGTTTCCAATGCCTTGGTGTCAAGATGTTGTTGGAAAGCTTTCAATGAAGATTGGGAGAAAGAATCCTTCTTGGGAGATTTTGAATCTCTTAGAGAAGCAATGGCCAAGATGAAAGCAAGCTACATGAACCTACTGGTACATAGAAACCATATCCTTATGGTGAGAAAAATGTACCATAATGCCTCAATTGAAGATGAAGAGGAGATTGACCAACTCACTCACGAGTTGGAGACCACCCATGATTCCTTGAGGAGAACTCAAAGTGCACTTCATGAATATGAGATTCAGATTAAGTAGCTTACAAGGAATTGGAGAGCACCCAAGGGGCTCTTCAAGAGTAAAGAAGGAATATTGATCAAATTCAAAAGGAGTTGAACACACCACATCCTCCATCCTGTATGGAACATGATCATGTGCACATGGAAGGAGACATTTTGGGTTTGGTGGAGGAATCTCATGTGGAGATTGGACATGAGGAAGATGCAAAATTGTAGGTTCTTGTGAAGAGCCATGATGAAGAAGATTTTGGCCAAGCACTTTTTTTGAAGGATGATGAGGATAACTTAGCTATGGGAGAGATAGATCAGAACATTCCATTCAAATTAGCAAGCAAAAGTATGCACTGTTCCATGGATTGGGTAGATGAGTACATAACCACAATGGAAGTGCAAGGATACACTAGACTTGCTTGCTTTGGTAGGATATTTATGGACACATCCCTTGATGTGAAATTTTGTGAGCAGTAGCATGGGTTCCTATGGAATCCATGTGATCCTTCAAATAAGAATAGCATCCCATGGGAACCCTACTTGAATTGGTTGGATGGACAAGTTGATGTGAAGAGTGTTTTCCAAACACTCACCTTGCTTGTGGAGGGTTTTTAGCTACCTTCATGGAATGGATAATTATCTCGAAAGGATAAGGTTGAATTATATCCATTTGGATCAGCAAGAATGCGAGCTTATTTACTCATGGATGGAATGAAAAGATGCGATGTGGAGAAGAATAATCATGGTAGTGATGCACTACAAATTTGGATATGGGATACTGACATCATTTGGAAAGGCACATTGTTCCAAGTGATCAAGAAATTAAGTGGGATGAAGCATAAGCCATGGGACCTTGGAATTCCATGGAGTAAGATATTTCTAACGACGATAGTTGAGCTTAGTGTCTTGCAGCATGATTAGTGGGATCCAAGAGGGAGAGCCTCTCATTTTTCAACATATTATCTATGGGAGCAGTTGTTTTTTTTCCTACTTGGGAAGCCATATGATGGGTGGACACCACATATTCTAGCTGGTTGTACTGGGATTCTTCAAAAGGATCCTTATGTGATCACCATGCAGTGTAGCAGTGGAAGTAGGAGCCACTTCCCACTTCTCAGGTTCATTTAGTACCTAGGAATCATCCTTGGTCTCAATTACCTCAGTTGTATATCTCACATTGCATTACGGGGGACAAAGACACCTCTTGAGAGGGATGAGTTATATGTGATCAGATCCTTTCTGAAAATTGATCTCTACTTTGATAATCATCATCAAGTTTTCTTGGGACAAGGAATTTTGCAAGAGAAATCTCCTAGTTTCAATTATGACTATTCTGGATTTTCATGCATGAACATTGGCTTGGTTGATGCACCTATGACTTCACCTTCCTACATGAGCATAAAATACATCAATAAATTTGGTAAGCTTGTGTTGGATTTCTTTGATTACATTTTGGTTCATGGTAGGATGTTGGAGAAGTACATTCTTGATTTATAAGTTATGTCATGTACTTGAGTAGAGCAATCATTGCATATCAAATTGTTTGAACATGAAATTGGAAGGATAGATTTATATGGAATTTTGATCTTATGATTGAACATGGTAAGGATGGTGCACCATATACATGAACCTTTCAATTAATAATACATGTTTCTGCCCAAGGAAACGAGTCACCTATGGGTATGATAATCTTCAAAGAGTTCTCAAAAGGATTTAAAAAATGTTACATCAATTTTTTAAGCTTACCCCACCAGGTTGTGCTCCACTATATGTGCTTAAGGGAGGTGCTTCCAAAGAAGACATAGCAATGGCTATGGTGCCAAAAATACATCCCATAAATTTTCAGCCCTATCAAAGGTTTTTTTCAATCAAATTCATGGGAGTGTTAGTCAGTATGCATGTATTGGATAAGAGCAAGCAATGCTCAAGAAGGAGCAAGTTTGAGGTTGAAATTTACCACATTGGTTCAAGATCAATATTAAGACATACAGAGCTCAAGATATGGAATAAAGAGTGGGTTGCATATGATTCATTGGATGGATTTAAGTATGAGAAGTGTTGTAGCACACATGAATGGTATGAGGTATGGCATGTTTAGCTTGCCAAAATTCTGCAATCTCTACCATTTTAGGAGCGCAAATGGGTGATGAACAAGTATGCAAATTTTACTTTGATGTTTCTTTATAATATCTTGGTGTATGCAAGTGGTGTTCCAGGAAATATGATTAAATTAGACCTTATGAACAACCCATATCATAGTTCTCATGGGAATAGACACCTACATATCCAATATCATTCCTACTCCAATTACTACCAAATAGGTTTGGCGATTTTGCATGCCTTGGTCAAATTCAATCCATGTTTAGAAACTCAAATTGCAATGGCGTGTTTCAAGTACAATATGAATAATGACTTGATGATGAAGGATGACCTTTACAATATTTCTAGAAGGGCCATCTGTGAAGGAGGTGAAGGGAAAATGGTTTATGGAGCAGCTTGCACAAGTTGGTGGAAAAGTGCACTAGTCCTTTATCATCCATGTTTTCACTTGCTTGAGGACAAGAAAATTTTGGGAGGGGAGGAATATAATGTCCCCATTTTGGATGCATAATTTTTCATCACTAGGACCATTAGAGCCCCATGGATCCTAGTCGAATACTTGCATTAGTGAGTAAAGAGGTCAATTTTGACCATAGTCATTTAGGAAATTAATAAACTATGGTGGGCCTCCTTTTTTATTTAATTTAATAATTGTTTATGATTTGTAATGAGATTAGGTGGCTCAAGGAGGGTGCATTGGATAAGGATAAACCATATGAGTTGTACTTAGAAAAATTTGGAAGGAAAGCAACCCAAAAAGCATAAAGCAGGAAAAAGCAAGAAAAGCAGTAAAGCAGAAAATTAGTAAATGTATAATAAAATCAACAAAGTAGAAGTTTCCTGATTTTGAAGATAAGGTCGAGTTTAGAAAAAGAAGAAATCAACTAAAAGGCCTGCAAAAAGATACAGAGGATAATTTTAGCTAGTGAGGGTGAAGTCATGAGGCAAGTGGGTCCAAAATGCAAAAGCAACTTGACAAAGAAGCCCCACTCATCACTAAAATCGAATTTCATAGATGGAAAGTCTTAGAATGCAGGAAGAAAAGCTAATGGAGGTCAATAAAAGAATGATGAAAAAACCCATTCAGATCATGTTCACACTTTGTGATTGATTCCTGAGATATTTTCAACTTTCATAGCTTCGATAATGTGCCCCTAGCTTGCTTTGGGTGATGTGCCCAATTGCACCATTGAACCAGTGAAGGATTATGAGATATAGCTACTGGTCATTAAGGAAGAGGATATCCAGTCCTCTTTAGTGAGTTTATTTCATCCAAATTAGTGATATTTCATGTCTTATATGAAATCCATTGCATCTTGGACAAGCTCATTTGATGAAGAAGGAGCATAGTGAAGTAATGCTCCAACACCGGACCCTCAGCTAGTCAAGAGAACCCTTGAAGCAATGCACAATCTATGGAGATCCAATGGATATGGTACACAACCAGTGAGATTCAAAAGTTTATATTGTTGTTCATGAAGCTACTACAGGGTGACAAATCCAATCTCACTCTCCTTCTATCTATCTCTTCTTCTCATTTGTAAAATCCTCATCCCCTTGGGGGTTTTCAAGCAGTTTGAATGTAAAATCCTTTGATGGCTCTTCAAAATACATTAATTTTGCTTGATGATATTATTGTTGGAATGTTTTATATTCCTTGGAAGGTAATAATGTCTTTGTATTATGTTGGAATATATCCACAATTTTATGTAAAAGAGTAATATATTTATCTCATATTCATTATGGTAAAATATACTCTTGATATTCATTACTATATAAAGAGATGTTATTATGGAGAATTATATTATCCCACATGTAATATGTGAGACTAATTCCTCCTCATCTCTTAGTATATAATATAGTCAAGGGATAGTCACATCACTCATCATCATATATACTTTCACAAGTATTGCTATATTGTATTGGGGTTATTGGCATTGCTCTCTGTAAGCTTGGAGGAGATATTGTGGAGATAATAGAAGACTACCTTCCTGTGGACGTAGCCCAATTGGGTGAACCACATAGATATGGTGTACTATTTTCACTTGTTCTCTTTATGTTCTTATTTACTATGATATGTTATTGTTTGCATAGATATGTAAGCTAGTTTAGTTAGATCCATATCTCTGACATGGTATCAGAGCTTGTTGCTATGATCTGACACCTTCTATTGCTTTCAAACAATATTTTATCATTTGGGCATTGATTATTTCTTGTAGATTTTCTTTCTATCTGGTAGCCATTAGGCTTCTCTTCAGATCTAGACATATTTCTGCAGTTTTTTATTTCTAACCCTAACCTTGTTGTGTAGATTTTTGCAAAACGTTTTCAAGGGTTTCGTGATGTGATTTTTGTAGATCTATATGGTTTTATGATTCTCCTCAAGGAGATATATCTTTTGGTTTTCAAAACGACATTTTTTGTCCAATTTTGGTAGACTTTGTGCAGGCTTCCGTCTTCGGCAGATTCAACACTATTTTCGGCCTCATAACTCAGTCAATGTTTATAAGAATGTTTATTATAGTCTATTTTTGGAACTGGAAATGTTGTTTTGGATTCACTTGGGTGGATAGAACATAATTCTGGGCCTTCCGGTTTCCAAAACGACAACTTTCATCCAAGTTTGGTAGACTTTGTGCAGGTTTTCTTCTTCGACAAATTCAACATTTTTTTCGGCCTCATAACTCGGTCAACTTTTATCAAAATTTTTATTATAACCTAGTTTTGGAACTGGAAAAGCTACTTTGGATCCGCCTGAGTGGACAGAACAAAATTTTGGGCAAGTCTGAGCACTCACTCAAAGGATTGTAAGTAAAAGTTTCTCTTTCCTTTACTGTTTTTTTGCAGATTTAGATCAGTAAAGTAAATTGTTTTTTTAGATTTCTATTATTCACTGTCTTTCTCTTGTCATCTCTAGCATTTGGGTTTCTAGTCAAAATTTCTATCATTATGACTTCAAAAGTAGCTTCTGTTCCTAAACTTGTTGGTCCTAACCATCTTACATGGAAGAGAAAAATGATTGATGTTCTCGAATGTAAGAATCTATGGAGGATTCTTAATGGTGAACACACGAAACTTGTTGATGCTCAAGCTTTGGCTATATGGGAAGATAAATGTGATCAAGCAAGAGGGCTCATTAGTCAAACAGTTGCAGATAGTCTTCAGGTAAGTAGAGGCAGAAGACAACCCCGTTGAGATATGGAAAATTATGGCTTCCTTATTTGATAAATCTGATGATGTTTCTGCTTATTCCCTTGAAAAGAAGATTGATGAGCTAGATCCTATTAGATTTGATAGAGTATAATTATATCTTGCTGAAGTGAAAACTTTAAATGAAAAATTAAATAATTGTGGTAAAGATTACAAGAAAACAAACACTGCTCTTATAATTCTTGTAGAACAAAAATTGCCATCTTGTTTTGATATGTTCATTCAAAATAGGAATAGAGCTCTTGAATTGTCTTCAAATACCACAAAACCTACTTTTGATGATTTTTATAAAGGATTGATTAATGAGCAAGAAAGGTTAATTGTTTCACGACAAGCGTCACCTAATATAGCTCTTATGGCACATAATCCTAAAAGTTTTAATAATGTTAAAGGTTCTAATTCACACACTTCAAATCATACAAATAATTTTGGTAATGATTCTAATGCACATCATGAAAATAGTAAGAAGAAGAAAGTGTATGATCCTTGTAAGCATTGTGGTAAAACTAATCATCTTGAAAAGAATTGCTTTAAAATGAAACGTTTAATGGCTAAAGCTAAAATGAAAGATCCTGATGAATCACATGTAGCCTTAAGTGCCTCTTTTGTTGTCATCTAGTAGTTGTTCTAATGTTTAATGACTAAATTTGTTTTTTTTTTGTTCATGCTTAATCATGTTTATTTCTAATCATGTCATGTTTATTTTGTTCTTGAGCAATTTTATAAAAGCAATCTAATATTTGTCAGTTTTTGTGCTCACTATTTATATGTTGTGGCTAACACTTAATGTGTAAAAGTAACTTCATTTTCCTTAATTTTCAAGTTAATCTTTTATTTGATCATATCATGTTACAATCTTTTATATAATGATTGCTAACCTTTGGTGTATAAGCGTTTTCATTTATGTATGAGCAATATTGTTTTTTATAATCTTTGTATGCTTTAATCTCGGAAGTTTTTGTGCAGATAAGTTCTCTTTCTATGTTTTCATAAATAATGAAGCACCATATTCTACTATTGAAGTCATGATGTTCATCTGTATGATATCATTTTCGATGTATAGACCATTGGGGTCTTATTTCTTTGATGTTTGAATTCTTCTACAGATATTTATATTGCACCTTGATTGGAAGAATGTCTGCTATCTACATGTGTATTGGCCATCTGGATATCTTTGTACTCTGTTGTGGTGTTCTTAGCCACATTTTCTGTTGTATCAACTGTCAGAAGGTATTTGTACACTGGTGTGGATGTTATATCAGAGTTCTTCAGCTATCATTTATGGTTGTGATGATTCTTGTGGTGATATGGGCTCCTTGTTGTTGGATTGCATCACATGTTTATTTCATCATACAACCTGGTTCGAGTGCACTTTCATGATTCAGTGAGATGCGGTTGTTCTTCATCAAATTCATTCAACCGAAGTGTTCTTCCTTTGAATCTTTGGTTCTTTTTTGAAGTTGTCATCAAGGGGGAGTAGTAATGACTCCTTCCTTCCTTGGAAGGTAATAATGTCTTGGTATTATGTCGGAAGATATCCACAATCTTATGTAAAAGAGTAATACATTTATCCCATATTCATTATTGTAAAATATACTCTTGATATTCATTATTATATAAAGAGATGTTATTATCGATAATTATACTATCCCACATGTAATATCTTAGAGTAATTCCTCCTCATCTCTTAGTATCTAATAGAGTCAAGGGATAGTCACATCACTCATCATGATATATACTTTCACAAGTATTGCTATATTGTATTGGGGTTATTGGCATTTCTCTATGTAAGCTTGGAGGAGATATTCTATAGATAATAGAATACTACCTTGCCGTGGACGTAGACCAATTGGGTGAACCACGTATATATGATGTACTCTTTTCTCTTGTTCTCTTTCTATTCTTATTTACTGTGATATGTTATTGTTTGCATAGATAGGTAAGATAGTTTAGTTAGCTCCATATCTCTGACAGTTATTTTACATATTATTTGAATTATTAAATCCATTAATTGCATAAATCGATCTCTTCCTGAGTCACCTGGAAGATCTTGAAACTAGCCTTGCGCATTGGGGGTCAAAACTAGACTAGTTTTCTAGTTTCCAATATCTAATTGTTATCTTCATCCCTAATTTATTTTCTAAAGGTTTCTATAGATATTTTATGAGTTAATGAATACATATGTACCACTATATCATATATTTGGAAACCTTTAGTTCCATATGGAATCTCCTGGAAAACACCCCCTTCATTAGTCCAAGTGTAGGAATCTACATCTAATCTACTTTCTATCAATCAGATCTCAGTCATAGGCATATATCAAGTCTGAAATAGGTGTGTAATAGTTTTATAAGTCCCCTAAACATTATATTACTTCTATATTGCACTAGAATCAGTGGATTTTCTACAGAAGTCCTTGGCGAATGCGCGTTGATAGCTTTGGATTTTCCAAAGAAATCTTCCCAGGTGTGATGGACTTTCGAAAGTACACTAGCGAAGTATTGAACTTGATTCAACCTTATTTTTATCCTTTAAGTGTGTCTAATCCATCCTCACTGATCCCAAGTTGTTAGTATTTTGTCAAATCCATCTCTGGTGAGTCAAAGTTTTCTGTACTTCTGAGTTAGTGTGCCTAATAAGGGGTTGGGTACATTACAAATTTTATCTCTTCTAGTCATTCTTGTAAAATCATTGTGAGTGTTTTTCTATGAACTAGATCCAGAATGTGATCAAATTTTCATAGTTCATCTTACACCAATAGTGTCATGGATATAGCAACACATAGAAGGACACGAGAGTTCCACCTAATTTAGTTGGATGGGACAGGTGACAGCGATGTGAGCCATGAGACTAATGTGAATATTATGCAAGAGGAGCTTCATATTCTATTGGAGAGGTTCATATATGTTTCAATTAGCATTGAGAGTGGTGGATGTCAAATTTGGTGGTGGGATCCTAGCATTCATCAGAGTGATATATTGTTCGAGATGTCGGTGATGATTGGAGGGGTGCAACATCGATAGTGGGATATGGGAATTGATTGGTTCAATAGTTTAGCAGCTAGCATAGGAGAGAGAGCCAACCATCACTTTCAGGAGTCTATGATGGTGGAGCAGTGGATTAGAGTCCTCAGTGGGAGACTTTATGAGGGATGTATACAATATTTTCTTGTTGTGTGGATTGCAAGATTTCAGGAGGCTCTCTGTTTCGATACTGTGCAGTACAGTGGGGGATGCAGTGGGTACTATGTAGTTCTCAGGTTCATTGGGGACCCTGGGATCATTCTTGGTCTCAATTTTTTTAGCTAGGTTATTTATAGGGTAGTATGGGGGATGGAGCTATCTCTTGAGGGGATGATTAGAGTTCATGAGCAGCCCATAATCATGACGAGTGATCAAGATAGATTTACTTTTCCAATATTCAAGATCGATTATGGAAGCGGGGTTGTAGGCCTCACTTGGATGCCTATGCAGGCCACTATCCATGGTGGTAGGTTAAGCCTTTACAAATATTTCATCTTGGAGATCCAAGAGAGGAGGGTGCAACTCGAGTATGATAGTTGGATGGTTATGATTAGAGTAGTGAAGCGACATCATGGTAATCCCTTCCTGATATTAGCTTGGTATTTTGGAATTTCAATGCTAGACAATTCAAAAATAGACCCAAAGGTGAGAGTCAGTCTTGGATTTCATATGATCGGATTCCTAGTAAACCAATTCTTTGAGGATTTGAGTGAGTGATTGCAGTTTCAGAAGGTTTCCTATGCCAGTACCTTGCAGAACCCTATATTGAGCAGAGGATACCTCACCTCCTTCTGATTGGTTTGGCACCATGACATTATTTTTAGTCTTAGTGTGATTCATTTTGTGGAGTATAGAGCTAGTGACTTGATCCACTTGAAGTTATAACTTTATAAGCAGTCATCACTAAGGAAGGAGGCAAAGAAATTGTTTGTGCACAAAGTTGGTGGAGGAGAAAAGGTACTACCACACATAGATTTATATTGCTTGAGGACAAGAAATATTGGGTAGGGAATATTTGTAATGTCCCCAAATTTTAATCTTTTTTAACCATTCGAGAGAAAGATAATTAAATTTCGAATTACATGGCCTAGTCACTTTGTAAGGGTCATAATAAATTGTTAAGGGAGTGATGTGGGTGATAAAACTATAAAGTATGGTGTCCGATATTTATGAATAAGGTGACATTAGACAAATTGGACAAGGAGGGTGCATTAGAGAAGGAATTGTGGGCCCGAGATGGTGTGACACATGGAAGGGAGATCGTAATGAAGGAATCTTGAGAGTGTAACTCACCATTGACTAAAAAAATCCAAGAAGGGTTCATTAGTGGAGGAAGGATTCCAAGTTGGTTGTAACTCCCACCAAATGAGGAAGAATCTCCTCAAATCAAGGCACAAAGCAATGATGATATTCCACAAGCTAAAAATAGCTAATGAGGGCTCACTAGAGAAGTGTAACTCCCCAAGGAGGGAACATGAGGTGGTAGGTGGGCCCAAATGAGTTGTAAATCTCACTAATCAAGGGAGGCATATCCTAATTAGAATTCCAAGGAAGATAAAAGTAGTCACGAATAACATTAGAGAGGAAGTTCATGTGTCCCAAAGAATCATTCTCTCATGAAAATAATATTTATGAATATTTTTGAGAGATAAAGCTCTAGAAGGAGAAATGAGGAATTATAAAAGAAGGGTGAGGACACCTATTGGAAAAAAAAATTGTCTATTTTATTTTGGAATTGGATAGATATTGAGTATTTCAAGCCTGGGTTATGTGCCCCTTGCATTTGTGATTGGTTTTGGTGGTGAAATATTCCACCCTAGCTAGTGTGAGAGGAGAGATCATCCAGATGTCTTCATTTGGGATTCATTATAGGTGTTGAAAGAGATCACATGGATTTATCTACTGAGCTTCATTGATCAAAATATGTTGTGAGTTAATTGCATATCTGAAGATTTATCAGTGTTTTAGTGTTCTACTATGTTGGTTTTCCAATGTTCTCAGTGTGGAGGGCTCACTTGATCTCATATAGTGTTAGTTTCTTTTGTTTTCAATGTTGAAGGGTGCATTTTTGGAGCTTCAAAACATATTCTTGACTCATTTTCAGAGATCCATTATGTTAGTGCTCTTGAAGTATGGTTGAAACAACTCTATCATTGGAACCGGAGTTGGTGGGATGATATTGAACTATTGCTTTTGATGTCTCTATGTATTGTTGGATTATGAGACCTATTCCATTGTGTCCAAAGAATCGTTTCTAGAGGAATTTTTTTTTTTCTCACTAAAAAAGGTTTATGTATGACCAAGATATGACCATTTTACTTGATCTGGTGGTTTCTACTGAGATAAGTGCACCTATGCATTCCTATATGTATATTTCATGAGTTTTGAGAAGCTGTAAGAGCTTTCTGTTGTTGTAGTTTTGTTCCCATTAGTGTAGTAAATTTTTCCATCCATTAATAATAAATATTCATGGTTATTTATTCATATTGTGTCCAAACAATTGATGTGTAGGTTAATCCATGTATAGATCTATAATTGTGGTAGTGAGATCTCAACTTTATGTGTTTAAATATTTCATAAAAATTTATAGGAGTCTGTTAATGAGACACTGGGATATGTTTGGGTGTGTTTGAGTTATGTTGGTGTTGTTTGGGTAAATTCAAATTGCTTAGGAGGTGTTTGGAAAGAGTTCGAATTCGAGACAATCTTTGTGGTGGATTTAGAGCTAGTCTTCCTTGGTTCGAATTGATAATTGTATGGTTTTCATGCTTGTTTAAATATGAAATATAAGTCAATTACTACTATTAGATTGGGCCAAGAACTCTTCCATTGGATCCGGTGTTGTGATTTGTACTTCACATGCTTCAACATTAATGATTAAGAGGTTGCATACAAAGTGTTTGAAGAAAGCTTTGAACCAAACTTAATAATTAGCTACCAAAACTTTATATCAGATCTGATTTGGGCACATTACAGTGGTTTCAAGTATATTTAATGGGATGCACATATTTATTCAAATCCTAAATTATAAATACATTCCTCTATTGTTGAGCTAGAACATCTCATAATATTTCACAAGCCACTGATTGGATTGAGTTGGAGAACAATATTCTCTCTATTGAAGAATTTGGAGTTAATGTGCCTAATTTCCACATTGGGTACATTATAGTTGTGCTATGGACATCGTTGTCATTTCTATAGAACTGGTCGGTGTAGTAACGATCGACATAGTGACAATGGTGGTAGGAATAGTCATGATGGGGACAACCATGGTGACTATATTCGATGGGGAAGTGGTGACTACGGGAGGATTCGACGATGGTGGCGTTGTGACTGGGATGGTCAAAGGTGGTGGGGTGGAATTCACTGAAAGGGTTTCCATAGAGGTAGTTGCTAATGGAATAATCAATATGTTTTTGTTCGATGTATATGTTGTAGCAATAATAGTGGCTTCAGTTGTGGTCAACAAGGGTGTTATCGGTCAAATTAGCACTTCTCCATCCGTGACCACATTGCCCTATCGGTCACACAAACATACACTATGGATAAAATAGCTTACTTTACCTTAGATGATTTGGATTTGAAATTTGCAATATTTTCCTCAAAAATATATTTTTTGTGACTATTTTAAAGCATAACCACGACTTTGATATAAGTCAACTCACAGGTCACTTGAGGGTTTCTCTATAGACAACCTGCGGATATCATTTGAAATGTTGCACCCGCTAGTTGCACGTTATAATAGTTGCGAGTCACTTGCTGGTTTCCGAAAGGAATACTCGCGGGTATCTTTAAAAAACTTGAAAAAATATATAAAAACACAAATTGTGGATTAGTTTGGGTAGTTATTCAAACTACCTTAACTTCCTAAGCCAACTTCCTTTCAAGCCCAACCTTCTAGCATTGCCATAAATACAAGGGGAGGAGATTGAGAAGGGGATCTTAGAAGGATCCAACTTTGGATAGTGTTATGATGGAGGAATACTTACTCAAGAGAGAGGAGCAGGAGCCTAGGGTCTAGTTATGACGGTACCAGTTGCAGATAGGTATAACTAGTTGTTGTTTATGCAAATAAAATCATAGATTTCCCTTCCAATAGCACTCGTCTTTATATAAAATCGATGTTTCAATCTATCATATGAACCTATATATGAGTTTCAATTTTAGTTGTTTATTTTTGTGTAGTCAAATTGCTTTGAGAAAGGTAGTATGTTTGTTTGCAGGTTCATCAGTTGGAGCAGTACAGCAGTGGATCGAGAAGATTGGATTTCAAAATCTTGGATCAACGATCGATTATCTGGGTATGAACTTCATATTGAATCCTATTTATTTTTTGAACGGAAAGAAGTGTTCAATGTTATACGTGTTTGATTTTCTGTTTCTGCAATAAAATTTGATGTACGTTGGTGACCTCCATTTCCCACTCATAGGTTATTAAACCACACAACAGAACTGGAGAATCTGTTGGGGAGCAACTGTTTCTGATTTGGGGATTCTTGAGATACTTTCTTTCAATTTTTATCAACTTTTTAGGTCTCTGTGAAGGTTTCTAGGGTGTTTCCCATCCCTATGATTGACTCAGTTATGGTGTGATCTTCAATTCCTCTCTTTTTAAAACCTTTTAGAGCATACCCGTGAGTCTCCGATACTTACAGTTGCCACTATATTTCCCTACCCGCGAGTCACTTGTGTGACTTTGTAGACATAGTCACGGTTTTTCCCTGAAAATTTTGTTTTTCTTTTAGGGTTTGATCTTAGGGTTGGTTGCTTTTGTTTTGGAAGCCCATTTGTTGATTTGACACCGTCTTACCTCTTATGAGTTGTTGTCGGAGTCTTCTATAGCCCTTTGCGAGATTTCTGTTTGGTTCTTTGTGCTTGTAAAGGTACCTAACTCTTTCTAATCCATAGTTTGTTTGGCGGATATCTATGGATTAGATTCATTGAATCCTGATATCTACATAGATTCATTGCTTTCTATTTTACATATCACTTGTTTCTTATAGTATCTCATTGCCAAACCTTAGTTACTTCTAGGTCATTTGAAGTAACGTTTTGGGTTGGTCTTTTTAAGTCCTTTGCTAGGGTTAAAGTCTGATTTTTATAAGCTTTTGGTTCATCTTTCCTTTGCCTGCATTTTGATTGTTTTTGTTTGTTCATAGCTATTTGCATTTTATTTCACTTTTAAAGAAAAAATCAAATCAAAAGAACATTTGCTTTATAACAAGAATTTCCCTTTTTTTTGAAGTAGTTGTAGTCATATATGCTATCTTCTTTGAATTTTTTTTTTTTTTATATATTTGTTTTAGGTTTATTTTGTGATTTTACATCTTGAAAGTTAAGTAATTAGGAAACTGTAAAGGATTTGCATTGTTATATGCACATTTTTGCTTTCAGTTGCAACCATTACGCACACAAACGCACTACCCTTTTCAGTAAATAAAATCCATAAAAAGAATTATTAATTTAAAATTTAAGTAATTTTTCTTTTTAGGTCACAGAAACCAACTAGCTTAGGATAGGATTTTGGAGTAGAGCATCTTAAACTTTACAAAACTGTTTATGTGATATCCTTCTCTTTTATAACCTACTGTTTTGTAAATATGTGATAATTGTAAGTGGCCCGAGTGAGGAGCTCAAGGCCAAGGCCACACCTGTGGACCTTGAAAGCATTTCTATGTTATTCCTAAATATTATTTTCGATTTAGGAGACTAAAAGGAAACGCAACTAACGATGAGTAACTAAATGCATTAAAGGGAAGAGGAAAAATGGCTTGGAGGCCATGAATGGTTAAACTTAGTCTTAAGTATTAAACTTAAGTTATAGTAGTTTTAAGGAGCACCTTCATAGAACTCACTATTCACTGCAGGTATCTAAGTAAGATGTTAGGCCCTATTTTTTTTAGTTAATGATTAATATTAATTATCTTAACTACTATTAAGTATCACTTTTAGCTTTAACAAAGATGCAAGCTACAAGAAGAAAGCCAAAAGCTTTTCTTAAATACTACTTTAAGATCAAGGAAGGATGAAGAATACTTCTTAAAAATAAAGTGTAAAATCACATTATAAAGAATGATTTGTATGAATAAATATATTGATTATGAGAAAAATGATATGGTGGTGAAGTCATTGAGTATTAAGGTTATATAAGAAGACAATATTCTTATAAAAAGATCCTTGAAAGTAGAAAAATAAAAATAGAGTTAAAATGACAAAAATAATAAAGGGAAGACAAAAATCCCATAAGATAAGTAAAGTGTTAACTTCTTGACCACTTGTGAGAAGGGCATGCTCAAGTGGTATAATCTCCTAGAAATATTCATGGGTGATGTACCCGAGGTAGAAGTAACCTCTTTACTTAATTTTTTCCAAAGGTCTAACTTAGACAATACAGGAGTTTCCTAAGTCTATGTATATAATAGCTTATTACATATTAAAAACAATATCTTTGAATCAACTATGAAGTAGAATATCCATTTCTATTCGACAATGTATGTCCATTAATTACTTATCCTCTTTGAAATCCCGACAACTACCACCCAACATATTTAATAATCAAGATCGTATGGAGCTATGCGATTTTAAATATGGAATTTATAGTCACATAAAAGAACTCAGACGGCTTTACTACAGCACACTTAAGAACAGACCCAATACAATTTCAATTCTGGAAAGATATTCCTATAAATAGAATTTAGAAGGTTTCATAAGCCAAAACCCCAAACACAAATTTTAACTTTGGAAATGGTATTCATCTGCACAGGAATTAGATGTCATCACTCCAACATCAAACAAAACCCAATTATGATTTCAAATATGGAAAGATATTCAAACGAAGCAGAAATTAGAGGACTTCATAAGCAAAAACCCCAAACACGATTTTAACTCTGGAAATAACATTTATCTAAGATCTTAGATAGATTCAGTTCAGCATAAACAAAACCCAAATCGAGCTTCTCCTTATGCGAGGGCAGAGTATCTTTATAACATAGATTAACTATATCATTCTACAACATGTTAGGACCTATGTGATAACTACAGAGTGTACGTTTTTCATTCAGCATAACCATAAGACCATAACTACTATTCCATAGTAAGCAAACGAAATCCAGAAACATAGATATACTATTTCCCAATTTAAAATGCAAGATATGTATCCAGTATACGAATAAACTAACATTTTATCCAGCATAAGCAATGAGACTGTAACTAAAATTCACAGTAAGCTCTCGAGATCTTGCAACGTAGATCTGCGACTTCCAAATCAAATTGCAGGATAGGTTTTCAGCATACAACTAAACTAATGGAAAAGGAAACCAATATCCCATCCCTTTACCTCAGATCGTTGAGCACTTAATACCCAAAATGACCTAAAATAAAACTCATACTACGATGGCAACGATCCACCAATACGGCTTGAATAAAAATAAGCAAACAAAACTATGTGTAAATCAACATTCAGGTTGTATCGGATTGGCATTTTTACCCAAGATCACACAGAGAAAACAAATCACATTTTTCTAATTAACAAAAGAAATCCTGTAGAAATAGAGATCTACACTGTAGTTAATCTACAAATGGTGGTCTAGGACTTCATCTAGCATGTATAATGGGATTAACGTTTCATCTAGGAACAAGCAGGGTATACACAAGACCACCGCGATTTTTATCAACGCACAGGGTGTAAGACGCATCCATGCAGAAATTCAAGAGCTAGGGAAAACGATTTCAAATCACATAAGATATAGTTGGGTTAAAAACGAGTAGATAGTTACACTCTGTCAAGCCACAGTTGGAAAATACCTACAATAAAAATTGAAGAGCTAGGGCGTCGATTTATTACCTCAATTGCAGATGGAAATCGGTTATCACTCCCCTCTTACCTCAATCGCAGAAACAAAAATAAGGTAACACCTGCCTCCTTCTACTCTTGCACTTCCTTAGCCAGTGAACATGTCCTTCCCAAAATGTCTCAGTATTAAAAGAACTATACAACGATACAGAGGAGAGGAACCTGTGATAACGCTAGCAGCATCTAGAGATCAACGAACCTCGTATCAGTCTTATCCCCTCATGCTCAGATCGTAAGGATTACACCTGGTATTTTCCCTTTGATGGTGAAACCCTCTTCGCGTCCAACAGCAATCGCCCTATCAGGGAAATCGCTCATCTTCTCCCATAGCCCCCGTGATTCCCCGAACTCTATCAGTAGTCCGTTTCCCCTGCCGCGTCCCCTTCTATTGCCTTCCTTGATGTATTTATAAAACTTTTTCTCACTATCCGTCCGCCAAAACATCTTGCTGTCACAATTAGCTCCCCACCAAGCCTTCGGAGATGAACTCTCCGCTAGCAAGACGAAACCCTGATTTGTTGATATTTGCTCATAATTGCTACGAGAACAACTCTAGACGAACAAGGGGTGTGGCGCGTCCACTACACAAATCATTCCATCCTACTATCACTCTACTCAACCATTAATTCGAGATTTATATCCAAGACGATTTAATAGGCATATATAAATATATGATTAAACCTTCTCTCAAACTTCTACAATGGTTGAGTATAGTTACTCACAAACCAAACCTTAAGCATTAGACATTTGGAAAAAATTAAGTAAAGAGGTTACTTCTACCTCGGGTACATCACCCATGAATATTTCTAGGAGATTATACCACTTGAGCATGCCCTTCTCACAAGTGGTCGAGAAGTTAACACTTTACTTATCTTATGGGATTTTTGTCTTCCCTTTATTATTTTTGTCATTTTAACTCTATTTTTATTTTTCTACTTTCAAGGATCTTTTTATAAGAATATTGTCTTCTTATATAACCTTAATACTCAATGACTTCACCACCGTATCATTTTTCTCATAATCAATATATTTATTCATACAAATCATTCTTTATAATGTGATTTTACAGTTTATTTTTAAGAAGTATTCTTCATCCTTCCTTGATCTTAAAGTAGTATTTAAGAAAAGCTTTTGGCTTTCTTCTTGTAGCCTGCATCTTTGTTAAAGCTAAAAGTGATACTTAATAGTAGTTAAGATAATTAATATTAATCGTTAACTAAAAAAAATAGGGCCTAACATCTTACTTAGATACCTGCAGTGAATAGTGAGTTCTATGAAGGTGGTCTTTAAAACTACTATAACTTAAGTTTAATACTTAAGACTAAGTTTAACCATTCATGGCCTCCAAGCCATTTTTCCTCTTCCCTTTAATGCATTTAGTTACTCATCGTTAGTTGCGTTTCCTTTTAGTCTCCTAAATCGAAAATAATATTTAGGAATAACATAGAAATGCTTTCAAGGTCCACAGGTGTGGCCTTGACCTTGAGCTCCTCACTCGGGCCACTTACAATTATCACATATTTACAAAACAGTAGGTTATAAAAGAGAAGGATATCACATCCTACTCCCCTTTAAAAATAACACCGTCCTCGGTGTTCGTACATCTTAGCACTTCGTCCTCTCTTCTTGAGTCACCTTTTTCCTTGCTTCTTCATTTCTATTTTGACCTTCTTTGGTCTTTCATGAATTTTTTGGCAAGTCATTATCAATCACCTGGTATTTCAACTACAAAACTGGAATTCAAAGAAACCGTAAAAACTTGTCATCAATTCCATAATCAAATTCATAATCATAAATACTCAGTCATGTATTGTAACATAACATTTGTAATCTATGGAATATCTTTTAGACATTGTTCGTGTTTTTATTGTCACAAGCACACTTAGTTCCAGTGATCCAAGAATGTAGACTGTTTAACTTAATCAAAACACATCATTCGCTTGATCCATGAATTCTTGCCTAACACCTTAGTGCTCACACAGCAATTCTTTCACAAATTTCTTGCCTAACACTGCGGTGCTCACGCAGCAATACTTTCTCTTATGCATACTAAGTAGCGTCCTGCCTCCCGCATATGCATTTCTTTTATAGTTTGCCTAGGTCTTTACAGCTAGCCGATTTTCTCGAGAATCCTAGCGGCTGTCAACTCCCTGATTCTAGGGAGTGTTTTAGTGCCATTACTGCACTCTTACACAATTCCCCTCAAGCCTTCTCACTTGAGTCCCGGAATTTACTTTCCCTCAAGCCGCCTTGCTTGAGTCTAGAAAAATCTCTTTCAAATTAATTAGTTATTTCGTCATACTACATTTGGTAACCATATGATTACTATGACCAATTTGGGGTCGAGTTTTTCATTCAACAATAATTATCAAAATTTAAAAGAATAGGCAATAGTTGTGATGTGGATCTCAAATCCTCACCCCCTTATTTTACCATGCATAATATTTATGCTCTTGCCTTTCCACAAGCTCCACAGAAATTTGACCATCTGCCAAAATTTCACTTGTTAGTCTCACTTTTAAATACAAAATCGACTATAGAAAATCATCTTTCTTACTACAATATCCATACGTTATCATCTAAGCTATTATTTACTACTACACATAACTAGCTTATCGGATTACCTAGTGCTTTGAATATGATATAACATTCTTCCTATGATGATTCATGGACAATATGAATGTTCGATTTCACCGTTTCCCACACACTCCCTATCTTAGTTATAAAAACCTTTATTTGTATACACTAACAGCATATAGGAAATAACTAATTGTCAAAAACATACTTGCGTACCTTATAAGGATAACCATCTATGTTTGTAAGGGCAACCGCATATCTCCTTGTTATAATATTCTCATATGCCAAGGTACCAGTTTACTTGTATCCGCACATTATACTAAATCTGAATCTATATGTCCCACATTTACCTATTGACAGTTGTAAGGCAGTGATGTGTAGGAATAAACTTGTTTGACAACACATTCAGAGTGTTAGTCGTATAAAGATAATTAAATCATAAGAACAACTATATATGTAACATGTGCCTAAACATCATTTTTACTTGTTTCATAAAACCTTATACATCGATTACTATCTTAAAGATTGCTTCTGATCTATGATGGAAATTCCATGTCATCAGTGGTTTCCTTAACTCATAATAATTATAAAACAATCATTCCTTTCAGTAACATAAAGATGCCGGACACTTACAGCGTCCTACTAACATGCATCACCATTTCATATTGGTTGTATATTTCCAATACCCTTTTCATACCACAAACATACTCTTTGACAACACTTGATTTGCATCTACACGATCATTACGTGAACAACCATAGTTTATCCCTTAACAAAAACATTTCGACCAAACATATAATTGTACATGGTTAGCAAATCCTCATAAATCTCGAACAAATAAAAGTATAACTTCTATAACAATCACTCATCGTTCCCAACATCTATCTTAAGGATTACTGGAATAAGAAGTTGTAAAAAGGAAACATGCATTTTCATCATATGCACCCTATTAACTAATAGAATACACATGCATCCTTTTTAAGTGTTTGTAACCCTTTTGTCCTTTTGTTGACTAACAAGCAAGGGTATAAGAATGCTCTAATGTCTCACGTTCAGTATCGTAATCACTTATCCTATACCTTCATCTTCTAAAGTGAAATTGATTTTCAAGGAGACTCTTGACAATTTTTCCTCATTGGCAACTCCAGATAAAAAAAAAATATAGTAACAAAGACTGTTCATTTGTGGAAGTACACTAAGGTGAAGAACATGCTAACTTCCTTCTCAAGGTAGTAAATGTTTAGACTACATTCTTGCTTCATTTGTCATTCAATCAACCGAGCACGTTTAAACTACCAAAATTTGTAAACAACAAATTCCAATAATTATATTTGGCACAAGAAAGGATATAACTTTTTACATCATTTCCTATCAGGGTGATACAGTTTATTTCATAAGAGAACCACACATCTCCCTATACTAGTTATGAAATTACTTATCTAAACTTCTTATCCTTTGGTTTTATCTAAGAGGAGCATCATCCCTTCAAAAAGAATATGTATTGTAGTTATCAAAATAAGATAATATCGTCATAAATTCTATATACTACTTAACTTTTCTACTCAAAATTGAGGGAAACTTACCAACTCCTTTAGTCATTTTCACCCTTCCACATCTATGTGGTCAATATTCTAATAATTTCCGGTTTGTATAATATTCTTCTTGGAGTAAGTAGGGCATTTTCTAGGCATCTAACACATCCATCGTTAGGAGTTCTAAGTAAACCATTAAAGTTAATTCCTTTAACCTTTAATGATACATTTTGTCTTTCATAATCCGGGTGATCCTATACATGATAGTGGATGATCAATGTCATTCAATCCAATAAACTTTCAATTTTCAGTATGTAAATAAAGCACAACATACTAGACTAGAGATGAAAGTGGAACTCATATACTTACAGTTTAATCAGACGAGTTTTGGTTGGAATTCCACAATAAATTGCTTCGTCATGATATTTCCATATCCCCCTTGGTTTCTTCTTGGAGAACTCGATGATTAATCTGGATAGTATACTCTCGTCCATTCATCCCTTGCATCCAAAAACAAAATTTGTTTGTTAGTTTCGAAACCCTCATGTTTATTTACCTTATGTTGAGCCCCTATAGGCCCGAGTGCTGAAACCTCAGCTCTATACCATATGTAACATACCCATTTATGTGAGTTACTGAAGTAGTATATTTTTTAAAAATAAATAAATTCTTACCCTACTTCCATGAGTAAAACAACGATTAATTAAATGAAAAACATTCCTCATGCATCATCACTTCTACCTATGAGACATTCTAACATTCTACATAAGCAATTGAAACTCTCAATCTATATTAATATAAGACACATGAGGAGAAAAACATATAAACAATCCAAGTTATCATAATTACACGATAAAGGGGACCCTTATTAATCGAACGCATGAGACTACAAATCAACTACTCTACCATGATACCTTCATGCAAGATTTAAACATAATATAAGGAAACCAAACAAAAACAATAGTACATAACAAACATTTTACAAAGAAGCATTCGACACAACCAACCATCATAACCATCATGATCATACAAGAGAGAGGCGATATTTCACGTGGTTCTCCCAGGAGGGGCTACGTCCACCAAAGAGGGTCATATCTTATTATTATTCATCAATTCAAGGGTTACAATCTGCCATATAACAATGGATTTCCTCTTGCTCGGGTCTCTCTTTTAGATAGAGAGCATATTAAAAAATTTCCAAAGGTCTAACTTAGACAATACATGAGTTTCCTAAGTCTATGTATATAATAGCTTATTACATATTAAAAACAATATCTTTGAATCAACTATGAAGTAGAATATCCATTTCTATTCGACAATGTATGTCCATTAATTACTTGTCCTCTTTGAAATCCCGACGACTACCACCCAGCATATTTAATAATCAAGATCGTATGGATCTATGCGATTTTAAATCTGGAATTTATAGTCACATAAAATAACTCAGAGGGCTTTACTCCAGCACACTTAAGAACAGACCCAATACAATTTCAATTCTGGAAAGATATTCCTATAAATAGAATTTAGAAGGTTTCATAAGCCAAAACCCCAAACAAAAATTTTAACTTTGGAAATGGTATTCATCTGCACAGGAATTAGATGTCATCACTCCAGCATCAAACAAAACCCAATTATGATTTCAAATATGGAAAGATATTCAAACGAAGAAAAAATTAGAGGACTTCATAAGCAAAAACCCCAAACACGATTTTAACTCTGGAAATAACATTTATCTAAGATCTTAGATAGATTCAGTTCAGCATAAACAAAACCCAAACCGAGCTTCTCCTTATGCGAGGGCAGAGTATCTTTATAACATAGATTAGCTATATCATTCTACAACATGTTAGGACCTATGTGATAACTACAGAGTGTACATTTTTCATTCAGCATAACCATAAGACCATAACTACTATTCCACAGTAAGCAAACGAAATCCAGAAACATAGATATACTATTTCCCAATTTAAAATGCAAGATAGGTATCCAGTATATGAATAAACTAACATTTTATCCAGCATAAGCAATGAGACTGTAACTAAAATTCACAGTAAGCTCTCGAGATCTTGCAACGTAGATCTGCGACTTCCAAATCAAATTGCAGGATAGGTTTTCAGCATACAACTAAACTAATGGAAAAGGAAACCAACAACCCATCCCTTTACCTCGGATCGTTGAACACTTAATACCCAAAACGACCTAAAATAAAACTCATACTACGATGGCAACGATCCACCAATACGGCTTGAATAAAAATAAGCAAACAAAACTATGTGTAAATCAACATTCAGGTTGTATCGGATTGGCATTTTTACCCAAGATCACATAGAGAAAACAAATCACATTTTTCTAATTAACAAAAGAAATCCTGTAGAAATAGAGATCTACACTGTAGTTAATCTACAAATGGTGGTCTAGGACTTCATCTAGCATGTATAATGGGATTAACGTTTCATCCAGGAACAAGCAGGGTATACACAAGACCACTGCGATTTTTATCAACGCACAGGGTGTAAGACGCATCCATGCAGAAATTCAAGAGCTAGGGAAAACGATTTCAAATCGCATAAGATATAGTTGGGTTAAAAATGAGTAGATAGTTACACTCTGTCAAGCCACAGTTGGAAAATACCTACAATAAAAATTGAAGAGCTAGGGCATCGATTTATTACCTCAATTGCAGATGGAAATCGGTTATCACTCCCCTCTTACCTCAATCGCAGAAACAAAAGTAAGGTAACACCTGCCTCATTCTACTCTTGTACTTCCTTAGCCACTGAACATGTCCTTCCCAAAATGTCTCAGTATTAAAAGAACTATACAATGATACAGAGGAGAGGAACCTGCGATAACGCTAGCAGCATCTAGAGATCAATGAACCTCGTATCAGTCTTATCCCCTCGTGCTCAGATCGTAAGGATTACACCTGGTATTTTCCCTTTGATGGTGAAACCCTCTTCACATTCAACAACAATCGCCCTATCAGGGAAATCGCCCATCTTCTCCCATAGCCCCCGTGGTTCCCCGAACTCTATCAGTAGTCCGTTTCCCCTGTCGCGTCCCCTTCTATTGCCTTCCTCGATGTATTTATAAAACTTTTTCTCACTATCCGTCCGCCAAAACGTCTTGCTGTCACAATTAGCTCAGAACTTTGGAAATTTTCGAATATGCTCTCTATCTAAAAGAGAGACCCGAGCAAGAGGAAATCCATTGTTATATGGCAGATTGTAACCCTTGAATTGATGAATAATAATAAGATATGACTCTCTTTGGTGGACGTAGCCCCTCCTGGGCGAACCACGTGAAATATCGCCTCTCTCTTGTATGATCATGATGGTTATGATGGTTGGTTGTGTCGAATGCTTCTTTGTAAAATGTTGGTTATGTACTATTGTTTTTGTTTGGTTTCCTTATATTATGTTTAAACCTTGCATGAAGGTATCATGGTAGAGTAGTTGATTTGTAGTCTCATGCGTTCGATTAATAAGGGTCCCCTTTATCGTGTAATTATGATAACTTGGATTGTTTATATGTTTTGCTCCTCATGCGTCTTATATTAATATAGATTGAGAGTTTCAATTGCTTATGTAGAATGTTAGAATGTCTCATAGGTAGAAGTGATGATGCATGAGGAATGTTTTTCATTTATGTAGAATGTTAGAATGTCTCATAGGTAGAAGTGATGATGCATGAGGAATGTTTTTCATTTAATTAATCATTGTTTTACTCATGGAAGTAGGGTAAGAATTTATTTATTTTTAAAAAATATACTACTTCAGTAACTCACATAAATGGGTATGTTACAGTTTAAATCTCGAAATCGTAGTAAGACTATCTTTATGTAAATCCACTTTTGTGGAGGTGTGTCAGGAAACTCCACTCAAACCAGAGTTAAGCACGAGGTCATGTGAGGTTGATCAGTCGGGGATACCCCCCCACTTTTCAATCGAGCATCTACCAGAGCTGCCACGTGTACAAGGATCCATTAGTACCTTGTGTGCTTTTGGATTTCGGGCTTTGTTACCTTCCCATACGTGTCGGTTCGACCTGCGACTGTCCCCTTGGAATCTTTCTGCAAGTGTGGTAGCCTTACTATATTTGACCTATAGGGATTTACATAGGTGATGGTGCAAGGATATTTCCACTGAACCTAGGATAGACGTGGGAGGAAATACCTTGTAGTTATTTGGGAGGGAGGTTGGTGATTCAAATGCTTGCACCCGAAGACTCTGTATTATCGATCTCGGGTAACTGTCCTTCGATACTCTATTGGTTTGTTCTGGGCCCTAACCATCTGAGATTTCCCTTTGAGAGTATCATCTTTGTTTGCCTGTTCTTGATCACCATAGGAAAGTTTTTATAGTGGTGTGTTGGTTTTTGTCTGCTATTCTAGTGGCCCTTAAGTTATTCACTTAGTATATCTTTGTTGTAGTTGTGGAGGACTATTAGGAACCCGTGTCAACCCTTCTCTTTACTTTGTTAGTATATTGTTGTTAGACGCATATGCTTTGTAAGTCGTCCCATAGTATTTGTTGATCCATAGTTTGTATTAGCCCATGGTATTGACCCATAGTATTGGACGCATATGCTTTGTAAGTCATCTCGTAGTATTATATGTCCCATGGTATTGATCCATAGTATTGGGCATAGACTTAGTATATAAGTGTGTGTTGAGGCCAACGAAGGTACCGTGAAGTTATTTGTATTGAGCTTTCTCAAAGGAGGTTGCCCCCTTGAAGTGGCCTGCAATCAATAAAGCAATTTTGAGTTCTGTTATTTCTGCTATCTAGTGTATTTTTATTAAATAATTGTTGCAGGTTCTTCACATCTGGTATGATAGCACTTTCTTGGCTCGTTGGGTGGAATTTCTACCAAATTTTTTTTTCACATCTGTTGCAATTTCGGATCTGGGAATAATCCCTATCTGCTCAACTGTGGGAAGTACTTGGGCATAATCCCTAAAACTCATTATGAGGAGTACCACAGGAACCCCAAAGTAGCTGGCCCATTGAGAGGACCTACCATCGAAAAGGGCAATGACCCATACCTGATTGACTAGTTCCCACCCATGAGGTAAACCAAGAGTTGTTGTTTGTGGCAAAGCAGTTATCAGTTTTACATGAGCCGTGGAGTGAGGGGTAATGCCCTAGTACGCAAGCCGTCAAACAGCTTTGGTGGCCGAGTGAAACCCCTGAACTATTAGGAAGCCGAACATACCTGGGGTCCATATCTATTTTTAGATAAACTGTTGTCAATCACTTCCGCGCCGTTTCAGATTCATTCTTAGTCGTTTTAGATCCAACCATTTCAGATCCATTCTGAAATCCGTTACTAATCCAGCCATTTCAGATCTATTCTAAAAGACATTTAAGTTCTAGTTGTTTTTGATCCATTCAGCGTCGTTTTAGATCCATTTGTTGCCGATTCCTTTTGCGTCGTTGCAGATCCAATTGTTCCGATCCCATCTGCACCATTGTAGATCCATTTATGGAAAAAAAAATCTCAAAAAAAATTCTGTTTTTTCACGATATATCCCTTGTTTTAACTCAGTTTCCCTTGAAACTTCCCGAACACCCCTCCAATCCCATTCTGCATATTTCATTCTTGACGACCCTACCCCAAATTCTACTTCCCAAAGTCAGAAATCTCAGATTTGTCTATTTTTAGGGTTTTCCATAACTTCTTCAATTTTCACCCACTTGCCTCCAAATTTTTCCACCGTCTTCATTCCCTATTTCTACTTCTTTGTCCCTCTCTGACAGATTTTCCCATTCTTTCACCCTGCTTCTGAAATCCTCATTTTCTGCTTCCCTATCCATTCGAAAGTGTCCAAAACCTAGTCAAACCCCAATTACCCATCAGAGTTTTTCCCAAATCCAAATTTCTCTTTACTAAATAAGCTTATGTTTGTGTTTTTCTACCCATTCCCCCCCCCAAAAAAGTCCTGGTTATGGTTGTCACCCACGCAGGAGCAAAACCCATGGAGGAAGCACTTGCAGACATCCAAACCAAACTCCAGGATCTGGATGAAAAATTTCTCAGCCTCCATCTTGAGCATTCAGCCATGAACAACAAGCATTAGTCCGAGTCTTCATCATACAATGGGTTCTCTTCTTCTAGCAATTTCTGTGGTTTGAAGCTTGATTTTCCTCGCTTCAATGGTACTGATATGACTGGATGGATCTATCATGCATAACAGTATTTCAGTCTGCATAATACTTTTGATGTCACCAAAGTTCCACTTGCATCATTTCATTTGGAACAGGAAGCTCTTCAATGGTACCGTTGGTACATCAAGGCTCATGAAGAGCCAAAATGGCCATATTTTTTCCAGCTCCTTTTGCAATGATTTGGTCCTAGTGTTTTGATGACTTCACAGGAGCCCTCACTAAACTTCGCCAAATTGGCACTGTGAGAGAGTATCAGACATAATTTGAGAAACTAGCTAATCACACAGAAGGATTGTTTGATGAATTCTACAGGAGTTGTTTTATCAGTTGTCTTAAGGATGAAATCTGCATAGAGGTTAAAATGTTCTATCCCAACAAAAACTTGGAAGCCCTGGGGTTGGCTAAGTTGGAAAAAGACAAGATTGCAGCCCAACAACGCTCTAAACCCACTTTTGTTCCCTTCCGAAATATGGGTTCTCAACAACCTCCCATCCCGCTAGCTCCTCAACCAACTCCTATTAAGCATTTGTTTGAAACAAAGATATAGGAACACAGAGAAAAAGGGCTTTGTTATAATTGTGATGAGAAATTCACTTGGGGACATAAATGTGTTTAGAAAAAGCTCTATCTCTTGGAAATGGATTCTCTGCCTGCCTCTAAAATTGGTGAAGAAGATCCATATAAAATGGATGATCAGGTCGACATTCAGGAGACGCCTATTGACCCCCCATCTCAGGATGACCAACCAGAGATATCTCTCCATGCTTTATCCAACATCACCACCCCCTAAACAATGCGAGTCAAGGGTTACTTCAAGAAGCTTCCTCTTACAATACTCATTGATTCTGGTAGCACTCATAACTTCATTGACCTTCAGATCGCCAAATAGGCTGATTATTTTGTTCATCCTTGCTCCAAATTTGAAGTCATGGTTGCTAATGGGGGCACCTTACCTTGCAAGGGGAAGTGTCACAATGTGCATATCTCTCTAGAAGATTATAACCTTTTCTCTGACATGTTTTCCTTGTCCCTAGGCGGATGTGATGTGGTTTTGGGCGTTCAATGGTTACTCACACTTGGCCCCATCTTATGGGATTTTGCTGAACTTTGGATGTAGTTTTTAGTCAATGGGAAACAACACAAATTTATGGGCTTATAGCAAGGGTCTCTCTACATCATCAGTTCACATCGCTTGGAAAAGATCCTTAAGAATAATTCATATGGTGTCATCGCTCAACTCCATTCCATTTAGATGCACCCATCAACAGTCTCCACTACTTCCTTAGATACATATGCAGGTGTCTTTGTTGCATTAATGGGCTTGTTGCCTTCAAGAGACCTATCCGGTAAGAATTTAGCCACATCTACATCTTAGTGGGAAATATTGGCCATTTTGCATGCAGTACAGAAGTGGAAGCCATACCTATTAGGGAATTATTTCTGCATCAAGACTGATCTCCAGAGTCCGGAAAATTTCTTGGAACAACAGGTCTCCTCCCAAAAACACCTGAAATGGGTTATCCAACTGATGGGTTTTGCCTATGCGATCACTTACAAGAAGTGTAAGGACAATATGGTGGCAGATGCTCCTTCTCGCACATGTGATGACCCATTTTATCTTATAGCTATTTAATTGCATGTTCCAAATCGGTTGCAATCTGTTCAACATGACTATCTCTTCTATGAACTTCATGCTTCTTCATCGGCAGGGTGCTCTCGGTTCCTCAAAATGTATGACCGGAAACAATGTAACTTCTTTTGGCAGGGAATGAAAATGAAAATTCAACAGATGGTGGTTGACTGTGATACTTTCCAGGTCAACAAGGGTCAAACAACACTCCTTTCAGGACTGCTCGAACCCTTTCCTATCCCTACACAAATTTGGACAACTATTTCTATGGATTTTCTAGAAGCGCTCCATTGCTACAATACCACATCTAAAAGGACACCATATGAAGAATTTTATGGATAGGCACCACTAGTTCTTCTTCCATACACCCTCAGTAGCTCCCCAATTCAGGAAATTGGCTCGGTTCTTCAAAACCGCAATCAGATTCTTCTCATTCTGTAGGACAATCTTCACATGGCAAGAATTCAATTCAAACAACAAGCCCATCAGCACCGTTCTGACCGAACTTTTCATGCAGTTGATATGGTTCTTCTTCGTCTACAACCTTCCAAGCAATCCTCCCTGAAACTCAAACGGCGTCAGTGGCCTGGAATGCAACCCAAGGATGCTATAGGGGAACCACTCCTTCAAATTCTGCATCAATTTCCACATCTAAAGCTTTGAGGACAAAGCTTTTCCTAAGGGAGCAGGGATGTTAGGAACCCATGTCAACCCTTCTCTTTACTTTGTTAGTATATTTTTGTTGGACGCATATGCTTTGTAAGTCGTCCCGTAGTATTTGTTGATCCATAGTTTGTATTAGCCCATGGTATTGACCCATAGTATTAGACGCATATGCTTTGAAAGTCATCTCGTAGTATTATATGTCCCATGGTATTGACCTATAGTATTGGGCATAGACTTAGTATATAAGTGTGTGTTGAGACCAATGAAGGTACCGTGAAGTTATCTGTATTGAGCTTGCTCAAAGGAGGTTGCCCCCTCGAAGTGGCATGTGATCAATAAAGCGATTCTAAGTTATGTTATTTATGATATCTCGTGTATTTTCATTAATTAATTATTGCAGGTTCTTCACAAGGACCAACCTCTTCAAATGTCATGAAGGTTAGAAAAACTCCCTCCATTCACTGTGAATCCTCCACTACCACCTCAGCGGCGTAGAACAGACTCACATGGTTCTTTTGAACTCACAGGTATAACTGAACCCCCTAGAGAGCCCCATATTATCTCTCAAACTCAACCGGTTGATGAAACTATTGAGGTTGAAGACTTTCCTATAGACGAGTTCGTGAGACCTTTCAACCCTCCGCTAACTGGACCTAACGACCCTTTGTTAGAAAGAGTTGTCTCTTTAGGGGTCCCTAAGTTAAGCGCTTATAGGTTTTCAACTAGCTTTGCTATGGATAACATAGGGGATGCATTGGGAGTTCCTCACACTCTCATTGCAGCTATCATGTCGAGAGGTTTATCTCCCCCACCCTTGAACTAATCGATACCGAGTTCATTGCAAATCACTTATGCTCTGAGCACCTCTTTCAGTTTTAATGTTGGATCTTTGGGTTTGTCAAACACCCAAGTTGCGATGACATCCATTCCCTTTGGATCCACTATTGGCCCATCTAGTATTCCTTTTTCGAGGATACCCTCAGTGTCCTTTACATATTCCCCTTTTGTTCAACAGTTCCAGGTCAATCCTAATTCTGCTCCTTTCAATCAAGTATTTCCTTGGCAAGGAGGACACATTGCTCCTTTTGCACCATTTGTAGGCTCAATGTCTGCCTCTTCCATTGCATCAATGTCATGTTTTAACCCCTTTATAGTATTCAATGCACATTATTCTAATGCACAACCTCTAATGTATCTACAGGGAGTACCTGTAATATCCCTCTTTTATCCCTTAGGGTTTCTACAATAGAAAGTACAACTGTGTACCCACCAGCGACGGGGAGCTCAGGGCAAGAGTTTCACAAGTAAAACTTTTTAAGGATGATTACGTATTTTGTAAGTGCTAAGTAAATTTGTAGACTTAGGAGACTGAAGGCTTAATGCAACGAAATGAATGAGGCACATAATCCACTAGGGGAAGAGGGTGAATGGCTTGATAACCATGAATTTTGATGATAGTGGTCATCTTGATGTCGTGAACACTTAAAAATGAACTAAGATGTTCACCAAGCAAATATTTAAGTTTAAAAAGTATGTTAAAAAATTAGTCCTAGATAAGTATGCTGGAGAAACTTCTAATCACCAGAAGGCAGTAATAATCTACCTTGACCTAACTATTTGCATAGAGATAACCCATATTGAGTACCATTAAGTAAAAATAAGAAGTTAGCCTAAACAATATTTGTACCTTGGTCTCGACAAAAGATGTTGTTAAAGTTCCTAAGTAGAAAAGGACTAATATTTTTCTAATTATAAATTATGAATAAAGATAAAAGGACTTTATTATTTCTAAGAAAACTTATTGTTATTTATAAATAAATATTTAAATGTTATTTCAAATAAGATAAATAAATTTAGAAGGACTAATTGTCCTTGATTGAAAGTAAAAGCTTTAGAACTATAAAATCTTATGTACAAAAGAGGAAAAGATTAACTAGCAGTTAAATGCATGAACATGCATGGATAACTCTCACCTATTAATCTATGAGTTAATTAGTTAAAGATTGACTTTTAGTGATCTATCAGTTAACTCCTTAACTAAATATTTATTGAGTAAATGGACCAGTTAAAATAAAGTGGAGTTCTAACAAGAACTTGTCATGATAGTCCAAAACCTAAAAGGGGCTATAAAGGGGACATTATTGTTTTTGTAGAGGGGGGGTCGTCTTCAAGGCATTGAATGGAATGGAAAAGATAAGTAAGATCAAATGGAGAGAAATTAGATATTACTCTGCTACCCTAGTGGATTTGTGCCCAGCTCGGGGGTGATCTCTCGACGGGAAAACATATGTCGGACAGGGATCTGTTGGAAGGGAGGAACGTTGCGGTCAATATTTCAGTCACTCCACTCTAGATTGCTAAGCTGAGTGTTTATTTTCATGATTGTCGAACAAGGAATTTCTATTTTATGCATATTTAGGAATTTGTTTTTAGAGTGTGTTATTGTGAGGATATTTTATTTTAAGAGTATTCTATTGAAGACGATAGGTTTCTGTGGTTTTAATGCAATGGCTGTACCATTTAATTTGATGTATCGTCACACGCATATATATTTTGATGCAACCTCTATGTGGAAAGAACGTATTCAGTGGGTGGTTATTGTCGTTTAAAATGTCCCATTCAGCTATTTATCTGTTTTTCCTCTGTGTATAAAGTAAGGAATTCAGACATATTGTAATGAGATCTATTCCCCAAGATTTCATGGCCAATCTAAATATGTTGTATTATTGTGAGAAATGAATTACAATTCTCTGTTTATTAAACATTCATCGCCTGATTTCAAACCGTTTGGTTGATCTAATCTTCGCAACCGAACCCTGTGTAAAAATCTACCTCTAAATTGTTTCTATCATAACCAGCATCATCACGTACATATCACAAGGATTCTGATCTTGAAATGCCCTGTTAGCATTCATTATTTTTGCTCTGCCATGATCACTGTTTAATGCTCAAACCGTGTATCTCTCCACCTTGATGCTCTTCCCATAACTAAATAATAAATCTCTGCAAATATTATGGCCAGTGCCTAGATCTTATAGATCTTTGTGCATGGCTATCTTAAATCTCATGTTTGGACTTTTTACCCCAAATCCATATTCTCATAGATCTTTGCACTTTCTTTATATTGATTTTGTTTGTTTGCAACCGTTCCACTCAGAATGTTGGTCTCTGCACATTTTATTTACTGATTCTCTCATCGGCTATCTTTTCATTTCTGAAATCGAGCAGACCAATCTCAGACTCTGCATCTCATATTATTTTTATCAACACCCTCAACGCCAGATCGTATAGATCTCAAAACCTCAGACTTTGTGTATATGCTTATTAACCTCTTGTATTTAGACTCAGATCACATAGATCACGGCTTGATTAACGTCTTATCCTCAGCCTATGGGTTCCTACCTCGCACTTCTTTTAATTACAATCTGATTGATCTCTGGCATGGGTTCATTAACTAATGCCCAGATCGCAAACCTTTACCCTTTGAACTCCAGATGACCTCAGAAATGCTCGTACTCAGTTGTTTCTTCTTTTAAACAATTTGTTGGTTATAATAGTGGACAAGTCGTGTTAAAGATTCTACCCTTAAACAACTCCAGTTCGGTAAGGGAGCTTGCTTGGTGTTGACTGTCCATTTGTGTAAGTAAAGTGGTCCTCTCAGCCCATGATTTGTGCCACTGGTCATTGTTTCCTTACTTAGCAACTCCACATAATACTCCTCCGTGATTTTCTACCTCTATAAATATTACAGTCAAGGATCGTGGAATAAACAAGAAGTTAAAACATTTGTTTTACTTCATAGTTAAATTGTGGTTAAAACATCTTCTTTAAATATAATTTATAAATATTACAGTCAAGGATCGTGGAATAAACAAGAAGTTAAAACGTTTGTTTTACTTCGTAGTCAAAGTGTACTTAACACATATTCTTTAAATATATTAAATATAGATTATATATGTATTAGCCAAAGAAACGTGGAAAAGAAAGAACAAACCTAGATCATATAGGTTGCTTAAATTTATATGTAAATATTTTAGAGCCATATTTATACGTAGTTCGAACAACATATATTTACAACAAATTTAGCCAGCAAGTATATTGGTATATATATAAATATATATATATTATAATGAGGTTGAATGTTATATATTCTAGAGATTTACAGTTATATATATATATATATATTATAATGAGGTTGAAGGTTATATATATGGTTGAAAATAAAGCAAATAGAAATTGGCAATTATATTTTTTAGTTTTGAAATATAGATGTGTGGGGTAATATATTGTAGGTGTAGATAATGTTTTCAAATATCTCCAAGTTATATATGTATCGAGTGAAAAGTAGAGTAGAAGTTTAGTTAGCTTTTTGATATGGATATTAAAAATAATTATATTTTTTATATATACAAATCATCTATACTTGTTAAAAGGAATTATAATAGATATATACTTGTTGAAAGGAATTATAATAGATATTTGAGGAATGGGTTAAATACAAAAGAAGAGAAAAGAAATATTTATTGATGGACGGTAAAATATATGTTTGGTTCAAAATACATCATGAGTACTCTCGAAGGAATATTAGACTTTTAGTTATGGAGAGATCGTGGTTCATCAGTATGCATTATAAATAGTAGTAATGGACTTTCTAAAAGATTTTAGTTGAGGTATTTGATCAATGTTCTCTTAAAGTAGAAACGTATTCACTAAGTAAACATAAGATATATGTGTATAGGAGAATTTGAAAGAGTCATATTATACATGCTTATTTTTATGGATGTCTAAAAGATTATATAGATAGTTGATATAGGATAAGGTGTAATTGCTCACTTATCAAAGAATTGTTAGCTTTTCAGAATTTACTTCAATATGATCTAGGATCTTAACTAAGAGAACAACATGTACAACATATCTATAGCATATCAATCATGGACACAATAATTCAAACACACAAGAGACACAGAGTTTATTTGGGGGAAAACCATAAAGGTGAAAAACCCCAATAACTTCCTCAGAGATAGATAGAGCAATGATACAACCCACGCATAAGAGATAGACATCTCCTAGCAGCAGCTTCTCCTCCTCCACAAGTGCGCCACTCTACAAAGTGTGTGTGAGAGAATAGAATGATGAAATAGAGTGCCTCCCGCACTCTATTTATACTTGACTTGACTTGCCTCATAACCTTTACTAGGTCGGCCTCAACTTAACCACATAACACAATGCTGACTAGGCCGATAGCCAATAGGGTGGTCTAATAACCCTTTGACCCACATGGTCGACCCCCAATAGGGTGGTCTAATAACCCTTTGACCCACATGACTTATACAGGGCCGACCCCAACAAGGTGGTCTAATAACCCATCAAGTATAGGTTACGACACTTACAATATAAATGACGACGCTTCCGTATAGAGGAATAATAACGTAGGAATACAAACACTTCCATATGGAGGAATAATACCATCTCTATAGGAGTACAATTTACATATATGAAATACATTCCGAAGTTACATATACATCAACACTTCCTCTTAACTAGGAAGGTATTTTTTGACACAGGTCTTCTAGCACAAGTCTTCTTCTCTGGATCATCGTTATCGAATCATCGTCCTCGAATCATCATCATCGTCACTATTGCTGCTATCTCAATCAATCTCTAAATCTACTTGTCATAGGAAGTTCTACAGAGCCAGTCCTTTTTCATACTAGATGTAGGCCCACCATCTGTAGGTCTTCATCATCATTGGCCATACTGAGAAATCCTCGGGACTTATTACGTGCATCAAAAAAACCTCGAAAGAGCATCCCAGGCCTTTTACGAGCACATGGCTCAACCTATCGGATCTCCCAGGATCTTTTACATGTGCCTGTCACAAAACCTTAAAAGGGTGTCTTGCCAAGCAAGAACCCTAAAAAGCATCTGAGGCCTTTTACGTGACTAGCACAACCTATCCAGATCTCCAGGTCTGATTACATGTGACTCCTACCACAAAACCTTAAAAGGGTGTCTTGCCAAGCAAGAACTCTAAAGAGAACCTGAGGCCTTTTACTTGACTAGCACAACCTGTCCAAATCTCTAGGTCTGATTACATGTGGTCATGGCAATGCCTTGAAAGAGCATCTAAGGCCTTTTTCATCCTATCCAGATCTCCCAGGTCTACTTACATGCCATAGGACAATGCCTCGAAAGAGCATCTGAGGCCTTTTTCATCCTGTCCAGATCTCCCAGGTATACTTATATGTCCTCCCAGAGCAATGCCTCGAAAGAGCATCTAAGGCCCTTTTCATCCTGTCCAGATCTCCAAAGTCTACTTATATGCTCATATGCACAACCTGTCCACGGCCACAAAGTATCAAACTGATACTCACCATACATCATCCTGATATACACATGATCATCCTGATCATCAACACTACATCATCCTGATGCATGTCATCTAGAGCAACATCCTGAAGCTCGTCATACATGATCATCCTGATCATACAATGCATCCACCTGATGCATACACAGTATCTTCCTGATACATATCATCATACATTATCTACCTGATCATACAATGTATCCACCTGATACATATACAAATACATGATCCACCTGATCATACCTGATACATATCAACATACATGATCTACCTGATCATACAATGTATCCACCTGATACATCTATAGATATATACACATGATCCAACTGGTCATATCTAGCATCCAACATGATGCGTACATACATATACATATAAATGATCCAACCGATTATATCAAGCATCCAACATGATGCATATATACACATACAGAGTAGTAACTAGAGCATCATCCTAATGCTCATCATCTAGCACTTATATCCACATCCATGGAAGGATCCTCCTCTCACCATGCTCGGAATGGCTCCTACAAATGTGTCCATCACTTCTTCCTCGAAGTGTCATCAATCTGAAGAACACCAAGCCTCTCTCTGAAGTACTCGAACTTCACTCTGGTTAATGGCTTCGTCAGCACATCTGCAACCTGCTCATCCATCGCAGCATACAGGAGCTTCACTGCTCCTCTCTGCACCATATCCCTGATATAGTGATATTTGATCTCAATGTGTCTCGAACTATCGTGGAACATCGGGTTCTCAGATAGCTTCACACAACTGTGGTTGTCACAAAAGATACAAGTAGCCTACAGTGGGAGATCAAATAACTTAGACAGTAGCTTCCAGAGCCATACTGCCTCACAACTAGCCGAACAAGTTGCAACATACTCTGCTTCAGCTGTACTCAGTGTTACACAAGACTGCTTCCTGCTAAACCAAGAGATCACACTTGATCCCATATTGAAGCAGCACCTAGAAGTGCTCTTCCTATTTGTAGGACTTCCTGCCCAATCTGAATCAACATAACCCTGCAGGTTAAACTTCATCATACTTGAGCCCATAGTCAACCGTACCCTTCAAGTACCTCAAAATATGCTTTACAACAACTAGGAGAACACCTCTGGGATCTGTCAGGAACTGGCTCAATGTGTTCACCGCAAAGCAGATATCTGGTCTTGTGTTCGTCAGGTACATCAAGGACCCAATCATCTTACAATACATAGTGACATCAACCGGATCAGATGAAGCATCACACATAAGATTCAGGTTCGATGCCATAGGTGTGGCCATGGCCTTGCAGTCCATCATCCCGAACCTCTTCAGGATCTATATTGCATACTTCCCTTGTCTAAGGAAGATTCCATCTGCACTTTGCCACACCTCCATGCCTAGAAAATAGTTCATCATCCCCAAGTCCTTCATCTCAAACTCAGCAACAAGATTCCTCTTGGTGTCAGCAATCAAACTATCAGCACTTGTAACAAACAAGTCATCTACATATAGGAGTAGTATCAAAGGATTTCCTTCCTCAACCTTGTAGTAAAGGTTGGAATCCGCTTTACTCTTGGTAAAGCCCAAACTGGATAGAAAACTGTCCATTCTACCATACCAAGTCCTAGGAGCTTGCTTCAAGCCATACAAGGATTTCTTCAACCTGCACACATATGAATTATTGTCATGTGTCTCAAAACCAAGTGGTTGCTCCACATACACTTCCTCCTCGACTACACCATTCAAGAAAGCAGTCTTGACATCCATCTGGTGTATCTTCCATTTCATCACTGTAGACAGAGCAAGTACTGATCTGATGGAAGTGTACTTGGCTACAGGCGTAGAAGTCTCTTCATACTCAATCCCTTTTTCTGGAAGAAGCCACGAGCTACAAACCTTATTTTGTATTTCTCCATGCTACCATCTACAATATGCTTGATCTTATAGATCCATTTAGAAGTCACAACAGACTTCCCTTCAGGTCTTGGGACTGCATCCCAAACATCATTCTTCATGATCGACTAGTACTCCTTTATCACGGCATTCTTCTCGAATCCTGGGAACTTCAATATCTTCAATAGATAACTTTGTTGCTGAACAAATGTTGTAGTCCTTCTTTTGTAGGTGATGATATACCATATTTCCTACAAAACAAGTTAAATTGCATGATTAGAAACATCTCATATTTTTCAGAACAAATTCTTACACATAAAGAAATATATCATACAGTCATGCAATTATTTTAGCCAATGCTTCAATACAACATTCATCCATATGCTGTAACTTTCTAGATGCCTTCCAATCTCTACCAAAACATTATTAAGAGTTTGGACTACTCCCAACATGTCAGCAAAGAGGTTTCATTCTAGATAAGTAGCAATGGAATGTTGTACAGTGCCATAGGCCGCTTACCCATCACATGCATATTAGTAGTATACTTGTTCATTAATGCAATTATTCTAATATGCATAATACACAACCTTAGTCTAGGAACATAATCATATACATCATTGAACAACATTATTTAAACAAACAAATATGTAAGAAATGGCAATTTAAATACTTATCTTTGTTTGGTTGTTGGGTGGACTCCCTCTGAATCTTTACAACTCCATTCTGATGTGGATTGTGAGAAGTGGTCGACTCCCTCTGAATATCTGCATCCTTGCAGAAAGTACTGGAGTGTGCTCCCTCTTGATCTTTTCTTCCTGGATTACCTGTCCTTGAACTTATATCCATCCTCAATCACTATGCATGCTTACAAGTATCATTATTGTGATATCCTCGAGATCTCATACATAATCATACATTTATTAGTATATTCTCAAACCTATCAAAACAAAATAATCTTAAGCATGTATAGTCATGATCATTTCAAACAGAAATAATAAGCATTAGTATTCAAGGACTCTTATAGTTAGTCATATCATAAATTAAAGTAAGAAACATAATATGCCTGAACTCGTGATTACTCAAACCTATAATTTCATGACTCTTCTGGTTAGTCATATCATCAATTAAGGTAAGAAACTTAATATGCATACACCTATGATTATTCAAATTTCTAACTTCATAAATAATCATAACCAGTCATACCGTGTATACTTATATAAGAGATCCTAACACAAGGTAGGATTCTAACTTGATATAGGAAAAACATACCTAGATCAATATGTTAGTTGGCTATTGTCTAACATACCCACATGATGTCTTCTTGTTCTCTTCAATGACTTGTGCTAGTAACCTGCATATCTCATAAGTTATCTATTATAGAACCAAGTTATATATACCTCGTAAATAGATCTTCTAAGTGATCCATGACAATGGATGAATCTTTGTCTTCATGTCACCATGATCATATGTTCTTGAACTAGAACATGATTTGTCTTTCTTGGTGTACCTTTCATGTTAGAGGACAACATAAACCTCATACAACACCATAATGCATTAGTACAATCATAATTGTCAACACCCTAATCAATGAATATCTTCTATCATGCATTCATAATTTTATTAAGGTGATACGACAAGTCTAAATTTAATCAAGATTGTACTAACTGTAATAATATGAAGACACACATACCATAAACTTAATCATGAACAAATATTGAAACATACCTGGATAAGTCATACTTGTCAAGATTGCTTGTAATCTTCTTATGTAAGGCCTTAGCCTCATCTCCCTCTGAAACATGAACTTCTTCGCTTATGTAGCTGACCAATCCATTCTCATCTAGGATTAACCCAATCCACTTGATTTGCAGGAACTGGATCTGGAGCTGGATTAGGGTTTGTTAGAGAAACACTAAAAATTCAAACTTTGAATTTCAAACTTCTGAAAGGATAGAAAGATGCACCTTGATGAGCTTATCAAGCCGGTATACTCAGAATTTGAAAACTGCAAAGTTTCACCCCTCAAAATTGCCTTTGAACCTTCCATATCTTCTAGACAGGATCCCGAACTAGGGTTTGATAAAGCCCACCCTTCTGTCCAACCAAAAGGTTCAATCCAAGGCTCTAAACTACGATTTTTCTGAGGAGCTTCCAGCCGTGGTCACAAACTTAAAAAATTCCAACTTTTGCAGAAGCCCTAATTTTCCATATTTCCGATCAAAGTCACGAACTAGGGTTTGATCAAGCCCAGCCTTCTACCCAAACAAAAAATTTGATCTTGGTCTCTAAATTTCAATTTTGATGAGTAGTATTTAGCCATGGTCTTTGATTACAAAAATACCATCTTTCTCCGAAACCCTAATTCCCGGAGCCATGAATGAAGGTGCTCAAAAAATAATTATGTTTTGACATAAATATGCACCTGATTGTTTCTGGTGTAACTCCAAACTTTCTACTCTACAGGGTCTGAACATTTTTCTTGTGGTATCCTGACCTGTTGTCTTTCCAACCCCATAGGTCTGACCTCCAATGGATTCTCTGTGAGAGAGTTATGCGAAGTGTCGCAACATGACATGTTTATGGGATAAAATCGGAGAGCGAATTTGTACAGCATGCCACATGTCACTGGTTGAGTTTCAGCTTCTGAAAAAGTTACCTGAGAAAGTACAGTCCGTGCACTAGCTGTCACTTTTTAAGCAATTTCATTTGGAGCTTCCTATCCCAAGTTATGACCTTTTTTCCTAGGTCATTTGTTTATGACTCAGATTTGGAAGAGGCAAAAACCCTAGATTGTATAGAGCATAAAACACAAAGTACAATGAATTAGAAGTTGTTCTTTAGACACAAGCTACACGGGGATCGGATATTCGGCCTATAAAAGTTTCAGATCTGAAAAATTCACCAAAATGGATTTATAGCGAAAGTGCTACGATGACTGGTTTAAGCCCTAACATCGCAAGTGCAACAAGTGTCATACATGCCATACCATGCCTTCTTTCAAGCTAGCTCTGATACCATGTTAGTGTTTTAGAATTTACTTCAATATGATCTAGGATCTTAACTGAGAGAACAACATGTACAACATATCTACAACATATCAATCATGGACACAATAATGCAAACACACAAGAGACACAGAGTTTACTTGGGGAAAACCATAAAGGTGAAAAACCCCAATAACTTCCTTAGAGATAGATAGAGTAATGATACAACCCAAGCATAAGATATAGACATCTCCTAGCAGCAGCTTCTCCTCCTCCACAAGTGTGCCACTCTCCAAAGTGTGTGTGAGAGAATAGAATGATGAAATAAAGTGCCTCCCGCACTCTATTTATACTTGACTTGACTTACCTAATAACCTTTACTAGGTCGGCCTCAACTTAACCACATAACACAATGCTGACTGGGCCGACACCCAATAGGGTGGTCTAATAACCCTTTCACCCACATGGGTGACCCCCAATAGGGTGGTCTAATAACCCTTTGACCCACATGACTTATACAGAGCCGACCCCAACAAGGTGGTCTAATAACCCATCAAGTATAGGTTACGACACTTACAATATAAATGATGACACTTCCGTATAGATGAATAATAACATCTCTATAGGAATACAAACACTTCCATATAGAGGAATAATACCATCTGTATAGGAGTACAATATACATATATGAAATACATTCCGAAGTTACATATACATCAACAAGAATACTAGTACTAGAGTCGTTCTTACTCAGTTGCAAGGATATCAACATTTGGGTTATGAGTATTGAAGTTAGTTCAGACAAAACATGTGTTTTACATATTTAGGAAGGCCCTTGAGAAATAAAAAAAAAAAAATTAGGAAGTATTTTGAAGGACATTACAAGTGGTATCAGAGCCCAGTTACAACACTACGGGCCTATGGACTTGCAAACGTGCAAGTACATTGCGTACTCTGTACAATATTTCAAATGTAAAGATGTTTTCTATTAGATATTTACCTTATCAGTAGTTGTTAACAAGTGTGACCTAGAAAGTTTGAGTTAAACTAGTGTATCATTAAAAGTTGTTTTATATGCTATAGTCAAGGAAGCAAGATTGCTAGGTCCTATAACAGAATTTGGATCGAAGTAAAAATAGTAGGATTCAAAGAAAACAAAAACCTTTATTAGAATAAAACTAAGAATAAATATTGAGATGCGTACCTTTTATATTACCAAAGAATCATGAGACGTATATGCATAAAAGTGATAGCTATTTTTCTGCATAGAATATCAGGGACAAAACTTCAAGAAATCCCATACAGGAGTATCACAAAACCATATAGGATAGAGTGCATCTACAAAACTAGCATGATGTTAAAGGAATACTTAGAAGACACAACATCAAACTGATTAGGAGGATTATTTTAAATTTTAAATCGCATGAAAAGGTTTCCAAAATTTAGCATGACTAGTTAATTCCATCTTAGGTGCGTTTGTCATTAGTGTTTAAAACAATGATTGAGATATTTAAACACTACATGTGTGGTCACATGTGATGCATCGTCAACCATAAGTACTAAAGAAGTGTGGAAATAAAAGATTCAAATATATGATTTCTTTGCTTTAAAAAAAAAAAGGTTCGCTTAGGGAAATAAATGATTAAACTATTTTATCTTTCAGTGGTGAAAGTATAAAGCAAATTTTCATATTAGAGTATAAAAGCTACTTACAAGCCTAGTCATACCTATGTTTGTTAGAAAATAAGTGATTATTTGAGTACAAACAAAATATTTATATACTTGATATACTCTATGCTTTTCATTAAAGATATTTTTGCTGTAAATCAACTTCTTGTAAGAAAAGCATACAGGTGCATGCAGGTACAACAAACTTCACCAAGCCTTGTGAACGAAATGTAGTACATAAGGTACTAGAGATAACATGTTTGATTTAAGATAAATTTTATTATATTGTATGCATAGAGTTCCGATCACATCTTGCAGAGATTAGTATTGTGGTTTGATGTTGAGTCGAAGGACTCTCGAAACATCTGAAATTCTAGTTTTATTATGTGTTGATATTGAACTAATAGGATCTGGAACATAAAAGCTGGCTAACAATGTGAAGGTTATGATATCTCCATTTATTATAGTTTTGATTATATGTCATGATGATTGACAATACTTGGAGGTTAATGCACGTAAGGGGTCAAGGCAACTTCAATAAGACCTTGAATTAAGAAGGACCTTAATTTATGAAACATGTAATAAAGAGCAACGAACTTAAATAAGCAAAGAGTTATAAAAACCTTTTGAGTTGATCGTGGGGGACGCCCTGGATTATAAAGCTCATGGAAATTTTAAGGAATTTCCCCAAAGCTAAACCAAAATATTTACTAATTTACCTGCTTGACTCTTTTATTATGTGTTGGGCATAATCCCCGATGTACATGGATTACTTTTATTATGTGCTGGGCATAAGCCCTGTAACATACCCATTTTCTGAGTTAGTTATTTGTGGTGATTTTTTTTTTAATTTACTTGATGATAAAACCTTCACAACCAAACTCCATTCAAGTTACGGAGTAGGGTCCACCATCCTTGCATCCACAAACTGTTTATTAGTTTCTCAAAATTATTTTTGTACATAATCCTTTACTTCAACATTTGTAAAATTCATGCTCATATAAACAATGCTTTATTTAAAATACAAGTCTACATAACCACTTCCTTTCCTTACATATCTATATCACTTGACTTTGCCTATCATTATGAATAAGGGGAAAGCTCTCAATAACATAATTCAATCTTCATCAATTTCAATCTATCAATGCATCTAGATCTGTTAGTTCACATTGGCATATCTTTATCATAGGATTAGTTGATAAATACATTTATACATCGATGTAAATAATAAAGGCGCCAAATACAAACATAAGAACATGCAAGAGAGAGAGAGACCCATTTACACGTGGTTCACCCAGCTCCATGGGCTACGTCCACCAAATAGTTGTCACATCATGTAATATTTATTCAAACATTTGAGTGTTACAATTCCCAACACCATTGTGGTAATATTTCTTTCCACATTCTCGAAGCCTGTCTCTCTTCGAGAGTTCTTCCGAGACATTCGTCACTGCATCAAAACCTATTCTCCGCAATATAGTCAATTTCGACAGCATAAATATATATATAAAGATTCAATAACTATATAACAACAAGTTAACCACAACTTCGGTGCAATTAAAAAGAATACCTGCAGAGAGTGTAATAATATCACACTCAGGTAATATAACGCAACCCGCAATTATAACATCAAAGGCAATTAATGCAAGATAATGCCCTCATAAGCCACTCTTTGCCTAACTCTACGCAATACTGGTACCGGTTTCTTGTAAGGAAACTAAACGACGATTATATGACTATCATTGCTTAAGTACTTGACATATTCATGATGGTAGAAACCCAACCAAGGTCTCACTCCTAGCATTCAATAAGAACCCGGAGATATTTTGATTGAAAAATAAGGATTTACCTTCTATCTAACATAGCAACAACCTTAGCTGAGGTGGGAAAAAAAATTGATAACATCTCAAATAAGAAAGAAGGTAGTGACTAGCTTTGAACTATCGTTTCCCAACTGTCACGCAGATGGTATGCAGAGAAGTCTCACTTGAGATACAAAATACATTAGATCTATGCGATCCGTGGCCATAATGTAAAGTAGAGTGCTATTAGGGTGTAATCCAAGGTCATGGCAGCATAAAGATAAAGATTCAACAGGGTTGAAAACCAAACCACAAAAGGTGTCCAGCTAGGTTAATTAGCATTTAAACATCATAGGGAAAATTATCATCAATGGCAGCATCTACCATACCAATTGGATCCAATGCTATGGCAGCCTAGCAGTAAAGATTCGTCAGGCTAAGATAACAGGCATCCTGATTAAATTATATAACCGCATTTTATACCAAATAGAGGAGTATCCCTAATCGCAGCATCTACACAATACAGTGATAATCCAAAACCCTATATGAAAGATAGTCCTATGATGGAAGAGCTACAAAAATAGAGATTCGTGCGATTCATTGCCATCCTTCCAAACATGTAAGCAGTAACTGGAATTCTAGAGGCTTAACTCCAATCGTAAGCAGTCAAAGGATAACTTAAAATATATATATTTCGCCTGTTCAACAAGTTTAACCATATAGACACTATCTTCATGAGCAGACTCTGCGGGCAACATTTTCCCTGGAGAGAAACTAAACCAAAATATCAAAACCTTCAACATCTTCAAGGAACGCAGTGTCCGCGGAGACAACCTTTCTATTAAACATAATCAACAATAACAAGTACAGGAATTTCTACCCCATGGATCATGCTCTAATCCATTCCTTCCCACTGGAGACGAATTTCCTTTAAATGTAGTTGGTATAATGAGTACAGGAAATGCTAAACGAAAAGGCTCAGGCTGCCATCGATCCCTCCCATCGACATTTGTCACATAAATGAAAAACGCAGACAATAACGTATTAAACAATTACTAAGAGATGGATCAGGCTGCTGTCGAGCCGTCCTCTCCATTTCTACTTAAGCCAGACATATCTGAAAACAACCAGAAGGCAAAAATATCCATGGAGGCTGAGAATGGGCAGAACCATCATCTAGAAGTAAAATCCTGAGCTCCATATAGATATATAAGGGTAAGACCCATGCTCTCTGAAATGTAGGGTTTAATATATCTGTAATATTATTCATCTGCTATCTCTATTTTATATAGGTAAACTATATCACAACACGGTTTTCTAGCAAGGGTAAAACTGGATCATACAAACTCTGATCGGATTGGTTCAACAGTAATGGGGCTTTCTAGCAGGGATCGAACTGGATCTCATCCACGATTTTACAGAGGTAAAAACTGATCCATAAAGAGTGCAGTCTAATAGAGAAGACAATGAGAAACGAAAGGTACGTCGGCGTGGTAACAGAGGATTAAAACTCTATTTTTCTAACATATAAAACCAGCCTAACTGTTTGCCACACATTCAACACAGAGATCTAGCTAGCTAGCGCGCAGAGGATCAGTTACCTTGCTCGTATATATATATAAATAGCGAGGGGAGGTATTACCTATTTCCGATCTGCAAAGATCCTCCGTGATGTGCCGTGGTTCCATCATTAGATGGGCGTGTTCTTGTGGAGATTGCTCTCTTCTAATGCCGAGATCACTTGCTCCGTATGCAGAGATCTCCTAGCATCTCCAATATCGAACTTTGTTAGCTATCATATGCAACTCCGCCCTCCTCCTTCCTTTGTTGCTCAGCTCAGTTCCCACCTGTTCCGCTTCGTGGTAGCCCACCCTTCCCCTTATTGCACATATATATTGAATCCGGGAAGAGTGCATTGATTCCGTCCCCATTACCCTGACACCAGGTCCCCCTCTCCATACCCCCCCCGATCACATTAAAAGGATGTAAGGAGTAACTGAAAGAAAATACCGGATTCCCCCTCCGATCCGATGAGCATTCAATCCCCTTCAAAGCTTGGCGGTCATAGGGTTGGTGTGCCTCGTCCAAGACGAATGGCAAGTTTGAAGACCTACTCAACTATGCCAAGTGGCAAATTAGAAGCTTCTCCACCTTTCCTCCATTTCCCACTCAACAAGAATATCACAAATGGGATACTCCAATGCTACTACTGATCCCAGCAATGAGGTGACACGGGTAATGGTAGGGATTAAATGTATCCCACCAATCGAGCGATGATGTCCCCTATGTCATCATCGGTGAACTACTTCTTAAAGTGATTGTTATCATAACATGGTACCCAAAGTAGGAAGAGAACCTACTCCATTCGTAGTGGTAGGCATAAAAAAAATAATATACTCTTTAACTATAATCTTAGAGATTAAAGGTTTAATTTATAGCGTTTGTTTTAAAACCAGGTATAACCTATAAGTAATCCAACACTTTAATCATTGGTAAAATGAACACTTTCTATGAAGTATTAGCATATATAAGTATGTCCCTCTTCACCAAGTAATGTGTACCCTTACACATTAATATGTATATAAATATAACATTATTACATATTTCAAAAATTAAGGTTAGTAACCTTATCTCTAGGGATTATTGTCTCTTTGAGATATAGAGATCTCGTGGGACAATTGTCATATGTCCTTTATGGATAAAATTATGTGTATTTGACTCTACATATATATACATGTAGATATGACCCCTTAAATCTAAATCCATTTCTTGGACATTCTTTATAGGTGTTTTGTGTTAATAAAATAGCTCATCTTATTTTCTAAATAAGGTGATTATAAAAATCTTTGACTAGTAACCAAGTGCACAGCAATATTTTCATTTTTAACATAATAGGTCATAAAGGAGGATATCACATCCTCATCCCCTTTAAAATAACACCGTCCTCGGTGTTCACTCTTCTCTTGGAGCAATCATTTGTACCACAGAACTGGAATTCAAAAGAACAATGTTTAGTAACAACTTGTCATCAACTTCATAATCAAACTTAGAAACATAAATCATGAGTTCTTTATTGCACATATCACTTGCAATATATGGAATAGATCTAGCACTCCATGATTGTATACTGTTGACAAAATCAACAAACAGCATTCACTTGATCCAGGAAATTCTTGCCTAACACCTTAGTGCTCACGCAGCAATTCTTTCTCTCATGCCTTGCCTAACACCTTAGTGCTCATGCAACAAACATTTCTTTCATGTCTTTCCTAACACCTTAGTGCTCACGCAGCAACCATTTCATTCATGTTTTGCCTAACACCTTAGTGCTCACGCAGCAAACATTTCTTTCATGCATACTAAGCAGCATCCTGCCTCCCACATATACATTTTCTTATAGCTTGCCTAGGTCTTACAGCCTGCTGATTCATTCGAGAATCCTGGCGGCTGTCAACTTCCTGATTTCCAAGGAATGTTTTAGTGCCATTAATGCACTATTACATAATTCCCCTCAAGCCTTCTCGCTTGAATCCCTGAATTTATTTCCCCTCAAGCCTCCTCGCTTGAGTCAAGAAAAATCTCTTTCAATTTATCAATTATTTCGTCGTATACATTTTGTAACCGTATGATTACTCTGACCCATTTGATCCTAGATCTTTATTCAATCGATAATTATCAAACTTAAAGAATAAACAACAGTTATGATGTGGATCTTAAATCCTCACCCCCTTATTTTACCATGCATAGTATTTACGCTCTTGTTTTTCCACAAGCTTCTCCAAATTTTGACCATCTGCCAAGTTCACCTGTTAGTAACACTTTATAGAACAAAATCAAATATCGTAAGGTCCCTTTTTGTATTCAAATTAAAATAGGATAATCTTCCTTCATCACATTTTTTTTTTTTTTTCACTAAGCATAAAAGGGTTTACATATTGCCTTGCACATGAAATAACATTCTTCCTATTACGGTCCATGCACATTATGATCACATAACCTCAGATGTTAGCTTTCATCATTTCAACCAATTCTGGTTTTAATTATATCACTTTTCTTTGTATAATTTATCATATTATACAATTAACTGATTGTGAAAATAGAATATACTTGCGTACCTTATAAGATAATCCAATACTTTGTAAGGGCGACCACATATCTCTCTATTATAAGGCCCTCGTATGTTGAGGTACCTATGTGTCCCACATTGACTTGTTGACGATTGTAAGGAAGCGATGTGCGGAATGTGAAGTTTGCTTGACCACAACATTCAAAGTGTTAGTCCTATATAGTAATGAAATCATAAGAACAATCTTACCTAGAACGTATGTCCAATCATCACCTTTAAAATTTTAGACATGATTTACTGTTAAGATTACTTCTGATCTACCACCATGGAAGTTCCATAACATTAATGGTTTCTTAACTCATAATGCGAATATAAAACAGCCATCCCTTGCGGCCACATACGTCAGAAAATTTAAATTTAAAGCGTCTTGCTAACTAGTAATCATTTTATGTCGGTTCTAGATTTTCCAATATCTTTATTCATAATAAAGAACATACTCATTTGAAAATTCTCCACCTCATTTATATGATCATGATGTGAACAACATGATTAACCACCATAGCTTTTATCTTTAAAAGAAAGAAAGAAAAAAAAAATCACCAAACACAAATCATCATAAATGATGATCACCTCAAGGTATAACTTCTATTACCACTACTCCTAGTATCCCAACATTCCCCGTAAGGATCAATGAACTAAGGAGATATAAATGAGATCATGCATTTTTCATAAATTTTAATAACCAACAACTAATAGGATCTAGTAGTGTCTAGCTTGGTTAGTTTACACTTCTTGTGGAAGGTTAGTTTAACATAAGTAACCGACCCACAATTTCTAGTTGCTACTTCTGTAATGAGATAGAATTTGTGCTAAGGAGCAAAATCTTAACTTCATTATAGTTATGCTTCCTTAGTGACTAAAGGAATATTTTGAATATCTGACTTTCCTTCGTGTTGACCCCTCTGGCAACATGCACTAATTACAGAATTTACTAGTTATGTCCACAACATCAACGTATTATTTAGAATGACTTTATATGTTGAAAGGAACTTGATAGTTCCTAATCATAGTTAGAATGCTAGACCATTTTATTTAGTCCAATATGAACATTTATAAAAGAAACTTTAATGGGATTTTAACCAATCTAAGTTTAGTTTTTTTTTATTTATTATCCATCTGAATCTCATATTTTGAATCACTGACGATTGGATCAATAAAACTCGATTAGTCATATATATAGTCAACAAAACGTATCCTAGCGTACTTTGTCAAACAAAACTTTTGTTGAAACCAAGAGATATCCACTTTCTAGAATAACAATAAACTGTAGAGAAGGTAATAAGTATTTAAACCAATCATCAAATCAACAACTTTAGGAGAGTTCCTCTGCTTAGCATATTCACAACTAGGATGACTTTCGGCATACTTGAGACTCATTTTGAAAAATACTTGACTCTGTTAGTCTAACTACTCTAAGAGTACTTTCTCGCAATCTACTGTAACTAAATATAGAGTAAGAGGAAATATTCATCCATAAGATTTTCTACTAAACATTGGTTCAATTACCTAGTGAAACCATGTTCACAAATAGACCAAGTTATACTATTATAATGCTTCAGAAAATGCGACATACTTACTTGTAATTCGAGACGACTTGTCCGTTACCTCCTTCGAAGCTTTGAAACTTTGAAGGGCATTTTCCCCGTTGCTTATTTCAAGTGGAATGGATTACCTTACTTGGTTCATCCAGCTCATTTCCTCATGCTAAGCCCACTATAGGCCCGAGTGTTGTAACTCGTGCTCTGATACCATATGTAACATACCCATTTTCTGAGTTAGTTATTTGTGGTGATTTTTTTTTTAATTTACTTGATGATAAAACCTTCACAACCAAACTCCATTCAGGTTACAGAGTAGGGTCCACCATCCTTGCATCCACAAACTGTTTATTAGTTTCTCAAAATTATTTTTGTACATAATCCTTTACTTCAACATTCGTAAAATTCATGCTCATATAAACAATGCTTTATTTAAAATACAAGTCTACATAACCACTTCCTTTCCTTACATATCTATATCACTTGACTTTGCCTATCATTATGAATAAGGGGAAAGCTCTCAATAACATAATTCAATCTTCATCAATTTCAATCTATCAATGCATCTAGATCTGTCAGTTCACATTGGCATATCTTTATCATAGGATTAGTTGATAAATACATTTATACATCGATGTAAATAATAAAGGCGCCAAATACAAACATAAGAACATGCAAGAGAGAGAGAGACCCATTTACACGTGGTTCACCCAGCTCCATGGGCTACGTCCACCAAATAGTTGTCACATCATGTAATATTTATTCAAACGTTTGAGTGTTACAATTCCCAACACCATTGTGGTAATATTTCTTTCCACATTCACGAAGCCTGTCTCTCTCCGAGAGTTCTTCTGAGACATTCGTCACTGCATCAAAACCTATTCTCCGCAATATAGTCAATTTCGACAGCATAAATATATATATAAAGATTCAATAACTATATAACAACAAGTTAACCACAACTTCGGTGCAATTAAAAAGAATACCTGCAGAGAGTGTAATAATATCACACTCAGGTAATATAACGCAACCCGCAATTATAACATCAAAGGCAATTAATGCAAGATAATGCCCTCATAAGCCACTCTTTGCCTAACTCTACACAATACTGGTACCGGTTTCTTGTAAGGCAACTAAACGACGATTATATGACTATCATTGCTTAAGTACTCGACAGATTCATGATGGTAGAAACCCAACCAAGGTCTCACTCCTAGCATTCAATAAGAACCCGGAGATATTTTGATTGAAAAAGAAGGATTTACCTTCTATCTAAGATAGCAACAACCTTAGCTGAGGTGGGAAAAAAATTGATAACATCTCAAATAAGAAAGAAGGTAGTGACTAGCTTTGAACTATCGTTTCCCAACTGTCCCGTAGATGGTATGCAGAGAAGTCTCACTTGAGATACAAAATACATTATATCTATGCGATCCGTGGCCATAATGTAAAGTAGAGTTCTATTAGGGTGTAATCCAAGGTCATGGCAGCATAAAGATAAAGATTCAACAGGGTTGAAAACCAAACCACAAAAGGTGTCCATCTAGGTTAATTAGCATTTAAACATCACAAGGAAAATTATCATCAATGGCAGCATCTACCATACCAATTGGATCCAATGCTATGGCAGCCTAGCAGTAAAGATTCGTCAGGCTAAGATAACAGGCATCCTGATTAAATTATATAACCGCATTTTATACCAAATAGAGGAGTATCCCTAATCGCAGCATCTACACAATACAGTGATAATCCAAAACCCTATATGAAAGACAGTCCTATGATGGCACAGCTACAAAAATAGAGATTCGTGCGATTCATTGCTATCCTTCCAAACATGTAAGCAGTAACTGGAATTCTAGAGGCTTAAATCCAATCGTAAGCAGTCAAAGGATAACTTAAAATATATATATTTCGCCTGTTCAACAAGTTTAACCATATAGACACTATCTTCATGAGCAGACTCTGCGGGCAACATTTTCCCTGGAGAGAAACTAAACCAAAAGATCAAAACCTTCAACATCTTCAACGAACGCATTGTCCGCGGAGACAACCTTTCTATAAAACATAATCAACAATAACAAGTACAGGAATTTCTACCCCATGGATCATGCTCTAATCCATTCCTTCCCACTGGAGACGAATTTCCTTTAAATGTAGTTGGTATAATGAGTACAGGAAATGCTAAACAAAAAGGCTCAGGCTGCCATCGAGCCCTCCCATCGACATTTGTCACATAAATGAAAATCGCAGACAATAACGTATTAAACAATTACTAAGAGATGGATCAGGCTGCTGTCGAGCCGTCCTCTCCATTTCTACTTAAGCCAGACATATCTGAAAACAACCAGAAGGCAAAAATCTACATGGAGGCTGAGAATGGGCAGAACCATCATCTAGAAGTAAAATCTCGAGCTCCATATAGATATATAAGGGTAAGACCCACGCTCTCTGAAATGTAGGGTTTAATATATCTGTAATATTATTCATCTGCTATCTCTATTTTATATAGGTAAACTATATCACAACACGGTTTTCTAGCAAGGGTAAAACTGGATCATACAAACTCTGATCGGATTGGTTCAACAGTAATGGGGCTTTCTAGCAGGGATCGAACTGGATCTCATCCACGATTTTACAGAGGTAAAAACTGATCCATAAAGAGTGCAGTCGAATAGAGAAGACAATGAGAAACGAAAGGTACGTCGGCGTGGTAACAGAGGATTAAAACTCTGTTTTTCTAACATATAAAACCAACCTAGCTGTTTGCCACACATTCAACACAGATATCTAGCTAGCTAGCGCGCAGAGGATCAGTTACCTTGCTCGTATATATATATAAATAGCGAGGGGAGGTATTACCTATTTTCGATCTGCAAAGATCTTCTGTGATGTGCCGTGGTTCCATCATTGGATGGGCGTGTTCTTGTGGAGATTGCTCTCTTCTAATGCCGAGATCACTTGCTCCGTATGTAGAGATCTCCTAGCATCTCCAATATCGAACTCTGTTAGCTATCATATGCAACTCTGCCCTCCTCCTTCCTTTGTTGCTCAGCTCGGTTCCCACTTGTTCCACTTCGTGGTAGCCCGCCCTTCCCCTTATTGCACATATATATTGAATCCGGGAAGAGTGCATTGATTCCGTCCCCATTACCCTGACACTAGGTCCCCCTCTCCATACCCCCCCCCCCCCCCCCCCGATCGCATTAAAAGGATGTAAGGAGTAACTGAAAGAAAATACCGGATTCCCCCTCCGATCCGATGAGCAGTCAATCCCCTTCAAAGCTTGGCGGTCGTAGGGTTGGTGTGCCTCGTCCAAGATGGATGGCGAGTTTGAAGACCTACTCAACTATGCCAAGTGGCAAATTAGAAGCTTCTCCACCTTTCCTCCATTTCCCACTCAACAAGAATATCACGAATGGGATACTCCAATGCTACTACTGATCCCAGCAACGAGGTGACACGGGTAATGGTAGGGATTAAATGTATCCCACCAATCGAGCGATGATGTCCCCTATGTCATCATCGGTGAACTACTTCTTAAAGTGATTGTTATCATAACATGGTACCCAAAGTAGGAAGAGAACCTACTCCATTCGTAGTGGTAGGAATAAAAAAAATAATATACTCTTTAACTATAATCTTAGAGATTAAAGGTTTAATTTATAGCGTTTGTTTTAAAACCAGGTATAACCTATAAGTAATCCAACACTTTAATCATTGGTAAAATGAACACTTTCTATGAAGTATTAGCATATATAAGTATGTCCCTCTTCACCAAGTAATGTGTACCCTTACACTTTAATATGTATATAAATATAACATTATTGCATATTTCAAAAATTAAGATTAGTAACTTTATCTCTAGGGATTATTGTCTCTTTGACATATAGAGATCTCGTGGGACAATAGTCATATGTCCTTTATGGATAAAATTATGTGTATTTGACTCTACATATATATACATGTAGATATAACCCCTTAAATCTAAATCCATTTCTTGGACATTCTTTATGGGTGTTTTGTGTTAATAAAATAGCTCATCTTATTTACTAAATAAGGTGATTATAAAAATCTCTGACTAGTAACCAAGTGCACAGCAATATTTTCATTTTTAACATAATAGGTCATAAAGGAGGATATCACAAGCCCCAACATACATGGATTACTTTTATTATGTGATGGGCATAAGCCCCGATTTACATGGATTAATTTTTTGTGCTGGGAATAAGCCCCGATGTACATGGATTACTTTTGTTATGTGTTGAGTGTAAGCTCTGGAGCATGTGGATGTGTGGGGAATAAGATTTGGAGCACATGGATAATTATTGTTATGTGTTGAGTGTAAGCTCTGGAGCACATGGATGTGTGGGGCATAAGCCTTTGAGCACATGAATGAATTTTGTTATGTGCTGAGCATAAGCTCTGTAGAACATGGATGTGTTGGGCATAATCCCTGGAGCAAACCAACTGTTGTGATGTTGAGCATAAGCTCTGGAGCATCGGATCTTTGGCCATTGTAACCCTAGGTGTATCTTACAAATACATCCTAGTACTAGTGTTGATCAGAATCTCTGGAATTGCACTAGTGTAACTCCCATGAAAAAACGTGTCGAGCATAAGCTCTAAATAGCAATCGAGTTACCTCACTTAAAAGTGTTGAGCTTGGAAAACTCTGAATAGCACAAAAACTTATCACATTACTAATGTTGAGCCAACAACTCTGGAGAAATAGTAATCATATTTCTCCATTGATTAAATAAATTATATTCTCTTTATTTTAAAGACTAATTGGTACTACCACTCGTAGAGGGACCGAGTGTGAAAGGGGTTAGACTAACCAAGTAGTTGACAAACTAAATCAACGGGAGTTACTTTACTGAGGGTGTTGAGCATAAAGCTCTGGAATCACTAAAAACTCATTATATTATTGATGTTGGGCTCTGGAGCACTAGTAATCTCTTCAATATTGATTATTAGGTACCTCTGGAGAACCTGGAATAATAAGTCTTATTCAGTGTTGACATGATGCACCAAGAACGGTCTTCTACTATGCATATGTTATGCACGGGGTATGCACATATACTTATGTTATGCACTTGTTAAAATTAAAGTTATGCATATTTGTGTTGGATTATACATGTGTTATGTTATGTTCATGAACCGTTCACATTATGTGCATTGATATTGTTACTTTGGAAGAAAAGCAAGTAGAGGAAGACTAAAATTAATTGGAAAAGTAATTCCCTGACAAGAATTTTGACTATATTATCTTAGATCATGACAATGTATGAACGAAATATGGGCAGGTACACAGAATGTCAATGTAAATCTTCATAATAAGATCAAACTCTACAAACAGTCGCCATGAAAAGGCCACAACAAGATTGTTGCAAGATAAAACTATTACTTATGTTCTGATTTTGGAAAAATCATATATATGCAGGTATTTTATGATAAAATGCTAGAAACAACATGTGTTGTTTGTAAAAATTTCAGGTACGAAAAGCAAGAAACATTAAAGACATTCAACAAAATGTCAAGTCAAGCAAGATGGCAGAACAATTGTGTTTACAAACACAACTAAAAACGAAAGACAAAGTTGGAAGGATACGAACACCGAGGACGGTGTTATTCTTAAGGGGGGAAGGATGTAATATCCGCTTTTCTCCCTTAGGGTTTTTGCAACTGAAAGTACAACTGTGGACTCACCAACGGCGGGGAGCTTAGGGCAAGAGCTTCGCAGGTAAAACTTTGTAAGTATGATTACGTATTTTCTAAGTGCTAAGTAAATTTGTAGACTTAGGAGACTGAAGGCTTGGCGCAACGAAACGGATGAGGCACATAATCCACTAGGGGAAGAGGGTGAATTGCTTGATAACCATGAATTTTGATGACAGTGATCATCTTGATGTCGTGAACACTTAAAAATGAACTAAGATGTTCACCAAGCAAATATTTAAGTTTAAAAAGTATGTTAAAAATTTAGTCCTAGATAAGGATGCCGGAAAAACTTCTAATCGCAAGAAGGGAATAATAATCTACCTTGGCCTAACTATTTGCATAGAGATAACCCATATTGAGTACCATTAAGTAAAAATAAAAGGTTAGCCTAAACAAGATTTGTACCTTGGTCTCGACAAAAGATGTTGTTAAAGTTCCTAAGTAGAAAATGACTAATATTTGTCTAATTATAAATTATGAATAAAGATAAAATGACTTTATTATTTCTAAGAAAACATATTGTTATTTATAAATAAATATTTAAATGTTATTTCAAATAAGATAAATAAATTAAGAAGGACTGATTGTCCTTGATTGAAAGTAAAAGCTTTACAACTATAAAATCTTATGTACAAAAGACGAAAATATTAACTAGTAGTTAAATGCATGAGCATGCATGGATAACTCTCACCTATTAATGTATGAGTTAATTAGTTAAAGATTGACTTTTAGTGATCTATCAGTTAACTCCTTAACTAAAGATTTATTGATTAAATGGATCAGTTAAAATTAATTAAAGTTAATTAAGTGGAGTTCTAGCAAGAACTTGTCATGATAGTCCAAAACTTAAAAGGGGCTATAAAGAGGACACTATTGTGTTTGTAGAGAGGAAATCATCATCAAGGTTGAATGGAATGGAAAAGATAAGTAAGATAAAATGGAGAGAAATTGGATATTACTATGCTACTCTAGTGGATTTGTGCCCAGCTCGGAGGTAATTTCTCAACCGGAAAACATACGTCAGATAGGGATTAATTGGAAAGGAAGGGAGGAACGTTGCGGTCAATATTTATTTCCATGAATGTCGAACAAGGAAGTTCTATTTTATGCATATTTTACGAATTTGTTTTTAGAGTGTGTTATTGTACGGATATTTTATTTTAAGAGTATTCTATTTAAGACGATAGGTTTCTGTGGTTTTAATTCAATGGTTGTACCATTTAATTTGATCTATCCTCACACGCATATATATATTGATGCAACCTCTGTGCGGAAAGAACGTATTCACTGGGTTGTTATTGTCATTTAAATTGTCCCATTCAGCTATTTATCTGTTTTTCATCTGTGTATAAAGGTATTCAGACATATTGTAAGGAGATCTATTCCCCAAGATTTCACGGCCACTCTAAATATGTTGTATTATTGTGAGAAATGAATTACAATTCTCTGTTTATTAAACATTCATCGCTTGATTTCAAACCGTTTGGTCGATATAATCTTTGCAGCCGAACCCCTGTGTAAAAATATACCTCGAAATTGTTTCTATCATAAGTAGCATCATCATGTACAGATCACAGGGATTCTGATCTCGAAATGCTCTGTTAGCATTCATTATTTTTGCTCTGCCATGATCACTGTTTAATGCTCAAACCGTGCATCTCTCCACCTTGATGCTCTCCCCATAACTAAATAATAAATCTCTGCGTTTGGACTTTTTACCCCAAATCCAGATTCTCATAGATCTCTGCGCTTTCTTTATATTGATTTTGTTTGTTTGCAACCGTTCCACTCAGAATGTTGGTCTGAAATCGCGTAGATCTTTAATCTCAGACTCTGCATCTCATATTATTTTTATCAACACCCTCAACGCCAGATCGTATAGATCTCAAAACCTCAGACTCTGTGTATATGCTTATTAAAGTCTTGTCTTTAGACTCAGATCACATAGATCAAGGTTTGATTAACGTCTTATCCTCAGCCTATGGGTTCCTACCTCGCACTTCTTTTAATTACAATCTAATTGATCTCTGTCATGGGTTTATTAACTAATGCCCAGATCGCAAACCTTGACCGTTTGGACTCCAGATCAAAGAAAGTTATTTGACTGCTGCCTTTAATCTTTATTTTCACATTCCGTAGTGGCCAACTCCAGATCGTGATCCTCACCAACAACCACAGTTAATAAGATGAAGATTATTTAAGTTTGTAATTACGTTTCACAATAACTTAATCACCTAGAATGCATACTTCTATTTCAACTTTTTCGCTTGGGTAATATAACTTGTTATCTATAACTTAAAATGCCCCTTTAAAACTGGGTTCGCCTTTCGTATTTTTTTCCTGTTGTGTATGCATATTTACCTGCCTCAAATTGTGAGTTAATGTTACCATACTTCCAGCTCTATGGAAATGAGGTCGTGAAACCAATCATCCTGTCAATAGATTAAGTTGGATTTTAAACACGTAGATGAGATTACCTGTGTATAGAATTTATTACCTGGCTACGTCTATTTTTCGTGATTGGTACTATTGTTGATGCTCACGAATAATAGAACTAATCGTGATGACCTTCGAAATTCTCGTACTCCGTTGTTTCTTCTCTTAAACAATTTGTTGGTTGTAATAGGGATAGGTCGTGTTAAAGATTCTACCCTTAAACAACTCCAGTTCGGTCAAGGATCGTGGAATAAATAAGAAGTTAAAACGTTTGTTTTACTTCATATTTAAATTCTAGTTAAAACATCATCTTGAAATATAATTTATAAATATTACAGTCAAAGGATCGTGGAATAAACAAGAAGTTAAAACGTTTGTTTTACTTCATAGTCAAACTGTAGTTAACACATCTTCTTTAAATATAATTTATAGATTATATATGTATTAGCCAAAGAAACGTGGAAAAGAAAGAACAAACCTAGATCATATAGGTTGCTTAAATTTATATGTAAATATTTTAGAGCCATATTTATACCTAGTTCGAGCAACATATGTAAAACATATATTTACAACAAATTTAGCCAGCAAGTACATTGGGATATATATATATAATGAGGTTGAATGTTATATATCTGGTTGAAAATAAAGCAAATAGAAATTGGCAATTCTATTCTTTAGTTTTGAAATATAGATGCGTGGGGTAATATATTGTAGGTGTAGATAATGTTTTCAAATATCTCCAAGTTATATATATATATATTATAATGAGGTTGAATGTTATATATTATAGAGATTTACAGTTATATATATATATATATATATATATATATATATATATATTATAAGAAAGTTGAATGTTATATATTTGGTTGAAAATAAAGCAAATAGAAATTGGCAATTGTTAGGAACCTATGTAAACCCTTCTCTTTACTATGTTAGTATATTGTTATTGGACGCATATGCTTTGTAAGTCGTCCCGTAATATTATATGTCCCATGGTTTTGACTCATGGTATTAGGCATAGACTTAGTATATAAGTGTGTGTTGAGGCCATTGAAGACACCGTGAAGTTAATTGTATTGAGCTTGCTCAAAGGAGCTTGCCCCCTCGAAGTGGCCCGTGATCAATATAAAAGTGATTTTGTTCTATTATTTCTGCTATTTCGCATATTCTTAGTAATTAATTGTTGCAGGGGCATCTCATCTGGTATCAGAGCACTTTCCTTGGCACAAGTGGGAAATTTTTTTTCTTTTTTTGGGCGGCGACTTTCAGATCAATTTCTGAAACTTTTTGCAAAAAATCAGAAGAAACCGATTGCATATCTGAATTCCTCTTTCAAAAATACGCAGTTTCAAAAAAAAAATCATCTCATTTGGAGTTCTAAAAGTGGAGATATCGCGGATTTAAAATCAACAATTTTTCAGAATTTCGGTGACGGCCGCGGAAATTGGTGCAAGAAAATCTTTTGACCGAGTGCCGAGATTTCTATTCCGCTTCCAGGGGTAGAAGCAGAGTGGTTGTTCCAGTTCCGAAAACATGCGATAATAGCGATTCTGAGCAATATAGATCCGGTTTTTGAACATTGGGTGGAATTTCTGCCCAAATTTTTTCTGTTGCAGGTTCGGATTTGGGAATCATCCCTATCCGCTTAACTGTGGGAAGTACTTGGGCATAAGCCCTAAAACTCATTGTGAGGAGTACCACAGGAACCTCAAAGTAGCTGGCCCATTGAGAGGACCTGCAAGCGAAAAGGGCAACGTCCCCTATCTGATTGACTAGTTCCCATCCGTGAGGTAAACCAAGAGCTGTCGTTTGTGGCAAAGCGGTTATCAGTTTTACCTGAGCCGTGGAGTGATGGGTATTGCCCCAATATGCAAGCCGTCAGACAGCATTGGTGGCCGAGTGAAACCCCTGAACTGTTAGGAAGCCGCACATACCTGGGGTCCATATCTACTTTCAGCTGAACTATTATTGATCACTGCTGCGCCGTTTCAGATCCATTTGCAAGCCCTTCCAGATTTAGTCGTTTTCAATCCATTCGGCGTTGTTACAGATCCCTTTTGAGCCGTAGCCGCTCCAGTCTATAAAAAAATTAAAAAAATTAAAAAAAAGAAAAAAAGAATAGAAAAAAAGAAAAGAGTATAAAATTCAGTTTTTTCTCCATATCTCCCTTATTTTTACTCTGTTTCCCTTGAAATTTTTGGGGAACCCCTGTCATCCCATTCTTCATATTTCATTCCTGAGGACCCTATCCCCAATTCCCCTTTCAAAAGCCCACATTTGTCTGTTTTTAGGGTTTTCCATAACTTCCTCAGATTTCACCCAATCGCCTTCAAATTTTACCACAGAGTTCCTTTCTGAACTCTGCTTCTTTGTACCTCTCTGCCAAATTTTCTCATTCTATCACCCCGCTTCTGAAATCCTCCTTTTTGCTTTCTTGTCCTTTCGACAGTGTCCAAAATCTAGTCAAACCCCAATTACCCATCAGATTGTTTCCCCAATCCAAATTTCCCTTTACTAAATCAGCTTCTGTTTGTGTTTTTCTACCCATTCCACCCAACAAAAAAAAAACAAAAAAAAAACCTGGTTATGGTTGTCACCCGTGCAGGAGCAAACACCATGGAGGAAGCACTTGCAGCCATCCAAACCAAACTCCAAGATCTGGATGAAAAATTTCTCAGCCTCCATCTTCAGCATTCAGCCATGAACAATAATCGATAGCCAGAATCTTTTGTAGCCACCGGGTTCTCTTCTTCCAACAATTTTCGTGGGCCGAAGCTTGATTTTCCTCGCTTCAATGGTACTGATCCGACTGGATGGATATACCGAGTAGAATAATATTTCAATCTGCATAATACTTTTGATGTCCAGAAAGTTCCACTTGCATCCTTTCATTTGGAACAGGAAGCCCTTCAATGGTACCGCTGGTACATCAAAGCTCATCCCGAGCCAAACTGGACAGATTTTTGCCAACTCATTTTGCCACGATTTGGCCCTAGTGCTTTTGATGATTTCACAGGAGCACTCACTAAACTTCACCAAATTGGCACAGTGAGAGATTATTAAACAGAATTTGAGAAATTGGCCAATCACACAGAAGGATTGTCTGATGAATTCTACAGGAGTTGTTTTATAAGTGGTCTCAAGGATGAAATTCGCTCAGAGGTCAAAATGTTTTGTCCCAACACAATGATGGAAGTCCGAGGGTTGGCTAAGCTGGCCGAGGACAAGATTGCAGCTCAACAACGCTCCAAACCCACCCTTGTTCACTTCAGAAATATGGGTTCCCAATGACCTCCCATCATGCCTTCTCCTCAACCAACTCCTATCAAGCATTTGTCTGAAATAGAAATGCAGGCACGCCAAGAAAAAGGGCTTTGCTATAATTGTGATGAGAAATTCACTCGGGGACATAGATGTGTTCAACAAAAGCTCTATCTCTTGGATGTGGATTCTCCGCCTGCCTTAGAACTTGGTGAAGCAGCTACAGATACAGTGGATGATCAGATCGACATTCAACACCCGCCTGTTGACACCCCATTTCAGGACGACCCACCTGAGATCTCTCTCCATGCTGTAACTGGCGTCACCACCCCACAAACAATGCGGGTCAGGGGATACTTCAAGAAGCTCCCTCTTACCATACTCATTGATTCTGGTAGCACTCATAACTTCATTGACCCTCGGATTGCCAAACAGGCTGATTGTTTTGTCCATCCTTGCTCCAGCTTTGAAGTCATGGTTTCCAATGGGGGCACCTTACCTTGCAAGGGAAAGTGTCACAATGTGCGTATCTCTATGGAAGATTATAACCTATGCTCTGACATGTTTGCTTTGCCCTTAGGCGGATGTGATGTGGTTTTGGGCGTTCAATGGTTACGCACACTTGGCCCCATCTTATGGGATTTTGCTGAACTTTGGATGTAGTTTAAAGTCAATGGGGCACAACACAAATTTATGGGCTTACAACCAGGGTCTCGCTGCATCATCAGTTCACATCGCCTGGAAAAAATCCTTAAAAAGAATTCACATGGTGTCATCGCTCAGCTCAATTCCATTCAGATGCACCCATCAACAGTCTCCACTACTTCCGTGGATAGATATGCAGGTATCTTTGCTGAACCAATGTGCTTGCTACCTTCACGAGACCTTTCCGGTAAGAATTTAGCCACATCTACCTCTCAGCAGGAAATGATGGCTATTTTGCATGCAATACAGAAGACTTGGTAGCCATACCTATTAGGGAATTATTTCTGCATCAAGACTGATCTCCCGAGTTTGAAAAATTTTCTGGAACAATGGGTCTCCTCCCCAACACACCTGAAATGGGTTATCAACCTCATAGGTTATCCTTATGTGATCACTTACAAGAAGGGTAAGGACAATATGGTGGAAGATGCTCCTTCTTGCACAATTGATGACCCAGTTTCTCTTACAACTCTTTCTTTGCTTGTTCCAAATTGGGTGCAATATGTTCAACATGGCTCTCTCTTCTATGAACTCCATGCTTCTTCATCAATAGGGCACTCTGGGTTCTGCAACAGGTATGACCAAGAACAATGTAACTTCTTTTGGTAGGGACTAAAAATGGCAATTCAACAGATGGTGGTTGACGATGATACTTTCCAAGTCAACAAGGGTGAAACGACACTCCTTTCGGGATTGCTCAAACCGTTGCCCATCCCTAAACAGTTTTGGCCAACTATTTCTATGGATTTCCTAGTAGCGCTCTGGTGGTACAATACCACATCTCACAAAACACCATATGAAGCAGTCTATGGACAAACACCGCCAGTTCTTCTTCCATACACCCTTAGCAGCTCCCCAGTTCAGGCAATTGACTCGATTCTTCGAAACTGCAATCAGATTCTTCTCATTCTGTAGGACAATCTTCACATGGCCAAAATTCGCCTGAATCAACAAGCCGATCAGCATCGTTCTGAGCGCATATTCCACGCAGCTGACAGGGTTCTTCTTCATCTACAGCCTTCCAAGCAATCCTCCTTGACACTCCAAAGGCGTCAGTGGCCTGAAATGCAACCCGAGGATGCTACCGGGGAACCACTCCTTCAGCTTCTGCAGCAATTTCTCCAACCAAAGCTTTGAGGACAAAGCTTTTTCTAAGGGAGAGGGGATGTTAGGAACCTATGTAAACCCTTCTCTTTACTATGTTAGTATATTGTTATTGGACGCATATGCTTTGTAAGTCGTCCCGTAGTATTTGTTGATTCATAGTTTATATTAGCCCATAGTATTGACCCATAGTATTGGACGCATATGCTTTGTAAGTCGTCCCGTAGTATTATATGTCCTATGGTTTTGACACATGGTATTGAGCATAGAATTAGTATATAAGTGTGTGTTGAGGCCATTGAAGGCACCGTGAAGTTAATTGTATTGAGCTTGCTCAAAGGAGGATGCCCCCTCGAAGTGGCCCGTGATCAATATAAAAGTGATTCTGTTCTATTCTTTCTGCTATTTCGCATATTCTTAGTAATTAATTGTTGTAGGTGCATCTTAGCAATTCTATTCTTTAGTTTTGAAATATAGATGCATGGGGTAATATATTGTAGGTGTAGATAATGTTTTCAAATATCTCCAAGTTATATATATATATATATATATTAATATTATAATGAGGTTGAATGTTATATATTATATAGATTTACAGTTATATATATATATATATATATATTATAAGAAAGTTGAATGTTATATATCTGGTTGAAAATAAAGCAAATAGAAATTGAAAATTCTATTCTTTAGTTTTGAAATATAGATGTGTGGGGTAATATATTGTAGGTGTAGATCATGTTTTCAAATATCTCCAAGTTATATATGTATCAAGTGAAAAGTAGAGTAGAAGTTTAATTAGCTTTTCGATATGGCTATTAAAAATAATTATATATATATATATATATATATATACAAATCATCTATACTTGCTAAAAGGAATTATAATAGATATATACTTGTTGAAAGGAATTATAATAGATATTTGAGGAATGGGTTAAATACGAACGAAGAGAAAAGAAGTATTTATTGATGGACGGTAAAATATATGTTTGGCTCAAAATACATCATGAGTACTTTCAAAGGAATATTAGACTTTTAGTTATGGATAGATCATGGTTCATCAGTATGCATTATAAATAGTAGTATTGGACTTTCTAAAAGATTTTAGTTGAGGTATCAATGTTCTCTTAAAATAGAAATGTATTCACTAAGTAAACATAAGATATATGTGTATAGGAGAATTTGAAAGAGTCAGATTATACATGCTTATTTTTATGGATGTCTAAAAGATGATATAGATAGTTGATATAGGATAAGGTGTAATTGCTCACTTATCAAAGAATACTAGTACTAGAGTCATTCTTACTCAGTTACAAGGAAATCGACATTTGGGTTATGAGTACTGAAGTTAGTTCAGGCAAAACATGTGTTTTACATATTTAGGAAGGCCCTTAAGAAATAAAAAAAAAATTAGGGTGTATTTTCAGGGACATTACAGTAACCCCTTTTCACTATTTGGTGGAGGGGGCGGTAACATTTATACTAACCCTCCATTCGGAGGTACCTATACCCAACCGCAATGGACTAACCCGCAAGGAAGTAACCCGTTATCTTATGGATGGAGAAACTTTAACAATGTTTTTTCTTCACAATCAATGGAGTGGGGTATCCCCAACCAAACTTATAGGAATCATGTTTTGGGTGGTTCCCCTTACCAGACTACTCCAAATTACACGCTATAGGAACGACCCCGTTTGCCTTTTCTGGAAAATCTAAATTTTCCAGACCTTTCAAAACTGATAAATGACCCGGTGCGACACAATCCTTTTTGGCCTCCAGTCCCAACCAAAATTCCTTCGTACATTCCAAAATTCGAAGGAAAAACTGGTGAAGACCCTGGAGATCATGTCATGAATTTTCACCTCTGGTGCTCCTCTTACTCATTAATCGACGATTCGATTCGATTGAGGCTCTTTCAAATAACCTTAACGAGCATTGCATCTAAGTGGTATATCGAATTTCCTGCTACCCAATACAACAATTTTTGGGATTTAGCGACAATTTTCTTGAATCATTTCCAGCTTCCCGTCTAGTATGATGCTAGTATGGATCTTCTCTCTACCTTTACACATAACAAATCCACCCATCTTTCTGATCATATTCAGGAGTGGTGAATATGGAAATGACTCATCAAAGCTAAGATCCCCCGAGAATTTCTATTAGAGTGGCATTTAAAATCACTACTACCTTACATCTCTAAGGATGTTTCAACTTCTGGGGTCACTTATGAAGAGGAAGTAATTTTAAGGAACCAGCAGCTTGACCATATCTACGCTCAGTATGGGATCCTTTATGAGATAATTCTTGACACACTTAGGTCTAATATAGATCTCAATAAGCCTAAAATAGGACCACATGCCAATGGCATTGTTGGTTCAGCCGACTCATCCGCACTAGGATATTTAACGAAACAAGTTCATGCACTTTCAGTAAAGTAGTCTGCTACGGAAGCAACTACGGTTGCACCATCCCCTTCACAAAAATAATCTGTACAGAATGTGTAGACAAACCAAAAGGCTCCTCGGCAACCTAACAACAAGAAAAAGGGTAAGAAATGGGATGGGAACCAACAAAATCCAAAGAACACTGAAAATGTTGAGGAGGGAATGAAAGATAAGAAGAAGGTGAAGTTTCCTTTCAAAATTTGCAAAGACGTTCACCTCACTCATAAATGTCCTCTTATAGATGAAGCCCATAATTTGTTAAGAGAGAAGAAACCTGTTGTTCTGAAGGATCCTTTTCCCAAAGGACAAGGTTCAACTTTTGGAAACTCTAATATTGGGGGCACCCATCATGTTACACCAGCTGATCAATATTATATTAACATGGTTAATTCACACACTCTACTGTAGATAAGAGCCCGTAATTATAACCTGGATATGAAACAAAAAGATAAAGAATTTCCTGAGTCCTATGTTCCTCTCCACATCAAGAGACCAACAAACGCTTTGCGAAGATACCAAAAGGTGTTTAGAAATGGTCAATGCACAATCCTAATGCGCGGGATGCTCCAAACTACTTCGTTGTAGAATACTTAGCCCAAATGCCATGTGCTATGTCCTCCCTAGAAGTCTTTCAAAGTTGTCCATCACAACGTAATGCACTTTTAGCGGAAATAGGTAGCATGGATTCGTCAAATATGCTGGCTGGATTTGATATGTTAGATATCAAACCCCAGTTTCCCTATCATGTGGCCTTTCAGATCGAAGTAGTACATGGTTCAAATACCATTGGATGAACAGTCATAGATGAAGGCGCATCGACATGCGTAATGTCTATATCCTATTGGAAAGCCTTGGGTTCTTCTGAGTTATCCCCTTACATTAAAATACTTACCTCTTTTGACGAAAGATATTTCTGTCAGCATGGAGTCCTACCATCGTTTGGCATTCACTGGATGGTTGTTTTAATCAACTACTAGAGGAGGTGGTGTTCAGCAAGGTGCTAAAGTCGGAGATGTTGATCAACATTATCTTGGAAGAGATGGTGTCCAGTCTAATTCTAGAGGATATGGTGTTCAATCATCTTGTGGAGGATACGCTTTTTGGTTTGATGCTCACGAGGGAGATGGTATGCATTCTCCTTATGGAGGATCTGGTGGATTTTGAGGAGGAAGAGGATTTCAAGAAGATGGTGGCCATTCCACTCATAGAGGAAATTATAGAGGTAGAGGAGGTTGGGGATCACCATACTTTGTAGATGAATCCGAAGAAGATTAATGGTGATGATGAGCCCTCAACTGCTTGAGTAGGCTAAGGGCACCAATAATATGAGGAATCAATAAGATGATATCAAGCGGAAGGGTAACCATATCGTGCAAGCTCAGGATCACCATATTTGTGCAGGATCAGGGTCCCTCATGACCTTCTTAGCCCATATAGCGACCACTCTACGGTGATCCATCAATGCACATATCTAATTTGTCATCCCTTCTTTTGTGAGTTGGCTTGCATCATATATCAAGTATATAAACCTGGGAACACTAAAACTCGTGAACCTCTGTCATTTCTTGATCACGTAGGAGAGGAACCTCTCCAACATACATGCTAATATCTAAAAAATACTAGACAACAATAATTTGACATATTAAACAAAATGTCATAAAATTACATGTGAATTAAACATGAAAAAAAAATATGAAACCACTACCTCTAGCATATGGTGGATTAAAAAAATTTATATGAAACCACTACCTCTATCATATGGTGGATTATCCTTACTGAGTAGTATGATTTCACATACTCATGAATACATCCCTCCATATGAAAAACACATAGGGTTTATCTGCAATCATCCTCACTAGATGGAAACTCTAATACATCTAAATTGACCAACCTACATGACCACTCTAGATGGTCCCTTTTGGGAAAAATCCACCCCTACATGTGCATATGCACATCAGCCATCGACCTAGAAGGAAGGTGGTAAAATGTCAATTGAGTGACCAAAAAAATCTTAGGAAATAAATTAAATATATATGAAGAAATTAAGAAGGCAATCCTCCCAACAAACATAGCATGAAATCACTCCAAACGAAAATAAACTATCACTAAAAAATGGTATACCACCTTCCTAACACCCAAATCGTACCCCCTAGGTTGCGGGAGAGGGTAAGTCGGGGTAACCACTAACCAACTTTGGATTAATGGTACTGACCCAGCATAGTCGGAGAGGGCTCTCTCTACAAATCAATGAAAGACTGGAAATATTCAAAGGCGTCAACAGTGAACAAACAGACCAGCCTTCCTTACTCAAAAAATATCCAATTAAAACATATACAGAAGGTCAAATTTCTGATGGGTCGAATTGTGTGAAAACATTGGAGGGATAATCACAAGGAAAAACAATTAGGCAGTGGAGTCAAGATATTACACATAAATCAGATAACAGTGCCAAAGTACGAACTATTCTAACAGAGGCACGGTAGCCGCTCGCTTGCCATCATAAAGATATTTTCTAGTGGTAAAAGAAGAAAATAAGAATAGACCATTGATATGAGCATCCAACAAAGATGAATTCAATATCAACTTTAGTAGCAATATTTTGTGAACACATGAGATAATAGCCAGAGCTTGTTTCCAAGAATTCCAAACTATTATACACTGATCTCAGGTATGAAATGAAAAACATAATTTAACGGCATAACAAGAAACACATGCACATAAAGAAGAAGGAAAAAACTGACTACAAGTTAGAACAACACAGGAATCTCTGCACAACAGTCTACCATAGGCACTGCACATTGTATTAATATGAAAGTCTCAAAACCGGGCTTTCCCTTCAGGATTTAGCCAAATAATTTTCCAACCCTTAATTATTCTATTACAAAGATTTTATAGGCTCTCAGCCTTGAATAGGTCCTTGGGTAACAAACAAAATTATGCTGCCACCTTGACCGCCCCAAATTTGCAATATTACATACGTCTCAATTTCAAAACAGATTGATTAAGACAAGAAACAAAATATTATGAGCAGGGCACCACCTTACTCCGAAGTCTTCAATCGGCCTTGTGAATCAAAGATATCCTCTATCTTCAAAGAGTTGTCTGTCTGCGATTCTTCAACAGGAGGACAAGGTGTCACTTCCAAAGTAGGGAGCACGATATCATGGATGATCTCCATTTCGTGCTGGATGTCTTCCTCCTCTTCGGGAATCTCCTCTTTTCCCGGACGTCAAACTCTCTTGGGCACTGATCGCTTCTCGGGCTCCTCATCCTCAATAGTAGAGCTGGATTCCACGTGGTTGGTCATCATAGGCGACGAAGGAGCATATTCTTTATCCACCTCATACCACGCCTGTTCAGGCATGAAAACCACTCTGGATTCCTGCTCTTTCTCCATGACCCAATTCCAACCGAAAGATGCCCCAAGCTTCCAGGTGTACAGTCCTCTCTATATACCGATCTCGTACAGCGGATGAAAAAACCATATCCATAACTGCTATCATAATGACAATGGATACATGTGGCCATAATCTCCATGATAACTTGATTGGACCTCTTAATCAAGTAACAATGATGCCCAAGGTCTGAGCTGATCTGAAAAATGCTTGGTAAAGATATCCATATTGACGACAGAGCAGATGACGACGCTGAGGTGGCATCCATCACATTGAAAATCATTAGGGTGGCAATAGAGATGCCTTTAAGCCACCTATATTCCTGGTATTTATTACGTCACAAAAATTCACCCCATCTCTTCTCTATATGCTGAATGACGCGGGTCACATAACCCTTGTAGGTTCTTCGGCCAGCCAACAATCTGCACGAGTAAATTTCCTCCTGCCTGCACCTCTATCACCTGCTGCTCTAGCCCCTTCACATTTACCAACATTTTTACCGAGGGGCACCTCACTCATACAAGAAGACAAACGCAGCCCGGTAACTGCCCTAGCTAGCTGCTTAAGCTGAACAACCAAAATTGATCTTCGAAGATGCTCTCCTAGGAGGCTTCCTCCACTAACTCTCGAGTCCTTCATTAGTATGCTTATAATTCCCTGATAACTTTACCTTTGCACTCATATGGCTGGGAGCGATGTCTCCCATGTTTATTTTTCTCAGTCCTCTTTCCCCATATGGGGAGAAGGCCCGAAGTCCCTAGTACTGGAGAAACCTGTCACTTGGGGGTGGATACCTTTGGTTAGAAACTCTCCCAAACTGAGGCTTCGTATTTCCCCACTCTCGACTTCGGGCGGACCAGCATCTATTTTGAACGATCAACAAGGCAAGGGAGCTATCCTCCATGTTGAGGTGAAGCCCAAAATGGGCGTTTAAGGAGGCCCGCCGAATCTCAGGTGGACTTTGACGAAACAAGACGACCACTGACATCTTTGGGGAGACTTCTAGACTCAAATGTCTGGAGATTCGAGAGACAAATACAAAACAGGACGGTCTGGTCTGGGCTGAACAAAATACAGTACCACCGGAACCTTCCGCGCCCGGCTACATCTGTAGGACCTTCATAACTCTGCTAATTTGGCGACAAGAAGTCGAATTTCTGCACCAGGATGAAAGCCCTATCTCATAGAAAAACCCCTAACTGTAATGTCCCTTGTTAGGAATTTTATTAAAATGGCAATTTTCCACTTTTTTTCCCTAGTTCGACCTTTGACTAGTTTTGATCTCTAGGTCCCAAATTAGTCCCAAATGATCCCAAATATTTTGAGAAGGTATATGAATGATATTAGAACATAAATATGTGTTTCAGGGATGCCTTTGGACCTTTAAAATACTTCTGCAAATCCTCTTTCAATTCTGGTCAATGTAGGTAACTTTACTAGTAATTTCCCTTTGACTAGTATTGGTCTGTAGGTCTCAAATTGAATCCAAAAGCCTTCAAATATTCAAGGAAGGTGTATGAATGATATTAGGACTTGAATATGATGTTCAGGGATGATATATTTCCACCAAAATACCTCTGAAAACTCTCTTAAGATTCTGGACCAAGTATGCAATTTTACTAGTAATTTGGGGTTCAAATCCCCATGGGGTAAGTACTGAAAATGGCTTCCCAAATGCCTCCTAAGCCACTCAAATTTCTGAACAGAGGTAGGGGATGTATTAAGGATGTTATTAAGGTCTCATGTAAACCATTAATTTATTATTATATCTGTTCCAACGCTCTCCCATTCAACTGCAAAAATCACCAATTCGACCCTTGGGGAAATGGCACTATTTCTTCTCCCAATGCAATTAAACTGAGTAAAAATACTTCAAATGCTCAAGTATAGTACATGAAACTTGTAAAATACATCCATGGAATTCCATTAATCACAAATTCATTAGAGAATCATCCATTCATTCGAAATCATCATCAATACATTGGTTCACAACAAGGTAGTGGAGAAATGGCATTGTTCTTCCATTAAAAATCAGATTTATACATTTCTACTTGGAATTTCGACCTGAAACTTTTTGGAGATGAATAAAAGAGTATTTAATTCATATTACAAAATAAATTGGCCATTAGAATCTCTCCCAAAGAGTACAATAGCTCACCAAAAATGCCCTCCCTCAAGGATCAAGAATATGCCATCAAAACTGGAAATGGTTGAAGGAGTGAGCTGCAATAGAAGAAACCATGAGATGCCCTATAGCTTACACCTGCAAATAAAAACTCCATTAAAGATCCAAATAAAAGGTCTGAATGGTCTTTCCAATTACCATCTTGGATGGGAATCTTTCACCCTCGAAATTGGCTAAGGCAAGAAACTAGTCATCCACTAGCTCTCCCTCTTCACAAATGCAATTGAAAATTCTACAAATGATGAAAAGCTGGTTTCATTCTTTTTTATTGACATTTATAAAGTTCTAATGTCCTCCATGGGTCGAATTCCTTCCAAGAGACTCATGCCAACTCAAGTTGGGAAGAGATTCCAAAGAACGCCACTTGTACAACAATTCCTAGTCTCCCACTTCCACCAAATCACATGTGGAAGCATCTTAGCTGCCCTAACACCCTTGAGTGCCATCTTAGAGTCTATTTTTATCCCTGACATGTCATATAGGTCATATGTCAGTCTTCAAGTCTGATTGGTGTCATAGGTGTCATAGCATCTTCATCATTGTTGTCATAGAGCTAGGGAATCTAGCCCAAGTGTCTCACTAGCTCCAAATTGCCTCTTCCTCTTCCATGGGAGTTACTCTTCCTCTATATTTTGACCTTGGATGAGTCATGCGATCACTAAAACCTTTTGTACTCCCCCAAGTATGTTACCATTCACCTTGAATTCGAATTGGTGAGAGAATAATGCCAAGTGTAGTGGGGAAATCTAGCCATATGTGGGTCCCACTTCCTCCATGTGTCTTCATGATCAAATGCCACTTTGAATTTCACTTGTATATATTTATTTAGATCCTTTATTAAATATTTATGCCATTCTAATGTTCAAACATCATTTATTATGCCCATTATTCCAAATCCCAAAGCTTCCACCCCAAACCTAGGAAACTAGTAATTTTCCTCCTTAGCAATTATTTGACCTTTAGCATCAATTTGACACACTCTAATGAATAGGGACAATGTCATTAGGCCATTGTGACCCAATGCCAAATTTGGGGCATGACAAATCCTCCCTTCCCAATATTGCTTGTCCTCAAGCAATTTTAAACATGGGTGTTGAAGAACCCGCTTTTTGTATAATTCTTTGAAGTTGCCACTGAATTGCCCAACCTTGAGTCTCTGAGTTTCCATGAAGATTTTAGAGAGGAACCACCATGCTTGTTGTTGTACTACTCTGATAAAAATCACTTTATTAAGTGGGAAATCCATCTCCCATACTGCTTGTTTCCCCACAAAATTTGAAACCAATGAGATAAAAATTATTCCAGGGTCCCATTGCTTGTATTGCACCCCAACAATTAAGAGTGCTTTCCAGCCCATACCATCAGATAAGAGGATTCCTGGATCCCATTTTCTTGTATGCATTATTCCAAACATCATGAGTACAAAATATATATCATCAAAGTACATAACAATATAATAAAAATGTACATCAAGAAGATTCTTCATCAAAGAATCATGAAAGTGTTTATACCTCCAAGTAAGTAGACCACCATCTGCTAGGTGCATACAATCTTCAAGTGACCAATCAAATCTGCTCCAATGACATAGGTGAGGATCCCATGTTCTATAGTGCTGCTCCAAAAGAATGTGATATGCATCAAAATATTCATCCTTGCATTCTTTCATCCAAGAAGTGAATGAAAAATCTCCACTAAAATCTGAACCAAATAATGAGCAGGAAAAACAAGGAGACTTCAAAGGACTCAAAGTAGTCTCATCCATACATCCATGAGGATATGTATCATCATAAGGTAAAGCAATATGCTGCTGCAATTCTAAATAATGAGGTTCTCTATTCATGTCATCATCAAAAGGAGAGGTAGGAGTTTCATACCCCTCATGTGGCACCACTAGAAAAAAACCTTTCACCCAATTTTCATCCCAAAGTGTTGTGGCTAGAAAAGAAGTGTGGGGTGAATAATTATGAACCAAATTTAATTCTTTACAACTCTTACCCATTGAAATATTTAATTAATCTTCTTCATAATTGGCTGGTCCAACTATTGTGAGATCATGTACCTTTTCCAAGGCTTTGCAACTCTCTCCATGAGGCAACTCATAATCCCTTTGAACAAGGACAAGTGCTTGTCCTTCTTCTTGTTTTATTGTAGCATCTTCAAGAACCTACATATCAACATGTACCTCATGTTCCACAATTACATTAGGTTCCTCTTTTGTGACATAAATTATTTCATCCTTTTCCTTGAAAAGAGAACCATTGCTCATAATTTTTTCCGAGTTGCTTCCAAGTTCACTAAGCAACAATTTGAACTTTTGAAAGAATTGTCTCCACTTGTATTCAAAGGAAGGTTTCAGTAATTTTATAAACTCCTCATTCTCCTCTAAGGTTCCTTTCCCATCCTTACTGATGGTGACGAAGGAATGCACTTCTTCTCCTACTTCTTCCCTTTCACCAAAGTGAATCCAGTTTCAGTTTCTAAGGGTGGTGTCTTATTTCTTTGACTACCGGTCTTCATTAATGTTCTACCACATTAGGTTCCAATACCATGCTCTGATACCACTATAATGTCCCTTTTAGGAATTTTATTAAAATGGCAATTTTCCACTTTTTTTCCCTAGTTCGACCTTTGACTAGTTTTGATCTCTAGGTCCCAAATTTGCCCCAAATGATACCAAATATTCTGAGAAGGTATATGAATGGTATTAGAACATAAATATGTGTTTTATAGATTCCTTTGGACCTTTAAAATACTTCTGCAAATCCTCTTTCAATTCTGGTCAATGTAGGTAACTTTACTAGTAATTTCCCTTTGACTAGTATTGGTCTGTAGGTCTCAAATTGACTCCAAATGCATTCAAATCTTCAAGGAAGGTGTATGAATGATATTAGGACTTGAATATTATGTTAAGGGATGATATATTTCCACCAAAATACCTCTGCAAACTCTCTTAATATTCTGGACCAAGTATGCAATTTTACTAGTAATTTGGGGTTCAAATCCCCCTGGGGTAAGTACTGAAAATGGCTTCCCAAATGCCTCCTAAGACACTCAAATTTCTGAACAGAGGTAGGGGATGTATTAAGGATGTTATTAAGGTATCATGTACACCATTAATTGATTATTATATATGTTCCAACCCTCTCCCATTCAACTGTAAAAATCACCAATTCAACCCTTGGGGAAATGGCACTATTTCTTCTCCCAATGCAATTAAACTGAATAAAAATACTTCAAATGCTCAAGTACAGTACATGAAACTTGAAAAATACATACATGGAAGTCCATTAATCACAAATGCATCAGAGAATCATCCATTCATTCGAAATCATCATCAATACATTGGTTCACAACAAGGTAGTGGGGAAATGGCATTATTCTTCCATTAAAAATGAGATTTATACATTTCTACTAGGAATTTCAACCTAAAATTTTTTGGATATGAAGAAAAGAGTATTTAATTCATATTAAAAAATAAATGGGGCATTAGAAGCTCCCCCAAAGAGTACAATAGCTCACCAAAAACGCCCTCCCTCAAGGATCAAGAATATGCCATCAAAACTGGAAATGGTTGAAGGAGTGAGCTGCAATAGAAGAAACCATGAGATGCCCTGTAGCTTACACTTGAAAATAAAAACTCCATGAAAGCTCCAAATGAAAGGTATGAATGGCCTTTCCAACTTGGATGGGAATCTTTCACCCTCGAAATTGGCTAAGGCAAGAAACTAGTCATCCACTAGCTCTCCCTCTTCACAAATGCAAATGCAAATTCTACAAATGATAAAAAGATGGTTTCATTCTTTTTTATTGACATTTATAAAGTTCTAATGTCCTCCATGGGTCGAATTCCTTCCAAGAGACTCATGCCAACTCAAGTTGGGAAGAGATTTCAAAGAACACCACTAGTACAACAATTCCTAGTCTCCCACTTCCACCAAATCACATGTGGAAGCATCTTAGATGCCCTAACACACTTGAGCGCCCTCTTAGAGTCTAGTTTTAGCCCTAACATGTCATATATGTCAAATGTCAGCCTTCAGGTCTGATTTGTGTCATAGGTGTCATAGCATCTTCATCATTGTTGTCATAGAGCTAGGGAATCTAGCCCAAGTGTCTCACTAGCTCCAAATTGCCTTTTCCTCTTCCATGGGAGTTACTCTTCCTCTATATTTCGACCTTGGATGAGTCATGCCATGAATAATACCTTTTGGACTCCCCTAAGTATGTTACCATTCACCTTGAATTCGAATTGGTGAGAGAATGATGCCAAGTGTAGTGGGGAAATCTAGCGATATGTGGGTCCCACTTCCTCCATGTGTCTTCATGATCAAATGCCACTTTGAATTTCACTTGTATATATTTATTTAGATCCTTTATTAAACATTTATGCCATTCTAATATTCAAACATCATTTATTATCCCCATTATTCCAAATCCCAAAGCTTCCACCCCAAACCTAGGAAACTAGTAATTTTCCTCCTTGGCAATTATTTGAACTTTAGCATCAAATTGACAAACTCTAATGAATAGGGCCAATGTGATTAGGCCATTGTGACCCAATGCCAAATTTGGGACATGACACTAACGCCGAATCCTGGTGGATACTGGATCCTCGTTGGCCTTCGTGACGACAAAATACGTTTCCCTTTTCGACCTGCCTGCGACCAGAAACCACCTGGAGCGAACAGGCCCCAGAAAAATAAAAATGTCGCCTTTATCGATCGATGAATATATATATAAACCTTGTTCACTTATCCTCTAGGCTTCTTCGTGATCTGTCGGTAAGCACCGTACCTCTACGGGGTGGGATTTCATTCCACTAAAATGGTTTTTCTTTACCGCTCATTCCCTTATGACCAGCTCTAGTGGTGACACCTGGAAAATGGGTTTTCCCCTCGTAACCACCCTCCTGTCTATCTGGCATGCAAATTCCCAACGCGAGGATCACTGTGGATCGTCGATCCTCCCAAGATAATTCTACACCGTTTATTTTGTCACATTGCACTTACCATTGTGGGACCCCTAGCCTTGAGTGTAGGATATTACTCTGCCTCCCCAGGCCATCCACTTGACCAGAGATCCTTCTTTATACTTCGGTGGTATCGCATGCTATTGAAATGGTACTACTTACCGCCTATCATCCTTGTGACATTTCCCCCAGCTACCATATGTCTGGTGGTATTCACCATCACAACTGCCCTTATGACTATTCCCTGCGCTCCTCGTCCATGGGACCATCAATGAGGACCGTTGATCTCCCTCTAGCACCCATCCAACGGTGGAAACTGGTGTAGTGGTTACCTTCTCCTCTATTTCCTTCAAACTATAGACTTAGGATCTTTTTGGGCTATTTTGGCCACATTTTAATGCTTCCTTCTCCATTATTTTCCCCTTCCTAGCATATGCAACACCCCCTATCTCCATTTTCTAATGCCTTTAGCACCTGGCTATGGAAAACAAGGGTAATACCTAGCTTTCATCAAGAAATTTTAGGGCTATCCCTTTATTCCACCTCCATATCCATGCTGTAAAAATCAGGTGCTAACAACTGGCTCCAACTAGGGATGATATCCTCCCTGCAAGGTAGCAAAGAACCTCGTAGACCCTGTGCCTGATCCATTAGGTGGCTCCTGCAAGAAAAATTTCTTGGTAGACTACTTGGGAGGGTTTTCCTGAAAATGTTCATGGAAAAACTTATGGGGATTCGACTGTGCGGTGTATCCTATGGTGATATGAACCCCAGTGAAATGCTCTATCCTAATGCAAACTGGAAACTTCTTGGAATCAAAACCAAAAAACAAATCTGTAAATTCTGAAAATGAACTGGAAATTGCCGCAAATTGGAATTTACTGCTAAATTTTGAAATGCCAAAAACTTGAGGCTTATTTATATACAAACTACTCTACTTGAGAGGCCATGGCTCTAGGTAATGAAAAAAAGCCAATGTAACCAGTCCAACAGCTAGCACCTCAGGTGGGCCTTCTCATCCTGCTCGGCTGATTCCAAAGCGGTGAGGGTCAATGGCATGAGGTGATGGAGATGGACGAGGACCCTTGGAGTGAAACCAGAAACCTTACTCCAGCCACTGAACTTCTCCATATATTCTGCAACTAGATTGTAAAAAATACGGTACACTCCACATGCCTCTTGCACCACAACAGACTTTCTTTTAGAAAAGCCGTACGGATGCCATTTAGTTTCCCCAGCGCTCGGGTCAGTTCCCAGGGTTGTGTATCTCTAACAAACCTCCATTAGAACCTGAAACTCATGCGTTCCCAAACCCCTGCATGACTTGGTAAGACTGGAAAAACAAACTCCAGACAACTTTCTTTCCGAGCTGCTCATGATCCCTGGGTTGAAAACCTGGTTCTTCTCTAGAACCCCAAGAGAAAGTCCACCCTGTCCCTTGAAAGGGTCTGGGAAGGGCCATTCTTCCTGAAGACTAGACTCCGAGGTTGAAAAACATGCACGCAAATCTAGCTTCTTAGCTTGGTCTCCTTCAAACGCCTCGATCATCTGGTTGGATGGAGGGAGATATTGGCCAAGCCCGAATACTTCATCAAGGAGTCTATGATCATATTCGGTCCATGAGGTGGATTCTGTATAAGAATCATGCGAGCTACCTTTGTCACCCTCCAACCTCTCAGCTACCTAGTCATCCTGTATAAGGTATTCACCGGACACAAGACTTTCTTCGAGGACCCCATATTTTTCCTCAAGGATCACATATTCTTCCTTGAGGCTCTTATACTCTTCTTTAAGGACTCTGTTCTCCCTTTCAACTTTGATCTGAAATGATGTCTCCGCCTGCTTAGAATCACTATCCTGATGAATCTCAATGGTGGGCCTAGGACCTATCACTGGGTTTTCTCCTTTGGCCGGCCCTCCTGACTGGCAAAATTTCCTACCCAAAGATTCATCCTTATCCTCAACTTAAAAGAAGCTTATGAAGTTCTCTAAATGGTCTTCTCCATGTTCATCATACTTCGAAGAACTGAAACCTTCTTCTGGTACATCACCAAGCCAATCAATTTTCTGCTCATTCTGGGAAAAATCAGACTGTAAGGGAAATTCCCCTTGCTCATGCCCCTCTTCAAATCTCAATTCTTCTTTAACCCTTTCATCATAATCCCCGTTGGACAGCTTTCCAAAAATCCAAATATTTTCTTCCACTTCAATTGCATCAATGAACATATGCTGTAGGTCAGAAGACCTTCTCTCTAAAAGATGAAGAGCTAAATCAAGAGGAGAAATGGCTGCATAGTGTAATTTTGCAGCATTCTCTGAGGGTTGAATTTCCTTCGGCATATTATAATAGAAACTGGCAAACCTTCTATTGGGGAAAGACAAGGCTCCGTCCTTTCTCCTTGCTATGGAAGGAAACTCTGAAAGAACCAGATCGCATGACCTTCTCCATCAGCAAAATCCCTAGGAAAACCTCAGACAATGCTCCCCATGTATTAATAGACTCAGGATGCAAATGCCTAAACAGTAAATTCGCATTTCCTTGGAGGGTTCATACAAATGTCGTCATGCTCTATTTCAAAGAGATCCAGAAAATGCTCAAAGCCTTGAACATGTTTCTCTACAGTAAGCATCTTAGAATGTCCGTCAAAAACAGGTGTTATGACTCTAGGAAGCTCTCCTAGGTTGTATTTCAGAGATGCCTGGTAGCTTAAACTTATCTTAAATGATGGGGTTTGTTTACATCAAGCTGGGTGACTGAGATCAAGACTCACACACTCAGAACACACATAGAGACACTCAGGTAGACAAGGCTTTCATTACTGTTGTTCAGAGGGTTGATACAAGATATAGGGAGTGAATCTTTATTGTGTTCCGTAGACTCATACATAGAAAAATGTATGTAAATGGCCAAGCACAGCAAATAAATGCCATATATGTTCAGTTCTCAAATACCAAGTCAGGATAACAACTATCTAGCATAGACAAGTGAACATACAGGAAATAAACCATCCACTGTAAGTACAGAAATATGAGAAAGAGAAATCTGAAGCAAATAGTGAAAGAAGCTTATATTATTTGAGAAGTCACTGAAGTCTGAGAATACAAATATGGATCAGTCTCTCCAAAATTGAACCTGCATTCTATTTTAGTTCTGGGATTTATAGCCATTACAATTTTTTTTCAGATCTCAAAAAATGGATCAAATATGCAAAAAATAACAACTAAGAACAGTTAATGAAAGGTATGACAGTGTATTCTGATAAAAAAATTGATTCTTGCTGATACACCTATGCATGACAGATGAAACGAGCCTCTGGGGCTGGAGGACGAGTTGAAACTGCTTCCTGAAAAAACCTTTAGGTGTCTTTTCTAAAAATAGGCAGGAATATTCCACTGTTAATATTGCTACCACTCTCAGTCTGGTATCACAGGTGATCATGATGCACTTGAACGCTTATCAATCCCCTGCAAAACGCCTTTAAGATGCTCAGACCAACAAAAAAGGGGGTTGATGCCTAAAGACAGACCTCTGCGTTTTCCGTATTTTCAGTAGCTAACAAAACCCAGGCTTGGAGGTGATAAGCCACCGAAAGTCTGGTATTCGGTGGTTAATGAATTAGATCTACACTTCGTTTAAACCATTGAATTGCTTCAAAGCACTGGAAACCTTTATCTCTTTTCGGTATCTGGAAGGGCTCTGCCTGCATGTCGTAAACCACCAAATAGAGATTCGACAGCTAATGAATAGCTCCTATGTTTTCCCAAGCTGCCGAAAACGGTGTATGACCCAGCCTGCAAAATTTTTAGCAAAACTTTGTTGCTGTCCCCTGCTACCTGGATCCCTCTTCTACCTGGGACAAAACCGGGGGGTCAACAAATTTGATTGCAGTTGCTGCCAGGGTGTCAAGGTCTGACTGTACCTTGGGATGAGGCCTCTGAATTTCTTCCTTACCCTCCAGGGACTCAACCTTCCTCCTTAGCTTGATGTTTTCTCTGATCAGTCTAATGTTTCTCCCTCTCATTTTTCCATGTTTTCTAGTCAATCCCTGAAAAGACACATAAAGCTCATTATATCTTTCAGTCAGCCTCTCATTTTTCTCCTTAATAACCCTCCGGAGTATCTTTCATTAAAACTTCTGTTGGAGGAGTCGGTTGATTTTCTGTGAGGCAGAAATCTTTGTGTTATGAATTGATCCCTCAGCTACGTGCTGACCTTGTTCCTCCATAGGTGTAGGAGAGGGAAAACTATCATAGGAATTCTCATGTTTCATCACGGATGGGGCTGCTTCCTGGGTTTCTATTCCATCACGGAGGGGGCTGCTTCCTGGGGTTCCTATTCCGTCACCACCTCCTCTTTTTCTGCTCCAGCTTCCTGCAATTCATCCTCCTCAGAGTCAGTGTATGGGAGGTTTAAAAGATTAGTACTCCTTGAAGGGGTCTCTTCTAAAACAACTCCCGCTTCCTCAGCCTTATCTTTAAATGCCAGTTTCCTTTTGGATTTCTTCACCTTTGGATTTGAGTTAAGGGGTTCAGTTTGAATTAAGGGAATAGCCCTCCTCTTCCTTTTCCCACTTCTGGGGGTGGAGGACTTCCTTCCATCCTCCGGCTGTAGTTTTGTTTCGATCCCACTCCATAAAATGAAGAAGGCCCATTTCATGCCCTTCCTTTGCAACAATTCAAAGACCATGAGTTTGATCAGATCGTGGTGGTACAACCTACTAGCAATTTTGGATGTTTGGGATTTGACTTGACGTGCCATTTTAGTCAGGCTCTTGTGGAGGAAAAAGGGGAGATTTAAGGGACTCTTGCCTGTGAAGTGATCCAATAGCTTAAAATGGTATATCAGCACCTTGTTATACCTTCCCTCACAGGTTATATAACCCAAGATTGACTTTAACAGAAGCTACCATCTATCCTCTAGAGATGCCATAGGAACGTCTTTCTTTCACACCAGATTTTCATGCTCAGGTTTTAGATTGGGTCGAAATTCAAACTCCTTTGTGACAGTGGTCTTAAACCAGTTTTCTCCGGTTGTTGGAAGTTCTATTACCTGGGCTATGAGGGCCTCATCCACCTGGAATTCCTCCTTGCCTATCACAGCCTTACTGCTGTCAAATGTGAGGGCAAATGCTTCGGGCACCTGTTGATGAGAACCCTGAAGTTTTTTTGTAGAAGTTATAGCAGCCGACATTTTTGAACAATTGACATACCTCAGGGTGCTCCTCCAGGTAGCAGATATAGTTCAACTCTTTCCTCAAAACCACCCCTCCTCCTTTCTTCATCGATAACCTGCTTGCTAGCGCCTGCTGCTAAACTCGGGACTAAGGGAGAGACGGGAAATCAGACAGAAAATGCATTTGATCGATGTGGTGAGGATGAAAGAGGAAGGGTGGTGTGGCTTTTCGGGAACTAATTCTGAGGGGTTTGAAAAGGTGGATAATCATAAGGGAGTAATGATAGCTAATGCAGCATGATTGTACCAGAGGAATGAATTTTTAGAAATCCTGTTATGCGAAGAGGAAGCGAGGTCCATCTGGTCAAAGTCATGGCGGGTGGCGTCTGGCCTCGTCTTGGGGTAAAATGTGCTTTTGATGGAAAGATCCTTTCGGAGGCTAAGACATGATGGATTCCCTATATTATGACCAAACCCCTAATTTGATGTGCCTGTCGATCAACGCCAACTCCTTTTCGGCAGCCAATAATCCACCATTGACACTCTATGCCACCGAAAAATGGTCTTAACCAGTGCTCTTTGCTTTTGGTGGTTGTAAACAACCCAACCTTTGGATGGTAAGCTACAAAAAGTATCTGCCCTTTCGGTGGCTAATGAACACCATCGTGTTCTCCCAAATCCATGAAACGGCCTCATGGATTATGAAAACGACTTTGCTTTTCGGAAGCTACAGAAGGTTCTAAACTTGCGCTACGAACTGCAGAAAATAGTTACCTTTCGGTGGCTAATGAACACCATCGTGTTTTCCCAAGCCACCGAAAACTGCCCCATAACTCACGCTGTAATTTTTCCCTTTCAGTGGCTGGAGCGTATTTTCTTTCACACAATAAACCACCGAAAACAGGGTTTTTGGTAGCTAATGAACCATTTCCAGGCCTGCCTAAGCTACCGAAACCTGAAATTTTCCTTTTGAAGGAGAGCTAGCTTTAAACAACTATTTCAGACTTCGTTACCTTCTTCAACCTATCAGATCGAAACTTAAACACACACAAAAAAATAAAAATTAAAGACTTCCTATCACCTAGCCACCATGACTAGTGTATGCTTATTGAGGAGATAACATCTGGCTCCTACTTGGGGATGGAAACCTCCCAGCGAGGTTCCAAGAACCACATACCAAACGCCTTTCCTAAAACAACAAAAATCTAACTCTAACTTCCAGTGTTCCATTGGGCATGGAGTTATTTGCAACAAAAAAAATTGAAAACAAAATGATATTGACAGTGAGTAGGTTGTGAAGCCTCAGACGAAATAAATTTTCAGGAAACGCCCATTGACCGGGCCACCAAACATCTCTTTACCTTCCAGACTTTGCAGGTTGAAGGTATTGTTCTGCTTTTCCCGAGTTTTCACGTAAGGACCTGTCCAGAGAGAATCAAACTTGTCGTGCCTGCCTTTGTCCTGCCTAGGGGAATCCCATTTCAATACCCAGTCCCCCACCTGAAAAGTGTCCATCTTGGATTTCTTGTCAAAAGTACCTTTTATTTTTTTTCTGATGAGCTTCTGACCTTTCCACTAGTTGTTCTCTGGTCTGCTGCAATCCAACCAAATCCAACATTCTTCTTACCATATCATTCAGTTCGTCTTGTTCCTCTTGAATGAATTTAGTCACTAGCAAGATTAACTGGACTGGGAAAATGGCATCGGTTCCATAAACCAATCTGAAGGGAGAGGTCCCTGTAGATTTCTTATTTGTCACCTTGTCAGCCTAGAGAGCAAATTTTAGCTTAGAATCCCAACTCCTTTGATTTTCTTCCAATAGCTTTTTGATGATCCTGACTAGACTTTTATTGGAAGATTCAACGAGGCCATTTCCTTGAGGGTAGTTGGGGTGGAGTGAACTAACTGAATGCCCATTGATTCACACATGTGGACTAACTCTTTATCTTTGAAAGCATGTGCATTATTAGTTACCAGCCTTTTTGGGCAACCGAATCTGGTGATGATGTTTTCATATAGAAATTTGATGATAACCTGCTGGTTAGCATTCTTGGTGGGAATTGCCTCTATCCATTTAGTGAAATAGTCAATGGATACCAAGATCCATCTGTGTTGACCGCTAGATGAAGGATTGATCTCCCCTATGAAGTCAAGGCCCCATTGCTGGAAAGGACCATTTAACACAATAGGCTTCAAGGGGAGGGATTTCAACCGCTGTTTTCTCGTGAATCTTTGGCATTTATCACAAGTTTTCACAAAAGTGTATACGTCATAAAACAAACAAGGCCAATAGTACCCAGCCCTCAAAATCTCATGGGAAATAGTTTTCTAGTAGTGATGACCCCCACACATGCTTGAATGGAAGTGATGCATGAATTGACCTGATTCTTCTTTTTCCAAACACCTTAACAGAACTCCAGCAGGGTCTTTCCAGTACAACAAATTTCCACTTATGCAAAATTTTGCAGATTTAAGCTTGAGAGATTGTGCCTGAGTTGAACTCAGCCTAGGTGGAACTTCTAAATTTGGCAGGAAATGAATGATACCCGAATACCACTCGCATGAGAGCATATTTTCGGCCACTTGTTGGCTATTACATTGTTCTACTGCAGCTGCTTCTGTTGGTGAATTTTCAGAATTTGTTCCGATGAAATTAATGTCTAACAGTTTGCAATTCTCTTCTGCCCTCAGTTTGGCCAGACCTTGGCCCTTTATTAACCTGGTGGGCTTCACCTCTATGTCAAATTCGATCATCTTGGAGATTGATTTGGCCCTCTTACCATCAATGTCAGGTTGAGTTAGAACATCCTTCACAGAAGCTGAAGGGACATAGGCTATAACCTTTGCATGAAGCATATAAATTCAGAATGCTTTTAATGATTTAATTAGAACATAGGCCTGTTTCTATATGGGATCGTACTTCAGTTCAACATCCCTCAATGTTTTGCTGAAGAAAGCAATCGGATGATCGAGCCCCTCTTCATCTTTCTGCAGCAAGACCACTACCACTGTATCGCAGGAGGCGAAAGAGAAAATGTAGAACTCCTTGGTGTAATTTGGACTAATCATAGTGGGAGCCTCCATGATGGCCTGTTTGATGGCTCTGAAAGAATGTCTTGCCTGTTCTATCCATTGGTTTCAACTCCCTTTTTCAACATGGAGGTTATATGCTTTACCAGCTCAGAAAAATTTGGAATAAATCTCCTGACAAAATTTATCTTACCAAGGAAAGATTGGATATCCTTATTCAACCTTGGTATAGATAAATTCTGAATCACTTCGACCCAAACTGGATCAATCCTTACTCCCTGTGCTGAAACTATGTGGCCGAGGAGCTTCCCCTCCCCAAGACCAAACTGTGACTTTTTGGGATTCAAAGAAATTCCAAATTGTCTGCATTTCAGGAAGACCTCTCTTAGGTGCTGCAAATGTTCTTCGTGACTGTTTGAGTATACTGTGATATCATCGAGGTATATGAGGACAAACTTATCCTTAATCCCCACAAATGCGATATCCATGGCCCTCTAAAAAGTGGCCCCGGAATTCATCAATCCAAACGACATCTTGGCATACATGAAGGTACCCTAGGGAGTGGTAAAGGCTGTCTTCTCCTGATCATTGGGGTGCACAGAGATTTGATTATAGCCCAAGAAGCCATCTAGAAAAGACATGACCCTAGCTCCTGACACTCTCTGCAGTAAGTGCTCCATCTTGGGAAGAGGGTAGTTATTTTTTTGGGAGCCCTTGTTTAGGTTCCTGAAATCGACACACAACCTGACTTCACCATTCTTCTTCCTTACTATCACCAAATTTGCGACCGATTTAGAATACCTCCGCGGGATTATGATCTTAGCATCAAGGAGCTTTTTTATTTCCCTCTCGATCATAGGTAACAGGAGAGGGTTGATAGGCCTTAGCTTCTGTTTAAAAGGGGTGATGCCCTTTTCCAATGGAATTCTATGCTGAATGGTGTCTTCGTCATAAGTTTTCAGGTCACTGTATTCCCAAGCCAGGACATCTGCAAAATTCTTTACCAGGTTGTAATAATCTAACTGTTGATCAACTATCAATTCTGTGGACAGATTTATGAATTTCGGGTGATCTTGGCTGCCTATATTTTGTTCATGGACAACTGGGTCTTTTTCCTCATTCACAGGTTTAAAGGGGATGTCATTATGGTCAAAAAGCCTTTCGAGAGGTACTAGGCCCCTAGGTAGATGATTTCCTGGCAATTGGATAATGTCATGTTGGCCTATTTTCCCTTTCAATTTAGATTTCTGAGTTTCTTCTTGATCCAGGTGGATATCGGTGGCGACCCACCTCTCCCAACTGGCTCAAAACAGTCTTCTGGCAATTTTGGTAAATTACTATTTTTAGTAGTTTTTCGGGTCCTGAACTTTCGGAGCCATTTTGAGGCCCTAAACGACATTTTTTGGCGATTTGGGGGCCCAAATGGTTGCCAATGGCATTCATTTGGGCCCATTCGAAAGTTGTAAATCTCAGTTAGACCTTTCCAATGGGCTACCGAGCGCCCTAAACGGAGATCGTATGCAAAAGTTATGACCCCGGGAAGTTGACTGTTCAACTAACCACCTTGGGGCCGCAAACTTTATGACGGTTCATCTTCTAGGGTTAGGGTTTTGGATGATTGGGATTCTTTCCCTCATTCTTATGATAAATAGGCCCTTTCGGACTCTCTTTGTATTCATCTTGGCACGAATGAGCATAGCGGCCACATCTCTTCTCAGAGATAGCTACCACCATTCTAGCTATTGTATTTTACAGTCTGTTCTATTTCCGCTATTTAATAGAATATGTGTTTACTGTATCACTGTGTTATTTGCAATATATCTCTGTATATGATTCTGTATATGCTATCTTTTGTTTCGTTCCCACATAAATCTATTCATCTTGGCACGAATGAGCATAGAGGCCACATCTCTTCTCAGAGATAGCTACCACCATTCTAGCTATTGTATTTTATAGTCTGTTCTATTTCCGCTATTTAATAGAATATGTGTTTACTATATCACTGTGTTATTTGCAATATATCTCTGTATATGATTCTGTATATGCTATCTTTTGTTTCGTTCCCACATAAATCCGGATCACTTCTATATTCAGGTTCTCTTGGTCAATGTGCATATCAGAACATAATTTGACATTGTCAGGTAGGGATGGCCTGTACTGACTTGGATATCATAATTCAACTTGGGAGGCATGGGAGGAATGAATGTGCTAGCAGAGACAAAAATGGAATTGTCCAGGTAATTCATGGCTCGTGGGATATAAGAAATCTCAAAAAACATGAAGGAATCTCTGACTTTCCATACCTCATCTCTGTACGACTTCAGCCTGACGTTCTTTTCTTGATAATTTCCATTTACTTGCTGTATGATGAGCTCCGCATCCCCAAAAATTTTCAGACACATGATTCCCATTTTTTTGGCATCCTTGACCCCCAACAACAAAGCCTCGTACTCTGCTATATTATTTGAGGTTTTGAATTCTAGTTTATAAGACAAATGGGTAACATCCTTCAGAGGAGAGATCAAGACTACACTTGCACCTGCTGAAGCCTAGGTACTGGCAGCATAAAAAAACATGCTCCACATAGCAATGGTTACTTCCTTAGGTGGATGGCTAGTGGGCTTGGTGAGCTGCAAAGGGGCTGGCTGTTCGTCGTCTATTTGCAGGATGCATGCCACAAAATCTATATCTACTGTGTAGATGGGATGGTTTACAGAATTCTTCTCATTGCTGATGCCATAAGCCAACCGGTTTTCCCTATAGAGCCTTTTAGTTTCTCCTCCAAACATAGGAATGGTAGCATAAGTCAGATCCATCTGTAGGGTACCCCCTAGCTGCTTACTCCATGACCGGGATAATAGGATACCAAACTTCGGTGGGATGTCAGAAACCACTACATCCATTACCATACTTTTCGAAGGCAGCTAAGTCAGGTTTATGACAAGATCCTTTATGAGGCCCAAGCATCTAACTTTTCTGGAATCAAAAGAAAAGAGATCATGGTAGGGTTTTGTGATGCTAAGCTCAAGTTTGTCCATCACAACTTTAGGCATGAGGTTGTGAGAGGCTCCTAAGTCTAGTAAGTAATTGTGAAGAATTTTGTTATGGATGTTTAAGGATATATAAAAAGGTGGGCAAGACCCGTCCTGTTCTTCAACAATGGGACCTAGGGTTACTATAGGCTTATCGTCTTGCAAATTCACAAAGTCAGCATCTACGGGTGCTTTTGGCTGGAGGGATTTCAGTATGGATGACTTGAAGGAATCGGTTTTCATCAGCTCGATTAGTGGAAAAGGGATTTTTATTTTCTGAATCTCAGTTTCGAGACTGAAGGAGTAGGGAAACTTTTCAGGGATTCTTATCTCTTGGGCTAGAGCTGTAAGTTGGCCAGGATCTGAGGCAACTGGCTGGGATGGTCATTGTTGCTGTTTTGCAAGAGCGATAACCTATTTTGTAGGAGCAGCAGGCTGCTGTTTTGACAGAGTGACAGACTATTTTGCAGGAGCAGTAGGTTGTTTTGTGGGGGCGAGAGTCTTCTTCCCAGGAGAAAGGGTTAAAGGTTTCTTAGCAATAGTCCTAGACCTCAAAACATAGCTCCTTTGATCATCAGCCTGATGCAGCGATTCCTCGGTGATTTGTTCATTCATGAAGGCTTCCTAATAATCAGCTTGTGTCAGGAAGGCAAGGTCAACCTTATCCTCCATGCAGTTGACATTTTCTTCTCCTTCAACTTCTCCCTGAATGAGTTCCTATTCTTCTTCCAATACTGCATGCTGGAAAGGGGCTCTGATCCTTTGTTCTTCAGCAGGATTCCTGTCTCTCTAGAGGGTCGGAACCTGTGGGCCATTTCTTTTGTAAGGGGGGGCATTGGTGTTCCTGGGAACAAACTCATTCGGTCCTTTACTTCTCGCAGATGGCTAGCCTTGCAATTTCAACTTCGACATTTCGGAGGTCAGGCTGTCCAGCATTTTAGCCACTTTTTCCAGGTTAGTTCCTAATGAGGAGGAGGAATCTGGGGTCTACCTTTTCTTGTCAATTTTCCCTTTGAGGATCTTAGATGCAACCATCTTTGAATCAACTTCGAGTGCAACATCTTGCATGAGCAATAAAGAGTAAGCTCTTCTTTCTCGGAGATGAAGACAAAAATCAGGGTCAAAAGCATTGGCGTAAGTGATCCTAGTAGAGGTGTCCATAGGTTTGATTTTAGCAGGGATTTTTCTAAACATTTTACTAAACCTCTTCGTGAAAGCTGACACAGACTCGCCACTTTCTCTCTTCAAATTATCAAATTCTGTGAGATAATAAAGGTGGTCTCTTCTTTCCCCCCAATGTTTCAAAAACAATTCATCCAGGGCCTCGATGTCATCTATTCATCCAGTGGGTAGTTCTTTAAACCACTTTCTTGCCTGACCATCCAAACTTTGCACAAACACCCTAGTCCATACATCTCCATGCTCGATATTAATATTCTCGGCATAGCTATAAAATGTCTCCAAGTGCTCCTTGGCTATAAAATCCCCCTCCCCAGTGAATTTAGGCATATATTTTTGGTAATCTCTGGTAGGCATAGCAGAAAGGGGATTAGGAAAATTTAGAGGGGCATACCTAGTAAGGAGGATCTTCTCCATTTTGGTCAGAGGGACAACCATGGTGGGTGTGGGTACTAAAGGGATAACAGAAAGCAAATTGGGTGTCGAAGGTAGCTGAGGAGGTATAGGAAACGATGAAAGTGGAGGTTTTGTTTTAGTGGAGTCTCTGAAAATGGGGGTGAAATATATTGATGGTTGTTCTGGGCAATTGGTTTTCTTACTAGACTGTGCAAGTAAAGAGGACATCCTTTACTCACGCTGGTCTAAAAGGTCCTGAAATAAGTTTTCAATGGCAAGTACATTGGTGTAAACAAAGGGGTACTTCTCTTCTGGTTCAGTCAATGAGGGCTGCAGGTAGGAGGAACAACCTTCTTCTTTGATGGATTCTAGGATTTATTTTCCTAGGTCAGCTCGGGTAGCAGAATCGGGGCTGGAGACTTGGGCAGCAGAAACGGACGAGGATACTTGGGCCCATAAATATTCTTCTCTACTTATAGTTTCTTGTGAACCAACTGCTTCATAAAATGGAGATTCAAAAGGAGTTTCATCTAATGAGAATGAAGAAATACCTCTGGTAAGGCTTGATGTAGTTTGCCTTGTGGATCTGGAAATCTGTCTCTGCATAGTCCTTCCTCTCCTTATAATCTATTCGGGATCTAAAACAGGTGTCACTGGTGGCATTTGAGGATTTGATCTGGTACTTGGTCTTCTCGAAGCCACTTCATTCCAATGGAGTCGCCAAATAGATGATTACAGCAGAAATAATGCCCAGGCTTTGTCTACCATCAAAGCTAGAACTATGTTGTCTCCCAGGGAAGCTGCTGCTTCAAAAATATTTCCCCGGCAATGGCACCAATCTGTTATCATTCCAAGAATCTCTCCTAGGTTGTATTTCAAAGATGCTTGGTAACTTAAAATTATCTTAAATGATGGGGTTTGTTTTGATCAAGCTAGGTGACTGAGATCAAGACACACACTCAGAACACACATAGAGATGCTTAGGTAGACAAGGCTTTCATTACTACTGTTCATAGGGTTGATAAAAGATAAAGGAAGTGAATCCTTATCATGTTTAGTAGACTCATACACAGAAAAATGTATATAAATGGAAAAGCACAACAAATCAATGACATATATGTTCAGTTCTCAAATATCAAGACAGGATAACAACTATCTAGCATAGACAAGTGAACATACAGGAAATAAACCATCCAATGTAAGTACAGAAATATGAGAAAGAGAAATCTGAAAGCAAATACTAAAAGAAGCTTATATTATCTAAGAAGTCACTGAAGTCTGGTAATACAAATATGGATCAGTCTCTCCAAAATTGAACCTACGTTTTATTTCAGTTCTGGGCTTTATAGCCATTACAAAGTTTTTTCAGATCCCAAAAAATGGATCGAATATGCTAAAAATAACAACCAAGAATAGTTAATGAAAGGTATGACAGTGTATTCTGATAAAAAAACTGATTCTTACTGATACACCTATGCATGACAGATGAAACGCGCCTCTGGGGTCTAGAGGACGAGTTGAAACTACTGCCTACAAAAACCTGTAGGCATCTTTTCTAAAAATAGGCAAGAATATTCCACTGTTAATCTTGCTGGCACTCTCAGTCTAGGATTAGAGGTGATCGTGATGCACTTGAATGCTTATCAATCCTTTGAAAAATGCCTTTAAGATGCTAGGACCAACAAAAAAGGGGTTGCATGCCCGAAGACAGACCTCTGCGTTTTCCATATTTTTGGTAGCTAATCAAACCCAGGCTTGGAGGTGATAAGCGACCGAAAGTCTGGTATTCGGTGGTTAATGAATTAGATCTACACTTCGCCTAAACCACCAAATTGCTTCAAAGCATTGGAAACCTTTATCTCTTTTCGGTATCCGAGAGGGCTCTGCCTGCATGTTGTAAACCACCAAATAGGGATTCGACAGCTAATGAACAGCTCCTATGTTCGCCCAAGCTGCCGAAAACGGTGCATGACCCAGCCTGCAAAATTTTTAGCAAAACTGTGTTTCTGTCCCCTGCTACCTGGATCCCTCTTCCACCTGGGCCAAAACTGGGGGGTCAGCAAATTTGATTGCAGTTGCTTCCAGGGTGTCGAGGTCTGACTATACCTTGGGTTGAGGACTCTGAATTTCTTCCTTACCCTCCAGGGACTCAACCTTCCTCCTTAGCTTGATGTTTTCTCTGATTAGTCTAATGTTTCTCCCTCTCATTTTTCCATGTTTTTTGGTCGATCCCTGAAAAGACACATAAAGCTCATTATATCTTTCAATCAGCCTCTCATTTTTCTCCTTAATAACCCTCTGGAGTATCTCACGTTCATATGCCTGTTGGAGGAGTCGGTTGATTTTCTATGAGGCAGAAATCTTTGTGTTATGAATTGATCCCTCAACTACCTGCTGACCTTGTTCCTCCACACGTGTAGGAGAGGGAAAACTATCATAGGCGTTCTCCTGTTTCATCACGGATGGGGCTGCTTCCTACAGTTCCTATTCCATCACGGATGTGGCTGCTTCCTGGGGTTCCAGTTCCATCACGGGTGGGGCTGCTTCCTGGGGTTCCTGTTACGTCACCACCTCCTTTTTTTCTGCTCCAACTTCCTGCAATTCATCCTCCTCAAAGTCAGTCTGTGGGAGGTTTAAAATATTAGTACTCCCTGAAGGGGTCTCTTCTGAAACAACTCCCTCTTCCTCAGCCTTATCTTTAAATGCCAGTTTCCTTTTGGATTTCTTCACCTTTGGATCCGAGGAAAGGGGTTCGGTTTGAATTAAGGGAATATCCCTCCTCTTCCTTTTGCCTCTTCTAGGGGTGGAGGACTTCTTTCCATCCTCTGGATGTAATTTTGTTTCGAGCCCACTGCAGAAAAGGAAGAAGGCCCATTTCATGCCCTTCCTTTGCAACAATTCAGAGACCATGAGTTTGATCAGACCATGGTGGTACAACCTGCTAGCAATTTTGGATGGCTGGGCTTTGACCTGACATGCCATTTTAGTCAGGCTCTTGTGGAGGACAAAGGGGAGATTTAAGGGACTCTTTCCTATGAAGTGATCCAAGAGCTTAAAATGGTAGATCAACACCTTGTTATACCTGCCCTCATAGGTTATATAACCCAAGATTGACTTTAACAGAAGCTATATCTATCCTCCAGATATGCCATAGGAACGTCTTTCTTCCACACCAGGTTTTCATGCTCGGGTTTTAGATAGGATCAAAATTCAAACTCCTTTGCGATAGTGGTCTTAAACTAGTTTTCTCCGGTTGTTGGAAGTTCAGTTACCTGGGCTATGAGGGCCTCATCCACCTGGAATTCCTCCTTTCCTATCACAGCCTTACTGCAGTCAAATGTGAGGGAAAATGCTTCGGCCACCTGTTGATGAGAACCCTAAAGTTTTTTGCAGAAGTTATAGCAACCGACATTTTTGAACAATTGACATACCTTGGGGTGCGCCTCCAAGTAGCAGATGTTGTTCAACTCTTTCCACTAAACCGCCCCTCCTCCTTTCTGCATCGATAACCTACTCGCTGGCACCTGCTGCTAAACTCGGGACTCAGGGAGAGATGGGAAATCAGACAGAAAATGCGTTCAATTGATGTGGTGAGGATGAAAGAGGAAGGGTGGTGTGTCTTTTCGGGAACTGATTTCGAGGGGTATAAAAAGGTGGATAATCATGAGGGAGTAATGATAGCTAATGCAGCATGATTGTACCGGAGGAACGAATTTTTAGAAATGCTATTATGCGGAGAGGAAGCAAGGTCCATCTGGTCAGAGTCATGGCAGTGGCGTCTGGCCTAGCCTTGGGGTAAAATGTGCTTTCACTGAAAAGACCCTTTTGGCGGCTAAGACATGATGGATTCCCTGTATTATGACCAAACCTCCGATTTGACGTGTCTGTTGATCAATGCCAACTCCTTTTCGGCAGCCGATAATCCACCGTTGACACCATATGCCACCGGAAAACAGTCTTAACCAGTGCTCTTTGCTTTCGGTGGCTGTAAACAACCCAACCTTTGGATGGTAAGCTACAAAACATATCCACCCTTTCGGTGTCTAATGAACACCATCGTGTTCTCCCAAACCCCCGAAACGGCCTGATGGATTATGAAAACAACTTTTCTTTTCAGTAGCTACGGAAGGTTCTAAACTTGCGCTGCGAACTGCAAAAAATATTTACCTTTCGGTGGCTAATGAACGCCATCATGTTCTCCCAAGCCACCGAAAACTGCCCCACAAATCACGCTATAATTTTTCCCTTTCGGTAGCTGGAGCGTATTTTATTTCACACAATAAACCATTGAAAACAGGGTTTTCAGTAGCTAATGAACCATTGCCAGGCCTTCCTAAGCTATCGAAACCTGAAATTTGTTAAGATTCAATATGCTAAGACAGAAAATATCAGCATTACAGTCCATTTCACAATAATAACATATACAGGATCACTGAAGAAACAACAAGCACAACATAAACACAAGAGACACAGATTTATCCTTGGAAACCTTCATGCGGTAGAAAACCCAGCAAAGCTTCCTCAATATAGATGACCAACAATATACAAAGATGCAAACCAAAGACATGATCTCCTCCTCCTCCATAGCAGACCTCTCTATCACAAGTGCGCTATATTTCAAGTGAGGGAAGTATATCAAATGAGGAACACACCTCCTCTATTTATACAAATCTCCGACTTGTACTTTATATTAACTAGGTCGGCCCCATCTTTGCCACTGGGTTAAACACCCCACTACAACTGACTGGGCTGACCCCACCAGGGTGGTCTAACAACCCTTTGACCCACATAACACATACAGGGCCGACCCCCACTAGGGAAGTCTAATAACCCAAGTTACCACATTCCGACAGAGGAATAAACATCTCCGCATATAAAATAAGATCTTCATGGAGGAATGAAACATCTCCGGAATAATAAAGTACAAATATAATATTCTTAGAAGTTACAATCTCTCAACACTCCCCCTTAATGAGAAGGATATTATAACAGCATCTGCATGAGCAAGGAGTCATAAACATCATACATGATACATCTATAAATCATTGGAAGCTTTCTCAACATCATCAGTAACTCAAGAAGTTCTTGGAACATCTTCAATACTGGAACATCAACATCTTCAGTATTGAGTCTTTATCTTCTGCAGCACTCGAACAACTACAACAACATCAACATCTAGATCCTCACGATCATCAGCATCGTCATCACATGATCATCAGCATCGTCATCACACGATCATCAACATCGTCATCACACGATCATCAGCATCGTCATCACATGATCATCAGTATCGTCATTTAGATCATCACAATTAGCATCCACACCAATACAAGTATACACATCATCAATACAAGTATCCTCATCAATACAAGTATACATATCATCAATACAAGTATCATCATCAATACAAGTATACATATCATCAATACAAGTATACATATCATCAATACAAGTATACATACAAGTATCCTCATCAGTCAAGTATACACAATAGCAGCATACTCTGCAACACACATGATCCTTCCTTTCAAAATTACGGGATCAATCTCATCACAATCATGTTTAAGACTATCCTTCCTTTTGGGATTTCCAGTCTAAGGATGATTAATCGATACTCAATCTCTTTTAAGACAATCCTTCCTTTCGGAATTACAGGATTTATGGTCTAAGGATGATTAATCAATACTCAATCTCTTTTAAGACGATCCTTCCTTTCGAAATTACGGGATTTATGGTCTAAGGATGATTAATCCATAATCAATCTCTTTTAAGACAATCCTTCCTTTCAGAATTACGGTATTTACGGTCGAAGGATGATTAATCCTCACCATTCATTTAGGATTATGTCCAAGGATGATTTAATCCACACCATTCATTTAGGACTATGTCCAAGGATGATTTAATCCACACCATTCATTTAGAACTATGTCCAAGGATGATTTAATCCACACCATTCATTTAGGACTATGTCCAAGGATGATTTAATCCACACCATTCATTTAGGACTATGTCCAAGGATGATTTAATCCACACACATACATTTTGAACTAAGTGCTCAGGGACATCATTCTTGGAGACATATGTCTACAGCTCTCTTTAGGACTGAATTCCAGGGATGATACAATCCCCACTTGTCCACTAAGGAATTCATTCTTGAAGACACATGTCTACGGCTCTCTTTAGGACTAAAGTCCAGGGATGATACAATCCCCACTTGTCCACTAAGGATTTCATTCTCGAAGACACATGTCTACAACTCCTTTTATAACATGTGTTCAAGGATGATGCAATCCCTCTTCTTTCTCGGAGACATATGTCTACGGATCTTTTTAGAACATGTGTTCAAGGATGATGCAATTCCCTCATCAACTTAGATCCTGTCTAAGGACCATCCACCAACCTCTTTGTCGGCATCACCAATATAGGTATCCACATCACCGACCTCACTGTCGATGCAAGCAATCTCATCATAAGTGACCACATCACTCCCCCTTTCGAGGAGGGTCCTTCTGAACTACACCAAGATTGTCTCGAAAAATACTCAAACTTTACTTGACGTAGAGGTTTGGTTAGTACACTGGTAACTTGTTCACTTGAGGTAGAGGATTAGTTAGTACATCAGTAACTTGTTACAAATTCGAACTTTATAGTTCCTTTCTGCACCATATCTTGTATATAGAAATGTCAGATCTCTATGTGCTTTGACTTATCATGGAACACTAGATTCTTTGCCATCTTGATACAACTTTGTTTGTCACATAGGATCACAGTTGAGTCCACCTCTAAGTCAAACAGCCGTACCACTTCACAACTAGCAGAGAAAGCAACTATATATATATATTCTGCTTCAGCTATGCTGAGGGCCACACTAGACTACTTCCTGCTAAACCATGAGATCATGGCAGATCTCATACAATAATATCCTCCGAATGTGCTCTTCCTGTCTGATACACTTTCTTCTCAATCAACATCTGTGTAGCCATCTGAAGTCATGATCTCCAAGATAACATAGATCAAAGTCTATCGTGCCCTTTAGATAACTCATCACATGCTTTGCAACTATCAAGTGAACACATCTAGTTTTCACTAGATACTGACTCAAGGTGTTCACAATAAAGCATATATCTGACCTAGTATTTGTTAGATACATCAATGACCCAATAATTTGTCTGTACAGAGTTATATACACTCACGTTGATGAGTCATTCGCTAATAGCTTCAAGTTGGAATCCATGAGAGTGGCCATTCCAGCACATCAAGTCCTTTTAATATTTCTCATCATACTTTCCCTGGTTGAGAAAGATTCCTTCTGAGCCTTGCCATACTTCCAGACCTAGGAAGTAATGCATCAATCTAAGATCTTTCATTTTCATTTATGTAGTCATCTATCTATGCCATCTCTCGTTAGATGGGTCTATTGATATGAGCCTCAATATCATTCGAACTCTGTGGTGAGTTCCTTCTTGCATCCATGTCATTTGTGTATAGAAACCATATTCAACCTTGTAGCAAAGGTTGAGATCCACATCACCCATGGTGATCATTAAGCTCATCAATTGACTATCGATCCTGGGTACCCATACAGAACCTGATTCACACTTCTTCTTTAATTACACCATTGAGAGAATGGTCTTATCTAGCCACTTGGAGCAAACATCTCGTCATGATTCTCTTCCTCTTTCTAAGAGAATCTTCTTGTTGAACATCCATCACTTGTTCGGTGTTCATCATTCTTCATGATCTTTCCTACAAATAAAACTTAAGTACATGATTAGTAATACTTCATAATCATGAAATCATGTTGACATGATAACCTATTATGCATATAGATATCATTTACATAGTTATGCAACTATCTTGACCAATACTTTGGCACAAAACTTTTCCATATCTTGTATGCATAGAGTGGCTATTTATATGACTTCCATCTCTACCAGAACATACTATCGAGAGTGTGCACAGCTCTCAGCATGTCAGCAAAGAGGTTTCATTCTAGACAAGCAACAATGGAATGTTTGTCCAACTTACCAATCATATGCATATTAGTAGTATACTGTTCAATGCTCTATGAATGTTTAGACTCAGCATGATATATTCTAGGAATACAAATATGCATACAACCTATTACAAGAAATATCATTTACTATTTCAAATAACAACTCAAATACTTATCTTTTATGTTTGCGTGGTTTCCTCCCGCTTGATCTTCTATATGTCTTTTGAACTTCTATTCATTATGTACCAATGTGCATGATTCAAGTGTGCACTAGTGTCATCCTCATGATCTCATACACAAACATACATTCATTAGTATATTATAATCTTCAATATGTATAGCCATGATCATAGATAATAAACATTAGTATTCAAGGTCTCAGGGAAGTCTTCTTTTACTCGTGCATATTCTTGTTTGATCTGGTTGGTTAAATCATCAATCAACATAAGAGACATACTATTCCTAAACCCTTTATTACTAACTTTATGAATAAGCATAACCAATCATACCAAGTATACTTATATAAGGGATCCTAACACAAGGTAAGATTCTAACTTGATATAGGAAAACAAACCTGGATTAGTATACCTACTTAGTTATGTCTAACATACCTAATCAATATCTTCTTTGTTCTCTTCAATGATTTAGAGATCCTGTGTTGAAACCTACATATCTCATAGGTTAAGCATAATAGAACAAAGTCATGCATACCTCATAAGTAGAACTTCTATGTGATCAAGGATTATGAATGAGTCTTTGTCTTCATGTTGTCATGGTCATGTAACTTGATTTGTCTTTCGTGATGTACCTATATCTTGTCAGTAGACAACATCAACCTCATACAACACCACAGTGCATTAGTACAATCATATAACCCTTATCAATGAATGTATTCTATCATTCACATGTATTCATACTTTTATTAGGATGATAAGACAAATCTAACATTAATCAAGATTGTACTAATAAATAATATGAAGACAAACATATTATGAACTTAATCAAGAATCAGATTTCAAGACATACCTGTATCTCCTTAAGTCATACCTGTTGAGACTTCTTGTAGTATCCTTATGTCAGGCCTTAGCCTCATCTTCCCCTGAAACTGGATCTAGAGCTCGATTAGGGTTTTTCAGAGAAACCCTAAAAATTCAAACTTTGACTTTCACACTTCTGAATGTATGGAAGGATGTATCTTGCTGAGCTGATCAAACTAGCATGCTTCAATTTTGAAATCTCCAAAATTTAACCCCTCAAAATTGCCTTTGAAACTTCTGGATCTTCTTGACAGGATCCCGAACTAGGGTTTGATGAAGCCCACCCTTCTTCCCACTCAAAAGGTTTGATCCAAGGCTCTAAACTCTTATGTTTCTGAGGAGCTTCCAGCCGTGGTTACAGACTTCAAAAATTCCAACTTTTGCTGAAGCCCTAATTTTCCACCTTTCCGATCAAAATCCCGAACTGGGGTTTGATCAAGCCCGATCTTCTACCCAACCAAAAAATTTGATCTTGGCCTCTAAATTTCGATTTTCCTAAGTAGAATTCAGCCATGGACTCCGATTCCAAAAATTCCAACTTGCTTCGAAACCCTAAATACCGGAAGCCATGAATGAATGTGCTCAAAAAATAATTCTCTTTTGACAGAAATATGTACCTAATTGTTTCTACTGTAACTCTGAACTTTTCAATACACAATGTATGAAATTTTTTTTTGTGGTATCCTGACCTGTCATCTTTCCATCCTGACAGGTCTGACCTCAATTGGATTTTCTGAGAGACAGTTATGCCAAGTGTCGCAACGTGACCTTTTTATGGGATAAAACAGGAGAGCAAACTTGTATGGCGTGCCATGTGTCACTGGTTGAACTTCGGCCTCTGAAAACATTTTCTAAGATAGTAAAGTCTATTTAGTACCTGTCACTTTTTACGAAATTTCATTTGGAGCTTCCTATCCCAAGTTATGACCCTTTTTCCTAGGTCACCTAAATTTGACTAAGATCAGGAAGAGGCAGAAACCCTAACTTGTATTGATCATAACTCACAAAGTACAACGAATCGGAGGGTGTCCTTTGGACACAAGGTACCTGTAGATGTTATATATGACCTGTAAAGGTTTTAGATCCTGAACCTTCTCCAAAATGGATTTATAGCGAAAGTGCCACGATTAATGGTTTTTGCTATACAAAACCCTAACCGTCAAATTATCGCAAGTGAAGCAAGTGTCGTAAGTGCCATACATTGCCTTCCTTCAGGTTAGCTCTGATACCATGTTAAAATTCAATATGCTAAGACAGAAAATATCAGCATTACATTCCATTTCACAATAATAGCATATACAGGATCACTGAAGAAACAACAAGCACATCATAAACACAAGAGACACAGATTTATCCTGGGAAACCCTCATGGGGTAGAAAACCCAACAAAGCTTCCTCAATATAGATGATCAGCAATATACAAATATGCAAACCAAAGACATGATCTCCTCCTCCTCCATAGAAGACCTCTCTCTCACAAGTGCGCTATATTTCAAGTGAGGGAAGTATATCAAATGAGGAACACACCTCCTCTATTTATACACATCTCCGACTTGTACTTTATATTAACTAAGTTAGCCCCAACTTTTCCACTGGGTTAAACACCCCACTACAACTGACTAGGATGACCCCACTAGGGTGGTCTAACAACCCTTTGACCCACATAACACATACAGGGCCGACCCCCACTAGGGAAGTCTAATAACCCAAGTTACCACATTCCGACGGAGGAATAACTATCTCCGGATATACAATAAGATCTTCACGGAGGAATGAAACATCTCCAAAATAATAAAGTACAAATATAATATTCTTATACGTTACAATATCTCAACAAAATTTTCCTTTTGAAGGAGAGCTAGATTTAAACAGTTATTTCAGACTTCGTTACCTTCTTCAACCTATCAAACTGGAACTTAAACACATGCAAAAAAACAAAAATTAAAGACTTCCTTTCACCTAGACACCATGACTAGTCTATGCTTATTGAGGAGATAACAACAGGGATGTGTTTATGGTAGCCTGGAGGGAAATCATGAAGGACAAGGGGTATCCTTAGAGGGTTGTATCTTAGCTGGGCTCTGGAAGGCAAAGGAGTAGATGGAGGGAGGGCATCATTGGCCTTACTCTCAGAGAATTCATGAGGCCAGTTATGGTTTATACAGGGTTCAAATGAAAGGACGAGATCAAATATAGGAGTAAAAGGAGACTGTACATTTTCGAATTGAAGTGAAGGATATACAAAAGAGGCTCTCTCATGACCTAGAGCTCTCTGGTGAGAAAATAATTTTTTGATATATATACACAAAGGTAAAAGGATGCCAACACAGAATAATAGGGCTTCTTTGAAAATATTAATACTTTGATACCTGGAACTTAATTCTTCCATGTCTAAGGCAGCTGGGCTCGTTCTCCAGTGGAGTATGCGGATTGAAATTTGAACAAATGAATGGAGTCTCCAGGTGGATGATATGCAACTCTTATGGTGTCTGATTGCTTTCCACCATCAACAATCAGATCTAAAACTTTGTTGTTTTACCTGGGATGGTAATGTTGAGATATTGTAACTTCAAAGAATATTATATTTGTACTTTATTATTCCGGAGATGTTTCATTCCTCCGTGAAGATCTTATTGTATATCCGGAGATGTTTATTCCTCCGTCGGAATGTGGTAACTTGGGTTATTAGACTTCCCTAGTGAGGGTCGGCCTTGTATGTGTTATATGGGTCAAAGGGTTATTAGACCACCCTAGAGGGGTTGGCCCAGTCAGTCGTAGTGGGATATTTAACCCATTGGTTAAATACGAGCCTACATGTTTTTTGTAAAAGATAAGTCGGAGTAGTGTATAAATAGAGGAGGTGTATTCCTCATTTTACACACTCACTCACTTGAGAGTAGCGCACTTGTGGAGGAGAGGTATACTATGATGGAGGAGGAGATCATGTATTTGGTTTGCATCTTTGTATATTGCTGGTCATCTATATTGAGGAAGATTTACTGGGTTTTCTACCCCATGAGGGTTTCCCAGGATAAATCTGTGTCTCTTGTGTTTATGCTATGCTTGTTGTTTCTTCAGTGATCCTATATATGCAATGATTGTGAAATGGAATCTAATGCTGCTATTTTCTGTCTTAGCATATTAAATATTAACATGGTATCAGAGCTAACCTGAAGGAAGGCAATGTATGGCACTTACGACACTTGCTTTACTTATGACAATCTGAAGGTTAGGGTTGTATATAGCAAAAACCAGTCATCGTGGAACTTTCACCATAAATCCATTTTGGCGAAGGTTGAGGATATGAAACCTTTACAGGTCGTACATAACATCTCCAGGTATCTTGTGTCCAAAGGGCACCCTCAGAGTCGTTGTACTTTGTAAGTTATGATCCGTACAAGTTAGGGTTTCTACCTCTTCCAGATCTCAGTCAAAATCAGGTGACCTAGGAAAAAAGGTCATAACCTGGGCTAGGAAGATCCAAATGAAATTTCATAAAAATTGATAGGTAGTACACAGATTGTAATATCTCATGAAATGTTTTCAGATGCCGAAGTGGAACTAGTGACACATGGAACGCCGTACAATTTCACTCTCCTGTTTTATCCCATAAACAGGTCACGTTGCGACACTTGGCATAACTTGGGCTAGGAAGCTCCAAATGAAATTTTGTAAAAAGTGACAGGTAGTACACAGATTGTACTATCTCAAGAAACATTTTTAGAAGCCGAAGTTGAACCAGTGACACGTGGCATGCCGTACAAGTTCGCTCTCCTGTTTTACCACATAAACAGGTCATGTTGCGACACTTGGCATAACTCTCTCTCAGAAAATCCAATTGAGGTCAGACCTGTCGAGATGGAAAGATGACAGGTCAGGCTACCACAGTAAAAGTTTTCAGACCCTGTGAAGCAAAAATTTCGGAGTTACAGTAGAAACAATTAGGTACATATTTCTGTCAAAACAGAATTATTTTTGGAGCACCTTCATTCATGGCTTCCGGAATTGAGGGTTTCGGAGAAAGTTAGAATTTTTGGAATCGGAATCCATGGCTGAATGCTACTCAGAAAAATCAAAATTTAGAGACCAAGATCGAATTTTTTGGTTGGGTAGAAGACCGGGGTTGATCAAACCCCAGTTCGGGATTTTGATCGGAAAGATGGAAAATTAGGGCTTCAACAAAAGTTGGAATTTTTGAAGTCTGTAACCACGGTTGGAAGCTCCTCAGAAAAATAAGAGTTTACAGCCTTGGATCGAACCTTTTTATTGGATAGAAGGGTGGGCTTCATCAAACCCTATTTCGGGTTCCTATCCAGAAGATCCAGAAGTTTCGAAGGCAATTTTGAGGGGTCAAATTTTGGAGATTTCAAAATTGAAGTATGCTAGCAAGACACATCCTTCCATCCATTCAGAAGTGTGAAAGTCAAAGATTGAATTTTTAGGGTTTCTCTAGAAAACCCTAATCAAGGTCCAGATCAATTTTCAGGGGAGTTGAGGCTAAGGCCTTACATACGAAGACTACAAGAAGTCTCGATAGGTATGACTTAAGGAGGTTCAGGTATGTCTTGAAATATGATTCTTGATTAAGTTCATGATGTGTTTGTCTTCATATTATTTATTAGTACAATCTTGATTAATGTTAGAATTGTCTTATCACCCTAGTAACTGTATGAATGCATGTGAATGATTGAAGACATTCATTGATTAGGGCTATATGATTGTACTAATGCATTATGGTGTTGTGTGAGATTGATGTTGTCTGCTAACAAGATACAGGTACATCACAAAGGACAAATCAAGTTCCATGGCCATGACAACATGAAGACAAAGACTCATCCATAATATTTGTTCTACTTACGAGGTATGTATGAATTTGTTATATTATGCTTAACCTATGAGACATGCAGGTTCTAGCTCAGGATCTCTAAATAATTGAAGAGATTGTTTAGGTATGTTGTACATAACTAAGCAGGTATACTAATCCAGGTATGTTTTCCTATGTCAAGTTAGAATCTTACCTTGTGTTAGGATCCCTTATATAAGTATACTTGGTATGATTGGTTATGCTTATTCATAAAGTTAGTAATCAAGGGTTTATGCATATCATGTCTCTTATCTTGATGATTTAATTAACCAGAAGAGTACTATGATCAAACAAGAATATGCATGAGTAAAAGAAGACTTTCTTGAAACCCTGAATACTAATGATCATGACTATGCATATTGAAGATTATTTAGAATTAGAATGTTTTGAGAATATACTAATGAATGTATGTTTGTGTATGAGATCATGAGGATGACACTAGTGCACACTTGAGCATGCACAGTGGTACAGAATGAATAGAAGTTCAAAAGACATATAGAAGATCAAGCGGGAGGCAACCACACAAACATAAAAGATAAGTATTTGAATTGTTATTTGAAATAGTAAATGATATTGATTGTATGCATATTTGTATTCCTAGAATATATCATGCTGAGTGTAAACATTCATAGAGCATTGAACAGTATACTACTAATATGCATATGATTGGTAAGATTGGACAAACATTCCATTGTTTCCTGTCTAGAATGAAACCTCTTTGCTGACATGCTGAGAGCTGTGCACACTCTCGATAGTATGTTCTGGTAGAGATGGAAGGAATCTAGATAGCCACTGTATGCATACAGGATATGGGAAAGTGTTGTGCCAAAGTATTGGTCAAAATAATTGCATAACTATGTAAATGATATCTATATGCATAATAGGTGATCATGTCAATATGATTTGATGATTATGAAGTATTACTAATCATGTACTTAATTTTGATTTGTAGGAAAGATCATGATGAATGATGAACACCGCACAAGTGATGGATGTTCAACAAGAATATTTACAAATCAAACATAATATAGAAGGCTCATCGCTAAAATACTCTCTTAGAAAGAGGAAGAGAATCATGACGAGATGTTTGCTCCAAGTGACTAGATAAGGCCATTCTCTTAATGATGTAATTAAAGAAGAAGTGTGAATCAGGTTCTGTATGGGTACCCAGGATCGATAGTAAATTGATGAGCTTAATGATCACCATGGGTGATGTGGATCTCAACCTTTGCTACAAGGTTGAATATGGTTTCTATACACAGATGAAATGGATGCAAGAAGGAACTCACCACAAAGTTTGAATGATGTTGAGGCTCATATCAGTAGACCCATCTAATGAGAGATGGCACAGATAGATGGCTGCATAAATGAAAATGAAAGATCTCAGATTGATGCATTACTTCCTAGGTCTGGAAGTATGGCAAGGCTCAGAAGGAATCTTTCTCAACCAGGGAAAATATGCTGATAAATATTAAAAGGACTTGACGTGTTGAAATGGCCACTCTCATGGATTCCAACTTGAAGCTGTTAGCGGATGACTCTTCAGAGTTAGTGGATATAACTCTGTACAAACAAATTATTGGGTGACTGATGTATCTAATAAATACTAGGTCAGATATATGCTTTGCTATGAATACCTTGAGTCAGTATCTAGTGGAAACTAGATGTGTTCACCTATTAGTTGCAAAGCATGTGATGAGGTACCTAAAGGATACGATAGACTTTGATCTATGCTATTTTGGAGATCATGACTTCAGACGGCTACATAGATGTTGATTGAGCAGAAAGTGTATCAGATAGGAAGAGCACATCGAGAAGATGTTATTGTCTGGAATCAGCCATGATCTTGTGGTTTAGTAGGAAGCAGTCCAGTATGGCTCTTAGCACAAGCGGAATATATGGCTGCTTGTTGTGAAGCAGTATGGCTACAGGATTGTTTGACTTAGAGATACACCCAACTGTGATACTATGTGACAAATAGAGTTGTATCAAGATGGCAGAGAATCCAGTGTTCCATGATAAGTCAAAGAACATAGAGATTTGACATTTCTATATACAAGATATGGTGCAGAAAAGGACTATAAAGTTTGAATTTGTAACAAGTTACCAATGTACTAACCAAACCTCTACCAATCCGATGAACTAACCAAACCTCTACTGATTCAATGTACTAACCAAACCTCTACCTCAAGTAAAGTTTTTCGAGACAAACTTAACATAGTTCAAAAGGACCCTCCTCGAAATGGGGAGTGATGTGATCACTCATGATGAGATTGCATGCATCGACAGTTAGGTCGATGATGAGGATACCTATATTAGTGATGCCAATAGAGAGGTTGGTGGATGGTCCTTAGACAGGGTCTAAGTTGACAAGGGGATTGCATCATCCTTGAACATATGTTCTAAAAGGATCCGTAGACAGATGTCTCTGAGAAAGAAGAGGGATTGCATCATCCTTGAACATATGTTCTAAAAGGATCCGTAGACAGATGTCTCCGAGAAAGAAGAGGGATTGCATCATCCTTGAACATATGTTCTAAAAGGATCCGTAGACAGATGTCTCCGAGAAAGAAGAGGGATTGCATCATCCTTGAACATATGTTCTAAAAGTATCCATAGACATATGTCTTCGAGAATGAAGTCCTTGGTGGACATGTCGGGATTGGATCATCCCTGGACTTTAGTCCTAAAGTGAGCCGTAGACAAGATGTCTCTGAGAATAAAATCCTGAATGAACAGGTAAGGGGATTGTATCATCCTTAGACTTTAGTCCTGTGAATTGAGCCGTAGACAAGATGTCTCCGAGAACAAAATCCTGAATGAACAGGTAAGGGGATTGTATCGTCCTCAGACTTTAGTCTTGTGAATTGAGCCGTAGACAAGATGTCTCCGAGAACAAAATCCTGAATGAACAGGTAAGGGGATTGTATCGTCCTCGAACTTTAGTCCTGTGAATTGAGCCGTAGACAAGATGTCTCCGAGAACAAAATCCTGAATGAACAGGTAAGGGGATTGTATCATCCTTGGACTTTAGTCCTGTGAATTGAGCCGTAGACAAGATGTCTCCGAGAATAAAATCCTGAATGAACAGGTAAGGGGATTGTATCGTCCTCGCACTTTAGTCCGGTGAATTGAGCGGTAGACAAGATGTCTCCGAGAACAAAATCCTGAATGAACAGGTAAGGGGATTGTATCGTCCTCGGACTTTAGTCTTGTGAATTGAGCCATAGACAAGATGTCTCCGAGAACAAAATCCTGAATGAACAGGTAAGGGGATTGTATCGTCCTCGGACTTTAGTCCTGTGAATTGAGCCGTAGACAAGATGTCTCCGAGAACAAAATCCTGAATGAACAGGTAAGGGGATTGTATCGTCCTCGGACTTTAGTCCTGTGAATTGATCCGTAGACAAGATGTCTCCGAGAAAAAAAATCCGGAATGAACAGGTAAAGGGATTGGATCGTCCTCGGACTTTAGTCTTGTGAATTAAGCTGTAGACAAGATGTCTCCGAGAACAAAATCCTGAATGAATAGGTAAGGGGATTGTATTGTCCTCGGACCTTAGTCCTGTAAATTGAGGCGTAGACAAGAGGTCTCCGAGAATGGAATGATAGGACTGGATTGTCCTTGGAATTCGGTTCAAAATGTACATGATAGGATTGGATCGTCCCTGGACTTCGTGTTCAAAAGGTACATGATAGGACTGGATCGTCCCTGGACCTCGGTTCAAAAGGTACATGATAGGATTGGATCATCCCTGGACCTCGGTTCAAAAGGTACATGGTAGGACTGGATCGTCCTTGGACCTCGGTTCAAAAGGTACATGACAGGATTGCATCATCCATGGACCTATGTCCTAAAGAGAGCAGGATTGATCATCCTATAATATGATCGTGTGTGTTGCAGGGTATGCTGTTGATATGGATACTTGTATTGATGTGTATACTTGTATTGATGATGTGTATACTTGTATTGTGTGGATACTTGTATTGATGATGTGTATACTTGTATTGGTGTGGATACTAATACTGTTGATCTAGATGACGATGCTGCTAATCGTGTTGATTTAGATGACGATGCTGCTGATTGTATTGATCTAGATGACGATGCTACTGATCGTGTTGATCTAGATGACGATGCTGCTGATTGTGTTGATCTAGATGATGATGATCCAAATGTTGTAGATTGAGATGATCTAGATGTTGTAGATCGAGATGATCCAAATGCTATAGATCGAGATGATCCAGATGCTGTAGATCATGATGATCCAGATGTTGTAGATCGAGATGATCCAGATGCTGTAGATCATGATGATCCAGATGTTGTAGATTGAGATGATCCAGATGCTATATATCGTGATGATCCGGATGCTGTAGATCGAGATGATCCATATGTTGTAGATCGAGATGTTCTCGATGCTAATGATCATATGATGATGATGATGATGATCGTGAGGATCCAGATGTTGATGTTGTTGTAGCTGTTCGAGTGCTGCAGAAGATAAAGACTCAGTACTGAAGATGTTGATGTTCCAGTAACTTCTTGAGTTACTGATGATGTTGAGAAAGCTTCCAATGATTTATAGATGTATCATGTATGATGTTGATGACTCCTTGCTCGTGCAGATGCTGTTATAATATCCTTCTCGTTAAGGGGGAGTGTTGAGATATTGTAACTTCAAATAATATTATATTTGTACTTTATTATTCCAGAGATGTTTCATTCCTCCGTGAAGATCTTATTGTATATCCGTAGATGTTTATTCCTCCGTCGGAATGTGGTAACTTGGGTTATTAGACTTCCCTAGTGGGGGTCGGCCATGTATGTGTTATATGGGTCAAAGGGTTATTAGACCACCCTAGAGGGGTCGGCCCAGTCAGTCGTAGTGGGGTATTTAACCCATTGGTTAAATACGAGCCTACATGTTTTGTGTAAAAGATAAGTTGGAGTAGTGTATAAATAGAGGAGGTGTATTCCTCATTTTACACACTCACTCACTTGAGAGTAGCACACTTGTGGAGGAGAGGTATGCTATGATGGAGGAGGAGATCATGTATTTGGTTTGCATCTTTGTATATTGCTGGTCATCTATATTGAGGAATCTTTACTGGGTTTTCTACCCCATGAGGGTTTCCTAGGATAAATCTGTGTCTCTTGTGTTTATGCTATGCTTGTTGTTTCTTCAGTGATCCTATATATGCTATGATTGTGAAATGGAATGTAATGCTGCTATTTTCTGTCTTAGCATATTAAATCTTAACAGGTAAAAGAATCTTGCCCCCGACAATGGCACCAATTTGTTAACACCCAAATCGTACCCCCTAGGTCGCAGGAGAGGGAAAGTCGGAGTAACCACTAACCAACTTTGGACTAATGCTACTGACCCAACATAGTCGAAGAGGGCTCTCTCTACAAATCAATGAAAGATTGGAAATATTCAAAGGCGTCAATAGTGAACAAACAGACCAGCGTTCCTTACTCAAAAAATATCCAATTAAAACATATACAAAAGGTCATATTTCTGATGGGTCCAATTGTGTGAAAACGTTGGAGGGATAATCACAAGGAAAAACAATTGGGCAATGGAGTCAAGATATTACACATAAATAAGATAACAGTGCCAAAGTGCGGCTATTCTAACAAAGGCAAGGTAGTCGTTTGCTTGCCGTCGTAAAGATATTTTCTGGTGGTAAAAGAAGAAAATAAGAACATACCATTGATATGAGCATCCAACAAAGATGAATTCAATATCAACTTTAGTAACAATATTTTGTGAACAACTGAGATAATAGCCAGAGCTTGTTTCCAAGACTTCCAAACTATTATACACTGATCTCAGGTATGAAATGAAAAACATAATGTAAAGGCATAACAGGAAACACATGCACATAGAGAAGAAGGAAAAAAATGACTACAAGTTAGAACAACACAGGAATCTTTGCACAACAGTCTACCATAGGCACTGCACATTGTGTTCATATGAAAGTCTCAAAATCGGGCTCTCCCTTCAGGCTTTAGCCGAATGATTTTCCAACCCTTAATTATTCTTTTACAAAGATTTTATAGGCTCTTGGTCTTGAATAGGTCCTTGGGTAAAGATCTCCAGATTGATGGCGGAGTAGATGATGATGCTAAGGTGGCATCCATTTGCATCAACAATCATTAGGGTGGAAATAGAGATGCCTTTAAGCCGCTTATCTGCTTGGTATTGCCTACGTCACAAAACTTCACCCCATCTCTTCTTTGTATGCTGAATGACGTGGGTCACATCACCCTCATAGCTTCTCATGCCACCCAACAGTCTACACGGGTAACTTTCCTCCTTCTTGCACCTTTATCGCTTGCTGTTCCAACCCCTTCACATTTACCAGCATTTTTATCGAGAGGCACCTGACTCATACAAGAAGACAAAGGAAGCCTGGTAATTGCCCCAGCTAGTTGCTTAAACAGAACAACCAAAATTGATCTTCGGAGATGCTCTCTGAGCCGGATGCCTCCAATAACTCTCGAGTCCTTCATTAGTATGCTTATAATTCCTTGATAAATTTACCTTCACACCCATATGGCTGGGAGCGATGTCTCCCCTATTTATTTGTCTCGGTCCTCTTCCCCCATCTGGGGATGAGGCCTGAAGTCACTAGTACTGGATAAACCTATCACTTGGGGGTGGATACCTTTGGTCATAAAATATCCCAAACTGAGGCTTGGTATTTCGCCACTCTCGACTTCGGGCGAACCAACATCTATTTTGAACAATCAACAAGGCAAGGGAGCTATCCTCCATGTTGAGTTCAATCCAAAAATGGGCGCTTAAGGAGGTCCACCGACTCTCAAGTGGAATTTGATGAAACAGGACGACAACAAACATCTTTTGGGAGACTTCCAGACTCAAATGTATGGGGCTTCGAGAGACAAATACAAATCAGGCCGGTCTGGTCTGGGCTGAACAAAATACAGGACCACAGGAACTTTCTGCACCTAGCTACATCTATAGGACCTTTAGACTTCTGCTAATTTTGGCAACATGAAGCTAAATTTCTGCACCAGGATGAAAGCCCTATCTCACAGAACAAACCCTAACTCCGAATCTTGCTAGAGACTGGCTCCTCATCGGCCTTCATGACGACAAAATACATTTCCCTTTTCGACCTTCCCGCAACTAGAAACCACCTAGAGCGGACAGGCCCCAGAAAAAATAAAATGTCACCTTCACCCATCGACAGCTATATATATAAACCTTGTTCACTTATCCTCCGGGCTTCTTCGCTAGCTTCCCATCAATCCCAGTTGTTGATCTCTCATGTGCACCGCTCTTGGCTGTCTAGATCTGCCCTTCTTTAACTGATTTGACCCCCTTTTGTCTCCACCGTTAGATCATTCCAGGTATCCCAACCTCCACCATCCCTTGCTAAGCGCCCTACCTCTACAGGGTGGGATCGCATTCCCCTAAAATGGTTTTTCTTTAACACTCATTCCCTTGTGACTAGCTCTAGTGGTGACACCTGGCAAATGGGTTTGCCCCTTGCAACCACCCTCCTATCTATCTGGCGTGCAACTTCCCAACACGAGGATCACTTTGGATCATCGATCCTCCCAAGATCATTCTACACCGTTTATTTTGTCACATTGCACTTACCATTGTGGGACCCCTAGCCTCGACTATAGGATATTACTCTGCCTCCACGGGCTGTCCACTTGGCCTGAGATCCACCTTTATGCTTTGTTCGTATCGCATGCTGTTGACACGGTACTACTTACCACCTATCATCCTCATGACACTTCCCCCAGCTGCCATCTGTCCAATGGTATTCACCACCGCAACTGCCCTTATGAATATTCCCTGTGTGCCTCGTCCATGCGACCATCAATGAGGACCGTTGATATCTCTCTAGCGCCCATCCAACGGTGGAAACTGGCGTGGTGGTTACCTTCTCCTCTATTTCCTTCAGACTATAGACTTAGGCTCTTTTTGGGCTATTTTGGCCACATTTTAATGCTTCCTTCCCCATTATTTTCCCCTTCCTAGCATATTCAACACCCACTATCTCCATTTTCTCATGCCTTTAGCACCTGGCTATGGAAAATAAGGGTAATCCCTGGCTTTCATCAAGAAATTTTAGGGCTATCCCTTTATTCCACCTCCATATCCATGCTGTAAAAATCAGGTGCTAACAACACCTAATCAGTATAGGCCTCAAAACTAAAGTATCTACAAAGTACATTAGAATGTGGCTAACACATTTCCTATCGGAGGTGTAGTGTGTTAGTGTGTTGATCATAAGTGACATGCACTTAACTTGCATGGATGTAAATGCAACTAGTGACCTACAACCCGAAAGTCACTAGGGCCAATGATGTTCACACTAGAATATATTTGAAGATATCCAATATGGACATCTCCCTCAATGTTAGGAAGGATGTAATACCCTAGTTTTGACCCTAGGATTGCATTAAATCATATTATATAAAATGATGCAAATATGCCAGTAAATATTCCTAGTGCAAATCTCAAGTCCAAGGCCTAACTAGAGAATGGTTGTATGATGTAAATATTTCTATATGGAACATGTGTTAATCTTTTCATGATGACTCAAAATATATGTAAATACTTATATTGGAAAATAATAAAATGGTCCATAATGGTTGTGTAAAGAGAACAAGAGGGTCTATGATTCCGCCAAGGGGAATTTATTTCCATTTTTCCCAAGTGCCATCCTTAGATCTCATCCATTTTCTACCACGAGCCTTAAATGAGCCATTTATTTCATTTGAATTATCAAATCCAATCATCAAATGCATGTGTGAGGTTGGTGGGAAAGTCTTCTCATGTAGTTATGGAAACATGGGATGAATACACTTCTCATGACAAATGTAAGAGTCCTTATTTCTATGCTCAAAAAGTAATGTTAGTTGTCTTTTAACTAATCATTTCATATCCATTAGACTCTATCACTCATTTCCCATGCAAAATTCATACACTATGTAGATTTATGTGGTTATAACGATATTTCCAATTACTAGATTGAGAAATTAACCAAAAAATAGCACTTTGAAGAGGAAATCGAAAACATGAGGGTAAAGATGATGCTTGTATGTGAGAATAGAGATTGGGAAAGATATGAAACATTTACCCACTGTTCATTTGTTTCTCCTTGGATGCTTGAAAATCCTTGAATTAATTTTGCAAGAGATTCTCTAAAAGCATAAAAGATTGGACTCTTTATGCACACTCTAAAGAGAATTATAAGGATTGGGTACTTCGGGAGACTAAATTGCAAAGAAAAAATAGGCTCTTCTTTTATTATGTGGGGTACTGGAAGAGAGTTCCATGAATGGGATGGATGAATGAGATGCTTGTAGTGCTCTGTGGTGAGCAAATCAGCTAAGTATGAGAGAAAATGGGTTGGGCCGAGAAAGAGTGAATCATGTAGTTGTTTCCTTGACCCTAGAGGCCTCATAGCCCACCTTGGGGGTGGTATTTTCATTTCTACGGACATTTGGGTGGAAAATCATTATTACACAACCAATTTGTTGGGCCTTCTTTAGTTAAAAGATAAGTGTTTACTTTGTCTATGGATATGTAAGCTTACATTTTCTTATTTTTATGAATATGATTGTTTATATATATTGTGTGTGTGAATATAGTTTCAATTCTAGTGCATTTTATATTTATTCACTTTCACATGCATTATCTATAACTTCTAGCTCTCATCAAAGGTTTAATTAGCCTTGGAAATAAAAATTATCCTCTATATCCGAGAAAATTTTCGTATGAGGGAATTTACGACGACCCATCTAGATGTTGGGAATGAGTGATGGGTATTTTATAGGAAGATCGATCATCTTGGGGAAATCCTCCCCTCTTAGAGACTCGAATAATGAAATAAATATCCTCCTCTGTGGAATAGTGCCACAAATTGGTGCTCACCATAGAAACTTGTCTATCGTGATCCCAATGACAAATCATCTGCATCAACAAGCACGTGTTCATCTTCAGGAATGTAGGATCCTCACAAAACTTGAGAAAGATAATGTTACTCAATGAGAAAAGAGTATGTGTTGTGATATGGAAAGGGTACATATCCATCTCCCTCTCTCCTATCTCTCACTCACATAAAAATTTGTATGAATTTGCATGCTCCTATTATTGTTACCATTGCCATAATTGGCACTCTCTCTTACTAGAAGTATGAATTTCATTAGGAATGCGTGCACACACACACAATATATATACATATATCATAAATTTCATTTTATATTTATCAAAAATTGAAATAAAAAATTTCACTACAAATGTGTAAAACACTGTAGTGCACCTTAAAATAGTGATGCATTGTCCCTTATGCAAAGTAAGCATTAGTGCATTGTAGATTCTTCTCCTTGTTTAACATACACACTGATAATGTGGATAAGATTTTTATTATTATGAATAGTTGGTGTGTCACGTTCATAGGGGAACATGCACCTAGACGATGCACATTGTATGTTCAGATGCACCACCAATGACAATGAGTATACATTCCAAAATGAACCAATAAGTTAGGATAATTTTAGTTTATACCTTGATATAATGGTGTTCTCAAGATATAAGAAAATACTGATAATGATGCATCCTTACATCCATAAGCGTATTGATAAAAGTGTGGAATTTTCAAATTTCAAAACGTTCCCACTAGTGCACTTATAATACATTGGTGCACCACTGCTGCACCACCAATGGTGCCTTGTAGTTTTATATTTTGCATGAAAAAAGCTACGAAATCATACTTATTATTTATGGTCCAGGATATTTCTATGATGTACAAGAAAATCAATAGAGGTGATATTGTACATTTACAAATGCATCAAAAAGTGTTAGAATATGTTTACCAATTGATTTGTACGAGGCATTATCGATGATGCCTCCACACATTTCCTAGAGCGCTAACAAGCCTGAGATACTTTTAGTATAAAAATATCTTACTATTAAGACTCTCTAAGTACTGTCTCACCTAATACTATAAAAAGAACCAACAATGTGAGGGAATCATATTTATTATTTTTGTTCCATAATTTGCTTATGATGTACAAGAGTAGTGGTAGATATGTTATTGAGCATTAGAAAGCATGAGAATATATTTAATCTAAACAAATCCTACTTGTGTGGTTTGTATGTATGGAAGCACCCGTATAGCGCATCTATACATTTTCAAGATCATTAGCAAGCTTGGGGTATTTTAATATAATAACCACTCAATGGTGTGTTTATAGTATCGAGACCACCGCACATTGTGTCGCCTAATATTATAAAGAGCATCGACAAAGCACTGGAACCATGTAGTTATTATATGTATTTCACGACACAATTGTGATGTACAAGAAGACTAATAGAGGTGCTATAAAACATTTAAAAACACACATATAAGTGTGAGAATATGTTGAATTTAAACTAATCTTGTCAATGCATTGTGTATATGCATTTCCTAGAGCACCAACAACGTTAGAATATTTTTTTAGATAAAAAAGTGTTCAAATATATGTTTATGATATTGAGAAGCACTAAGTATAGTGCCACCTAATATAAAAAAGAGCACTACTCGAATTTTATTTTAAAAAGAAGCCAAATTTTGCATTTTAATCCACTGAAAATTTAAATGAGATAACCAAATGTAGTACCATTTTGCAAAATTCAAAATCAAACCATATGCATCCAAAGGTAAGGAATTTAGGAAGGATGATGAGCTTCAATGCTTGCATGGTTGGAATCATTAAAACAAAATGTAAAAATGAAAATAAAAAATGTAAAAATGAAATTAAGCTTTCCTAAAAACATAGCTTACCCTCAATGGGTCTTTGAAGTGTTCCTAGCACACAATTAGATTTTTTTATTTTATTTTTTTACTAGAAGAGTGGTTTTTGAGTAATGAGATTTATTTAAATAAATACCTACATGTTTTATAAAATAAAATAAAATAAAAAAGGTCTAAACTTAATTTAGTGTCTCTTAGATATATACATATGGATGTGCTTATTGTCTAATGGTCCACCAAGGGGTCATAACAACCTCCAATATAATTGAAGAAGAGATAATTTTCTTGGAAAGATTCCACAAACATATCCAACAAAATAGAAGATCAACACTATTTATTAATTTAATAAAATTATTAACAATAAAAGAAAAATCACATGAATTTGATAATAAAAATAAAAGATAAACCTAAACTAAAATATTGGGATTCGCGCAATGCATAATGCCAAAAACCTTTATGGAAATACATAGACACAAAGAAACTATATCACCTTTTCAAATATTTGAAATGTGATATTACCAATCTTATTTCGATATTATGTAAGGTTTAAAAAAACATTATAAAATAAAAGATTCAACTTTTACTTATTAGTTTTGTTTGGAGAACATAGATTTTTATTGGTGTGATCATATTATTATATTACATGATGTTTATGATAAAAAAAATTATAGTGTGAAGTTAGATGCAACCACTCCATTGATGAGAGAGCCCTAGCAATAATGACAACAATTGCACCTCATGACATCACATGAATGGGACTGTATTATGGTGACAAAGAGAAACAAAGTGGAGTGAATCCACCATTGAAGCTAACTAGCACATTCACACCAATGGTGGATGGAGAACCCTAATGTATATCATTGTGTAATGCTAATTAAAAGTCTAAATCAATATAAATAACTCAAAACCAAATAACCTTAATTCCTTTAAAAAATAATTTTGAAAATCAATTTAAAAAATTAATATTTGTTTTCGAGTTGTTAATATATATGATCTGTATTTATATTAAAAAAATTATTAATTTTTTATAGTTATTAGACTGCTTGGAAGTTAATTTCACGAGACCTTTTAAGGGTTATCCTAGAGGTGAGTACATAAAATTATTATAAAACAAAATTAAGTTTTTAAGAATGTATCTTTTATTTACTTAAATAAAATGTAATTTATACATGTATTTAAACATTGGTAGCTTGATCTAAATTTTTAATTAAAATTATACATGTAATTAAACATTGGTATCTTCATCTAAATTTTTACTTGAAATGAAAATTATGTTTTTTAGAAATATATTTTTTATTATACTTAAATAAAATATAATCTAAATTTACATATTTGAACATCCGTATTTTTGAAAAGCATACTATTGGATTTAATTTCTAACCAACACATTCAACGTTGATCTGTCCCACAAATTTGTCTTTAGATCGTGACGGAAAGTGAGTTCATTCCCATCATTTGGAGCACTTAATCGTCATGCTACATGGTTGCACAATGTTCATAGTGCCTCCTCTTGGGTTTTGTAGTTGTTCAAGCCTGATTGGAGCTGTTGGGTTTGGAGGACCCATAGCTCCTTTATCAAATTGAGTTTATGATGTGACAACTCATCACAAATTCAAGAGATCTTTTTGGGGTAGTCTCCCATGCATTGCATTTACAACAGTCAGAATCTTCAATGTATATTTTTTTCTAGTTATTGAAAATTACAAGGATTTTGGGGCATTTTATCTTCTCAGTCTGTTGCACCCTCCCACAAATGGTATTTTCGAGTCATGTTCCTCAACGGTGGTCAGTGCTATAACATGAGCTGGAATCCCACTTATCACCTGAGTCTAATTGAATTTCAAATCCTTGAGGATTTGCTTGTGAGAGATTCTATGTGAATGTGTGTGCCAAGTCTATCCATAGTGGAGATATCTGAGGGAAGGCAGGGGGTGTTTCTCTTACTTCAGCAACACACACGGATCTCCATACTCAGCAATTTCACCTACAGGACAGTCGCAACTGACAATAATAGCCGTCTATAGTATTCAACACAGTCACAGCTATTAGTAACAGCTGACTGTTTCACCCAACAGTAATCTACAGGACTGTTGGAGCTGAGTTGCAGCCGACTATTTCAGCTATGTTTTGATAACCCATGCGTTCATAAATAATGGTTGATACTCTGTTAAGCAATCAAGTTAATTTCATACTTCCACAATCAATCATATACACTCATAAAATTATCATGCTACAACAAAAAACATGATTTAAACATTCAACCATGAGTTTACAAACTCATAAAGACAGAGAGGAATATAGAAGCAAGATTAAAACTATGTTTCATATTCATTTCAGAATTCACACTCATCACCATGTCTCTCCATGTTTTTTTCATCTCAGAATTACATAGGTATATATACAACAAAAATACAGTCGATCATTTAATTAGCTTGACCTTTCACTGCATCTAAACCAAAATTGACTGTTCAAAATTTGTGTCGATACTTTGCCCTTTCATGTGCTGCAACAGGAACGCTGGATGCCTCTTCGGTCTTTGACACGGTACACCAAAACTAGTGAATGTCCCTGTGAATTTAATGTGCTGCAACAGTGATGTCCCACAGTGTTCCTTTAACATATGACCAGCTGAAACAGGTCAGCGATTGACTCTTCAAAAATCAATGTAATACTCAGCCCCAATAATCATTCGATGAACTGTTGTAACAACATCTTCAGAAATCATTGTGGTGTGATGCCACTTTAAAGTTTTGACAGCATGACAGAATCAAACGGTGTGGCGGTGGTTGACTCCTCAAAGTTTCGGTGGCCACTCAACAGGACGGTGAATGACTTTTTAGACTATGGCAGTGAAGTGATTAATCGCTTGCAACATTCTCCCCCTTAATTAATTCACCCAAAATACATCAAACACAAACAACTATTGTTTTACAAAACAACATTCCAACTATAATGCTTGCTGATCTAAGTCTCATCAAGGCTTACATCAGTATCAAAACAATTCAAAAATTTGTTTCTATGTTGCAACATGCTAGTGTTGCTTTTCTTCAACTTTTTCGTGAGCATTTCTTTTTCTTTCGACTCCAAACTTTCAAACATGTAAAATTTGTTTTCTGTTTTATCTTCATCTTCACCTTGACCTTCTTCAGCTCTTGCTTCATTTGTGGTTTCAGCAATCTATTCATCTTAACTTTGGATCTTATTAATATGGACTCCTTTTTCTCAGTAGCTCCACAATACTTTTTCTTCTCAGCTTTAGTTGGTTGTTCATAATTAAAAAAATATAATATTTCATCATTTACTTCAACATCACAACCCTTGCTTTCAACCTTATTGGACTTTGCAAACCAATCATCATTCCTAATTTTTATTACATTATTCTCAGCTTCAACTTCATCATTACTTGGCTTAGAACACCAAACGTTATACAAGGAATACTTTTGATTCTTCATCTTCACTTTCTTCTTTACCTTCATTGTTTTCTTTGATTCCTCAAATTCACTATGATCAGCTTCAACTGCAAAACATTCTTCAATTTGCTTACCATCATTCAAATTTTCAATGTCCTTTATGTGAAGGACTCCAATCCAAATATTCTTCTCTAAATATTGTAACGTGGGCATACAAAGATCCCACAAGATATCTTTAACTTCAGCAAGAGTAATCTGTTCAATGTCATTATGTAAACACATTAATTGATAATAATTCCTGATTTCTTTAGGACTCCATGACATGAATACCTTTTCAACTGATTCTTCAACTAGTCCATCTTCGCTGCAATTTTCTTCATTCAAATCAAACTCATCATCATCTTCAAACGATTCTTCTTCATCTTCGATTGGTTTCTTATCTGCACACTCAAACATTTTTTCAAGATTATATAAATTATCATACTATGAACCACATTGGTTCTTTTCATTCTGTTCTTCTCTGAGAGCTGTCACTATCTCTTCATTCAAATATGCCTCTGCTACTGCAACAAGGAAATCAACTTTCTTCATTTATGCTTCCACAACAAGACTATCATCTTTATCATAATATCTTGTCTTTTCAATCCATTCTTCCAAAAATTTCAACTATTCATCAAGAACATCATTCCTTATTTCAGTTGCTCTATCTACAACATAACATACAACATTTTGAGTGCTATCATTATGCAACTCTTTTTCTATCACTGCTTCTGCAATCACCAAATCAACAACCTTTTTATTTTCAACATCATTATAGATTCCTTCTGCTCGTACTTTATCTATTTCATTCGCTCCAACTTCTGTGCATTCTTCAACAATCTCATCAAATTCATCAAAAAAGTTAAAATCATCAATATTTTCAAAAAACTCACAAACTGGTTCAAGCACTTCAACACAGTGCACTTTATCTTTCTTAACTTCTAATGTTGCTTCACATACTGCTGATATGGTAGTTTTCATTCCATCATCATGATCATCTTTCACCATTACATCTCCATGAGCAATTTTACCAATACCGGTTGCTTCATTGCCACCTTCTTCATTATTGTCATCAACAATAGACGTCGCTGGAATATTCAAAGAACAAATTGCTACACTGGTAGTTACTTCACCTTAAAAATTTGACCTACAAGCCAAGACTTCATCATTTTCTTCATTTGTACTTGCACAATCAGTATCAAACAAATTATTAGCAAAAATATTCTTCTCTTTTATGTCCTTATCTGCACCATTTAATATCGTTGCAGATTATTCTTCAAAAATATCACCAACAATTTTTCCATCAGCAGATACACCATTTTCATGAATGTATTTTTCACCAACAGCTTTATCATCTTCCTTATGCGCACCAAATGGATGAGTGCAACATTCTTCATTTTCTGCAACATGACTACTGTAAATTATTTCAAGCACATCTTGGTCTTCAACTTCTACAACATCTTCAGTGTTGTCTTGTAGATTCATTGTACCCACATGTCCACAATCATCATATTCAATACATGATTTAAATACCTTCATGGGCGTTTCCATCAAGAACTCTTTGTGCGCAAATTCTTCTTTGGTATCCTCACACTTGAGGAATTTATCATCTTTATCAACATTCTGCATGTTAACCATTCCATCATTTTCAAAATTCACTTCAGTCACATCTAAATTCGAAACTACATCAACATATTTATCAATAGAAATTTCAACTTCTTCAAATTCTACTGCTTCTATACAAGATACAACAGCCTCATCTTCTTCTTTAGTTTCACCAACATTTTCATTAATTGATAGATCAACACAATAGTGAGATTCACATATAATTTGACTATCTTGTGCTGCTTCTGCAAATTTGTCTACTGAAATATTAACAGGCTGTGACTCACCCATATATCTCCCCCTTACATCAAACTTTCTCTTCAAACTTTCTCAGGCATCTCTAGTTGTGTTTGCTTTAGCAATTACATAAAAAATATTATCATCCATAGCTTGTTGGATGTAGTACAAGTCAAATGCATCCTTTGCCTCATCCTAGAGTTTCTTCACTCCATCCTCAACAAAATTCTATAAACCTCTAGCATGCAAGAATTTTTTCATATTAACTATCCAAGAATCATAAGTTATACCTGAGAAATATGGCGCCGGATAATAGATGTTGCTCCATTCATCCTCTATTTTTTCTTGAACTTAATTTTATTTAGTATCCACTTCCTTGTCTTGAAATCCCTCTCCTTCAATGGGTTCCACGATGGCTTCACCTAATATCTCTGCTATGGAAAAACCAACTTCTTTTGCATTAACAACATTCTTCTTCATTTGTTTAAGCCTTCTTCTTTTCCCCATGTCTCTGTCTTCAAATAGATATTTGCATAGAATTTAAATTTATTTTACTTGGATACATCCTCTTACTCCTCTTTCATGCATAATCGCTTCAATTCAAACCAAGCAAACTTCCCGAAAACTGCTCTATCGTTAAACTATATGGGAGCTCTCAACTAGGATTAATTTATTCCTTTCAACTAGTCAACCTCTATCTGAGGAAACACAAACATAGAATCAACTTCTTCGATGGGATACAACCCTTTCTTCTCTTTACACAAGCCGAAACCAAGCTTGAACAACTAGACCAACAGATGGATGACACAAGAAACACTTGAATCAGACTTCAGCTACTAAATTATGAATCAACCTTTACTTAAGGGAGAACGAGAGATCTTACCAACACAGAGCTCAACTGAACTTACTTTTTCTCTTTCTAGATAGCAAGAAGGGGACGATGGAGTAAAACTCAATAGCAAGATCTCCAAAGAAAACATAAAAGGTTCAACATACAATCATACATCTCATTCATGAAGTGAGCACATAACCAATGAACATAAATTAGAAACACTTAGCTCTTATACCAATTGAGGGAAGGTAGGGGGTGTTGCTCTTACTTCAGCAACACACACGGATCTCCATACTCAACAATTTCACCCACAGGACAGTTGCAGCTGATAGTGACAACCAACTTTAATATTCAACACAGTCACGGCTAACAGTAACAGCTGACTATTTCACCCAACATTAATCTACAGGACTGTTGCAGCTGACTGTTTCAGCTATGTTTTGATAACCCCTGCGTTCATAAATAATGGTTGATACTCTATTCAACAATCAAGTTAATTTCATACTTCCACAATCAATCATATACACTCAAAAAATTATCATGCGACAGCAAAAAACATCATTTAAACATTCAACCATGAGTTTACAAACTCATAAAGATAGAGAGGAATATAGAAGCAATATTACAGAGCTAAAACTCTGTTTCATATTCATTTCAAAATTCACACTCCTCACAATGTCTCTCCATGTTTTTTTCATCTCAGAATTACATAGGTATATATACACCAGAAATATAGTCGGTCCTTTAATTAGATTGACCTTTGAATACATCTAAACCAAAATTGACTATTCAAAATTTGTGTGGATACTCTTCCCTTTCATGTGCTGCAATAGGAATGTTGGATGCCTCTTCGGTCTTTGATAGGCTACAACAGAAATAGTGAATGTCCCTATGAATTTAATGTGTTGCAACAGTGATGTCCCATATTGCTCCTTTAACATCTGACCAGCTAAAATAGGTCAATGAATGACTCTTCAAAAACGGCTCTTAAAAAATCAATGTAATACTCAGCCCCATAAATCATTCGATGAACTGTGGCAGAGGCTGCAACAACATCTTGAGAAATCACTGTGGTGTGCTGCCCCTTTAAAGTTTTGATAGCATGACTTAATCAAACGATGTGGTGGTGGTTGACTCCTCAGAGTTTCAGCAGCCACTCAACAGGACGGTGAATGACTTTTTAGACTATGGTAGTGAAGTAATTAATCGCTCCCAACGTTCTCCCCCTTAATTACTTCACCCAAAATACATCAAACACAAACAAATATACTGTTTTACAAAACAATATTCCAACTATAATGCCTACTGAACTAACTCTCATCAAGGCTTACATCAGTATCAAAACAATTCAAACATTTGTTTCTATGTTGCAACATGCTAGTGTTGCTTTTCTTCAACTTTTTCATGAGCATTTCTTTTTCTTTCGACTCCAAACTTTGAAACATGTAAAATTTGTTTTCTGTTTATCTTCATCTTCATCTTGATCTTCTTCAGCTCTTGCTTCATTCGTGGCTTCAACCATCTATTCAACTTAACTTTGGATCTTATTAATTTGGACTCCTTTTGCTCAGTAGCTCCACAATACTTGTTATTCTCAGCTTCAGTTGGTTGTTCATAATTAACAAAATATAATATTTGATCATTTACATCAGCATTAATACCATTGCTTTCAACCTTCTTGGACTTTGCAAACCAAGCATCATTCATAATTTTTATTACATTATTTTCAGCTTCAGCTTCATCATTACTTGGATTAGAACGCCAAATGTTATACCAAGAATACTTTTGATTCTTCATCTTCACTTTCTTCTTTGCCTTCATTGTTTTCTTTGATTCCTCAAATTCACTATGATCAGCTTCAGCTGCAAAACGTTCTTCAATTTGCTTACCATCATTCAAATTTTCAATGTACTTTATGCCAAGGACTAGAATCCAAATCTTCTTCTCTAAATACTGTAACGTGGGAATACAAAGATCCCAAAAGCTATATTTAGCTTCAGTAAGAGTAATCCGTTCAATGTCATTCTGTAAACACATTAATTGATAATAATGGCTGATTTCTTCAGGACTCCATGATATGAATACCTTTTCAATTGATTCTTCAACCAGTCCATCTTCGCTGCAATTTTCTTCATTCAAATCAAACTAGTCATCATCTTCAAACAATTCTTATTCATCTTCGATTGGTTTCTTATCTGCACACTCAAACATTTTTTCAAGATTATATAAATTATCATACAGTGAACCACATTGGTTCTTTTCATTTTGTTCTTCTCTGAGAGCTGTCACTATCTCTTCATTCAAATCTGCCTCTGTTGCTACAGCAAGGCAATCAACTTTCTTCATTTCTACTTCCACAATAAGGCTATCATCATATCTTGTCTTTTCAAGCCATTCTTCCAAAAATTTCAACTGTTCATCAAGAACATCATTCCTTATTTCAGTTGCTCTGTCTACAATAGAACATACAACATTTTGAGTGTTAGCATTATGAAACTCTTCTTCTATCACTGCTTCTGCAATCACCAAATCAACAACCTTTTTATTTTCAACATCATTATAGATTCCTTCTACTTGTACTTTATCTATTTCATTCACTTGAACTTCTCTACATTCTTCAACAATCTTATCAAATTCATCAACAAAATTATGATCATGAATATTTTCAAAAAACTCACAAACTGGTTCAAGCACTTCTACACATTGCACTTTATATTTCCTCACCTCTGATGTTGCTTCACATACTTATGATATGGTAGTCTTCATTCCATCATCATGATCATATTTCACCATTGCTTCTCCATGAGCAATTTTACCAATATTGGCTGCTTCATTGGCACCTTCTTCATCGTCGTCATCAGCAATAGCCATCATTGGAATATTAAGAGAATAAACTACTACATTGGTAGTTACTTCACCTTCAAAATTTGACTTACAAGCCAAGACTTCTGTTATCACCCAAATCGTACCCCCTGAGTTGCGGGAGAGGGCAAGTCGGGGTAACCACTAACCAACTTTGGACTAATGTTATTGGCCCAACATAGTTGGAGAGCACTCTCTCTATAAATGAACAAAAGATTGGAAATATTGAAAGGCGTCAACAATGAACACATAGACCAACTTCTCTTGGCTTGAAAGATATCCAATTAAACAAATAGTAGAAGGCCAGATTTATGAGGAAAACAAACATGCGGAAATTGTTGGAGGGATAATCACAAGGAAAAAACGATTGGGCAATGGAGTCAAGGTATTACATATAAATAAGATAACAATGCTATAGTGTGAACTACTTTAACAGAGGCAAGGTAGTTGCTCGCTTGCCGTCGTAAAGATATTTTCTGGTGGAAAAAGAGGAAAATAAGAATAATCCATTGATATGAGCATCCAGCAAAGATGAATTCAATATCAACTTTAGTAGAAAATTTGTTTTGTGAACATCTGAGATAATAGCCGTAGCGAGTTTTCAAGAATTCCAAACTATTATACACTGATCTCAGACATGAAATGAAAAAATAATATAAATGAATAACAAGAAACACATGCACATAGGGAAAAAGGAGAAAACTGACTACAAGTTAGAACAACATAGGAATCTCTGCAAAACGGTCTACCATAGGCACTGCACACTATATTACCATGAAGGTCCCAAAACTGGGCTCGCCCCTTAGGCCTTAGCCAAACGATTTTCCGACCCTTAATTATTCTACTACAAAGATTTTATAGGCTCTTTGCCTTGAATTTGTTCTTTGGAAACAAACAAAAATACGTTGCCACCTTGACAGCCCCAAATTTGGAATATTATAGACGTGTCCAACAAAAAACAGATTGATTAAGACGGGAAACAAAATATTATGAACAGGGTGCCACCTTACTGTGGAGTCTTCAAACGACCTTGCGAATCAAAGAAGTCCTCCACCTTCAGAGAGTTGTCAGCATGTGATTCCCCAGTGGGATGAGGAGGTGCCACCTCTTCATTAGGTAGCATGAGATCGTGGATGATCTCCATATATTGGTAGATACCACCTTCTTCTTTGGGAATCTCTTCTCTTCCTTGACATCGAGCTCTTTTGGACACCTGCCGATTTTACACCTCCTCATCATCACTACTGGAGCTGGTTTCCTCATGGTTGAATGTCATAGGAGAGAAAAAAGCATGCTCTTCCTCCACCTCAGACCACGCCTGCTCTGGCATGAAAACCACTCCGGATTCTTGCTCCTTCTCCATGATCCAATCTCAACTGAAAGATGCCCCGAGTCGCCAGGTGTACCATCCTTTTCATATACCGATCTCGCACCATGGGAGAATAAACCATATCCATAACTATTGTGATGATGATAGCGGCTATGTATGGAGATAATTACCATGATAAATCGATTGGACCTCCTAATTTAAACAACAATGATGCCCCAGGCCATGAGCTAACCTGAAAAATGCTCGGCAAAGACCCCCAACTAGATGGTGCAGTAGATGATGATCCTGAGGTGGCCTTTGTCACATCGATAAACATACATCACAACCCTTCACCTCACCTTCCCTCCATTTGCTGAAAGACGTGGGTCATATCATCTTTGCAGCCACTTAGGCCATCCATCAGTTCACACAAGCGACCTTCCTACAGCCTATGCCCTTATAACCAGTGGGTCAGACTTCTTCTTTTCCATTGCCGGCCAAGATCGTGATATGCCTTGGCCACTAGTGCCATTATCTATGCTAGTAGAGCTTCCAATATTTCCATTCTATTCCTTTCCCCTATTTTGGAAACCGACCCTTTTAAATCAATGACGTCGTGGCGGCACCTTCAAGAAAAACCTGTCTCTGAGTAGTGACGATGGGTCCTCCCGAAAATTATTCTGGTTCTGAGATGATCATATCTTCAACAGATGCGACAAAGGGTGAAATGCTATTGAAAAACTCCATGGGTATGGAACGCTGACTCTCTGAACCAGGCGTTTTCAAACCCTAATCCCCGAGTCCATTCATCTTTAACCTTTTCGAAGAACAACTTTCGACCTACCTCCTTGCTGCAAACAGATTGAACTCTGCCACGCAACCCTCCTTGTTTTACTTAGATAGCTTAAGAGGCCATGGGAATGGCCTAGCGTGTCGCTTTCTACATCCCTCCCATGCCTGACGGCTTCCTCCCCCGACAGGCCTTAAACAAAAATGTCAGCTTTACCCCTCAATGGTTATATATGAAAACCCATTTACTTATCTTTCGGGCTTCTTTGTCAGCTATTTGCAAATCTTGGCCATTGGTCCTTTTCGTGTCGATCCTTACCATTAGATCCAGCCTTCCCTTTAACCATTGATTTGACTCCCTTTTAGTATCTGCTGTTGGATCATTCCATGTGTTCCTCTCTCCATCATCCGTTGCTAGGCATCGTACCCCGATAGAGCAGGATCGTATGCCCCTATTTTCATTTCTGCTTTACCACTCATCCCTTTGCGATCCCCTTTGGTGGTGAGATCTAGAAAAATGGTTTGTCCCTCGCTACCACCTTTCTGCCTAACTGGTGTGTAACTTCCCAATGAGAGGATCACCGTGGATTGTTGATTTTCCTAAGGGAAATCCACACCGTTTACCTTGCCATATTGCACTTCCCTTTGTACGACCATTAATCTTGGTCGTAGGATATTACTCCGTCTCTCCGAGCTATCCATGTGTCTAGATATTTACTTTTATGTTTTGGCAGTATCGTGAGTTCATTAAAATGATACCGCGTACCACCTATCCTCCTCAAGACATCTCCTCCCGCTGCCACCTGTCCGGCGGCATTCACCATCGCGACCACCCTTATGACTATTCCTCGCGTGGCTTAGTCTCATGGCTATCAATGTGGGCCATTGATCTCAATCCTATGCCCATCCAACGGTGGAAACTGGCGCGGTGGCTACCTTTTTCTCTATTTCCTTCAGACTATAGACTTAGGCTTATTTTGGGTCAATTTGGTCATGCTTTAATGCATTTCTTCCCCATTTTTCCATTTCCTTGCATATTTAACACCCCCTTTCATCTTCCTTGTACCCTTTAGCACTTGGTTATGGAAACCAAGGGTAATCTCTGGCTTTCATAAAAAAATTAGGGCTATCACTTTACTTTACCTCCATATCCATACTGTGAAAAAACAGGTGCTAACAACTGGCTCCAACCGTGGATGCTATCCTCCCTGCGAGGTAGCAAAGAACTTCGTAGAACATGTGCCTGATCCATTGGGCGGGTCATAAAAATTTCCATGGAAAAACCTATGGGGAGTCAGCTATGTGGTGCATCCTATGGTGACCTGAACGCCGACCATGTGCTCTGTCCTAATGCAGATTGAAATCAATAGCAAAAACGAAACTGTAAATTTTGAAAATAGACTGGAAATGGCTGTAAATTGAAATTCATTACTAAAGTTGGAGATGCCAAAACTTTAGGCTTATTTATATACAACCTACTCTACTTGAGAGGCTACGGCTCGAAGTAATGCAGAAGTGACAGTGCAACTAGTCTAGCAGCTGACATCCCGGATGGGTCTTCTCATTTTGCTCGACCGACTGCAAAAAAGTGAAGGTCCATGGCCTGAGGCGATGGTGATGGACAAAGACCTTTCGAGTGAAATCAAGACCCTTGCTCTTGTTGCGGAGGTCTTCCATATATTCTGCTACCGGATCATAAAACATATGGTACGCTTCACCTGTCCCATGCACCACTGCAGTCTTTCTTTTAGAGGAACCGCACGGATGATGTTTAGTTCCCTCGGTGCTCGTGCTTGGCCCCGGGGTAATGTACCTCTGAACACCTCCCATCAAAATGTGAAACCCATGCGGCTGGAAACCGCTGTGTGACTGGGTATGACTATGAATACCAACTCCAGACAACTCCCTTTCCGGGCTGCTCATGATTCCTAGGTTGAAAACCCAGTTCTGCTCTGTAACTCCAGGAGAAAGTCCCTCTTGTCCCTTTAAAGGGTCTGGGAAAATCTGTTCTTCTCGAAAACTGGACTCCAATCTTGCAGAAATTGTACAAACCTCCAGCTGCACAGCTTGGCCTCCTTCGAACACCTCAATTGTCTGGTCGGACGGCCGAAGATATTGGCTCAGCCTGAAAACTTCCTAGAAGAGTCTACGATCCTCCTCAGTCTAGGAGATGGATTCTTTATAAGAATTTTACAAGTTACTCTGGTCGGTCTCTAGCCTCTTAGCTATCTGATCAACCTGCCTATGGTACTTGGTGAGCTCCCAATATGGATGCCTAATAAGGGAAACTATACTAAGAGCCTACTTTAATTATTAACCCGGGGGACGTACAAACTTTAGAGGTGCAGGCACTATCTGTGCTCTTATAGGATAATCTTTGTCGCGGTTGGGTGCCGGTATCACTGTTTTAAGGGTTTCCTACTCAATATGTAAAAACTGTTTATACTAGGGAATTAAATACTAGAAAACAGTAAATCTATTTTAAAGAGTTAAAATACTAAAAGCAGTAAATATGTTTTAAGGACTTAAAATGCAAAAACAATAAATCTGTTTTAAAGAATTAAAATGCTGAAAGTGAAAGAGATAATCCTATGAATTTACCTAATGCAGAACAGTGAATCTTAGACTATGAAAGTGAAATGCCATAACAGATCGATTCTAAATTAAAGAAAGCAAGGCCTGTAATTACTTATGCATAAAACTAGAATTCTGATCTAAATCATTTAAATATCAAAACTAAGTTTGTAGTGCAATCATCTCATGCTACACATTCACTATTAAGAAATAAAAGCAATTAATCATGATGGGGAACATTCATAAACCTTAGATCTAAACCATGTCTTTTGAAAGCAATGCTAATACATATGTAATTGTTGGTTAAAATGTGCGTTGGAAGAAAGCAGTTATAGGACTACTGAAACCGTATTGCTGAACTACATAACGTATTATGAATTACTATAGAATCAAGACATCATTCAAATGCTTCCATATGTGATATAAATTTTCATCACTGTAAAATACATAATCGGAAATACCTGAGAAATGGAAATCCCCTGACTCACGTGTTGGAGGGTCCCTCTCCAACCCGTACTCAGGAGGGAACGAAACTTATAGATGCTAACTGGGATTTAACATCAATCTTCCATTAAAAAATAAACTCCATGTCTTCACAAAGGTCTGTAGCTCAGAAGTATCTCAAGAGTGCAAAAACGTAAAACAATGTTTCTCCAAAAATGTCAACAGAGACCTCTCGCTACTCGAGAGGTCCATATTTTTATGATTCTTAATGTTGAAGCTAACTAACTGTCTAAATGTTGATTCTCCTTGAACAGGAGTGTGTTCTCTATAAATCAAGAAACAGGGTGCCGAGCTGCATGATCCATCAGTCTTCTATGCGTTCGTCCTTTAATGCCCCTGAACCTACTCAATCATGCTTGATTTCCACAGAATTAGTTTATTGAATACGCATTTTAAACATACAATAATAATCGTCAAAAACAACTTCATTAAATAATTAAAGTAAAATATTTTTCCCACAAATGAGTGTGTTTCTTCGCCATTGCTTGAGCTTGACTGCGGGAAAAAGGTTTATCAAATACCTCAAAATTGGACTCATCATTCTCTCCCATACTTGAAGGATTCACCCATCCTAGGGTGACTTACTCAATTCGTCGATGACCTCCTTGATGTCCCATGCTACCACCCTAGGGATCCCTACCTGCCTGTGATATCAAAAATTCCGATCCTCCTTGGCCCATGCCCTCCTTTCTTCCTCTTCATTAATCTGTCCCTTGATGACTGGGGAAATAAAGAATGGGGGATTCAGCCTCATCCCAATCCATCTGAGTTGATTTCTTTCCAGAGATTCCTTGTAGAGTGTGGCTTTGAAAAGAACATCATCAAGACTGAGGGGGGATTGGAGTTCTCTTCTTTTCAGATCGTTTTCCACTCTACTCCACCTTTCCTTAATGGACTCATGAACTTCCTTTTGTGTGGTTCAGAGTGTAATGTCAAAATGATTCATAGCCTCCTGCTGTTTTGCAATGAGAATGGGGATTAGTTCCTTATCCTGGGTGAGGATCCTATGGTTGTAGATTATCCCTTCAGGGTGAGTTGGCTCTGCTCTGATTATCAATGGGGTTTTCCATTTGGATGTGACATAGATATGATAGTCCTAGGCTCGCTCAATTTCGTGGTTCATCCATGAACATAATGCCCTTAAATAGAAATCACCCACATTTGGGTTTGGCGACCAGTTGGGCGAGCCAGAAACTACGAAATTATGCAAGAAGAATTCACTCAATTGGTCCTTCTCTAGCTCTGTGGAGTTCAAAGATGCATCCATAAACTCCTTGGGAGTGCTTATCTCTATAGGGAGTCCTTGCTTCAACCTATGGAGCTGGAATTTGCCCCATTTCTCCTGTATATAAACTGCATATAATGCCGACGACGGTTTGAGGTCCCGCAGTCTATCATATATGTCAACAGTAGTGGCCAAAATGTCCTTCAATTTGGTAATCTCCTGGTCCTTTCTGGCTAATTTGTTTTGTGCCTCGGCCAATTTTTCTTGAAGCGCTTTATTCTTTTGCTCAACTAGCCGTAGCTCCTCTACATGATGCATCTTCAAGATTTGTGTCTTCTCAGCTAAGAATGGGGAAGGTGTGGGATGCCTTCCTAGTCCAATTCTTAACGTTGCCAACTCATTTATGAGCTTTTCCAATTCTGCCCGTGCCTCAGCGAGTTGGGTAACGACCTCGGGGTTTTCATTCTGTTCTGGAGGGTTCCCCTGGAAGTTGCCTTGCTTTTGTAAGCTCTTCTCTTCTTCTTTATCCATTTCTTCTTCTTCATCCTGCATTTCGTGCTCATCCTGCTCCTCTTCTGTAGTGAGGTCTCTCTGAGATACCCACTGATCACCATCCCGGTCTGACACATTTTGAAAAATGGGACTCAGTTCCCTACTCTTTTCCTTGTCTATTCGGATTCAGGATGTTTGGGTGAATCTCTTACTCCTCTTCGGCTCCTGAATTTTGGCAGGAATCTCTGGGTTTTCCTTGGGGGAGTCCTCTCTTGAATGTTTGATTTTCACCAGGGTCTCTGCCACATGGTCCAGGTCGATCTTCCTTTTCACCCCTGATGCAGAGGCAGCTTTGTTCATTTCTCCTGGTGGTATGCTAGTTGTGGGTGTACTTTTCATCCTTTGAACATCTTCTGTGGATACCGGCATGAATTCTTCCCACGAAAGCTCTGGTATCTGTGCCTTTAATTCCTCGCAAAGGATTAACTTGATTAGCCCATGATGGGCCAAGGCATCCTCCTTACCTTTAGCCACCTTCTTGCTAATTTCTACTAGGGATTGGAGCAGGTAAAATGGAATACTAATGTTGTTGTTTGATGAAATGTGACTTCTGTACCTTAACAACTCTAGGATCCGAAAATGAAAGATGGGAACATAGCTTAACCTACCAGAGCACGTGATGTACCTCAGAACAATTTCAGCCACGTCCTCCCATGGCACTGGAATGGAGTGTCTTTTGACTCCATTTTTGTCTTCGTCATAGACCTCTCCTTGCTCGAAGAAGGTTGTTTTTGCTTCCTGGTTCGCCTCCCTATCATCCATGCTCCAATGCAAACCTATTTGTAGTCCAGTTTATTTGGCAATTACATCCTCATCAATCTTAATACGTAACCCCTTCACTCAGGTGACGTACTGTTCATCCTTAATATGTTTAAAGTTTCTTGCAAACTCCTGAGCTACCCCTCTATCGTATCCTTTCAGTCCAAGGAGGAAAGGCATCCAGCCTGCATTGCGAATGATTTGCAGGATTCTCAGGCTCTGATAAATGGTGTTGTGATCCTCTGGTTCGCTTTTCTTGAAACCCTTTGTCATTTTAGAAACTTCTTTATGATCAGACAAAACCAGAAGTTTGGAATGTGGTTTATACCCTCAATTGGTCGGGCTCTGCCTACAGGGTTGAGGATTGCAATGCTGGCTAAGTGAGCGCACTAGCTTTTTGGTTTGTTGCTTCTTGGGAATTTTGAGAGGTTCCTTATATGCAAAATCGTGGAAGATTATGCAGCCTTACTTACTGTCTTTCCGCATCTGTCCTTTCCATCATTCTTGTACTTGCCATTTTTAATCCATTTTTCCCCATGATCGATGTTGGTACCTCATATGATGAGGGTTGTGATCATGATTTGTTGAGGGTGACATGACTTAGGTAGCGATCATGACTTATTAAGGTGACAGGACTTAGGTAACGATCATGACTTATTAAGGTCATTCTACCGTGCCGCCGATTTAAAATAGAAGCTGTCCTCAACTGACTAGAAACAAATGTAGTGTGGGATAATGTTTTACCTTAATAATAAAATAAAACAGTTCTAGAGATTACCTTGCTATGTATGCGTACCTGCATTGATGATCTGGTGCGTTTTTCATGGATGGTGGATTCTATAGTAGATTTATGCATGTCAGTAGCTACGTGTGTGGGATTCTTTTTCCTTCTTGCTCGTTTGAATTTGCTGAATTGGCTTCTTTTGAAAGTTGTTCCAGTTGTTGATATGACTCATGTGATGATGCTTCATATTGGATGATTGAATGGCAGTATGTGACTGGCTCTCTTGAATAAATTGCAGGCTCGCGTGAGTATGTTGAAAAGAATGGAATGGCGCGTTTAAAGAATTCCATAGTAGTTGATGATTGATTGTTGAATGTAGACATGGCTGGCTCACATGAGTGCTGATCTATAATGTATCTGGCTTGCTTGAATTGAATTGCAGGCTCGCTTGAGTGGTGATATGTTCGTGGATGCTTCATATTGGATGTTTTTTTTCTCTTTTTTCTTTCTATCTTTTTTCATTTTTTTTCTTTTTGTCTTTTGTCTTTTTTGTCTTTTTTTTTTTAAAATGAGTTGAATTTCACTAATTTGCCGCGTCCTCTATCAGCATCAATTGTTGCTGGTAGAGTTGTTGTGTAAATTATTCTTTTGACTGTGGTTTCTTGTAAAGTTTTAGGCGATGTCCATTCACTATCATGGGGAACTCCTCTTCATCAATTGTAATAATTCTCACAGCTCCATTTTCATAAATCTTCTGTATAATGTAAGGTCCAAGTCATCTAGTGGTTAGCTTCCCTTTGAATGTGTGAAATCTGGAGTCGTAAAGTAGTGCCCAATCACATTCGTTGACCTTTTTATCCTTTATATGTTGGTCAGGCCATTTCTTTCTTTGTTGTTGGATGATTTCAGTATGTGTAAGTGCTTGTTGGTGATGCTCATCCAGTTGATTGAGTTGTAGCATGCGTTCTTTTTGAATTTCTGATAGGTCCATATGTGAATCTACTGCAATTCTTAATGTATTTATTTCAAATTCGATTAGCAGCATGACCTTTTTTCCATAGACTAGTTCATAAGGTGTGAATCCTGTAGTTGTTTTCCATGTAGTATTGAAAGCCCAAACTGCCTCACTAAGTCTGTCAGCCCAATCCCTTTTGTGAAGTTGGACAGTTTTTGTCAAGATTCTCTCTAATTCCCTATTGGTTACCTCAGCTTGACCATTTGCTTGCGGGTGGTAGAAGGATGACTGTCTGTGCTTTACATTGTTTCTTTTCACCAAGTCTTCAATTAAATTTGATGTAAATTGTGGGCCCTGATCAGAAACTACTTCTCTTGGCACCCCAAAATTGTGAAAGATCTGCTCAGTAAAGAATTTGGCCACATTGGTTTCATTTGCAGCAGCCAGTGCTGCTACTTCTATCCATTGTGTAAGGTAATTAGTGCATACAAGGATGTAGCTTTTCTGATTTGACTATGGGTTGAATGGGCCAACAAAATCAAATCCCCACTTTTCAAATGCCTCCAAGGAGATTTGTGGATGGAGTGGCATATTTTTTTTTGTGTTGGTTTTCCCATTCTCTGGCAATCATCACAGTGGTACACATACTCATAAGCATATTTGTGGAGTTTTGGCCAATAATACCCTATTTGCAAGATCTTCTAGGTTGTCCTTTTTGCAGCATAGTGTCCTCCACAGGGTTCATTGTGGGTGGCATGCATTATGTCATGTACTTCATCTTCCCTAATGCACCATCTAAGTATTTGATCTGGTCCCTATTTAAAAAGCATGCCTTCTATCCATGTGTATGTTGCACTTTGTCTTATTACTTTTGTCTTTTGTTTATAACTGTAATGTTCTGGAAACTTCCCGGATACTAAATAGTTTGCTATGTCAGCAAACCATGGGCTTCTTGTTGATATGGCAAAAAGGTGCTCATCAGGGAAGTTATCTTGAACCAATTCATTATCTTTTCCACATGTGAATCTTGACAAAAAGTCGGCTACCACATTATGCTTTCCTGGTTTATCTATTATAGTAATGTCAAATTCTTGTAGAAGTAGCATCCATCTAATAATTATTGCACTAGTATTAGGCTTGTTCATAAGATATATGATTGATGAGTGGTCAGTGTGGATAAAAATTTGGTATCCTGTGATGTAATGCTTGAATTTATTGATTGCATGTATGACTGCTAGAAATTCCTTCTCTGTGACTGTGTAGTTGCGTTCTGCCCCAGCCAAATTTTTGCTTATATAGTATATGGCATAGGGTTTCTTGTCTCGTTCTTGTCCAAGCACAGATCCGATGGCTTTATCTGATGCATCTATGTGGATGTGAAATGGAATTTCCCAGTTTGGTCCTTGGAGTACTGGTGCTGTGATTGTTTTCTGCTTAAGACTTTCAAATGCTGTCATGCAGTTGCTTGTCCATATGAACTCATTGTCTTTTGTGAGGAGTGCAAACATTGGGGCAGCAATTCTGCTATAATTTTCAATAAACCTTCTGTAGTACCCTGTCTCTCCAAGGAAACTTCTCACATCCCTTTGTTTGACAGGTGGTGGCAGCGTTCTGATTACTGTGACTTTGGCTTGATCAACCTCTATCCCTCTTTGTGATATATGATGTCCTAGAACGATGCCTTCTTCCATTAACATCCTACATTTGTCATTGCTTAGGCACAAGATCATTTCAATACATTTTCTTAATACGAATTCAAGATTGTTCAATGCTTGGTTAAAGGTCTGTCCATAGGGTGTGAAATCATCCATGAAGACTTCCATTTTGTCATTTATAAAATCAGAGAAAATACTCAATATGGCTTTTTGGAATGTTCCTAGGGCATTACATAAACCAAAGGGTAGGACCCTATATGCGTAAGTTCCCCATGGGCATGTAAAGGTCGCCATATCTTGATCAGCTGGGTGTATTAAAATTTGGTTGTACCCACTGAAACCATCTAACTATGAAAAATACTTGTTTCCAGATAATGCATGTAGCACTTGATTTATAAATGGAAGTGGAAAGTGATCTTTCTTGGTTGCTTTATTCAGCTCCCTGTAGTCCACACAAATTCTCCATTTTCCTCCTTTTCTTGGTACTATAACTAGTGGTGAGACCCACTCACTATCAGATATTGGATAGATGAACCCTGCATCTAATAATTTTTGTAATTCCACTTTGACTATGTCTTTTAATGAAGGGTTCAGCCTTCTTTGCGGTTGCCTGATAGGAGTAGAACCTTCTTTGATGTAAATGTAGTGTTTGCAGATATCAAGATGTATTCCTTTCATGTCTGCATATGTCCATGCAAATTTTTTACTTTGTTCTTCTAGTATCTTCATTAATTTCCTTTCTTGTTGTGGTTCCAAATTGGAATTTATGTTTACTGTTCTTCCAGGGTGAATTTCCACGACTTTTACCTTTTCAATCTGTTCTTCCAGTACTTCTGTCCATAAGTCATCCATGTTCTGTTTTGAACTGTCACCTGTTTCTGTGGAAAAAAATTCTTGAATAACATGATTGTTAGAAGATAAATTTTGTATAAATCTATCTATATGTCCATCTTCGTCTATTGCTTTTAGTGATATTGCAACATCAATTGTTAGGATAGGTCGGAGGTTGTGATTTGGTGTGTTCTGGTAATCATCAGTCCAATTTTGATATTCTAACTCTGAAGATTTCATTGCTGGTGGGTAGATTGTGATTTTTTTCCTGGTATGTCCAGTGGTGATTGTCATATTTCCTGATCGGCAACCTATGTAAGTGTCCGCAGTTGCTAACCAAGGCCTACCTAGTATAATTGGATAGCCACTAAGTTTGCTTTTGATTTCAATTATTATAAAATCAACTGGGTATTCCCAGGATTCAATATTGATCATAATGTCTTCTAGCATTCCTTCAGGTTTCATAGTGGATGTGTCTGGTAGTTGGAGTACTGTTGTGGTTGGTCTGACCATTCATTGGAGTCCCAGGTATAACATGGTTTCCTTAGTCATGACATTGATCGCAGCTCCCAAATCTATTAATCTTTTATTTATTTGCTTTTTATTTATGGTGACGTTTACTATAGGACTACAAGGATCAAGATATTTAGGTTTATTATGACACCCAGCATTAAATCGACCAATTGTCCCACTACATTTATAGTTGGTGGGTCACGCTTCCTCCTTCCTGGTTTCTTTAGGAAATTTTCTCTAATAAATTTGTTGTAGATGGGCACATCCCTTATGGCTTGTAAAATCGGGATTTGGATGTTTAAGTGCTTGAATTCGTTTAAAATTGTATTCTCTTCCTCTTCTTTTGTACTTCGGACTAGTTTTTCTGGAAATGGAGGCTTTCTGTTGCGTGGGAGTGGTTGAGCTTCGTCCTCAGGAGGGTCTGATTCATCTGGATGCTAAACATAGGGTTTTGTTGTTTGTTCTTGAGCTTCAGGTTGTTGGATGTTGTGTGGAGATGTATTCTGTAACGTTTTTCCAGATCGCAGGTTTATTTCGTTTATTTCTATGGTGTCTACAACATAGGTAGGGAATTGTGTGATATCAGCATTATATGTCTGTTGCTATTGTGGAGGTCTGTTATTACTATGATTTGGGATTGGTTGGGATGGAATGGGTGGAGGTATGGGGGGTGGTTGAGGTTGTGTGGGTGGCATAATAAGTGGTTGTTGTAATGGCGCCCTCCAATTTGATGGATGGGGGTATTGATTTGCATAATTTGTGGTGGATGGAAAAGGTGGGAGGTATTGAGGATAAGACGGTGGATAATATAGTTATTGATAGGATGGTTGATATGTTTGGTGATTATGTTGCCATTGGTTTGGATTTGGCTGTGCTTTCCATGCAGTTGGTGTAGAGTTCCAATTTGGCTATCCTTGATTATAGTAGGCTTGATTTCTCTGTTGATATGGTCTAACAAAATTATTCCTCCTCTAATTTATAAAACAGAGTTGTTCTATTGCTCCTTCAGTTGCTGGGTCTTGAATAGCCGCCTTACATGAGGGCAAGAGGGGAGATTTATAAGTGGAATGGTTGTCAGTGCATAGACCACATAATTCTATTGTGTTCAAGGTACACTGCCCCTTCTCATGTTTTTTCCTACAACAAGGATAGAAGACTGCCAAGGCTTGGTTAATTGCATCCTACTTCTTTTTTATTTGAAGAGCATCAAGTTGCATGGCCATAGATTGCAGGATGTTAGTCATCATGTCATCTAGCAGGTTTCCTAAATCATATTTTGTAAGTGTTGGTCCTGAAGATGTTGATCCACCAATAGATGTATGTGTATCCCTTGTCCCATTCTTAGTTTTCCTAGATCTAGAGTAGTTTTTGAAGATTTGCAGGATCTGGTCAAAAGATTTTTGGAATATATCTTCATCTCCTAGAAGATTTAAGACTTCAAAATGCTCTTCTTTTACACCTCTAAGAAGGACAAATTTTAGTGATTCAGGATCCAAGGTGCAATGACTGGCTCGTTTGTATCTGAGTTGAAATATTTGGGCATAATATTCTAATGACTCTCTTTCTCCTTGTTGCATCCTAAAGATTTCATCCCTAGTATCTTTGGCCTTGCAGTAGTCCCTAGATTTTTCTAAGAATGCCTGTTTCATTTGATCCCAGCTAAAGATACTATTTCCTTCAAGGCTCATGAACCACCGAAGTGATAGGTCTTTCAGTGTGGAAGGAAAAAGCCTTAGATTTTGCGCATCAGTAGTGTAATCAAATGATCTGCAAACTACCTCAAATTCAAACAGGAATGTGTCAGGATCTTCTGAAGTCAAACCATGGAAGTTTGGTAGATTATTAGGATTGATGTTCTTCATCCTGGCATCTCCAAGAGGTATGCTAATGGGAAAGGTGAAAAGCTCCCTAGGTTCCTCTTCTTCGTTTTCCATTGTGGTGTTTGAGCTGGAATTGGTAGTGAAGTTGGTTCTGTTTGGATCGTATGTGGAGTCAGTTTCATTTTTTAGAGTGTAGCAATTCAAACTAAGAATGGTTAGAACTGTTATTACCGTTGTTGCTCATGGAATGCTTGGGCAAAAAGCGACCAAACCTATCCCTTTGCCGACGAGGCATTCATTGGTAAAAAAAAGTATTTATGTTTTTGTTTTATGTGATTTATGTTTTCTTTTTGTGTTGTTTTTAGGTGATGTCTCCTAAAAGATTTAGCACATCCTCGAAAATGGCGCCAAAAAGTGGTGAGCTCCCAATATGGATGACTAATGAGGGCAGCTGTACGAAGAGCCTACTTTAATTATCAACCCGGGGGACGTACAAACTTTAGAGGTGCAGGCACTATCTGTGCTCTTATAGGATAATCTTTGTCACGGTTGGGTGTCGGTATCACTGTTTTAAGGGTTGCTTACTCAATATGTAAAAACTATTTATACTAGGGAATTAAATACTGGAAAACAGTAAATCTATTTTAAAGAATTAAAATACTAAAAGCAGTAAATCTGTTTTAAGGAATTAAAATGCAAAAGTAGTAAATCTGTTTTAAAGAATAAAATGCTGAAATTGAAATAGATAATCCTATGAATTTACCTAATGTAGAACGATGAATCTTAGACTATGAAAGTGAAATGCCATAACAGATCGATTCTAAATTAAAGAAAGCAAGGTCTATAATTACTTATGCATAAAACTAGAATTCTGATCTAAATCATTTAAATATCAAAGCTAAGTTTGTAGTGCAATCATCTCATGCTACACATCCATTATTAAGAAATCAAAGCGATTAATCATGATGGGGAACATTCATAAACCTTAGATCTAAACCATCAATTTTGAAAGCAATGCTAATACATATGTAATTGTTGGTTAAAATGTGCGTTGGAAGAAAGCAACTACAAGAGTACTGAAACCGTATTGTTGAACTACAGAATGTATTATGAATTACTACAGAATCAAGACATCATTCAAATGCTTCCATATGCGATATAAATTTTCATCACTGTAAAACACATAATCGGAAATACCTGAAAAATTGAAATCCCCTAACTTACGTGTTGGAGGGGCCCTCTCCAACCCGTACTCAGGAGGGAACGAAACTTATAGACACTGACTGGGATTTAACATCAATATTCCATTAAAAAATAAACTCCATATCTTCACAAAGGTCTGTAACTCAGAAGTATCTCAAGAGTGCAAAAATGTAAAACAATGTTTCTCCAAAAATGTCAATAGAGACCTCTCTCTACCTGAGAGGTCCATATTTATATGATTCTTAATACTGAGCCTAGCTAACTGTCTAAATGCCGATTCTCCTTGAACAGGAGTGTGTTCTCTATAAATCGGGAAACAGGGCATTGAGCTGCATGATCCCCTAGTCTTCTATGTGTTCGTCCTTTAATGCCCCTGAACCTACTCAATCACACTTGATTTCCACATAATTAGTTTATTGAATACGCATTTTAAACATACAAGAATAATCGTCAAAAACAACTTCATTAAATAATTAAAGTAAGACATTTTTCCCACAAATGAGTGTGTTTCTTCGCCATTGCTTGAGCTTGACTGCGGGAAAAGGGTTTCTCAAATACCTAAGAATTGGACTCATCAGTACTCGCTGGACCCAATACTTTCTTCGATAACTTCATACTTTTCTTCGAGGTTCATATATTCTTCTTCGAGGGCTCTGTATTCATCTTCAAGGACTCTGTACTCCTTCTCAGCTCAGATCTGAAATGACGTCTCCACCTGCCTAGACTTGCCACTCTAATGAAACTCGATGGTGGGCCCTGGACCAGATACTGGGCCTTCCCCTTTGGCCAGCCTTCACGACTGGTGAAGCTGCCTGTCTAAAGATTCAACTTTATCTCTGACTTCAAAGAAGCTTATGAAGTTCTCCAAATGATCTTCTCCATATTCATCATACTGCGGTGGGATAGAACCTTCATTTTGATTATCATAGATGGGAGCTTTAGCAAAATGATTATAATCTATGTGAAACAAAACAGGGTCACCTTCTTCTGGTATATTACTGGGTTGATTAATTTTCTGCTCACCCTAGGAAAAATTAGGCTGGAAGAGAAATTCTCTTTGCTCATGTTCTTCTTCAGAGTTCAATCCTCTTTTAATCCATTCATTATGGCCCTTGTTTGATAGCTTTCCGAACATCCTAAGGTTTTCTTCCACCTCTATCACATCAATGAACATATGTTGTAGGTTGGAGGACCTCCTCTCCAAAAGATGAAGGGATAAATCAGGAGGGGAAATAGCCGCATAGTGTAATTTAGCAGCATTTTTTGAGGGCTAAATTTATTTAGGCATGTTATAATAGAAACTGGCATATCTTCTGTTGAAGCAAGACAGGGCTTCGGCTTTTTGTCTCTTTAGAGAATGAAACTATGAGAGGACCAGATCCCACGACCTTCTCTTGCCCCAAAACCCCAGAAAAACCTCGGACAATGCTCCCCATGTATCAATAGACTCAGGATGCAAATGCCTAAACCATCCCTTCACGTTTCCTTGGAGGGATTTTGCAAAAGCCCTCATATAGACATCATCATGTTCTATTTCAAAGAGATCTAGAAAATGCTCAAAGCCTTCAACATGTTTTTCTGTAGTAAGCATCTCAGACTCTCCGTTGAAGACAGGGAGATGTTTATGGTACCTTGGCAGAAAATCATGAAGGGCAAGGGGTAACTTTAGAGGGTTGTATCTCAGCTGGGCTCTTGAAGGTAAAGGAGTAAATGTAGGGAGTGTATCATTGGCCTTAGTCCCGGAAGATTTTAGAGGTTGGCTATGGTTTGTACAGGATTCAAATGAAAGGACGGGATCAAATCTAGGAGCAAAAGGAGTGTTGATGTATATGTAACTTTGGAATTTATTTCATCTATGTATTTCATATATATTTATTGTACCCTTATTAGAGATGTGTTATTCCTATATAAGGAAGTGTCGTCATGTGGATTGACAAGTGTCGCAAGTGTGTGTACTTTTCGATGGGTTATTAGACCACCATGTGTGGGGTCGACCCTGAAATATATATTATAATGTGGATGTACCTATGTAGACAAGTCAACCCCATAAGGTCACTGGGAAAATAGGTTAGTATAAATAGAGATCAGGTGATCTCTATTTAGATCATTCAGAAAAGTATCTCTCTCTCACTTAGAAAGTGGCGCACTAGTGAGGAGGAGGATCATCTTCTACTAGGAGACTATCTCAGTGTATTTTGGTTGTACTTTGGTTGAGCCATTGCTCTCTCTAACTCTGAGGAAGTTGTGTGGTTTTTCACCTTAGGGTTTTCCCCACGGAAACTCTGTGTCTCTTGTCTCTCATGCTTTTGATTCTTGTGATGCTTGTTATGCTTATTGTGATTGTTATGCATTGATATACTGTATATGTTATTATCTTAGTGGAGATCCTAGAGTATTGTGAATTAATGCTCAAAATTTAACATGGTATCAGAGCTAACCTGAGAAGAAGACATTTTGCAATGACAGAAACTTGCGTTTCTTGTTTATTGGGTTTCTCTCCACAGATTTTGGAAAAGCAGTATAGTAGATTGACTCTACTCATCAAGGCGCATCTATCTGTCCAATCAGAATTCAATTCTGAGCATTTTCAGATTTGGCCCTAAAAATTAGGGTTTCCACAAAAATAGGAATTTCTAAAATCTGAAGACATAGCTGGAAGCTCCTTGCAAAAATCGAAGTTTAGAGCTTTGGATCGAGATTTTTGGCTGGGTAGATCTCCGGGAAACTCAAACCCTAATTCAGGGCTCTCCCTAGTGAACCCGGGAGGACAAAAAGGAAAATCTAAAGGGTAAAACTTTGCTGATCTCAAATTCTGAATGCACCAGGCTGATCAGCTCATCAAGGCGCATCTTTCTATCCTTTCAGAAAATTGAAATTCACATTATGAATTTTTAGGGTTTTTTCGACAAACCCTAATCCGGGACCAGATCAAGTTTTCAACATTTCAAGTGGTAAGACCTAAATCTTTTCTATTTCCATTTGAAGTACTCTTTAAGATGTCTCACCACACCAAGCTTGAGGATAAGCTTGAAGGAGCTGATAACTTCCGAGCTTGGAAGTATAGGATTGGGTTAATCCTGGAAGAGAATGAGTTGGACTCATATATAAAAGAAGACATCCCTATCCCAGAGGATGAAGAGGCCAAGGTATTGCATAAGAAGAACTTTGTCAAGGCAAAGAGAATCATTGCTGATTCTATCAAAGACCATCTCATACCCCATGTGTCTTCTCTAAAGACACCCAAGGAGATGTTTGACTCTTTGACCAAGCTATTTGAAGGGAAGAACATAAATCGGAAGATGACTCTGCGGAATCAATTGAAAGGGGTCAAGATGTTGAATGGAGAAACCATTCAATCTTACTTCTCCAAGGTCTCTTAGATCAAGGAGCAACTTGAAGCTGTGGATGAAGTAGTGGACAATGGTGAAGTTGTTATGACCACTCTGAATGGCCTACCTAGGTCATGGGACTCCTTTATTCAAGGAATTTGTGCAAGAAAGAAATTGATCTCTTTCAGTAAACTATGGGAGGAATGCTCTCAAGAAGAAGCTAGACTTGTAGCTCGTGAGGAAAAGATGGGAAGTGAAGATCAAGCTCTTGCAACTCACACCAAAAGAAGCAAGCCCAAGAAGGAGCACTCTCTCTACAAAAGATCCTATCAAAAAAATAAGAAGGATCTAAGATGCCTCACATGCAATGAGACGGGTCACTTTGCTTCAGATTGTCCCAAGAACAACAGGGATAATAACAACAACTTCAGCAAGAAGAAGAAGGGCAGCAAAAGAAAGTTCCATGCTCATGCTGCCGAGGATGATGAACCTCCAAAGAAGAAGGCTAGGGAAGAAAGTGATGATGACTCATCAAGTGAAGAAGAGTATGTTCTAATCTTTGCTCTCACAGGTACTATCTCCCATGGTTGTACTGATTGGTTGATTGATAGTGGGGCTTCCAAACACATGATTGGGTTTAAGGAATCTTTTGTGAATCTATCTAAACATGAATCACCCCATAAGGTGAAACTTGGGGATGATTATCAATACCCAATCAAAGGAAGTGGTGAAGCCTCCTACAACCTAGATTTTGGAAAATCTTTGAAGATGAAAGAAGTCCTTTATGTACCTGGGCTCAAGAAGAACTTATTATCCATCTCTGCATTGGATGCAAAAGGTATGAGGGTTGCATTTGTGGATGGCCAAGTCCTAATGTGGCCAAAGGGAAAGACCATAGATGATGCAGTAGTGATTGGAGAGCAAGAGGGAGGATTGTATAAATTGAAGGGTCAACCTGAACATGCCATGGTGCATGAATCCATGGAGCCAAGTGAACTTTGGTATAGAAGACTTGCTCATATGCACTATAGGGCACTTCCAATTGCAAGCAAGGCTGTAGAAGGTCTTCCTGAAATCAAGACCAAACACGAAGGTGTTTGCAAAGGATGTGCAAAAGGTAAGAACATTAAGAAGGCTTTCCCAAGCAATGAAAGCAAGGCCAAAGATATCCCGTAAATCATCCACTCAGATGTATGTGGTCCTATGTCATCCAGTTCTCTTAGTGCGTATGTTTACTATGTCTCATTTATTGATGAATTCTCTAGGAAGACTTGGGTATAGTTCTTGAAGAACAAAGATGAGGTGTTTAATAAGTTCAAGGAATTCAAAACTTTGATGGAGAATCAAATTGACAAGAAGATCAAAACATTCAGATTCGACAATGGTGGAGAATTCACCTTAGGTGACTTCAAGAGGCTTTGTAGTGATTCAAGGATTAAGAGGGAGTTGACTACTCCTTATAATCCTCAACAAAATGGAGTTGCAGAAAGGAAGAACAGAACTATCATGGAAGCAGCAAGAGAAATTCTGCATGACCAGGATCTACCTATGCATCTATGGGAAGAAGCAGCTAGAAGAGCTGTATATGTGCAGAACAGAACACCCCACAAGATATTGGACAACAAGACACCAGAAGAGGTCTTTTCTGGTAAGAAACCTGAAGTCAGCCATCTTAGAATATTTGGTTGTCCAGTATACACTCATGTCTCAAAGGAAAAGAGGACTAAACTAGATCCTTCACGAAAGAAGGGTATCTTTGTGGGTTACAATGAAAGCTCGAAGGCTTACAGAATATACTTTCCAGGGTTCAAGAAGATTGATGTCAGCAGGGATGTAACATTTGATGAAAACTCAGCATTCATCAAATCGAGGAAGGCACCTATCGAAGTTTATGAAGAACCTAAGGAAACTAGATTTCAAGACACTACCATGACTAAAGCAGTACTAGAAGTTGTTCGTGAGTTTGAAGATCCACAAGAACTTGTAGATCCACCCCGTGAGGATAACTCTCACAAGAGGAAACCTACATGGGCTAGAGAGCTCATTCAAGATGCAGAAAGATTTGGCATTCCAGAAAAAGAACACAGAGCAAAAAAGAGAACCAGATCACATACCAGCTATGTTGCTCTACTCTATGACATTATGAACAAAGAGCCTTCCACTTATAAAGAAGTAGCAGAAAAGAAAGAATCAAAGGATGCCATGGTTGAGGAATACCAATCAATAATGAAGAATGATGTTTGGGATGTTGTCCCAAGACCTAAAGAGAAGTCTGTTGTGACTTCCAAATGGATATACAAAATCAAGCATGCTGCAGATGGCAATGTAGAGAAATACAAGGCAACATTCGTAGCTTGTGGCTTCTCTCAGAAAGAGGGAGTAGATTATGAAGAAACGTTTGCACCTGTAGCCAGGTATACTTCCATCAGAACAGTACTTTCCCTGGCTGCAGCGATGAAATGGAAAATACACCATATGGATGTCAAGACTGCTTTCTTGAATGGTGTAGTTGAAGAGGAAGTATATGTGGAGCAGCCACTCGGTTTTGAAATACATGACTGGGAGTCATATGTGTGCAGATTGAAGAAAGCCTTGTATGGATTGAAGCAAGCTCCCAGAACTTGGTATGGTAGGATGGATAGTTTCCTATCTAGTTTGGGCTTTACCAAGAGTAAAGCGGATTCCAACCTTTACTACAAGGTTGAGGAAGGGAATCCTGTGATTCTACTCCTGTATGTGGATGACTTATTTGTAACAGGAGATGACAGATTGATTGCAGATACTAAGAGGAAGCTTGCTGTCGAGTTCGATATGAATGATTTGGGAATGATGCATTATTTCCTAGGTATGGAGGTGTGGCAGAGTGCAGTGGGATCTTCCTTGGTCAAGGGAAGTACACAGTAGATATCCTGAAGAGATTCGGGATGATGGATTTCAAGGCCATGGCCACACCTATGGCATCGAATCTGAAGCTTCTATGTGATGCTTCATCTGAGCTGGTTGATGTCTCTATGTATCGTCAGATGATTGGGTCCTTGATGTACCTGATAAACACGAGACCAAATATTTGCTTTGCTGTGAACACATTGAGTCAGTTCCTGACAGATCCGAGGAGTGTTCATCTGGTTGCTGTAAAGCATGTTCTGAGGTACCTGAAGGGTACAGTGGATTATGGGCTCAAGTATGAAATGAATCAAAAGTTTAACCTGCAGGGTTATGTTGATTCAGATTGGGCTGGCAGTGCTGCAGATAGGAAGAGCACATCTGGGTGCTGCTTCAGTATGGGATCAGGTGTGATCTCTTGGTTTAGCAGGAAGCAGTCCTGTGTAGCACTGAGTACAACTGAGGCAGAGTATGTTGCAGCCTGTTCAACTAGTTGTGAGGCAGTATGGCTATGGAAGCTACTATCTGAATTATTTGATCTCCCATTAGATGCTACTAGTATCTTCTATGATAACCAGAGTTGTGTGAAGCTGTTCGAGAACCCAATATTTCATGACAGGTCGAAACATATAGAGATCAAATATCACTATATCAGGGATATGGTGCAGAGAGGAGCTATGAAGCTCCTTTATGTTGCGACGGACGAGCAGATTGCAAATGTGCTAATGAAGCCACTAGCCAGGGTGAAGTTCGAGTACTTCAGAGAGAGGCTTGGTGTTCTTCAGATTGATGACACTTCGAGGAAGAAGTGATGAACACATTTTCTAAAGCCATTCCAAGCATGTTGGAAGGAGGATCCTTCACATGGCTGTGGATGTAAGCACTTGATGATGAGCATCAGGATGATGTTCTAGTTTTTGCTTTGTATGATCAATTGGATCATTTATATATGTATGTATGCATCATGTTGGATGCTGGATATGATCAGTTGGATCATTTATATGTATATGTATGTACGCATCATGTTAGATGCTGGATATGATCAGTTGGATCATTTATATGTATGTACGCATCATGTTTGATGCTGGATATGATCAGTAGGATCATTTGTATGTATTTTGTATATGCATCATGTTGGATGCTTGGACCATGTATATGTATATGTATCAGGTGGATACATTGTATGATCAGGTGGATCATGTATGGTGATATGTATCATGTATTTGTATTTGTATCAGGTGGATACACTGTATGATCAGGTGGATCATGTATGATGATATGTATCAGGTAGATGCTTGGTATGCATCAAGTAGATGCATTGTATGATCAGGATGATCATGGATGACAAGCTTTAGGATGTTCCTCCAGATGACATGCAACAGGATGTTGCAGTGATGATGATCAAGATGATCATGTGTACATCAGGATGATGTATGGTGAGTATCAGGTTGATACTCTATGGCCGTGGATCAGGTTTTGCAGATGAGCATATAATTTGGCCTTGGGAGATTTGCAGATAGTCTTTCAAGGTTTTGCCTATGGCATATAATTTGGCCTTGGGATATCTGGCAAATGCTCTTTCGAGGTTTTGCTCTGGGAGGACATATAATTTGGCCCTGGGAGATCTGCAAATAGTCTTTCGAGGTTTTGCCTATGGCATATAATCTGGCCCTGGGATATCTGGCAGATGCTCTTTCGAGGTTTTGTCCTATCGCATATAATATGTCCTTGGGAGATCCGATAGGTTGGGTTGTGTGCCCGTAATCAGTCCTGGGATGCTCTTGCGAGGTTTTTCCATGACCACATATAATTTGTCCCTAGGAGATCCTATAGGTAGAGTTGTGTGCTCATAACAACCTGGGATGCTCTTGCGAGGTTTTGTGGTGATCACATATAATCTGTCCCTGGGAGATCCTATAGGTAGTGCTGTGTGCTCGTAACAGCCTGGGATGCTCTTGCGAGGTTTTATGGTGAGGTCACATATAATATGGCTCTAGGAGATCCTATAGGTAGAGCCGTGTGCTCGTAACAGCCTGGGATGCTCTTTCGAGGTTTTGTGATGCACGTAATAAGTCCTGAGGATTCCACAGTATGGCCAGTGATGACGAAGACCTGCAGGTGGTGGGCCTATATCCAGTATGAAAAAGGATTGGCTCTGTAGAACTTCCTATGACGAGTAGAGTCAGAGATTGGTTGAGATAGCAGCAGCAGTGACAATGATGATGACGATGCATCGATGAAAATGATCCCGAGAAGAAGACGTGTCTAGCAAATCTGTGTCGAGAAATACCTTCCTAGTTAAGAGGGAGTGTTGATGTATATGTAACTTCGGAATGTATTTCATATATATTTATTGTACCCTTATTAGAGATGTGTTATTCCTCTATAAGGAAGTGTCTTCATGTGGATTGACAAGTGTCGCAAGTGTGTGTACTTGCCGATGGGTTATTAGACCACCATGTGTGGGGTCGGCCGTGAAATATATATTATAATGTGGATGTACCTATCTAGACAAGTTGGCCCCATAAGGTCACTGGGAAAACAGGTTAGTATAAATAGAGATCAGGTGATCTCTATTTAGATCATTCGGAAAAGTATCTCTCTCTCACTCAGAAAGTGGCGCACTAGTGAGGAGGAGGATCCTCTGCTACTAGGAGACTATCTCAGTGTATTTTGGTTGTACTTTGGTTGAGCCATTTCTCTCTCTATCTTTGAGGAAGTTGTGGGGTTTTTCACCTTAGGGTTTTCCCCATGGAAACTCTGTCTCTTGTCTCTCATGCTTTTGATTCTTGTGATGCTTGTCATGCTTATTGTGATTGTTATGCATTGATATACTGTATATGTTATTCTCTCAGTGAAGATCCTAGAGTATTGTGAATTAATGCTCAAAATTTAACAAGGAGAATGTACATTTTCAAATCCAAGCGGAGGGTATACAAAAGAGGCCCTCTCATGACCTATGGATCTCCAGTGAGACAAGCATTTTTTGATATATATACATATATGTAAAAGGATGCCAACACAGAAGAATAGGGCTTCTTTGAAGATATTGATATTTTGATACTTGGAACTTACTTCCTCCATGTCAGCGGCGGCTGGGGTCGTTCTCTAGTGGAGTCATTAGATTAAACTCTAAATAAATGAGTGGAGTCACCAGGTGGATGATATGAAACTCTTCTGGTGTCTGATTGTTGTCCACCAGCAACAATTAGATCTAAAACTTTGTCATTTTAATTGAGACGGTAAAGAATCCTCTCCCCGGCATCGACGCCAGTTTGTTATCACCCAAATCGTATCCCCTGAGCTGTGGGAGAGGGCAAGTCGGGGTAACCACTAACCAAATTTGGACTAATGCTACTGGCTCAACATAGTCGGAGAGGGCTCTATCTATAAATGAACAAAATACTGGAAATATTCAAAGGCATCAACAATGAACACACATACCAGCGTCTCTTGGCTTAAAAGATATCCAATTAAACAAATAGTAGAAGGCCAGATTTCTGAGGAAACCAAACGTGGTGAAATTGTTGGAGGGATAATCACAAGGAAAAAATGATTAGGCAATGGATTCAAGGTATTACATATAAATCAGATAATAGTGCCATAGTGTGAACTAATTTAACAGAGGCAAGGTAGCTGCTCGCTTGCCGTCGTAAAGATATTTTCTGGTGGCAAAAGAGGAAAATAAGAACAGTCCATTGATATGAGCATCCAACAAAGATGAATTCAATATCAACTTTAGTAGAAATGTTTTGTGAACATCTTAGATAATAGTTGGAGTGAGTTTGCAAGCATTCCAAACTATTATACACTGATCTTAGACATGAAATGAAAAAAATAATGTAAATGCATAACAGGAAACACATGCACATAGGGATAAAGGAGAAAACTGACTACAAGTTAGAACAACATAGGAAACTCTACAAAACGGTCTACCATAGGCACTGCACACTATATTACCATGAAGGTCCCAAAAATGGGCTTGCCCCTTAGGCCTTAGCCGAATGATTTTCCAACCCTTAATTATTCTACTACAAAGCTTTTATAGGCTCTTGGCCTTGAATTAGTCCTTTGGAAACAAACAAAAATACGCTACCACCTCGATAGCCCCAAATTTGGAATATTATAGACGTGTCGAGCACAAAATAGATTGATTAATATGAGAAACAAAATATTATGAACAGGGTGCCACCTTACTGCGGAGTCTTCAAATGGCCTTGCAAATCAAAGAAGTCCTCCACCTTCAGAGAGCTGTCAGCATGTGAATCCCCGATGGGATGAGGAAGTGCCACCTCTTCAGTAGGGAGCATGAGATCGTGGATGATCTCCATATCTTGCTAGATGCCAACTTCTTCTTCAAGAATCTCTTCTCTTCCCTGACGTCGAGCTCTTTTGGACACCCACCGATTTTCCACCTGCTCATCGTCACTACCGGAGCTGGGTTCCTCGTGGTTGAATGTCATAGGAGACAAAGGAGCATGCTCTTCCTCCACCTCAAACCACGCCTGATCTGGAATGAAAACCACTCCGAATTCCTGCTCCTCCTCCATGATCCAATCTCAACTGAAAGATGCCCCAAGTCGCCAGGTGTAGCATCCTTTTCATATACCGATCTTGCACCACGGGAGAAGAAACCATATCCATAACTGTTGTGATGATGACAGCGGCTATGTATGGATATAATTACCATGATAACTCAATTGGACCTCCTAATTTAAACAACAATGATGCCCCAGGCCATGAGCTGACCTGAAAAATGATCAGTAAAGACCCCCAACTAGACGGTGCAGCGGATGATGATGTTGAGGTGGCCTCTGTCGCATCGATAAACATACGTCACAACCCTTCGCCTCAACTTCCCTCCACATGCTAAAAGACATGGGTCATATCATCTTTGCAGCCACTTAGGATGTCCATCAGTTCGCACGAGTGACCTTCCTCCGTCCCGCGCCCTTATAACCAGTGGCTCAGACTTCTTCTTTTCCGTTGTTGGCCAAGATCGCGATATGCCTTGGCCACTAGCACCATTATCTGCGTTGGTAGAGATTCCAATCCTGCCATTCTATTCCTTTCTCCAATTTTGGAAACCAACCCTTTTAACCCAATGACATCGTGGCGGCACCTGCAAGAAAAACATGTCTCTGAGTAGTGACGACGGGTCCCCCCGAAAAATCTTCTGGTTGCGAGACGATCATATCTTTGACAGACGTGACAAAGGGTGAAATTCTATTGAAAAACTCCATGGGTATGGAACCCTGACTCTCTAAACTAGGAATTTTCAAACCCTAAGGCCCGGGTCCATTCATCTTTAACCTCCCCGGAGAACGGCTTTCGACCTACCTCCTTGCCATGAACAGACTGAACTCTGCCACTCGACCCTCCCTGTTTTACTCAAATAGCCTGAGAGGCTGTGGGAATGGCCTAGCCTGTTGCTTTCTACATCCCTCCCATGCCTGGAGGCTTCCGCCCCCGACATGCCTTAAAAAAAAAAATGTCAACTTTACCCCTTGATGGTTATATATGAAAACCCATTTACATATCTTCTAAGATTCTTTGTCAGTCATTTGCGAATATCGGCCATTGGTTCTTTTCATGCCGATCCTTACCGTTAGATCCAGCCTTCCCTTTAACCACTGATTTGACTCCCTTTTTGTATCCCTCATTGGATCATTCCACGTGTTCCGCTCTCCATCATCCATCGCTAAGCGTCGTACCCCGACAAAGTGGGATCGTATGCCCCTATTCTGGTTTCTGCTTTACCACTCATCCCTTTGTGATCCCCTTTGGTGGTGACATCTGGAAAAATGGTTTGTCCCACACTACCACCTTTGTGGCTAACCGGTGTGTAACTTCCCAGCGAGAGGATCACCGTGGATCATTGATTTTCATAAGGCCAATCCACACCATTTACCTTTCCACATTGCACTTCACTTTGTGGGACCATTATTCTTGGCTGTAGGATATTACTCCGTCTCTCCGAGCTGTCCATGTGTCTAGAGATTTACTTTTATGTTTTGGCGGTATCACGAGTTCATTAAAACGATACCGCTTACCACCTATCCTCCTCACAATGTCTCCTCCCACTGCCACCTGTCCGATGGCATTCACCATTCCGACCACCCTTATGACTATTCCCCATGCGGCTTAGTCTTGCGGCCATCAATGTCGGCCATTGATCTCACTCCTATGCCCATCCAACGGTGGAAACTGGCGTAGTGGCTACCTTTCTTTCTATTTCCTTCGGACTATAGACTTAGACTTATTTTGGGTCAATTTGGTCGCGCTTTAATGAGTTTCTTCCCCATTTTTCCATTTCCTTGCATATTTAACACCCCCTTTCATCTTCCTTGTACCCTTTAGCACCTGGTTATGGAAACCAAGGGTAATCTCTGGCTTTCATAAAAATTTTAGGGCTATCCCTTGCCTTTACCTCCATATCCATGCTGTGAAAAAACAAGTCCTAACAACTTCATCATTTTCTTCATTTGTACCTGCACAATCACTATCAAATAAATTATTAGCAAAAATATTCTTCTCTTTTATGTTCTTATCTACAACATTCAATATCACTGCAGATTCTTCCTCAAAAATATCACCAACACTTTTTCCATCAATAGATACACCATTTTCATGAATATATTTTTCACCAACAACTTTATCATCTTCCTTATGCTTACCAAATGGATGAGTGCATCATTCTTCATTTTCTGCAACATGACTACTGTAAATTATTTCAAGCACATCCTAGTCTTCAACTTCTACAACATCTTCAGTGTTGTCTTCCAGATTCATTGTACCTACATGTCCACAATCATCATATTCAATACATGATTTAAATACCTTAATGGGTGTGTCCATCAAGGACTCTTCCTGCGCAAATTCTTCTTTGTTATCCTCACACTTGATGAATTTATCATCTTTATCAGCATTTTGCATGTTAACCATTCCATCATTTTCACAATTCACTTTAGTCAGATCTAAATTCGAAACTACAACAACATCTTTATCAATAGAAATTTCAACTTCTTCAAATTCTACTGCTGCCATACAAGATACAACAACCCCATCTTCTTCTTTATTTTTAGCAACATTTTCATCAATTGATAGATAAACACAATAGTGAGATTCACAAATAATTTGACTATCTTGTGCTACTTCTGCAAATTTGTCTACTGAAATATCAACAGGCTGTGACTCAATCATATATCTCCCCCTTACATCAAACTTTCTCTTCAAACTTTCAGAGGCGTCTCTAGTTGTGTTTGCTTCAGCAATTACATAAAAAATATTATCAACCATAGCTTGTTGGATGTAGTACAAGGAAAAATCATCCTTTGCCTCATCCTAGAGTTTCTTAACTCCATCCTCAACAAAATTCCATAAACCTCTAGCATGGAATATTTTTTTCATATTAACTATCTAAGAATCATAAGTTATACCTAAGAAATATGGAGGTGGATAATAGATGCTTCTCCATGCATCCTCTATCTTTTCTTGAACTTCATTTAATTTAGTATCCATTTCCTTCTCTTGAAATTCCTCTGCTTCAACAGGTTCCCCGATGGTTTCACCTAATTTCTTTGCTATGGCAAAACCAACTTCTTTTGCATTAACAACATTCTTCTTCATTCATTTAAGCCTTATGATTTTCCCCATGTCTCTGTCTTCAAATAAATATGTGAATAGAATTTAAATTTCTTTTACTTGGATACATCCTCTTACTCCTCTTTCATGCATAATAGATTCAATTCAAACCAAGAAAACTTCTCAAAAACTGCTCTACCATTAAACTATATGGGAGCTCTCAACTAGGAATAATTTCTTCCTTTCAACTCGTCAACCTCTATCTAAGGGAACACAAACATAGAATCAACTTCTTCAATGGGATAAAAACTTTTCTTCTCTTTACACAAGCCACAACCAGGCTTGAACAACTTAACCAATAGATGGGTGACACAAGAAACACTTGAATCAGACTTCAACTACTAAATCATTACTCAACCTTTACTTAAGGGAGAGCGAGATCTCTTACCAACACATAGCTCGACTGAACTTACTTTTGCTCTTTCTAGATAGTAGGAAGGGGGCACTGGAGTAAAACTCAACTGCAAGATCTCCAAACAAAACATAAAAGATTCAACATACAATCATACGACTCATTCATGAAGTGAGCACAGAACCAACGAACATAAATTAGAAACACTTAGCTTTGGTACCAATTGAGGGAAGGAAGGGGGGGTGTTCCTCTTACTTCAGGAACACACACAGATCTCCATACTCAACAATTTCACCTACAGGATAGTCGCAGCTGACAGTAACAACCGATTGTAATATTCAACACAGTCACAACTAATAGTAACAGCTGACTGTTTCACCCAACAGTAATCGACAAGACTATTGCAACTGACTGTTTTAGCTATGTTTTGATAACCCCTGTGTTCATAAATAATTGCTGATACTCTGTTCAACAATCAAGTTAATTTCATACTTCCACATTCAATCATATACACTTAGAAAATTATCATGCTATAGCAAAAAACATCAATTAAACATTCAACCATGAGTTTACAAACTCATAAAGACAGAGAGAAATATAGAAGCAAGATTGCAGAGCAAAAACTATGTTTCATATTCATTTCATAATTCACACTCATCACCATGTCTCTCCATGTTTTCTCATCTAAGAATTACATAGGTATATACACACCATAAATATAGTCGGTCATTTAATTAGCTTGACCTTTCACTGCATCTAAACCAAAATTGACTGTTCAGAATTTCTGTTCATGAGTCTGCCATTTCATGTGTTGCAGCAGGAACGATGGATGCCTCTTCGGTCTTTGACAGGCTACAACAGAACTAGTGAATGTCCCTATGAATTTAATGTGCTGCAACAATGATGTCCCATGCTGATCCTTGAACATTTCACCAGCTGAAACATGTCAGTGAATGACTCTTCAAAAATCAGTGTAATAGTCAGCCCCAATAATCATTCGATGAACTGTGGCAGAGGCTGTAACAACATCTTCAGAAATCAATGTGGTGTGCTGCCCCTTTAAAGTTTTGACAACATGACAGAATCAAACGGTGTGGCGGTGGTTGACTGCCCTGAGTTTCGACGGCCACTCAAGAGGACGGTGAATGACTTTTCAGACTATGGCAGTGAAGTAATTAATCGCTGCCAACAATATCATTGGAATAGACTACTGAAGCAGTACAATATGTAAAAGAATTAATGGATCGGTGCAAGAGACAGAGCCATAGCTCTGTATTTTCGTAAAATCCCTCTTCCAACATTTTTGCTGAAATTCTATTTCACTTGTGTGCTTGTAGTTTAACCTTCGTGAGATGTGAGGCTACCAGTATTTGTTTTGAGGTCTATAGATGAAAGAAAAGAGCCCGAATATGTGTTTTTTCCAGTCGCGTCAAGCCAGAGGAAACACTAGCTAAAAAAAGGGGGGATTGTTGCTTTATTGAAACATCTAGATGAGTTATTGGGTGGCCTATTGTTGTTGGAGACCATATGCCAGTATGAATAGATGGAGTTGTTGTTAGAGAGAGTTAAGTCCTCTGTTTCTTTATTGTGATTCCTCCCATGTGAATAAGAAAGAAAGGATGTGTGATGAGAAGGCATCTCGTGAACTGATAATGATGGACAAGTCGTTGAGGTAATGAGAAAGACCTAATGTCATAGAAATCCTTATAGAAGGGGAGTTTCCATGTTGATGAGAGAAGAATCCTTTGCACCCTCTCTCTTTATCACAAGGAACTTGCATGAGTGAAGTAGGGTGTGTTCGAGAAGCTAAAATTGTGAAAGTTGTGGGTATGCCATTAATGGAAAGGTTGCATAAGGGGACTCTTGCCATTTTTTTGTGGAGGTCACATCTTGAAATGAGAAGGAAGTGTTGAACCCAGCATTCATGTTGTCTTTGTATGAATGCGAATAGCCAAAGCCCTAGAATAACGATCAAGACATTGAAACCCACAGAAGTACTTCATACATATTCATAGGTTCTCATTTGTCTAATTGAGCATTTCCTAAAGTTAGCCAAGGGTTCCCGTGCTGGAAAAGTTTAGCCATGTAGAAGAAGGGTTGAAGCCCATGATTGAGGCAGCTCCATAAGCGAATTTCTCTGGCCGTGTGTTATGTTATGCAGCACTAACTGTGAATGATGAAAAGAACCCAAGACAAATATGGAAAAGAGCAGAAGACTCAAAATTCCCAAGAAAAAGGAATTCAATTATCACACCTATTTATATGAATATTTGTCTCCTGTAGAAAAGGAAAAGAAAAGACTGAATAAAATTATTATGATTTGCTCCCAATTCCAGTTTTCTTAGGTAAGGAATATGAGTTTTGGGTTATTAAAATGAAAACTTTCATTCATGATGAAGGGTTGTTGAGATTGGTTGAAAATTGAATTAAATAACCCCCGAACGAGACAACCTATGATGCCTTGACCCAAGGCCAAAAGATTAAGCTCATGGATTGTAACAAACCTAAAATATATAGATATTAAATAATAATAGTAATAATAGTAATTAACAATAATTATCGAAGGGACATAACCCTTGTGAACAACCATTAGAGGTGCCCTTTGGAATTGTATTTATATGGGGCCTCATTACATTGTAATCATCTTATTATCTTATCATCTATCAATATCTATTATTATTTAATAAAATATGGGATTCATATTTCCTATGGGCCTTTTAAAGAAGTAAAAAAAGAAAAAAAGAAAGAAGTAAAACCACATATGGTTTTATGAAAGTGCGCGTGGTTTTGTGAGAAGTGGGTTTGGTTTTATTCCCTAACAACAAACCAAAAGTGAGATTCGAACTTGGGTGGGGAGGGTAACAATTATTCCTTCCAACCACCCATTCTACACCATTTTACAAAAATTAAGGGAAAATTAAATTAGAAGAGCACCAACACAAATAATTTTTACAAGAAGAATAATATTGAACATTGTTATTAAAAAAAATGCAAGGAGGATTCTTTCCAAAATTCGAAAGGGAAGAAGAAAAAATCAAGGAAGACTCCCTTATCAAGAAGTCAAGTCAACGAAGACTAATTATTGTCAAAGTCGAGACCATTATCATCAAAGAAGACCAAGTCAAAGAAGAACTTGAAGCAAAGACGAAGTCACGAATTATGGCGAATTCAAAATAAAAAATGACATCGCAGTCACAAGCAACATTAGACAAATTAGAGAAATATAAGGTGATCAATAAACATCTACAAGCTGAGGTTGAGACGCAGAAGTTTTTGAAAGAGTTGAAAGACGATGAGAATCATCGCTTATGGAATCAAAATTGACTACTAGAACGAGCCATAAGAGATAACAAGAAAATGTTATCTGATTAGGATAAAGAAATCTCATGTTTAAAAATCCATAATCAAAACCTAGAAGACCAGACTAGAAAATCAAAAAATGATGACAAGTCACTAGATGGAAGCGATAATGATTTAGAAGAAGAAATAAAGCGTTTAAAATAGCTCATGATGGACAAAGATGATAAATTGACGCAAGTACAGATGAAACTACAAAGTCAAGAATTAGACATAGGTCAACAACAACAAAAGAATAAGGAACTCCAGCAGACGTACGACACTACTAAAAAGGTGCACAAAGTGGAAATTAAGAAAATCAATGACATATTAGCAAGCAATACCGAAGAACTATTTCGACTAAGAATTCATAACAAAACATTACTTACGAAAATCAAAAAGCTGAAACATAGTAAGAAGATGGAACACTCCAAAGAAGACCTAGAAGGAAAAATACTAGAACAACAAGAAGAAAACCATCATCTAAAAAATCGTAATCAAGAACTCGAGAAACAAATTGAGAAGTTTAAAGAGGAAAAAAAGTCGCAAGATGAAAGGTTCAAGAAAATTCAGAATAATAACAATCTATTAGAGAGCAAATTAGCGCAAATCCAGGAGGAAGCATCCAGACCCTCTGGAAAATAAAGTCAAATTGAGGAGATAAATTTAGTCCTCGACACAATTCAAAAAGAAGTTAATCTAGCAGAAAAACAAACAGTGGAGACTCCTTACCGACACGCCAATTATAACCGTCATTTTGACCAACAACATGGTCAAAATGAACATATACAGAGGAATTATGATGTCAAACAAGAAAGTACATCGAATCAACATAGTAAGCAACAAACGAAAGACCCATCCCACAAAGAGATCAAATAGCTCCAATAAAAATATATCTCAGATGGACCACATGAGAAACGACGCGATAGTTCTGCTGTAGAATTCGTAACTCGTATCCCCTCATTTCCTCAAGTGTCACAAATACTAAAAGAAAGGATCTAGAGATGACAGTTCAAACAAAAAAATCAGACATAACCCTCGTCTTCAACAAAGCTTTGAGGACAAAACTTCCCTTAAGGGGAAGGCAATGTATCAAACCTAAAATATATAGATATTAAATAATAATAGTAATAATAATATATAGATATTAAATAATAATAGTAATAATAGTAATTAACAATAATTATCGAAGGGACATAACCCTTGTGAATAACCATTAGAGGTGCCCTTTGGAATTGTATTTATACAAGGCATTTTATTACATTGTAATCATCTTGTTATCTTATCATTTATCAATATCTATTATTATTTACTAAAATGTGGAATTCATATTGCCTATGGGCCTTTTAAAGAATTTACTAGCATAATTAGAAGCTTTTATGCTTCATGGATAACAGGGACAAGGATGATGTTGCATTGTTCCTCATTCAACAAGGCTTGAACGAGAGAATTTTACCTAATATTGGAGTTGCAACTAGTGCTAAAGAAGCATGGGAATGATCGAGAAGAGAATTTGATGTAAGGGGAACAACATCGATGTGTGTCAAGATGAGCTACATGGTGTTGATAATCAGATTTTTGATGCAGTTGTCATGGACATTGTTGATAATTATGATCATGTTAACGAACTTCCTACTTAAGAAGAAGAGAAGAAAAAATATGTTCAAAGAATGAAGACATTAAATATTTGGACATCCTTCGGATTGGTATAGTTGATGCTGAAGCACATTTGGTTGAACTAAATTTTGCAGAAATAGTAACAATTCAGGAATATACTGAAATTGGTATTGAGCCAAAATATGATGATGAATGTCTCAATGAAGAAGAACAGATTGAAGTTCAGAAGGAAATCAAATTATTTTTTTATTTGATGAATGGTGAAGAAAATTCATTTTCAGTTGAATATAATGTAGATGGCCATAACAAAGATGTTGAATTAGTGAAATTTTGGACAATAGTTGAAGCTCTAGAGAACATTGGAGATATCCCAAAATCATCACGAACTTATGAAGAACTTTGTATAGGTGATGAAACTCTTGAAGAAATGAAGAAAATTGGTATGAAATTGAAATTAACTGAAAGTTTGTTGAATGGAGAAAAAAAAATATACACGAAGATAAAATTAGTTTAATGGTAACAAGTATAATTCAATAAATTGAGACATACATGAATGTTTGCGATGAGATGAGTATTGTGGCACTAAAGCTTTAGATACTAAAGAAGATGTCATGAATATGCTTGAAAAAAATGAATTTCAAGATGAACAATTTGCAAATGAATTTTTTGAAAAATGGAGTCTCAAGAAATGGGGCACTACTATATCAACTGAGTTTGTGGTAGCAGTCTACTAAACACTAAACAGGTTGAATCGTGTAAGACAATTGAAGATGGCATGTGGTATTCTATTTTTCCCATGGTATACAATTTGAAGAAGTTGAAAATTGAGATTGAAGGTCAAAGAATCAAAGGAATTTTGAACTTTATTTTGAAGATGTTGATGGAAGAATCAAGCCAAAGGAAGTTGACGATAGCAGTTTTGAAGAATCCAAGAAAACAATGAAGTTGAAGAAGAGAAGGCCAATGTATTCATCGTTCAAAGTTTGGCATCGATAAAGATGCAAAAGTGGCAAATAGGTTTATGTTTCCAGAAGTATATATGTTTTTTATCCATTTCGAGTGAGCTTTTCAAGGTGGTCTGGTCTCCCATGCTTTGCATTTCAGACTGCCAAAATACTTACTTTGTACAGTCGCTTGTTTTTATAAAAACTCACACTAAACAGAAACAACCAAGATTCATTACCACACATACCACCAAAGCTAAAATGCTTTGTACAGTAGCTCCTTCTTATAAAAACTCATATTAAACAAAAACAACCAAGAATAAAAAGTCACATTAAACAGAAACAACCCAGATTCATTCAGGTGATCAAGATGTTTTGCTGAACCCTTGAAGGATTTGATTAACGTCTGATCAAGATGTTTTGCTGAACCCTTAAAGGATTTGATTTACATCAGCAAAAACATTCCGAGATATGATAAAAATAAATAAAAATAAACTAACAACCGCCCTGAACATAAGCTACCAAGTTTCAAATTCAACAGTAGAATGTGAAATGAATGTGTGCATAGTAAGAGACACAACAATGTTTTCATTTAAAAACTCTGCAAAAATCGAAAGAGAATTCCGATCCTCTATTCCTAGATGCGAGTTGCTCTAGAGGCTTTTCAATAATTACCTTCATTGGTTTGTGTTTTCTTTGTATATAACAAACAAAACTAGGATAGGGCAATAATTATTCTCCCTTGCATGCAATACAAATCGCCATTTACGAAGGGTTCATCTACATTCTTTCTATAAAGCAATCTCATTTTGTGTTGAGCTTGCATGCCCAACAAGCATCGCTTCTGAGACATTCTATAAAGCAATCTCATTTTGTGCTGAGCTTGCATGCCCAACAAGCATCGCTTCGGCAACATTGGATTGAGGTTGCCCTCGTAGCTCTCTCTTTTGAATTTAAAAAGAAGGCGGCAATCTCCCAGCTCCAATATTGAGATAAGCCTAACAACGGGAGTATTTTGAACATGTCAAATACCATACCAATAACAACTACACTGCACTACATGACATCACATGAACTGGGATTTATTGTCCTCATATGTCGTTCACCCCAACCTCATCGAAGAAATGGAAATACATATTTATACAAAATCGCGTGGAGTTGTGTTCGTTGTTGCATAATCAACGAGAGTAAACAATATTTTGGTCCAACTATTCTGAAAAATATTTTGGTCCAACTATTCTGAAAAGAATAGCGAGGGAATTGGTTCCACAACTGTGGATTGTGGTTGGCTTGGTAGCTCTTTCTTTTGAATTTGAATATGATCAGAAGGCAATTTCCTGTCCATAATCTGCTCCATTGGCAGATTCTGACAATTGCAGACCTCAACCATATATCCATCGGTGTCATGAATAAATAGCTGATCCACGTAGATCCCTGCTTCCTCCACGATTCGTTTCACATATTTGATGTTCATTTCTTGCAACGTTCTCTTGGCGGCCTGCACATCCTCGCACTGCAATTCCAAAGGAAACATATGGAAAGGGTCAGGTTAGTATAACGTTTTAACCACTACAATTTGGTGGTGAGTAGAGGGTTAAATATGGAGAGATCTAGTAATATACCCGAAAAGAGATGTGATTATCTCTGGGATTAATTTCCATTTTATTGGGTAGACTGTGTGAGTCCTGGGATTGCAGAAGATGGATTCCTATTCCGTAATTGAAACAACCTGCAAAGTGAACAGAAGCTGATTAGTTGAAGATGCTCCCAAAGCTTTGTACGAGTAACTTTCATAGCAGTATAAGATGTAGTTACCAGGCTCCATTAAATCCAAAGGATTCAGGTCTTTTAACGCGAACAAAACCAAGGACGTTTTGGTAAAATTTGGTGGAATCCTCGATGGATCTGCAAATGAGAGAAATATGGTTCAACGAACTCAGAGGGAAGGATCTTACTCCTGTACTCGATCCTCTAGTGTTGCTAATGGAACTATTCAGAACCATTTTTCCTGTCTCTGTACAGACTGCAATTAATTCTGTAACCTTTTTTTTTTTTTTCTGTTCCTTTCCAGGCAAAAAGTGATTGTGGTGGTCAAAATTCCCAAATATAAATGTGGAAAAGGAAGGAAACAAAGAGGGCGATAGGGTTTTGGAGTAAAACTATGGTCCAATACCGATCTACAGGGCAGCTGGGAAAAGGGAAACTGGACGAAAGTGCGAGATATCTAAGGGAGTGAGGAATGGAAAAAACTGAAACAACGGAGAGAAGAAATGAAAATAGATGTGGTTACCATCTGGAGAAACATATATATATGAAAAAAATATGATCTGTCTGGAGGCACGTGAATGATATGTAAAACCATGGACTCTGCAGGAGCATTCTTCATGAGGACTGAGTCAGACTGCGGCGTTGTTGAGTGAACATGTGCTCTATGCTGCCATATTTTCCACTTGTTATTAATTTATTAGTTAAATATAGCTGAGGGATTGAAACCACTCCCACCTCACTGTCAAATAT